>OU862902.1:5287370-5912370 GCA_917880725.1 Selenia dentaria
TTATTATGTACTTTAAAGCCTACCGCCGCGTTCCAAAATACATAGAGCTAACCGAGAAGAAGCGGCAAGAAACTCGGGGCCATTCTTTTTATATAGATGTTTTCACAATGTTTTTATTTAGGTACTACAAATATTAGCTCCAGTGTGTTGCCTTACGGTACGATCAGGGAAGTACCACACTACCAGCTATGTTACTAGCTATGCTATGTGGTTAGCACGGGCAGTGGACTATTTCTCCCCGTGGAGAGGAAAGAAATCTATTCCACCATGTCATTTTTATCTCCCTTGCGAGAGCACGTACATTTACGGCAACGCCAGAGGATAGTTTATCCACGTTGATAGACGGCGAGAGTAGCGTTTCCTATGGTTTGTACTTCGTAGGTGCCCTTTAAAGCAAATGTAACAAAAGTCTGAGAAGCGTGTGCTATCCATACGGAGTATCCTATTTCGTTTACTAAGACTCAATAAGCGTATGGAAGTGGGGACCTATTGTAGATTAAAAACAACTAAGAATTATTAAATACTGCCGATGTCTCTGTTTCCTGATAAATATAATCTACGAGTCTTTAAGTCGAGAGTGAATCGGTATCTTCTAGGTAAGCGCGCTCCATCGTAGATCACAACTACGCTTAACATCAGGCGAGTTGTGGTCAAGCGCTAACCTATTGTACATAAAAAAAAAAAAAAAAAAAAAATATTAACTTAGGTATTTCACAGAATGTAGATATGAAAGTAACACAATAAAAACCTTGATATGTACCGGCAAACCATTCGTATGATTTCGAGGCTGCAATGCATTACAACGACATTTCTTTATTGGCCCGAAATATGTGCCTGAATTAATTAAGTATCTGGGTAATCAAAGGGATTGTTATATTTCCGATATACCTTCGATGTAATTTTCTTTCCATTGTTTCCATTTCCCGCTACATAATGTTATTATAATATGCGCGAGACATTTTTGGATGAAAATAAACTTTTATCCACCACCTTCAAAGAAGGTGATAACCGTTCTCCGTGTTATGTCAATCGGAGAAAATTATATCCACCTTTCGACGAGACCGTGCTCTATAGCGGGAGTAGCGGGACATACTGTCTACGAGATACGTCAAAAGGAAACATTGTATCTCTTTCCTTAGTTGCCGTGCTCTGTAAGGTGGAGAAGACAATTATTTCCACTGACAGGTGATAAAAACGGTGGAAAGACTATTACTCTCCGCCGCGTGCTAGGGGTGCAGCAGTAGTGGAGATATATGAGCACTATACTTGCCTGTCTCATCACTTGATAGTATAAGGGTTATTTTACCTTAGCACAATCCTGTAGCAGAGCCTTCAGCTTGACGAGCAACTTATGAGCGCAATAAGCGTGCAGATAGAGCGCGCTGTAGATGTTGCAGCGCGAGGTACATACGTATACTGTCAGTCGAGGCTTGATACATCTGAAAATAAAATATTCAACGTTCTTATTCTTATTCGGATTGAAGGGATAATTCCTATACTGACATACCGCTTGGAGTATATGTGCATTTTCCCCGCCAGCCGTTATTCAAGCCATCCGAACTCCGTAATGTAATGGAGTATGACCCTGGATATTGCTACAAGAGATAGGACGACTCATTGTTAAACCCTAACTTGAAGAGATATTCATGGAAATCTTATAAAAGGCGCTCCAGTTACCAACTTACCAACATTCAAGCTCAATAGAGTCTTGTCAAAATTAAACTAATAAAGCCGCCATTTTTTTTAGATTTCAATGATTTGATTGTAACTGAGATACATAATAGCCAAGCAGTTAAGCCGTTTAGTCGTGAAAAGATATCAAACAAACAAACAAACAGAGTAACTTTCGCATTTATAATATTGCTAATGGATATAGTATCAATCAACACACAAATAGTTAAATAACTTGTAACGACTCACTTGGCATGCAGAGCGTTGTATAGCCGGATTCCGTCGGCCAGACCGCATATCTGTATGAGATCCTCCCGCGACAACCTGATAACAATACATTATCATTATCAATGATAATTAATTATATAATATGGTACAACATCCCACAAAGTGTTCAGGAGCCAAACTAGGCAGAGCCTGTACTAAGGTAACCTAGGCTGCTGACTGACATACATACTTATATACATAAACACACCCAGACACAGCTTAATCAGTCATGTCCATGGACAAAAATGCTTGACCTGTCCGGGGATCGAACTCGGGACTAACTCTTCAGAAGTCAGGGTTGTTACCAAACTAAGGCAGTGGTCAGTAAATTCAGTTTCTCCATTCATTTTGGTGAGGCATATTACACTCTTATTCTTACGTCTTATATTAAATAATTTTGGAATTCGTAGGTAAATACATAGCTTACTGTTTATTTAAATTATTGTTCATCATCATCTACCAGAAGACGTCCACTGCTGAACATATGCCTCCCCCATAGAGCGCCACTTGAATCGACTACTTCGTCATCATAATTATAGGCGATGACTGTATGCAATAAATATAACAGTGAAATTCTAAAATCCTAGTTAAATACAATCGGTGAAATTGGATACTTTCGAAATTATACATCAAAATCTGTGATCTTATTAATTTAAACATAATTTAAAATATTGTAATTCCAGTAACATATGTCAAAAAGTAAAATACTATTATCCATATCTAAATTTTGACAGATGTTCATAATGTAGGTTTTAAAAGTTTGCACAATAATAACAGATAGACAATTAGGGTTATAAGAATAATTATATTGCCATCATTCTCCTAAGTCCACCGACGTTTCTGTCAAATAAATCCAGGTTCCCTCACATTAGTGATGGACTACCAGTCACGCATGGGGTTCCACAGGGCAGCATTCTAGGTCCTACTCTGTTTTTAATATACCTAAATGATCTATGCTGCCTTAACCTTGATAACGGTAAACTTATCTCATATGCGGATGGCACAGTCTTAATGTTCACTGCTAATACATGGTGCGAGGTCTACGATGCTGCTCAAATTGATAGAAATTGAAGATATCCATTCAATACTACTGTAGAACTACAGCCGGATAAATACAAACTGCACCAGCTCAGTAAAGGTTCAGCAATGCCATGGTACTAAAGCTTCCGAAGTAGAACTTCATGGTCAACTCGGTCGAAGGCTTGGCTTAAATCAGTATAAATCGCATCTACCAACGATCGCTTGTCAAGTTCCAAGGCGACATTATTTACAAAAGATGCAAAATTCGTTGCAGTTCATCTAGCTTTCATAAACCCATGCTGATAAGGACTTATTAGCTGTTTAAAATGATATGTCAAAATGGGACATAACAGCTGTATGAGAATACGGGCAGTATAGAAATGAGCCTGTAATTTTGTATTTGCTCTTTTTTGCCATTTTTGAATAATGGGACAACTTATACAGTCTTCCACTCAGAGGGGAAGGTGCCAGTATGGAGAGATTTATTATAAATAAGACCCAACGGTTTGACCAAAGCAGAAGCACATTTAACAACAAACAGATGGGATACCATCTGATCCTGCACTCGAACTTGATCACCCTTGAAGTTTATCAAAGTGAGATAACCATTCGTTAACATGGTAGCATGGTACAAATTCAGAGGTGAAATTTGACTTGCGGAACCCTTGTCATAAACAGACGAGAAGTTAAGAGCGAAAAGGTTGCAGATGTTTTGACCACCAGAGGCTGTCACATCACCATGAGACATTTGCGCCTGGTAGAAGCTGTTGTTTTTCTTCTTATTTTTATTAAAAGACCAAAAGAGCTTAGGGTTAGATTTTAAATCGAGTTCGATTCTGGCTACATATCTATTATAGCATGCATTCATCAGACGTTCGGATCGCTTTTTAGCTAGTTCAAATGATAACTGGTCAAGTGGATTATTATTAAACTTGCGCATTTTTTTTTCGATACTTGAGCTTCCCTCAAACATATTAGATCACGGGAAAACCAGATAGGATATTTATGGCACTTTGCTTTTGATATAGGAATATATTTCTTGATATCATCGCGGATATGGACGTATGTAAGCATGTCATCTAGGGTGCCACATATCTCGAATTAAATTTTTATCATAATCTCCTTTAAAGAAACAATAATGGATAACATCATTAGAGATTAGATTAGTAAATGCTCAAAATTTAAAAGGCGTCGTGAATTACGTCTAGAAACGGCGATTAGTACCCCCCCCCCCCCCCCCCCCCCAGTCTTGTTTGCTATGGAAACCATTTGCTAACTTATCCCGTCTGTAGACAACATACTGACTATCGAACAATTCAGAATCGAAGACGCTGCCATTTTACTAAGTTTCCGTTAAAGTCTACATTTCTTCGTAGGTTAAAGTGATGATGTCATAACTGTTACAAACTGTGTTATTGAAAATGTCGATTGTTTTAGTTCTTAGCCTCTGACATTCTGACAGTAAAACTGTGTCGTAAGTATTTATGTACATATATATATATATATTTTAACACAGTTTTATTATATATATATATCTACTTGTAAAATATATAGTAACCAACAAGCTAACTATGATAGCTAGAGACCAGTTTAGGAAACAATTAAACCTAGCTACTTTTCACGTCAAGCTATTCAAGATGCAAGCGTCTGTTACAAGAATATAGTTAGCAGTGTCCGATTTACGCAGCAATACTTTGCCGTCGCACACCCACACGAATCTATAGTTCAACTCCTTTGTCTCGGGAGTAAGGTGTTCCGTGACGTACACCGGTGTTTTTTTGGTACCGCCGTAGCCCAGATGGCCGGTGTTCAGTTTATTGCCAGCGTTGTTTCGTCAAGGAGTCGCGAAGCCGCCGGCTGCTGAACTTTACCAGAACTAAACGAGGACGAAGACTTCGATTATTAATTTTTGCGATGCGACTGCAATATTGTAGATCCGAATCGGTGATCGGACACTTGATTGTGTTTGCCAGTTGTTGTACAGTAGTGTAAAGGTTTTCGCTTTTGTTTTCTGGGATGCACTGTATTTCAATATTTAAATGGTTAAACCGGAAAATACTCACGTTTATCATCTAGTCGTTATATTCCAACCGGTGTTCGGGCAGTACTGATGCCCATCCTCAAGGTGAGCGTGGTCTAGCAGCGAAGGCCGCTAGTCGCGCACTGCGGGCTGCCGCACGCGACGCTCTCTGTGAAACTTGCGGTGCGGGTGCGAGGGACGTAGGCGGTGGCGGTGCCGGCCACGGGTGCCGGCACACTGGGAGCGCGTGAGTCATCATCACTGTGTATTACCACAGATTAATAAAACGTAAGTATTACCGTAGGGTCGTCGCACACTCAACCGTATCCATCTCGCGAACAAATGGTCGTACCTCACTGGTCGGAGCAACATTAAGAACGGGTCAACTCCCGTCCCTGTTAAAGTTCGGGTGACGATTAATTTCAATGGCTTCACGTACTTTTCGTGGCACAAAAAACCTCTCTCTCGCAAGTACGGCTACTTTGTCAAACCGAATGAAATGTTTCGTCCCTTCAATCAGGGCGTGCTCGGCAATGGCGGATTTTTCTTTTTCGAGGTTCTTAATGCACCGAATATGCTCCTTCAGTCTCGTAGCAATGTTCCGTCGTGTTTCCCCAATATAGCTTTTGCCACAGTCACAAGGTATCTTGTATACTCCAGGTCCAGCAAGTGGTTCTCTGTCTTTAGGAGAGCGTAGCATTTGACGAAGTTGGCCTTGTGATCGAAAAACCGTCCTGATGCTATACCTCCTTTGCATTAGGTATCCGATTTTATCCGTTACTCCTTTGACAAAAGGCAGGTACATAGGTACTCTTTCGACTATTGCGGGTCGCATACGCTCATTTCCACTCACAAGTCGAAGACTTTGATGCCACTTAAAACCGTTGCTCTCTAGCACCCCCCAAACTTGTTCAAGTTCAGCATAGATGTACTGAGGATCGCAGAGACTTAATGCGCGGTTAATCAGCGCTCTCGGTACAGAAGACAAATGAGATGGGTGATGATGCGAGTCAGCTCTTAAATAGCGGTCTGTGTGTGTTGGTTTCCTATGTACGGTATGCGTTAATTTCCCGTCAGGTCCCCGGATGACCTTTACATCTAAAAATGGAAGAACTCCTCCCATCTCTTCCTCAACCGTGAAAGAAATCCTCTTATGCACTGCGTTCAGGTGTGTGGTAAATTGAGACAGGGATGCTCTGGATATAACGGCAAACACATCATCAACATATCGCCACCAGATTCGTGGTTTAGTAATAGCGGTTGATAGTGCGGTTGCCTCAAACCACTCCATGAAGATATTTGCCGCCACTGGAGCTATCGGCGACCCCATTGCTACTCCGTCCACCTGCAGGTAATAGTCACCACGCCACATAAAATAATATAACGACTAGATGATAAACGTGAGTGTTTGCCGGTTTAACCATTTAACTATGAGTTCTCACGGAAGTTTTTATTTCAATATTGTTTGTGCGCGAAAGTTGTTCCATCTGATGCAGCCGTCTTGTAAAGTTGCAATTGGTTGCACGCAGCTCCTCGTTTTCCTTCCGTAACTGAACTATCTGTGTGTTGAGACACTCGTTTTCTGTAGGTACCTAATCTGTCGTTTACTGAGTTAGTGGTCGTTAGACACTCTTCAAGTTTATCCAATTGTATTTAGATATTTTTAATTTCGACGTCGAACTAACGATTAACTTCTTCTCTAATAATATCACGAATCGTGTCTGCTGACAAGCAACCGCAGTTTCCGGAGCTGCGAGACATAGAGCGTAATGTAACGTTTTCGTACTGCGTAGTACCGCAGTCCGTGCGCAGCGCAGGTGACGAGGCCCTTGAGGAACTTGCGTCTTAGAAATATCGCGTCGCTTCGGCTCTTTACAACTACAGGATGGGCACACCCAAGTAGATATCTTTAAACTCTTGGTTAAAACTTAGTAAATCTTCCTTACTCTAAAGTTCATACAGATGTAATGGTATTTGTCAGGACAACGACAGCAATGCAATATAGACATTCCTTTTAAACTATTAAGAAATCCAGAACATCTTAGTGTATTAATTGCGAAATATCTCTGTAACTTACTGTGTTTACTTATTAAGTCAGCTGATTGCTAAGACCAGTCTAACGCCCGGCTCGCTTAAAAGGGCGTATGCGCCGAGCGAAACTCGTCGCTTACACGTTCTTGTCTTCGTAACGGCCGACTTTGTGAAACATTAGTAACATTACAATAATAATACCAAATTCGGGTCAAATACAGATTATAAACACTTCACTGAATAAATAGCTAATTGAATATTGTTTTTAACTTATTTTTATGTAGAATTGGTTAGTAAAACTGTTTTATTTCATTAAATAAACGGAGCAAAGATTTACTGCTGTTATTTGTTCGCGGCTAGGTAGCTTAGGTAGGACTTCTCACACTTAAAGTTTATATAGAGCAGTGTAGAATGCTAAAGCATTTTTTTTAAAGTTATGCGTAAAAATACAATAAATCAATAAAAAAACATTACACACTACCATTAACACACGCATTTATTCTCTTTTGTTTATTGTTAAGGTCTGTGGCGAAATAGAGAATACCTGCATTGATATTGTTAGTCTGTAATATTATTTGTCTATAGTCTTACTACTTCTGTCAATAATAACCATAATAAATTTGATTATCTATAGTCTTATTGAATTTTTTGAATTCAATCGATCTGATCCATCCAGCACGAGAATATAAGTAAGTATATTTAAATTCCTTTGCATTATGTGTGGGAAGAATTCACGATAGAAATGTAAGAATAGAAGTCGAGGAGGTAATGTTCAAACTTTTAAATTAACTATACCTAGTATAGTTTCGACTTCTGGGCCACCACTAGTTATTATTGAAAGTCGTCCACAAAATGTTAGTCTAGAAAATATGCTCTTATATTTACCTGAGTAGATCGGCTCCCGAGAAGTTGGCAAAAGTAGAAGCGTGTTGCGAGAATCTATTCAACGACAGCCACGCTGTAGTGTCATTCGCGCTCGCATCTTTGGAGAGACCAAAGTTCTGTGAAACATACAAACCAAATATAAATCGGCTGACAGCCCGACATGTAGTGTGACCCGGTATGAAGAAAACACGTAATGTCTATTCCAACTTTAATCTTCGATCACTTATTAGATTCTAACAACAGAGACGTGCGCACGCGGCGAGCGCTCGCAGCAAACTGAGCTATGGTTGTTTTTTTTTAGGAAGAACATAGATCTTTTTGCCACTAGGGGCATTAAAAGCGACACCGGACTGTGAGCTCCAGTTGCCAAGCGCAGCTGTTTTATAGGGTGGTGATGGGTGTGCGGTGATTCAACCGCTCGCCCGTTGCGCATGCTCCGTCACAATAAGCGGCCGACGCCGTCACGGCCATGCTGATATAAGCTCGTCCTCGAGCGCTATTCATTTTCTGGAATAGAAACGTTCGTTCATCCTGACATATAGGTGACAGAGATCTTAAGTTATCGGCCTACACATACATATTGATCTGGTATGGTTATCAGTAACCCTTTAGAAAATTAGATTGAAATCACCACCACACTGAGACTGTAACATCACTCACATCAGTCAACCTTCTCACCGTCAACGTGTCTGTATCGTGTGTCCAGCTAACCTCATACGAGAGAATACTGTAACACATTAGTCACACTCACAATATATACCCAGCTAGTCCCATAAGAGAGACTACTGTAGCACATTAGTCGCACTTTTACAATTTGGAGAAATTTGGAAAGGTCCTTTATACTTTTAGTTTAATTCTATTCTATTCTATTTATATACGTAGCCTCCAACAGAAAACGGTATACAAAATTTATGCCATGTACAGATACAAAATAGCGTCAATAGGCGCGCATTTTTTTAAAATGGCGGATTATCTCGGGGTTTTTGCAAACACTGGTTCGTAAATTTAATTATGGTAGGACGTTTCCCCGGTTAACTTTAGATTTACCTCTGTTAAATTGAATGACGTCATGTAAGGCCAGTTTTATTTTATTTATAGCATCGGAAGCATTAGACTGCGCCCAGTCGCGATTTAATCTGCTAGGCTTAACACAGCCTGTGATGATTTTAGATATTTCAAATAAGTCACACTGAATGACTAACATTCTATCGGAGTGAACTCCGTTACTCTACAGCGAGTGCTATTCAATGATAGTTGAATACCTCCCAGTTGGTCTTACAAGATTGATCAAAGTTACCTTCAGTAATTGTAAGAAGATTTTTCAAACATTGCATTACGCGCTCGATCTGCCTATAAGCTACTGCTCTCTACTGGAGACCGTAGTGAGCATACAGTTTTGTATTGTTGCTTTTACAGAACTCTTAAATATCTGAATTATCATATGAGCGGACACGATCAGCTATTATCCTTTTTAATGTGTGGCCTACTCACTTACATTAGTTAAATAAATACATAAAACATAAATATTTATATAACACTAATTCCTATAAATATATAAAATGTATATTATATCTATTTCAATCAACATATATAAAATACTTAATATTAACTTACTATTTATTTATTTTATATAGTTAATTTACCGCACAGAACACACATACATACTTACTGATAAGCTACATTAATATTAATATCACATACTTATAATACCTACCATAAATATAGTATCATCAATAATGATACTTTAAAAGCGTATTCGTGGAACCCTCTTCTCAATATGATTTATCTAGTTTAAGCCTACCAAGTTGTAGTGACTCTAACATTATTAGTAACATAAGTTTGGATGACAAATATATTTTAAACTTACTGAAATTAACTGACCCTAATAAATCAGCTGGCACCGACGAAATACCTCCCGTATTCATTCGCAACTGTGCTGAGGCTCTCGTATATCCTTTAAAACAAATCTTTCAACGATCACTGCGTGAATGTGAATTTCCTTGTAAATGGAAAGAAGCTAATGTGGTACCTGTCTATAAGAAATCAATAAAGACTAAAGTAGAATATTATCGTCCAATTTCTATATTAAATAATTCTATATAAAATAATTTGGGGTCCGGGCGCTTTGGCGCAGGCTCGAGGAGGGGGGCCCGGGCACTTTGGTGCAGGCTCGAGTAGGTGGGGCCCGGGCGCTTTGGCGCAGGCTCGAGGAGGGGGGCCCGGGCGGGCACTTTGGTGCAGGCTCGAGGAGGTGGGGTCCGAGCGCTCGGCGCAGACTCGAGGAGGTGGGGTCGCTGGGGATTATCCCCTGTGGCTGACGTAGCAGGCGGTGGGGCTACGTATCCGACCCACCGCAGGGAGACCACAGGCGTCCAGACACGGGGAAGTCTGGCGCTCATTGTTGGCGGGTTTGGTCTCCGAGCTAGTTGCGGCGTGCCATGTGTTCTGGCGTGCCGCGAAGAGAAGGGTCCGGCAACGGACAGTCGCGGCGGGTTCGCGGTCCTGTGGAAAATCTGTCCCGCGTTCCCGCCGAGGACGGCAGTGACGGAACACCCCGGGGTTTTGGAGGGTATACGGACTCCCACATAACCACCTACCTCCCCGTGGTAGGTGGTATCCATAAAGGATTTCCCCGGGTCAAAAAAAAAAAAAAAAAGGGTTTCTGCGAAATCGGTCAACCATCTCTAACCTTGCAGAGTTAAATTTGTTTTGAGTAATATGGATCCGGGAGGGCAGGTTGACGTGGTCTACACGGACTTTGAAAAAGCCTTCGATCGTGTGGATCATGTGATCTTGCATGCTAAGCTTAATAAACTAGGCATACATGGTGATTTACTTCGCTGGATCAAATCGTACTTAACTAATAGCAGTACTAGCAGTAGTGGTTGGATCATATAGGTCAGATTTTATTAGTATCCCGTCTGGAATTCCTCAAGGGTCACATCTCGGTCCTTTGCTATATATGTATATAACGGGTATATATATATACGACATATACACTTGTTTTGATCTCCCCCAATTATCTTCTATATACGGACGACAAAAAAATATTTTATAAAATCAAAACTTTACAAGACTGCATTGCTCTCCAAGAGACCCTGAACAGGCTTGAACTTTTCTATGCCGATAATAAAATAACTGTTAATGTCCCTAAATGTCAACAAATCTCGTTCACTCGTAGACTTAAATCTATTAAATTCACTTATAGCCTAAATAATACTGCAATACAACACGTTGACAGGGTGCGCAACTTGGGGGTTATTATAGATAGCAAACTTTCCTTTACGGAACACATGGATGTAATAGTGGACAAAGCATACAAAAGCTTAGGATTTATTATTCGCACCTGCAAGCCGTTCTCGAATTTAAGTTGTATTATAGCTGTATAGAACGCATACGTTCGTAGTGTACTCGAATACGCTAGCAGTATCTGGTCAGCATATTACATAACACATGTGCAACGTATTGAAAAGATACAAGTTAAATTCATCAAACACCTTAACTACCGAACTCGAACTTATTCTAACTATCGCACTGGCTGTATTCGACATGCCCTTGGATAATAGACGTACCTTATTAGACATGATGCTCCTCTACAACATAGTTAACTGCCACTTAGACGCACCGGCTCTGCTATCTGCTGTTAATTTTTACGTTCCAATATCGCGCACGCGACGGTCAACTAAAACTCTATTTATGATTAACTTCAAATCATCGAATTATGCAAGAAACGTTTCTCGGATGTGCTAAGTTTTCAATAAACAGTTTTCAGATTTAGACATATTCAATACGTCTAAAAATATGTTTAGACGTAAAACCTGTGAATGTTTAAAATTAACTTATTAATTAGCTACGCATATATATGCACATATTTCTAGATTCATTTATTATATCATATATAATTTTATTTTTACATTTAGTTACCTATATGACCTTTATCTTAACAGTTCATGCTCCCGCTGCTGGGGCACAGTTATTAGTTAGTTATATAGGTAGTATTAGTTATAAAATATTAGGATATTTAGTCGATTGTACTTCTTTCGCTACCTTTCATTATATTTACATTAAGTCGCAAATGTACCTATTGTTTGCGAGTTTTCAAAGTATTTGTTTTATTTAATTCTTAGTTGTACTATATAGTTAGGTCTGTTATTGGCTGGTATATTTAAAAATATTATAACGCTGTATTATATCTGTGCTGTTAGCCTTAATAAATAAATAAATAAATAGTACTTCTTGTTGAAACATCCGTTCACGTGAAACTCTTCCGATGCTATCAAAGCAGTTAAAAATGCCGTTGTATTAATTGGTGCATTTGTGGCCTACTCACTTACATTAGTTAAATAAATACATAAAACATAAATATTTATATAACACTAATTCCTATAAATATATAAAATGTATATTATATCTATTTCAATCAACATATATAAAATACTTAATATTAACTTACTATTTATTTATTTTATATAGTTAATTTACCGCACAGAACACACATACATACTTACTGATAAGCTACATTAATATTAATATCACATACTTATAATACCTACCATATTAAGTATTTTATATATGTTGATTGAAATAGATATAATATACATTTTATATATTTATAGGAATTAGTGTTATATAAATATTTATGTTTTATGTATTCATTTAACTAATGTAAGTGAGTAGGCCACAAATGCACCAATTAATACAACGGCATTTTTAACTGCTTTGATAGCATCGGAAGAGTTTCACGTGAACGGATGTTTCAACAAGAAGTACTATTTATTTATTTATTTATTAAGGCTAACAGCACAGATATAATACAGCGTTATAATATTTTTAAATATACCAGCCAATAACAGACCTAACTATATAGTACAACTAAGAATTAAATAAAACAAATACTTTGAAAACTCGCAAACAATAGGTACATTTGCGACTTAATGTAAATATAATGATAGGTAGCGAAAGAAGTACAATCGACTAAATATCCTAATATTTTATAACTAATACTACCTATATAACTAACTAATAACTGTGCCCCAGCAGCGGGAGCATGAACTGTTAAGATAAAGGTCATATAGGTAACTAAATGTAAAAATAAAATTATATATGATATAATAAATGAATCTAGAAATATGTGCATATATATGCGTAGCTAATT
Organism: Selenia dentaria; assembly: GCA_917880725.1. Taxonomy (NCBI): domain Eukaryota; kingdom Metazoa; phylum Arthropoda; class Insecta; order Lepidoptera; family Geometridae; genus Selenia; species Selenia dentaria. Next base: position 5,300,420 of record OU862902.1, read on the forward strand.
AATAAGTTAATTTTAAACATTCACAGGTTTTACGTCTAAACATATTTTTAGACGTATTGAATATGTCTAAATCTGAAAACTGTTTATTGAAAACTTAGCACATCCGAGAAATAGGGACGTTTCTTGCATAATTCGATGATTTGAAGTTAATCATAAATAGAGTTTTAGTTGACCGTCGCGTGCGCGATATTGGAACGTAAAAATTAACAGCAGATAGCAGAGCCGGTGCGTCTAAGTGGCAGTTAACTATGTTGTAGAGGAGCATCATGTCTAATAAGGTACGTCTATTATCCAAGGGCATGTCGAATACAGCCAGTGCGATAGTTAGAATAAGTTCGAGTTCGGTAGTTAAGGTGTTTGATGAATTTAACTTGTATCTTTTCAATACGTTGCACATGTGTTATGTAATATGCTGACCAGATACTGCTAGCGTATTCGAGTACACTACGAACGTATGCGTTCTATACAGCTATAATACAACTTAAATTCGAGAACGGCTTGCAGGTGCGAATAATAAATCCTAAGCTTTTGTATGCTTTGTCCACTATTACATCCATGTGTTCCGTAAAGGAAAGTTTGCTATCTATAATAACCCCCAAGTTGCGCACCCTGTCAACGTGTTGTATTGCAGTATTATTTAGGCTATAAGTGAATTTAATAGATTTAAGTCTACGAGTGAACGAGATTTGTTGACATTTAGGGACATTAACAGTTATTTTATTATCGGCATAGAAAAGTTCAAGCCTGTTCAGGGTCTCTTGGAGAGCAATGCAGTCTTGTAAAGTTTTGATTTTATAAAATATTTTTTTGTCGTCCGTATATAGAAGATAATTGGGGGAGATCAAAACAAGTGTATATGTCGTATATATATATACCCGTTATATACATATATAGCAAAGGACCGAGATGTGACCCTTGAGGAATTCCAGACGGGATACTAATAAAATCTGACCTATATGATCCAACCACTACTGCTAGTACTGCTATTAGTTAAGTACGATTTGATCCAGCGAAGTAAATCACCATGTATGCCTAGTTTATTAAGCTTAGCATGCAAGATCACATGATCCACACGATCGAAGGCTTTTTCAAAGTCCGTGTAGACCACGTCAACCTGCCCTCCCGGATCCATATTACTCAAAACAAATTTAACTCTGCAAGGTTAGAGATGGTTGACCGATTTCGCAGAAACCCTTTTTTTTTTTTTTTTTTTTTTTGACCCGGGGAAATCCTTTATGGATACCACCTACCACGGGGAGGTAGGTGGTTATGTGGGAGTCCGTATACCCTCCAAAACCCCGGGGTGTTCCGTCACTGCCGTCCTCGGCGGGAACGCGGGACAGATTTTCCACAGGACCGCGAACCCGCCGCGACTGTCCGTTGCCGGACCCTTCTCTTCGCGGCACGCCAGAACACATGGCACGCCGCAACTAGCTCGGAGACCAAACCCGCCAACAATGAGCGCCAGACTTCCCCGTGTCTGGACGCCCGTGGTCTCCCTGCGGTGGGTCGGATACGTAGCCCCACCGCCTGCTACGTCAGCCACAGGGGATAATCCCCAGCGACCCCACCTCCTCGAATCTGCGCCGAGCGCTCGGACCCCACCTCCTCGAGCCTGCACCAAAGTGCCCGCCCGGGCCCCCCTCCTCGAGCCTGCGCCAAAGCGCCCGGGCCCCACCTACTCGAGCCTGCACCAAAGTGCCCGGGCCCCCCTCCTCGAGCCTGCGCCAAAGCGCCCGGACCCCAAATTATTTTATATAGAATTATTTAATATAGAAATTGGACGATAATATTCTACTTTAGTCTTTATTGATTTCTTATAGACAGGTACCACATTAGCTTCTTTCTATTTACAAGGAAATTCACATTCACGCAGTGATCGTTGAAAGATTTGTTTTAAAGGATATACGAGAGCCTCAGCACAGTTGCGAATGAATACGGGAGGTATTTCGTCGGTGCCAGCTGATTTATTAGGGTCAGTTAATTTCAGTAAGTTTAAAATATATTTGTCATCCAAACTTATGTTACTAATAATGTTAGAGTCACTACAACTTGGTAGGCTTAAACTAGATAAATCATATTGAGAAGAGGGTTCCACGAATACGCTTTTAAAATTAATTAATTTTAATTGTTTAATGCATTGCATATATCAGGTCCATTATTATAAGTCTCAGAACCGTAAGTTAATGATTTAGGGAAGTTAGTTGTACCTCGTTTAGATTTTACATTTTTTGGGCTTGTCTTTATTTTTTCTTGTATATTATGAATGTTACTATTAAATAATTAGTTTTCTAATCTTATTGCTCTTGTTCCTAAAATAGAAAATTCTAAATTATGTAATTTATTATTATAACGTTTCTATTTTTTTATGAGCATTCCATTTTTCTTTAAGAATGTTACTTAACGTTGTATCACACCAGACAGGATAGGTCTTATTATTATTATAACACCTGACTTTGCGCTTAGGAACAAACAAATCAACACATTTATGTAATTCAGAGGTAAAACAGTTAACAGCATAATCAACGGAGTCACAAGTATCAAACAATTTAAGCCAGTTCATGTCACATAAGTATATTTTATTTATTTTATCATAGTCACATTTATAAAATATTAATTTTAGTTGAAATTGTTGCTAAAGAGGGCATATAGTTATGTTTGTAAGGTCAATTAGAAGGCACGTATGTGCTCGATCCTCTTTAGGTACCAATGAAATACCAGTGGGGTTGCTAGATGCAGAGAAGTTACTAAATACAAGGTCAATAGTGTGATTAAAAAAGGTTTTAGCAAAGTTACATTGTTCCAGTCCTAACAAGTTGAATTTTTCCACTAAAACATTCCAGCTTCCTGCATCTCTACAGATCCTCTCTTGATATGCAAAGGACCGACGCGTGGATCCCAGTCTATGTGAGGTAAATTGAAATCACCCGCGATTAAAAAGTGATCATTACAGTATAAATTGTAAATACGCACTACATTCTGCACCACTTGTTCAATGGCTTGGGGCAGTCGCTTATCAGGAGGCACACTTAAATGCAAGTCAAAACCAATTGTAGAGTTAAAAGATTTTGCTGGTATTGTTAACCAAAACATATCCGCGAGATGTGTAGTTCTAGTATTATCTAAGAGCTGCGCTTCCAAGTCTGTACGTATCAGGACCATAATGCCACCACCCCAGGAAGTATTAGTAAGAACCAAATCCCTATCCATACGAAATACGTCATACCGTGAGTCGCTGATTTCGCTATCCAGTATTCCATTATAAAGCCGGGTTTGCGTAATTATAATTATGTGGAAGTCATTATTAAGCAATTCTTTGTAAAATTCTGTTGTTTTTGTACGAAGTCCTCTAACGTTCTGATAAAATACGTTTAATCTTGAATTAGACAAAATGAAAAATCCAAATATATTAATGCAATGTAGCTATCAAGAAATGTATGTGTTGCAGTTGGGAGACTTGATTATATTATATTTATGTATCAGGCTATCAGGTGTAAATAGTATTATGATCGTAACAACATAATTAATTATATTATGATTGTTATAGTGTAATTTCCCAGTAACCGGACTAAGCACACTCACTGCCACTAATACAAAACTCAAAATACTGAATTATACTAGAAAAGCCTCATATAGTAGTATAACTGAATAATTTAACATAATATATATAATGCTGATTACATAATGACATACATAACGTAAGCAAAATAATCATCTGACAAATTACACTTGAACCCATTTCCAGATTTATGCTCAGACTCAATATAGATTTAATGCTTTGATAAAGACAAAATATGCAATTGTGGTTAAAAATAAATACTCTATGAAATAGTTATTTACCCATATAGGAGTGAGTATTATTATAATTATTATTAATAAATATGATTTACTATATAATATGTCGCATTGTATGGTACAATAGTGATGGGAAATAAAAGTATGACAAATTAACACAAAAGCCATATCTGGTACAATCCTATTACCATTTTTAGTACAATGAGGTATAAACATGGCTATAAAAATACTTATAATGCATGTAGAAAACACTATGTAAAGGCATGAATGATAACGGAACAGTATTCCTTTCTGTCACTTTTACCGCTTAATTTTTCTGTATACCTTGGCATACGGTATAAACCGTATGCCTTGGCATACGGTTCCTGCTTTTGGGATTAGAAAAGCTACCTGCTTTTGGGATTAGATGTAGATGTAATTGTTGAGCACCTGATGGGCCTTTTGACGATTTACTTATGTCACTAGAATCCACAAACATTTTTTGCATATCGTACCATACTTTGAAACCAATAGAGATCGTACAATTTGTACAGGTTTTCTTATCGTAAGTACCCTAGATATTTTATTTCAGCATGTGCGTAGCTTATAAGAGACCACATAAAGAAAGGAGGTAACATAGGTAACCATTCATACCAAAGAAACTCATTTTAGAGCTAAAAAAATTCATAAAAATCAATTTGGGTTTACAAGGAATCGCTCTACTATAGACGCAGGTATAGAACTTATAAAAGATGTATTTGATGCCTGGGAAAACTCTCAGGATGCCTTATATGTTTTTTTGGGACTTATCTACGCATTTGACTGCGTCCGACATGATATACTTGTCAGGAAATTACAACACTACGGTATTAGGAACATAGCTCTCAACCTTTTGACTTCATATTTAAGCGATAGAATTCAAAGGGTTGACATAAATTGTAAAAAATCGCCCGGCTCTATAAACTCAATGGGCGTTCCACAAGGTTCAATACTAGGGCCGTTCTTGTTATTAATCTATATTAATGACTTACCTTATTATGTAGAGAAAAAACACGAGATTGTATTTTTTGCAGATGACACTTCACTGTTATTTTAAATTAAAAGGCAGTTATTAAACTATGACGATGTTAACAATGCATTAGCTAAAGTTGTGAATTGGTTCAATACAAATAATCTTCTCCTCAATGAGAAGAAAACTAATTGTATAAAGTTCTTGACACCAAATGTGAGACAAGTAGAATCCAATATACAATTGAATGGAACAGAGTTGGACCTTGTGGAGTCAACGGTCTTTTTCGGAATTACTATAGACGCTAAATTGCAATGGGGTCCCCACATTAAAAAAATGTCTAGTAAACTCAGTTCAGCGGCTTATGCTGTTAAAAAAATTTGACTATTAACTGATGTAGACACAGCTACAATAGTTTATTTTAGTTATTTCCATAGCGTTGACTTATGGCATACTGCTCTGGGGATGTTCTGCAGATATTAATTCTATTTTTATACTGCAAAAAAGGGCTATACGAGCGATCTACAGTTTAGCTCCCAGAGTTTCCCTTAGAGAGAAGTTTAAAGACATAAACATTCTAACTGTAGTACTCAGTTTATCTATAAAAATCTAATGTATGTGAAGAAAAAAATTAGCAGTTTTGATAAAAGGAGTGATGCTCATTCCATCAACACGCGAAATAATCACAAACTATCTGTACATGTAACGCGTCTCCACAGAATAAGTCATTATTTTATTGGACAATTATTCGATTCTTTAATAAAGTTCCCAATATTATCCGAGATTTGCCTATTAATAAGTTTAAAATTACTATTAAAACTAAACTCTGTCGAAAAGGTTATTACAAAATTTCGGATGACTTGAAGGATAAAACAGCTTGGGACTGATCACTCCAGGATCTACCTACTCCCCCCCCCGAAGGGTTCTCGCATTGACGTGGCGGGGGGGCTCAGTAACCGTGGCTAGGTACACCACGGTGAAGCCAAGAGGAAACCAGGGGCCGCGCCGGCGTTGGGGTGCGCTGGCCGGCTCAGGCGGGCCGCTCCTATGGGCTTTGGCCGCCAAGTCCACATAGGAGTGGCGGGGTCCAGGCGCTTTGGCGCAGACTCGAGGAGGTGGGGCCCGGGCGCTTTGGCGCAGGCTCGAGGAGGTGGGGCCCGGGCGCTTTGGCGCAGGCTCGAGGAGGGGGGCCCGGGCACTTTGGTGCAGGCTCGAGGAGGCGGGGTCCGGGCGCTCGGCGCAGACTCGAGGAGGTGGGGTCGCGGGGGGGCTATCCCTTGTGGCTGACGTAGCAGGCGGTGGGGCTACGTATCCGACCCACCGCAGGGAGACCACGGGCGACCAGACACGGGGAAGTCTGGCGCCCATTGTTGGCGAGTTTGGTCTCCGAGGCAGTTGCGGCGCGCCATGTGTTCTGGCGTGCCGCGAAGAGAAGGGTCCGGCAACGGACAGCCACGGCGGGTTCGCGGTCGTGTGGAAAATCTGTCCCGCGTTCCCGCCGAGGGCGGCAGTGACGGAACACCCCGGGGTTTTGGTGGGTATACGGACTCCCACATAACCACCTCCCTCCCCGTGGTGAGTGGTATCCATAAAGGATTTCCCCGGGACAAAAAAGAAAAAAAAAAAAAAGGATCTACCTACTCCCCCCCCCGAAGGGTTCCCGCATTGACGTGGCGGGGGGGCTCAGTAGCCGTGGCTTGGATCACCACGGTGAAGCCAAGAGGAACCCAGGGGCCGCGCCGGCGTTGGGGTGCGCTGGCCGGCTCAGGCGGGGCCGCTCCTATGGGCTTTGGCCGCCAAGTCCACATAGGAGTGGCGGGGTCCGGGCGCTTTGGCGCAGACTCGAGGAGGTGGGGCCCGGGCACTTTGGTGCAGGCTCGAGGAGGTGGGGCCCGGGCGCTTTGGCGCAGGCCCGAGGAGGGGGGCCCGGGCACTTTGGTGCAGGCTCGAGGAGGTGGGGTCCGGGCGCTCGGCACAGACTCGAGGAGGTGGGGTCGCTGGGGATTATCCCCTGTGGCTGACGTAGCAGGCGGTGGGGCTACGTATCCGACCCACCGCAGGGAGACCACGGGCGTCCAGACACGGGGAAGTCTGGCGCTCATTGTTGGCGGGTTCAGTCTCCGAGGCAGTTGCGGCGCGCCATGTGTTCTGGCGCGCCGCGAAGAGAAGGCTCCGGCAACGGACAGCCGCGGCGGGTTCGCGGTCGTGTGCAAAATCTGTCCCGCGTTCCCTCCAAAAGCGGCACTGACGGAACACCCCGGGGTTTTGGTGGGTATACGGACTCCCACATAACCACCTACCTCCCCGTGGTAGGTGGTATCCATAAAGGATTTCCCAGGGACAGAAAAAAAAGGATCTACCTACTCCCCCCGAAGGGTTCTCGCATTGACGTGGCGGGGGGCTCAGTAGCCGTGGCTTGGATCACCACGGTGAAGCCAAGAGGAACCCAGGGGCCGCGCCGGCGTTGGGGTGCGCTGGCCGGCTCAGGCGGGGCCGCTCCTATGGGCTTTGGCCGCCAAGTCCACCTAGGAGTGGCGGGGTCCGGGCGCTTTTGCGCAGACTCGAGGAGGTGGGGCCCGGGCGCTTTGGCGCAGGCTCGAGGAGGGGGGCCGGGGCACTTTGGTGCAGGCTCGAGGAGGTGGGGTCCGAGCGCTCGGCGCAGACTCGAGGAGGTGGGGTCCGGGCGCTCGGCACAGACTCGAGGAGGTGGGGTCGCGGAAAAGGATTTCCCCGGGACAAAAAAGAAAGGATCTAACTACTCGTGTATTACCATGTCAAAGTGTAGCGTGTCTTGCCCTACTGATACCATTATTATGTTCTCTTTTGTAAGGCAACACACTGAAGCTGATATTTGTAGTACCTAAATAAAAACATTGTAAAAACTTCTATATAAAAAGAGTGGCCCCGAGTTTTTTGCCGCTTCTTCTCGGTAGGTTCTATATATTTTGGAACGCGGCTTTAGTCTTTAAAGTACATTATAATGAAAAATTTACGTTCATAAGCGCGTCTTTGATGCCTAAATTGAATAAATCATTTTGACTTTGACTTTGACATTTCGTACCTCGTTGTAGTTTTCGGTATAATATACCCTGTCTGATCGTACATACGTGTTTTATATTACAGAAGGCAGCTCGTCAGATTGAAATTTAGTAATAAGGTCTTTCACGTAAAGCCACCCTTTCTCAAGTTCTGAAAAATTCACGATTTTATCTGTTCGGGGTCTTAGAACTAATTCGAAGCTCAAACCATCCTTTTTTCACCATTAGAATGGGGCTTTCAAAAGGGGAGACACTTTGTCATAAATCTAACACATCCTTAATTTTTTCGTTAACTATGTTCTGTTCGGTAGGAGGCAAAATATAGGGACTCATAAGCACAATCTTAGTAAATAAAAGAGTTTTTCGAGGGTACTGATTAATTACCTACCAAATCTATGTCAATCATGTTTTCGTCAAATTCTTCAGAACAATAGTTAAAACTTTTTAGCCTTGGCAATAAATATTTTGTCATTAATTTCTATAGATATGTCTGTCTTTAAAATGTCACACCGTTATAAGACAGATTTTCATCCAGCAAAACGTGGTATAAAACATCAATTTGTACACTGACCAACTCACAATTACTCTGTATCACAGATGCAACGTTACAGTATGATATTATAGTAGGTAACTACCTACTTTTTTTTAAAGAAACTGTGTTCGTGTTCAAAAAGAAACGTTCATGAAACTACGCACCATGTAGTGAAATACTATGATCAAAGAAAGTAATAACAGCGCTCTAAGTACTTTGTCATGAGTCTGTTTTACTATTGAGTCTGTTTTACCGAACTACATTCAGATACTGAAAAGAATTTAAACGGTAAATCAATGTCACTTATCTGAAACACCATGCGAGGCGCACTATCACACGTTGACATGCCGGCTGACTGGTTGACCAACACCAGCATTGGCATAAATATCTTCTTTCTTCCTGTAACGCTGGAGACATGCAGCAGAGGCGACGTGGCTAGTGGCTAGGCACACGTAGCAGGACGCTTGCGGACGCGAACGCGGCGTAAACGTCACCGGACGTTTTCCTGGCGCAGATGCAGATTCCCGCAGTCGAATTTGGTCACGACACTCGTAGTCTCGATGTCCCGTTCTGCCACAGTGGTGACAGTTGCCTCGAAATGGTGTTGTATTTCGAAAACGTTTCGGCTCGAACTTGGGTCTTCATTCTTTCGTTTCAAATAGAAGCCACGAAGTGTGCGAAATAACGGCTGCTTGTTGTTGATGGACGCCAACTTCACTTTTCGACGAATTCGGTCAACGCAATTTGACAGGGCGGATATCGAAGTCCGGTTATTACTGCTTGGGGTGGAGGTGGATCCATCCCACTTCTGAGATCGGCCGACAGCCAGACATAAAGTGTGACCCGGTATGAAGAAAACACGTAATGTCTATTCCTACTTTAATCTTCGATCACTTATTATATTCCAACAACAGAGACGTGCGCACGCGGCGAGTGCTCGCAGAAAACTGAGCTACGGTTTTTTTTTAGGAAGCACAGAGAGCTTTTTGCCACTACGGGCATTGAAAGCGACACCGGGACTGTAATGAGCTCCGGTTGCCAAGCGCAGCTGTTTTATAGGGTGCTGATGGGTGTGCGGTGAGTCAACCGCTCGCCCGTTGCGCATGCTCCGTCACAATAAGGGGCCGACGCCGTCATGTATATTAATATTAATATAAGTACTAACAGTTCTGCGAACAGTAAGCCCTCGCGAACTCTAACTTTCTTCCGGTATAATCAAAAACAACCGGTAGATGGCGCCGCAGCTAACGTTCCTCGCGTTCCAAACGTCAACCATTATAGGGAAAACATATATTTAGTTTAATAACTCCGATCCCCAAGCAATTCTACGGAATCGTACAACCTGTATATCAAATTTCGTCAAGATTAGTTGAAAACTACAACCTGTACGAGAGTACCAACATCCGGACGGATAAAAATTTCTTTTTGGTTCAGTCATGGATCTGTGCGGACCTTGAAATCTAAGGAGCTGAAACGCACGGTTGTAGGAGATGGCTAGACCATTGTTAAAGTAGGAATAGAAGGAGTTTATATGTCAGATCATCTACCAATATATATTGAGTGTATACTAGATGCGGTAAGACGTCTGTGATGCATAATGTTAGCCGTAGTTCTGGTACATGGGGGGAAAGAGTTAAATCTCAAACTGATAGTCACTATAACTAGCAGAGTGTAGTTAGGGTACCATGTAGTATAACCGATCATTAACTATCGATTGATAAGTTGTACAATAGTATTATTTCTACTTTATGTGATACCGCTCAGCAGACAAAGGGTAAAGTATTAATAGACATAGGAGAGTTCGAGTACTGTGTGGTTGGAATCAGCATGTTCAAACAGCACGGCGGCGTGTCGGGAGGATACGCTCAAATTTAACGTTTGGTTTTAGCAAAACCATCCTTCTCCAGGCGAGGTACACAAGCATATGAGCGAGGCTCGTAATATCTTTAAAAGCCGGCTTACATGGTGCCAAAATAACCAAGATCAAATTAAAATGGATATATTATAGCAAAACAAACAGCTACAAAAAATTCAATAACTTTTGGAAATCCACTGGTAAGTTGGACATTGAGTCTAGCCTCCCCGCGAGTGTAGGTGGGACAAAGAACCCTGAGGAGATTGCAAATATGTGCGGTCCCATTCGGTCCTTCAGTAATGATCGCGCGTAAGTCCGGCGTCGGGCTGGAGAAGCCGCCTCTGCGTTTCGCGCTTAACCAAGTTAGAGCCATTATAAAGAGCCGAGGGAAATCTCCCGGGTATGACGTACTAACTGTTTATTTATTTCCATGTAACTCCACCATGCGCCAATTCTAATGTATATAAATTTCTATCCATCCCAAGGTTGCCTGTAAGAAATTGCTTATAGCGATAAGGCCGCCCATTGTACAACCTGTTTTGTAAAATATTCATATTTATTTTCTTTTATAAGCTTGGTGTTCAATAAAGTAGTATTGTATTGTTAGTATTGTGCTTAGCATCGAGCATCTGAGACATGCGGCTCCTGTCTATGTTTTGTTTTATTGTTTGTACATTAATCACACATAGTTGCCTGCTGACTTAATGGAAACAACGGCGGTGCCTATCATTAAGAACAGGACAGGAAATATCTCAGATATGGGGAGCTACCGTCCGATCTCCCTAGCAACAATTGCTGCTAAAATATTGGACGGGTTGCTTGATTCTTGTTTAATAGTAGATTATGCACCAAGGGAGTAAAGCAGTGTCTTACGTCATGGGCGGTATATTGAACCCTGAGTGTAACGGGGACTCTTGGGTTAATACCAAAAATAATAAAATTTAATTCCCGAGCGTAGCGAGGGAGTTATGTAGAGTCCTGAGTGAAGCGAGGGGTTAAAGCCGCCCAAGACGAAGACAGGCTTTATCCTCGAGGTGCATACTCTACTTTTCATACCTACTGCGAGACAACAAAAACTCAGAGCTGTAAAATAGCAGTTATATAGTTAAAAGTAAAATACATTAATAGTTAATATTCATATTGGACATATTTGTACCGTTATAGAGGGACAGAGTAATATTTTTGGAAGGAACATTTTATGAAAAACACTGTTCTAGACATTCGCGGTTGTTAACTAAGTTATAATTAGTACTCACGAGATGTACTCGTAGACCACGATTTAGTTGCTTTTGGAGCTCCCGATATTTCGATACAGTTACATGCACCACGTTGGAAATAATAATATATATTAATTTCAACCAATATATAGTATTATCTATGACTTCAACTATGACCTTGAATCACAACACAAACTAGTATAGATGCTAACGCATGCGCAGAGAGGGGCCGTGTGTAACCCATAGCAACCGGCGCACAACAATTGTGCGTTCGTTTAAGAATAAGGGCATTCATTGGTGGCGTTGTTAAAGCGTTCGTCAAGCTCAGTTTTGGTGGCAATAATAACTCTATTTGAGCTTTTCAAACACTGAACAAAAAGAGTCATAAACGACATTTTCATCCATAGATTCCCAATTCGAACGCCCTTGTGAGCATTTTTAGCGTTATTTTCGCCAACTTAGGGCTATTCGAACGCACTTCTTATAGTTAAACCTTTTCGCGCCCTTTTTTCTTTTTTTTTCTGTATGCTGTCTCCGTACTAAGAGTATTCCTACAATTAACGTTCCAAATCCAAATCACTTTACTCCCCAGGGAGTTTCATTCAACTTTACAGCCCCGCGTATGTAATGCCTTGCTTTACGTAGAGATTGCGTGACATGACTGTAATAGAACATTTTCGAGCAGGTGGTATGAAAAACAATATTTGGACCTGCATGATGCTCAGTTTGGGTTACAGCCCGGACTATCAACTGAGAGTGCTATTTTAGGTCTCAAGCACATCGTTTAATATTACACTAGTCACAAAACACCGGTATATGCCTGTTTCCTCCACCTTTCCAAAGCATTTTATCTTGTTTCGTATGACATGGAGTAAGTTGGTGTATACCGTGTATACGTACAGGTGTATATCGGTGGAAGTCTTGAACATCTTGCAGTATCGGTACGCTAACCAAACTAACAGTTTAAAGTGGTCTAACACGCTCTCTCAGCCGTATACGTTGGAGTGCGGGGTGAGACAGGGCGGGTTGACGTCTCCCAAGGTCTTCAATATATACACAAATGATCTCATAGTCGGCCTCAGAAGCATGCGTGTCGGATGCAGATGGTGTTTGTATTAACATCAGTTATGCGGATGACATGGTGCTGCTGAGTCCGTCAGTGGGAGCGCTCAGACAGATGCTGAGAATATGTGAGAGCTATGCCGCTAGTCACGGTCTGACATATAATGTAAAAAAAGCGAATATATTATTATATATTCGGCGGTATTTAAGGCCGCCGGTAAATACCCTGAAAATATAGCTATGTCGATAACCTTAAATGGCTTTAATTTAAACATAGTATACGAATTCAAATATACATTTTCTTCCTCCAGCTAGAACAGCCGGTCCTCAAACTGCGCACATCACCGGAGCCGTCGTTCCCGACCACAGGACCGCTGGTTGTCCTTCCTGCTTGGTGCCTAACAGCGCTGCGTCCGTGCCCACACGGAGCTGCGGCCTGCCGTATTCCGGTCGCCGCCATTGTCCTGCCGGTTGCTGCATCATCCAGACCATCTCGTCGAGGCCTTCGACTATACTGACGACTGAGATAAGTCCCCCAACAAGGGAGCCCATTGCATACCCGACTGAAATCCCCGACCTTGGCTCTGGCTAATTAAACGTCTGAAACCTCTACTGGTCTTATTGAAACCTGCTACCCTCTCCGAGAGAATATGTCTGACAACTTATACTACCTACAATATACGAATATAAAGTTTTGATCGAACGCCAGTGTCAACAGAAACGTAACTGCAGCTGGACTGTTTTTCAATAGCAGAATAAGAAAACGTATAAAAAGTATCGTCAACTAAGGTTTCATTGAAATTTAATAAGTGGATTGGACCACAGAGCCACACATGGCGCTTACCATCAGGCGAACGATATCCGTCTAGTCAATAATAAGTAAAACTATTGTATACTATATTCATAAATAAGAATTGTGCAATATTCTAGCGCATTCAATATACTTCCCCATAAGAACCGCTTTTCTTTATAGGTAGTACTCATTTATAGGGAGGTTACCTTGTCAGAATCCTCGGTGGGTTGCGGTAGGTCAGATAGGATGGCGCCGGGCGAGTGACAAGTTGGCGAGTTCACTTTCATCTCGGTGGTACTGCAACAACAGATGTTTATATTTGACGAAAGTTGTCTTTTTTTCCTTTTGGTGTGTGTGTGGTGTTTAGTGGTCTCGTGCGATTGTGCATTGTGCTGTCATAAAAACAACGTTAGAACTCATAATTAAATGGTAAAACCGGCATAGACGTGAGTGTTTACCGGTTTTACCATTTAGCTCTTATTTCGGTTGGATAAAGCTTGTCAAACTGTTCAACAGATGTCACTTCGTCCCCATAAAACAGTTAAAAATCAACTAGAGAGTTAAATTCGATGGTCGGATTAATGTCACGGCAGCCATGGCGTCTGAAACGGATTGTTGGATGACGCTTGTTCGTGGATATGTAATTTCTCTCTCTAAAATAGCAAACTTTGGTCTTTAAGGCGAAAAAAACCATATCATAAAAGTAGATATATAGGTAATTATAGGGTGTAACAAAACGACCCTGCCATAAGGGAGTCCTCAACGTCACTCTGGGTCCTCAACTTAACTCTGGGTCGGAAAATGAATAAGATGAGAATCTCCGCCGGTAATAGGAATTCACCGTGGTTCAGTAGTCTAGATGCCATGATAACAAGTACCTACATATATACACAGCACATTACCTCAGTTATCCAGCTTCCAAATGTGCCTCCCAAGCTTTAGCGAAGTTTTATTATTCAATACTGTAATGGTAGGTCCATCCTCAGGATTGGTTCTTCACTTGTTAATGCCAGATTATGGGTTTATATATTTCGCACCACACTTCGCACATCTCTCCACTCAAAAGTGTTAGTTTTCGTTTTTACGGGTTGATAGTGAAAAATTAGACGTCCCTTTCAACCTTTGTTGAAATCGAATGAATCGGCCGCACTTCACTTCACTTAACCAGCAAGCACAGTTTGCCGGAGCCAATCAGAGACCAGAAAGGTGCGTACGCTCCGGGATCAAGAGCCTTGTTATTGGCTAACCACAAGACCCAGGAACAAAACGCGCGAATTTGAATTTATATCATCGAAACTAGAATGAATAGTGCACATACCGCCCACCAAAATATAGCTGATATTTTCAGATTAGAAATTGAACATGACAATGAAACATGTAACTAAATATCTATTTAACTAACAGCTAATAATATTTTATCGATAAGACAACATATTAGGTTACGATTCTATAGAAAGAGGGCACAATTTGACAACAACTGTGCGATTCTCTAAGAGCAAACATCGTTGCATCTTTGAATACATCCGTGAAACAAATGACGAGATGACAAGAAACGTTGGAAAAACAACCTTATGTACAAGGGCGATATCTCAAAGTATTTGACATCGGTGAGCTCGTCGCCGAGCGCATCGACGAATCATTAGAGAATCGCACGGCAGGACGCTTGATCTAATTGTCTTTTCTTTTAATAGTTACCACGCGAACGATGCCGTCAAGACCCGCATGGAATTCGGTTACTCTTCCTAAAGACCAATGCAAAGGGGCTTTATTATCGTCTATTGTTACTACCATATAATTTATACATAAAGGTATTGACGATCAACGACTTTGCACGTCGTATTAAAGAATGTAGATATTCGTTTTTATACATCCATCCACAACACCACGCTAACAGATTTACAACGGTCAAAATAGCCGGGGCCTTTAGTGACCTTGTTCCTACGACTTACGGAACGGCACAATGGTCAATAATCGGACCAACTGAGTACTTGTTATACGTGAACGACATGTGTAAGATCTTCCAGCACGCCTCTGTATACCAGTTTGCTGATGATACCTGCCTTTTGACAGCTCACAGAGACGTAGTAACTGCTCAATCTATGCTACAATCTAACTTTAATGCGCTATGTAAATGGGCGCACGACGTAGGTCTGTCAATTAACTACAAAAAAACAAAGCTTATGCACATACAGTCACCTTATTTAAAATCAACTGACAGACCACGAATCGTAGCCCACGATCACCAGTGCATGCACCAAACGAGCTATGATGCATCCTGTAAATGCGCACCTATTGATATCGCTAAACAACATATGTATCTCGTCCTACTCATTGATGACAAATTCAACTGGGGTCCTCATATAGATCGAGTATGTGATAAACTCAGAGCGCTAATGGCCAAATTTTGTATCATAAAACACAAGTTACCCTATAGCACTCTTAGATTGTTGTACCTGTCGCTATACTGGGAAAAAAATGGGTCGATTTATCGGCAAAGTAGAGCCGTGTAAACCCGGTACTGCAGTTGCGACTGCGTTAACGCGGTAAGGGTTGGTGGGTTTAGCTGACACGGTTACAGTACACACACGGTTCAAATACATAGTACGTGGCTATCGCTGCCAAGTTTGTTCAAGCATACAGCTCGTTGGATAATGTGTAAAACACTTACTCAACCGTGTTTGTTTTTCACTCTAACCAATGCGATGTGTCAACACCGCTCCGACAACCGTCTTAAAGCGTAGCCGTGTATTTTTAGACGGCTACGATTTTCAAACAGCTGGGAAAATATTTGAAATGGTAAAGGTAACCGTCTATACTAGCTAACGCACCCGTGTAAGTGAGTGACGTAGGCGTGTTATAGATCGAGCCGTGTACACAGCGCTTCACACGGCTGCCAAACGCGACTGTCGCAGCCGTTTACATGACTATAGGAATCGTAGCCGTGCTTAAAAGCCGTGTATTTTTTCCTGTGTAGTTGAGTCCATTGTATCTTATGGCATAACTAGTTACGGCCGAACATATAAGACATACACTCAAAAAGTATATGATACTCGTATTCAACTCAGGTTACTAAAGCTCATAGTACCGTATAAAATAAAGCTACAACACAAGAGCGACTACAGTCAGCTGTTTCACTACTGTAAAGTAATGAGTGTGTATGATAGGTATAAACTTGAGTTCTTATCCCTGTACCATAGTAAAGTAAACGAACTAAGCGTAAAAACTAGACCTAATAACCTTCGCCGTATAGATAACCTGCCATTGTATAAATTACCTAAATGTAATAATAACTATAGACGAAGGGTGTGGACGAATGTGCTGCCTCAAACCTTAAACTGCTCGAAAAAATACCTAGTCTACATATCAAACAATTAAAACGGACACTTAAAAATAGTTCCTTAACAAGAGAAAGATCAAACGGGTGTGCAACGACACAGGCTTTGTCCATATGTTATACTTTAGAGTTGTAAAAACATACATACTTAACATAGAAGTATAAAAATGTTTAATAGTATAATATATCTTGTAGTAGTGTGCGACCCGTCAAGCGCACATAATCTCGTTTAGATTAAGTGCTTGACGCTGTATCTTTTTTAATAACTTTTTATTGCAATAAACAGTTTTCAAATAAAAAAAATTTGAAAATTGAAAAAAGACAGACTGATTAGTACCAAAATCGATGGTTCTACTCGGCAAGGCAGATCATTTTCAGGTATCAACGCACAATATGTTTAATATAAGAAAATCATTATTATATGCCTAGGAGAATTGCACGACAGATATAGGTACAGCCGAAAACTCGAAAGAAAGCTGCTTTATGTACTGCTTGCTACGCTCCACGGTTTCATCCGCGTAATGATGGATTATGATGAATTAAAATATGTTGTGTAATATTACTTTAGTTTATGTAATGCCCATTACAATAAAACAATAAAACCATAGATTATACACATGTATTCCTTAACTTGAAACTCAAATCTATACCAATTACATTCAACTGAATGTACAGTATGCTAGCATTAGTTAAGTAACAGTTGCATTAGAGCCTACATAAACACCACATCAGTAACATTGGAAAGTTCTATTCGAACGTAGACAAATTTCACAAAAGTAAAGTTACAGTAAGCAGACCACACAGAAATATACTTAGCTTATAATTATCAGCCTTAATACATATTCCTAAGTATTTTGCCATCTGGCTGACTCTGACAAAATCATCAAAGTAACTGATTGAAAACCCTAGCATTGTCTACAGGTAAGATGGCATTCTTGGCGAGAGAATGCCATGCTCTTCATTGGCTGTAGGAGGCTACGTCAGATCACGTGATGGCCACCATCTTGGACTCGCGTAATACTTCAGTTCACGAGAATGCCGTCATGTTTGACTATTCGATTTCTTCATAACAAAGGGAATGTCAAGATATTATTTTAAAGTTGAGTCATGCTTTGACGGCTCCTCTGACCACACACCAGGGGGGCTATTCTCTTAGGCCTATTATTAATATTAAAGGCGTATAACAAAAAATACCCAACCATGAAGTTTAGTACCTCAAATTTGAAAATTGATGGACCCCATACGCCAATATTTGTATCCGAGAGCCTCACTATAAAGGCAAAAAAACTGTTCTTCTCGGCCAGGGAATTCGCCAAAAGAAACAACTATAGGTATTGTTGGACGTCTCGAGGCAGAATATACATCAGAAGGACGGATGGAGGGCCTCTTGTTAGGATTAACAATGAATCTGACTTAGAAAATATATATTCAACATGACTAGCACTTATTAATTTTCTACATATAATTATTTTCATGTTACTGCTTCTGTTTTGCTGTATACTTTTTTCCACTTGTCCGTTCATAAGTATATTCGCAAACCATGTTTATCATAATAAAGTACCCCTAATACTGTGTTACATAGAATCACATAAATACACTATACAATTACAATACACTAAACTGCACTACACATACAATACAAACAATTTCACCAACACATACAAGCCGTTATATACATTTTTATATATAAATAATCATCTTTGGAAGAACATGTCTATCCACACCATAGTTAACCAAATAAAAACACAAATCCACTATTTGCACTCGATTACGAAGTTATTTAATAATGGATAATTCTTTTATTATCACAGAAGTAGATGATTCAGAAAATATAGAATGTCTGTCTGTTAGCGATTCTAACAGTTGTAATAAAACGTTAAATATAGATGGAAACAATTTACATAAGCTATGTATTTTAACTATGAATATAAGAAGTATTCATTGCAACTTCGACTACTTCGTAGCATATATGGATAGCCTAGACATCTCAGTGGATATGTTTGTATTGACGGAGTGTTGGACCAGTAACTTAAGACCTCCACCACATATTGATAACTATAACATGTTTTGGACTAAAAATACTTTTAATCAAAATGACGGCGTAGTTGTTTACATCAAACAAAATATTGATGTGTCTGCGCATGAGCCAGTTATGACTGAGGGCAATTGTCTCATCTTAACAATTGCTCCAGATTATACTATTATCTGTACGTATCGACCACACTGTTTCGGTAACCCAAATCTATACTTAGAGTCCGTTGACATGATTTTAGCAAACATTTCATCTAAAAACATAATATTCACAGGGGATATAAATATAGATACCATGATGGACAAATGTACGAAGATCTCTGAACATTACCTAAATATGATGGCTCTACATGGACTAAGACAAGGTATCACTCGCCCTACTAGATTTCAAACATGTCTTGACCATATGATGGTAAAATGTCAATATCCATGGAAAACAGTAGTTTTTGAGCAAAAAATTACAGATCATCATCCTATCTTACTCTACGTTGATAACGCACAAATCTCAAAAACACAAGTAACTCACAATAGAGCGATTTTGAATAATGACGGAATTAAAGAAGCGTTGATAAGAGAGTCTTGGCAAGAACTTTATTCTGTTATTGATAATAATGTTAATATTGCGGCTGAATTATTTACAGTAAAACTTTTAAAAATTATAAATAATAATATACAAATAAGAAAATTGTCGAAGAAATATCAACCATTAAAGCCATGGATCACTAGAGGAGTAATAAGATGTATTAGAAAGAGAGACAAACTACATAACCAGGTCAAAAAAATACCAAAAGATGCTGAAATTAAAGAAAAATACATAAAATACAGAAATGTTTGTAATAAGATTGTGAAAGCTCTAAAGAAAGAGTATTATAAAGGTAAGCTAGTTAAGAATAAAGGTAATTTAAAAGAAACGTGGAAAGTAATCAAAGAAGTATGCAATTTTAATCAATCAAAGACAACCTCCCGTGATCTATTAGACATAAGTAATACCAAGGTAGACTCTCTTAATCAGGTAAACACATACTTTACATCGATCGGCAAAACGCTTGCTAATGCAACTTTAAAAAAGCTTGATAACACTGAAAAAAAATTAGCAATAATAGCGAATTCTGTAAACCAACCGGTCAGATCGATGGTTTTGCTACCTACTGACCCTTTTGAAGTCAAATATGTAGTCATGAGTCTCAAAACTCACAGCGCTCCTGGCTGGGATAAGTTACCAGCGTCTTTGATTAAAAAGTTTATACATCTACTAGCAGAACCTATAGCATTTATATGCAACATGAGCTTTGATACAGGCAAGTTTCCAAATACCTTTAAACAAGCTGTTGTGTGTCCTATTTTTAAGAAGGCGGGTGACAAAAAAGATCCAACTAACTATAGACCAATCTCACTCCTTTCTACTCTTTCTAAAATATTAGAAAAGTTGGTGAAAAAAAGGGTTACGCGATACCTCGAAAAGGAAAATCTGTTGAGTCGAAATCAGTATGGGTTTAGAGAAGGACTCTCTACAGAAGATGCTGTGCTAATGCTAACTAACAAAATAACAACATACCTGGACCATGGAGATAAGTGCATTGGTGTCTTTTTAGACCTACAGAAAGCCTTCGATACGGTGTCGATACCAATCTTATTAACTAGACTGGAAAATGCTGGGATCAGAGGTCTAACACTTGACTGGTTTACTGACTACCTTTCCGGAAGATCACAGCGAGTTCGCGTTGATAGTTACGAGAGTGATAGTGCAGTTTGTACATACGGAGTACCGCAAGGCAGCACACTAGGACCTCTGCTATTTCTCATATACATCAATGACCTATGCGATACTGCTTTTCCTGGATTAGACCTACTTATGTTTGCTGACGACACTGTGCTTTTACTCCATGAAAACAGCTGGCCCAAGGTAGTAAAGCTAGCTGAAGATTGTCTTTCAATAGTCACACAATGGCTCGAAAATAATTTGCTATCATTAAATTCTAGCAAAACGAAGTACATGTACTATAGCATTACAGAAGCAGGAGCCCCGAAATTTGATATTAATATTAAAATGCATACCTATCCATGTAATCGCGGCATGCGACCGTCTCATTGTACATGTACAGAGTTGGCACGAGTCGATTCTATTAAATACCTTGGAGTACATATAGATAGTCATCTTAACTGGAACAGTCATATTAAAGCGTTGGTGTCTAGGATACGAAAATTAATTTACATTTTTAAGACCCTGAGAACTGTAGCTGAACCTAATCTAGTAATTCAAACATACAAGGCTTTATGTGAGTGCATTATTAGATATTGTATTTGTGCATGGGGCACTGCGGTTAAAACCAATATCAAACCAGCTGAACGTGCCCAACGGGCGATATTAAAAGTTATTCTATTTCTGCCCTTCAGGCACCCAACATCAGATGTGTATAAAAAAGCCGGAGTTCTCAGTATCAGAAAAATGTTTGTGTATGAAAGTTTACGTCGGTATCATAGGAAAACTGTACCACTTTTAGTTCATACAGCTAAACGAGTCAATCGCTGTCCTGTCCCACAAACGCGGCGAAAGTTTAAGCAAAAGAAATATGAAAGTATTGTCCCACTCTTGTATAATAAAATAGATAAAGAATATAATATTAAAAGATACAGCAATAATGAGATTAAAAAAGTTATACTAACCTGGTTAAATGAGTTTGACTACGAGGGCATGGAGGATATGCTGAATGCATTATATGTCACGTAGATATAGCAAACACGATGTTGACGGGATATTGTGTTTGTTAATTCGAAAGTCAATTACAATGAGATACGGTATCAGAACGGCTAAATAATGCTCTTACATACCACACACACACACACACACACACACACACACACACTCACACACACACACACACACACACACACACACACACACACACACACACACACACACACACACACATTAGGATCACCAACATTATTTTGTGTACTAATCTATTATTCCAAAATTAATGTAATAATTTAGCTTTATTGTAAGATTTAAGATTTAGCTTTATATACTTTCAAATTGTTACCTGCTATTTCGCATAACTTTAGCTTTTAGTCATTGATATGGGAGAGGCCATTGATTTCCGAAACACAGTGAAAACTAGTTCGGAATCAATGGATTCATACATTTATTTTGTACAAAAATCTATGTGAAATAAACTTATTTGTATTTGTATTGTATTTAGCTATTGAACCGCGATATAGCAACTCAATTGCACGAAAATTGACGTTTTTGACAGTTTTGGTATTCTGCTCGCTATTTAGGTTCGATCGCGGTCCAGCGGCTTGCGATCGATGGTTTTTGACATAAATGGTATTCTGCAAACTATTGAGTTGCGATTGCATTGCTACTAACCTCTGTCACGGTATAAAGATGCAACAGTATGGAAACTAAGCCTAGTTGATTAAATAATTATCTTTGCGCCATTGAAGCCATAGTTGTCACTTTTAATGTTTTAAGGTATTATTTTTTTAATAAAACATTCGTTGTTCTGCTGTAGACATTAAATCTAGTTAATTCTAGTTACCAAATAAAATGTATGACACCTTCGAAAACCATAAAAACGACACCCAGTACGATATAGTTCATAATAATATTATAATCTTTTGCAGCCGCCATCTAAGATTTGTATTATGTGTTATGTTTTACAAATTTATTATTAATATTTATTTAGTATTTAGTAACTGTGACTTGACTCTGACAACTTGAACAACGAACTATGGAGAAGGCTATGCTCGGCGTTTCTCTACGTGATCGAATCAGAAATGAGGAGATCCGTAGACGAACTAAAGTCACCGACATAGCCCAGAAGATTAGCCAGTTAAAGTGGCAGCGGGCAGGCCACATAGCACGCAGAACAAATGGCCGATGGGGCCGGAAGGTTCTGAAGTGGAGACCACGGACAGGCAAGCGCAGCGTAGGTCGTCCACTGACAAGGTGGACTGACGACCTGACAAAGGTTGCAGGACGACAATGGATGCAGCCGCTTCCAACCGGTCCTTTTGGAAATTTCTGGGGGAGGCTTATGCTCAGCAGTGGACGTCCTATGGCTGAGATGATGATGATGATGACTTGAATAATTATGTCACTTGATGCAACATTATGTATTACATAACTATTTAACTTGACGAATGGCAAATTTAATGTACAAACACGTGAGTTCAATTATAAAGTAAACAAAGAAGTATTAAAAACTCAGTTTCAGTGATATTTTGACAGTGTTTTGATAGCAAAATAATTATATAATTTATTTTTGATTTAAAACCACTGTATTGATGTTTAGAATGATGTTTAATTGTTACAAGTTTTCAATCTTATTTAAGTGGCAACATTCGCAAGCCTTAGCACAGCCATAGATATAGTCTGATTAATCTATGGGCCATACAATAGCGACGCAATTGCAATTGAAAGCAATATATAACAGAATACCGAATTTGACATTAGAAGCAGTACAATCGCAGGAGTGTTGCAGTAGTGTGGCAATTGCTCAGTAGCTAAGAGAATAGCCACCCAGTACTGCTCACTATAAGCGACCTTCTAATTGATTACAAAAAACCTGCAAGGTTGTAGAATAAACATACCAATTGGGTCTCCTTTCGTGAATTTATAGATGAAGAAATCAAATTAAAAGTAGCTCTAAAGACTATTGATAATATTGAAAATGGTACAAAAAATATATCACAACTAATACAGGAAGCTGGAGCCATTGACGGCAACATCACCCACTACTCCAAAACCAAAACATAATACTGAGAACCATCAATAATGGACCTTGGTACATAACCAATTCGGAAATACACCACAACCTCAATATGCCAACTGTTAAGGAGGAAATCAGCAAATCAACAACAACCTATCAGCAACGATTGAGTAACCACCCTAATAACCTGGCATCACAACTACTAAACAATAGTGATCCGCCGCGACTACGAAGGTAACAAGTGCTGCCCTCTGACTAGGGAGCACACTATAAACTAATGAGATGTCTTCAGTGGAAGACTCACTCTACATAACAAAGCCACCCACAAACAATCTTCTGAAAGTGGAGAAAAACTGATTTGAGATGAAAACAAAACAAAAAAAAATTGACATACAAACAGGCATTCTTGTTTATTTATATGTATACACTAGCTGGTGCCCGCGACTACGTCTGCGCAGGCTTAGAATTTCGAGTAGCTTATTTTCTCCAAGGCCATAACTATCTACCTTTATTCCAAAATGTCATAAAATATGTACGTGGTCACACGCAATTGCTATAATAGTATTATATGCGTAAATTTAATTACTTAGTATATCAATCAGTAAACGTTAATAATAAAATACAGAACTTACGTACATACAAATATAAAATTAATCACTATGGGAAAAACTGTCAACATTTCATCGCCCTTGACGGTATTTGTGTTACATTTCATCATCCTTCGCGGTCGCCGAGCACATATAGGCTACGTTCCGGGAAGCGCCGTCAACGCTCACAACTATCGCGCCCCGGTTAGAATGAATGCTTGCAATGTTCAACCCAAGCGGAACGGTTACGCGGTCTCGCGAAAAGCGTGCCAACTTTTCTGTCAAAAATCGTTAGAATCCTATACATTTGATGCTTGACAGTGACAGGTCGTAAACGACCGCGAAAACCCACCTACGATCTGCGAGCGTTGTGAGCGTTTTCAGTGACGTCATCAATGACGTATCGAGTTCGCTCACGATGACCGTGGGCTATTAAGGGAATGGGTGTGCAAACGCCGCGAGTGATTTCGGCGCTATCCGGAACGTAGCCATAGTGTATCGAGCTGTCAAATTGACTTGGCTTTTTACTAAGCTATTAGAAACAGACACAAACTTTGACAGAACTATCATCATTACGATCTTGACGTAGGCAGAGATCTTATTATTTTGTCTATGCTGTGCCCAAGAATATTACGCTTTTTCACCCGCTTGGTGATGGATGATGATGTTGATGAAAAGTATCCTATGTGTTAATCCAGCGCCTCATCTACCTCCATACCAAATTTCATCAAAATAGCCCGCGCCGTTTGAGCGTGAAAGAGTAACAAAGATCCACATATTCATACATCCATACTCACAAACTTTCGCACTTATAATATTAGTAGGATAACAATAAACAAGTTATATATATACCAGTCCGTTTTTGATATTTACAACTCGACTAGACATCGTATGACTCGCACACATCTACCTATTTTGTCATGTCGTTCGCTGTTAAACGGTATAACGATAGACAATCTAATAATAAAAACCTTGTTTTGTAAAACTTGCCAATCTCTATGTTTAGGTGTACAAGGCCGTATATTATATGCTATATTTACAAACTTAGCACACAACCGTTATCAATATGTTGGTAATATATAAAGTGAAAGATATAAATAACCAAAACGAGTTTTTTTTCATTTACGTTCATACTTTAACACGTGTACAATAACAAATGTATTTAAAGATATCAATATATTACAAAATTAACGTTCATAACAGTTTCCTTTATATTTCAATAATTAGTAGTCCCGCCAGGGGCTTCGCTCGGCCCCTATTACAAGAGACTAAAACCATATCCCTCCAAATACTTACTTTATATTACTTACTTTATATGTACTTTACTAAACTTAGGTAAGTATTTAAAACACCGCTGCCGACCCCATCGAGGATGAACCGATTGAGATGAAACCAACACTAAATGTTAAGTGAAGCTTACCACAATATATAAGTTAAAACCAAATTTAAATCGGATCAACCGTTTCTGAGATTACCGTGCATAAACGCACAGACAAACAGAAAAACAAACATTTTAAGAATCATTGTTTTGGGTACTGTGGATAAGGGTCCCAATATTTTTTTTTCTCATATATGTTCCATGTACAGACAGCGATCCGTTACATTTTTATTACATGTATAAATTAAGTGGAATTTGAATTCTAGATGAGCACACTTTATCGTCTCTGCATTATATTAAATAATCTAATTCAGAATATAACGCTAACTCAGTTGTTGACTGTTTTTTCACACTATTAGCCTTTGCAGTGTTTGACTACTATCTCACTTGATGGTGAGTGATGATGCGGTCGAAGGTGGTACACACTATACGTAGAATAGCTCGCGGTTCTCAAGTACAGCTACCGGAACACACTGTTAGGTGTGCAGGGACAGGTGTACAAACTTGAACGTGGTAGCTAGTCAGGCGGACACCAGGAGTGCCCTACCACCATGCTGTGGTTTCATCACGATGTTACCTTCACCGAAAGCTCACGCCTGAGATGGGGATCGATCCTCCGGCCCTAAGCACACTACTATTCAAAATGCACAATCATCATCATCATCATCTCAGCCGTAGGACGTCCACTGCTGAACATAGGCCTCCCCCATGATTTTCCAAAAGGACCGGTTGGAAGCGGCCTGCATCCAACGTCGTCCTGCGACCTTCCTCAGGTCGTCTGTCCACCGTGTCGGTGGACGACCTACGCTGCGCTTGCCGGTCCGTGGTCTCCACTCCAGAACCTTTCCGCCCCATCGGCCATCTGTTCTGCGTGCTATGTGCCCTGCCCACTGCCACTTCAACTGGCTAATCTTCTGGGCTATGTCGGTGACTTTCGTTCTACTACGGATCTCCTCATTTCTATTTCGATCACGTAGAGAAACCCCGAGCATAGCCCTCTCCATAGTTTGGAAGAATTGGAAATAACTCGACAGTTATATGATAATGACACACTGGAACTCCGCTCTGAGCTGCTCCATAAAGAAAAGATCTTGCAGGACATATTTACTAGCTACAAGACAGCTCAAGTTCAACTAAGTGAGCATTACAAGACTGTAATTGAACTAACGGACCTGGTGGCTTTGAACGTGGAGTGTGTGGAGGCTCTTGAGAATAGTCACTCGAGCTGCCACATTCAACCACAACCAGACTGTACTAGCGCCCTCTCAACATCTCTATCAAATCAAAACAGACCAACATTGATCACAGACACGGTCCCAGGCGGAGAGCAGTATGTCAGCTCTAATCCAGTTCAACCGCATAAAATCATGGTATTTTCAGACAAAATAGGTGTAGGCTTTGGTTCATTATTAAGTAACTCAGTGCAGTGTGCTGTGGAGAACTATTGTATGCCGGGAGCAACCTATGCTCAGATTGAAAAAACAATATTAAACTCAAAAATAGATAATAAATCAATAGTTGTTGTCTTCTTAGGTCATAGTTTAGGTATTGATAGAAAAGAGGTTATTACTAGAATAACCACTTTGTTAGAACTTAAGGCATGTAAAATAATGTTATGTGCCTTCCCTTATTCAGATTTATTGTCTGAAAAAGAGAACTTGCACATACACTCACTCAACACATTAATGTATAACTTGACATGTCGTCATAGTGACAAACTTTTATTTTTTGACTGCAATAAGTTTATTTGTAATTTTAAGTTGACATGGGACAGCATGTACTGTCCTAAAAAATCCAGACAGCTAATTGCTACTTTGGTAGCTTTCAATATTGAGGCAGTTATAGGAAATATAACAAAGAGTAGTGACAATGTTGTAGTTTTTAGTACATGTACTAATAATAGTAATAATGTAGTTATTAATAGTTTAAACTTTTAAACAAGACAACAGAGAAGTGTGCTGACATCTTATCGCTATTTTATCAAAATATTAACCGCTTCTCTGGCAAAATATTAGACATTGAACTTTTATTAGATAAACATAGATTTGATGTATAAGGCTTTACAGAAACGTGGCTAAAACCAGATAAAATGTTATTTAATGTTACACATTTTGAGGTAGCCAGTGCGTTCAATAGAATATCTGCTGAAGGGGGAGGGTGTATTATTCTTTGTAAAAGAAACATAAAATTTAAGGAACGGTCTGACATAGTAGGTTTTTCTGTTGAACGTGTCTGCGAAATTGCTTGTGCAGAACTGGAAAGTCATATATTATTGTGTGTATATCGGCCACCAGCATCTAATTTCTGTAATTTTATGTCCATAATGGAATGTGTACTCAAGAGACTAACTAAAAGCAATAAATCAATCATTGTATGCGGTGACTTCAATATTGATATTTTGGTAGATTCAACTGATAAAACTAATCTTATCTCTTTGTTTAAATCTTTTAATTTGAATTTTTTGTTCAGTGAGCCAACTAGAGTAACCGACTCTTCATCCACCTGCATTGATCATATTTTTTCAAACTGTAAGACTACAGAAAAATCAGTAATGGTGGGAGTTAGATCAGACCACAATGGCCTCGCTATCAAATTCGAAATCGGGAGAACTAAGAAAAATACCATTATCGAACATAGGCCGCTAACAAAAGGTAAACTAAATAAGGGATAAAATTCGAAAATCTAATGACAAAATTAAAACAGTTTGGAAAACTATTAATACAGAGACCGGCAAAAGTAAATCTTTTAATTCAGAATATGTGCTAGAAATAGATAACCAAAAAGTTTCAGACCCAAGTCATGTTGCGAATTCATTTGAAAATTTATTTTCCAATATACCACTAGAAGTCACCAAATCTCTTGATTCTTGCCCTTGTGTTGCAGTGGGCTTTCTGAAAGACAACTTCCCGCTCCAAATTCCTGAGTTTAGGTTCCGACATATATCTACTTTTGAAATAATAAAAACATTTAAAAGTTTAAACGTTAAAGCAACAGAGGATTTATGGGGATTATCCGTAAAAATGCTAGAGTCAATAATAGAAGTTATAGCGCCACATTTGATGATCATATTTAATTTATGTATTGATAGAGGTACATTTCCTGACCTAATGAAAATGAGTAAAATCACCCCTATTTTCAAATCAGGTAGTAAGGCCGACCCCTCAAATTATAGACCGGTCTCTGTGCTTCCGGCTTTGAGCAAAATATTCGAAAAGATAATGCTTCAACAACTCTTGTCTCATTTTAATGAACATAGGATTTTACACGAAAATCAGTTCGGTTTCACGAAAAGCAGATCAACAACAGATGCAGGAGTCCAGTTAGTCAAGCATGTGCTGGAGGCTTGGGAGAGCTCACAGGATGCCATTGGCGTATTTTGTGATCTCTCCAAAGCTTTCGACTGTGTAGGGCACCGCACTCTAATTTATAAGCTACACCACTATGGAATTCGTGGAGCTGCTCTGAATCTTGTAGAATCATACTTATCTGATAGGCAGCAAAAAGTTGGCATTAATGGCGTGACATCTTCTGGATCTTTGGTTAGAATGGGGGTTCCACAGGGGTCGATCTTGGGTCCGTTCTTATTCTTAGCATATATCAATGACTTACCACATATGGTTGAGGGCCTTGCTGACATAGTTCTTTTTGCGGATGATACTTCTCTGATTTTTAAAGTAGATAGGAAAGATAGTGAACTAGTTCAAGTCAACAACGCGTAACTATTGTTTCAAATTGGTTCGTCGCAAACAACCTGCTTCTCAACGCAAAGAAAACGAAATGTTTAAAATTTTCCATGCCTAATGTAAGACATATAGAGCCAAACGTATTACTCGACGGAAATAAATTGAAAATTGACAAGGCAATAGTCTTTCTAGGTATTAGCATAGACTCTAAATTACAATGGGGTCCTCATATTGATGCACTATCTGGAAGACTGAGCTCAGCTGCATATGCGGTTCATAAAATTAGGCAATTGACAGATATAGCTACTGCTCGACTGGTCTACTTTGCTTACTTCCACAGCATAATGTCATATGGTATCCTGCTGTGGGGGTCAGCGGCGGACATAGAGACAGTTTTTATATTGCAAAAGCGGGCAGTTCGAGCCATCTACGAAATGGGTCCCCGCGAATCCTTAAGACAAATGTTCAAAGAAATTAATATATTAACTCTTCCATCTTTGTATATCCTAGAAAATATAATGTACGTTCGTAAAAATATAAAGAAGTTTAGAATAAATAGTGATATGCATAATATTAATACTAGAAATAAGGATAGGATAGCTGTATCTAAATTTAGACTCACGAAAACTAAAAATAAGTCCTTCTTAGGCAATTGTGTACGTTTCTATAATAAAATCCCGAAAGACATTACTGAGCTCACTGAAGGGAAATTCAAGTTACGTGTCAAAAATATACTAATGAAAAAAGCCTATTATAAATTGAGTCACTACTTAGAAGACAAAGATGCCTGGAAGCTTTCCACTTCTGCCTAATAGCCAACTATTGAATAAATTTGTTATTTTAATACTACTCATATGTAACCTCAATGTACAAAGACTTGAAAAAATAATGGCCCACGAGTTTCTTGCTGCTTCTTCTCGGCGGTGGTTCTTTTCCGAAGACAGCGGTAGAATCATTTAAAAATTTTGACGTTCATAAGAGTGTCTATGATGCCTAAACTGAATAAATAATTTTTGAATTTTGAATTTTGAATTTTGAATAGCTCGTTGTGCGACCATGAGCTTTTCTATGAGGCCCATAGTAAGAGACCACGTTTCAGTGCCATAAGTCATCACTGGTAACACACATTGGTCGAAGACTCTTGTCTTGAGGCACTGAGGTATTTTTGACGAGAAGACTTCGCGAAGTTTCCGGAACGCTGCCCAGCCGAGTTGGATTCGACGATTGACCTCTTTCTCGAAGTTGGACCTGCCTAGTTTGACTGTCTGTCCCAGGTAGATGTACTCGTCAACAACTTCGAGAACTGAGTTCCCAACTGATATTGGGGTAGGTACAACATGGGCATTAGACATAATTTTCGTCTTGTCCATGTTCATCTTAAGACCTACCCGTTGGGAAACTCGATGGAGGCCTTCGAGCATTGTACTGAGGTCTTCCATGGATTCTGCCATGACTACAATATCGTCGTAAATGTCGTAAATGCACAATACAAAAACATATATAAGGTCTTTGTTAATTAGTGCACAATATTGTATGGGGTGGTATGGAATCAATAACTAGTGACGCAAAAGTAAAAGAAAAGAAAATATAATTTATTAATATGAACCCATATTTACCGCTTCGCGGTTATGAACCATTGTGTGACTGAACGCACGCACGACGCGACGCGCAGAATAGAATATAAGAGATTAGATAGCAGTAACTACGCGAGACGTACCTACCCGCAGCTTAGAATAGGTACAACGACGTACGAACCTAACGTTGACCCGCCGTCTGCTGTCGTATAATTGTAACAGAAAAAATTTGTAACCTTAAAATTTTAATTGTAGTATAAAGTAAATGTAGTGTTATTTAGCATAGAATTAGTTAATTATGATTAAATTCGAGTCGTATTTATACAACCCGGACTGGACTTGGAAACAGCTGTTACGAAAAACTGACTTAAAAGTTGGATTCCTAAGCTAGCTTTTCCCGGGGAGTATTTGTGTTCAATATATACCTAGGTACTCACATCACAGTACCGAGACACAGGACTCACTTTAGTGAGCAACTTCAAGAGCACACAAGGTCCAGTTTGTGCCTCACTTTGTTTGAATACGAGTAATCAATGGAAGCAAAGTTGATGGCGAAACGTAGACCACATACAACACCACACTACAAATACTTTACAATTAATACAGGTTCAGACTCAAAGTTCCAAGGTGTAGCTGTTACATACAGTTTGAGGAACAAAACACTAGTGCTTTGAATATACTTAAACACAATTTATACATTTTTAACAGATTGACGGAGGACCGTGATAGACAACCAACATGCCTGTTGTGGTATCCCCTATCCTTAGAGTGTTGAGTCTGTCGGCCTCGAGCTCTTACTTTTTTGATCTGTGATCGACTGTACTAATCGGTGTAACAATTCTACCTAACAAAGATTGTAAAATATAATAAATAGTATTCCACACTTTCTGGTATTCTGGTTTAATTTAGAAATACTACATTGGCGACGAGTAAAAAACCCACGCGAATTGTGAAGAAATTAATTCCTACAAACGAAACAAAATATTTAGTGGAAATTAACACAAAATGTTGTGACAGTAATCGTTAGGTGTGGTCCGCCATGTTAAAATAATACATTTACATGGCGTAGCATGGCGTCGACAAGCGCAGAGCTAGAAGAACAACTAGAGTGTGAAGCAGAAAATTACATCAGACAAGGGAAGCGTACGTACATAAATAAATGCAATAAGAATGTTTTACAGAAAATATTAAACGAAGAAAAGATCGCTTCCTCCCCGAATGCTAGTTTGGAAGATCTAAGAAAACTTGTGTTAGGTTTTGCGAAATTAAGATCATATATCAATGTCAAACTGACATTATGTTTGACAGATTAATCGACTATTGTATATTTTAGCCTGGCAACTATTTCATATAAAATTTATACTTATCTCTGGTTCAGTTGTCAGGTTGTCTATGGTTGCAGCCAATCACAGAGCTGAGCGTTCCTGCCGCAAAAATGGCGGGAGATAGCTTGGCTGGTGATTGGTTGATGTCGTGGACGAATGGTAGCTGAGTATTTCAAGCGGGCTGGAGAAAAATAACGATGGTGGGTGACACATTTCGTTGGCGGACGTCGAGGAGAAATATTGTGTACAGGCATAGTGTATAAACCTATTTGTAATAGTAACCCTGGTGCGCCATTTGCAATAAAGTAATTGGATTGTGACTGCATCTATTCTTTACGCAACCCGGAATAGGATCAAGTCTAACATCTCAGAAGTGTGACGACGACTAGCATTGTAAAATGTAAGTACTACGCCCTATTATAATATTAATAAGTGTGTGACTAAGAAAGAATTGGCTTTCGTCTTATTACTGCTGCTTAGTTGTTCATTGTTCAGCATAATCAGTGACTGTTGCTTATTCGTTATTTGCGACAGCGTAATAAAACGGTAACGTACATGCGGCAGATAGGTTTGTTACTTATAATTACTTGTGAATATTGTTACGAAATCTTTGCTGGCCTCGTAAGGCGATACC
Organism: Selenia dentaria; assembly: GCA_917880725.1. Lineage (NCBI taxonomy): Eukaryota > Metazoa > Arthropoda > Insecta > Lepidoptera > Geometridae > Selenia > Selenia dentaria. The sequence goes on from OU862902.1 coordinate 5,332,961, forward strand.
TTATACCTATATTAACCCGTCCAGTGTCTAGTGTTTTCGGTTTATTCCGATCTACGCATAAAAGTTCAAATAAAAAAATACTACTATTGAATAGTTTGACCAACTAAAAGCAAGTTTATACCGGTGGAGTGTGTTGGATCTGATAAAATTAGTTACAAACTGGAGGTCTAAAAATGTGTATACACTTTGTATATGCGCGACATGGCTTAGCACTTTTTTTAAACGTACACATGGTGTACGCGTGACACGCTATGGGTTAACAAGGCCTGTCGAATGTATAGTGATTGGAATAGTAGGTTTTTCTATGGAGGTTACTACTTAAAGGTTCATAGTGAACTTTTTACTTTACTAAGTTTACTTAAGGTCTACTGTTTGATATTTCATGGTTGGCTCCTTCCCTTTTCATAATTTATTTTGTTCCAAACCTAAAGCTTTATAATTATTTTGATAATTTGATATCTGAATATCTCTGATTTAAATAAAATTATTATATATATACATGTGTACTAATGGCGTTTTTCTGGCGTTGCTCTGCAACGCGACAATTTCAGCCAATGGATGAGTCGAGTCACAGGAGTCGGGACAGAGAACGGACCAGTCGTAGACGAGATAAACCAGTCGAAAAGATTCTTCGCTCTGTTTCTCGAAGTTGAAGCCGCATCCGAACTCTGACCCCAAGCCAGTCTGAACGTGCCTGACACTAGGGGCAAACGGGCCGAGATCGAATCAAGCTTTTGGAAAGTCAAAGGACGCCGTCGCTGCCAGCCAACGTGCATCGTGAAAGGCGCCGCGATCGCTGGGTGGATCAAGATCATCGTGCGCAACAACGTGAGGAATGCCATCCAGAACCACGTGTCGACGCGGGACAATATAAAAGGTCACGTAGCTTTTCATTTTCTAAGAACGATATTATGGATCTTAAGTTTGAAACATGGTTTTACCTCTCGGCCTCTTTCTCAGGCAGCACAGTCTTCTCAAAAACTTGATCATAAAAATATATTACCTAACTTTGATCCTTCTACTAAAACACAACGTATTGATGTGTGGCTGAAGAAGGTTAAAGAGTGTGCCTCTGTATACGGCTAGGATGATAGAACCACCATCCATTTTGCCATGCAAAAACTACAGGGCTTGGCCAAGACCTGGTACGATAGGTTGAATTCAATTCTTTTCTCTTGGAAAGGATGGCAAGAGAAACTAGTTAATGCATTTCCTTTTGAGCAGCATTATGGCCAGGTCTTGGAGGATATGTTAAAAAGAAAGAGTAGATATCATGAACCAATAGAGATTTACTATTACGAAAAGTTGACACTTCTCAACCAGTGCGACATTGTAGGGAAACGCGCGGTAGTTTGCGTCATTCACGGTATTAGTGATCGTACTCTGAGATCCGGTGCCTTGGCGTTGCGTTGCTTAGAACTTGATCACTTCTTACAATATTTAGTCAGCAATAAAGATTCTAACTCATCGGCAGTAGACCGTACTGCCTACAAGTCTAAAAATCCTGACAGTCATAATTTTAGGCCTAAGTCTGCAGGAATGAAACATAACCGTCCAACTGGATGCTATAACTGTAAAGAGGCAGGTCACAGTTTCTTGTATTGTCCCAAACCCTTCTCTACATATTATAAATGTAGTTTGGCCATACAACCGATGCTTGCCGCCGCGCATCAGCGTAGATAGACCAGACAATGCTAAACCCGTGGCCACTATACAAAAAAAATAATGCGCATCAATACTATTAGTGAACAGAGTAGTTTAAATCCTAATGCGAAGTTTACAAAAGAGGTGAAGGTAATATGGATTCTCCGAGCCCTTCAAGTCTTTTGTAGATTTTGGTAGTGATGTAACTTTAATAAAAGAATCGTTGGCTCACAGTTGAGGGTTGGCTCAGATTAAAGTGTCATCAGCTATGAAAGGTTTCGGTAATGAGATAGTGGAGTATTTGGGGGAATTATCGCTTGATTTGAGCATCGATGAAGTTAATGCGAATGTTATGGGCAAGGTTGTGAGCGACGAATTATTAGACAAACCATTGTTGATAGGCCAGTCATATACAGAGCAGCCTCATATTATAGCATATAAAAATGCGACCAAGCTGCAATTTCTTGACATCGGTAATGAATTGCCGCAACCCGATATTGACGATAATATAGAGCATTCAATAAAGGCTAGATTTACTGTTAACCTAAAGCTTTACGGTACAGCTACCGTTAGATTACAGGTAGATCCATCTCCCACAGTCAGTGTTTTGGTAACAAACAGCGTAGCTGGGAAGCCCAATAGTCAATACTTTGTATTTGGAAGCATTTATATGCTGCTAAATATGGTCGTATCGACATAGCAGTCACCTTGTGTTTGGATTTTTGCCAGATTTCAAAAGGTTCCGTATTCTGTCGTGTTGATCGTATAGATTTTGTAAATAGAATTATTGAAGAGCCATCAGAGATAGGATCTGCAGTTGTTGTAGAAAGGTTTGATGAAAGTCAGGTTAAATAATAAAATGCTAACAGAGAGAATTTAGAAAACACTTTAAGAAAATCGTCAGTCTATTAATCAATTAAAATTATCGTGTCAACGAGCAGAGTTAGCGCCTTACGGCGTTCGTCACTCTGGACGGCCAGTACGAATTCAATCGAATGCCGTTCGGCTTGGCGAACGCACCAGCCGTATTTCAACGTATGATAAATACACCCTTGGGGTCCGCCCGTTTCGGAAGGCAACTGCGTACATCAATGATATCCTTATCTTTGGCAGTCATCCTGCTTGAACTTCTCAAGGAAATTTTTCAAATGATAGAAAAGGCCAACTTCACACTTAACTTGGGCAAATGTGATTTTCTCCGTGACAAGATCAATTATCTTGGTTACAAGATAAGCGCTACTGGTATAAGGCCAGGCGAAGGTAAGATTAAGAGCGTACATAACTTCCCACGGCCTGAAAACGTACACCATGTTCGGTAATTTCTTGGGCTTGCAAGTTATTATCGAAAATGTATCAAGGACGTTTCATTATTAGCTTTCCCGCTCAGCAAGCTGCTTAAAAAGGGTGCTCTGTGGGAGTGGCGTGAGAGTCAGAAGCAGGTTTTCGAAGATCTAAAGTCTAGGTTGACAGAGAGGCCAATACTTGCCATATACTATCTGTTAGCAGGAACTGAGCTAAACACTGACGCGAGCAGGATAGGGACTGGTGGCATACTTTTGCAGCGTACAGTGTCAAGCAAACCGTTTCGCCCAGTAGCTTATTATAACAAGCAGACTTAACACTCGTAGATCAACTCCTATCCGTAATGATCATCACTAGCGATGATTGGCTGCATAAGTTTCAACTTGAAGACTCTGAGTTATGTAGGATCCGTAATATCTTAAGTAGTAATGTCGACGAAAAGGGTCTCAAGTATATAACTGATAATTACGTCATAAAGGACAATAAATGTTTCGTTGTGTGGGTGGCGACAAGGAAAATGTTCGGTGGGTGTTGCCGAAAGGTGCGCGATGGCAATTGGTCATTTTGGTGTTGAGAAAACATTAGAAAGACTAAAAAAGACTTATTGGTTCGCCAAAACGACCAAAATTTTTAAGAAATACATAAACTCCTGCATTCAATGCGATTATGCGAAGCATAACTCCAGCGCTTTTGAGGGCTTCCTCCACCCTATTTGCAAAGGTAGAGGTTTCGTTACACACCCTGCACATAGACCCTCTTGGCCGTTTGTGAAATCTAGTAGGGGTCATACCCACTTGCTTATAGTCGTTGACGCATTTACTAAATTCTGTTTCATTAGATGTAATCTACGTCAATAAACGTTATTATTATTATTATTCCTTTTATTCAAAATAAATCACGGATTTCATCCGGTCCTTTACAAAGGCATAAGTGGGGCTGTAGCCAACACTTAGAGGCCTGTTTGGTATAAAAAAATACAAAGTAGTATAAAAAAAAAAAGCAGAAACTTTTGGATGGATGGTGACATGGTATATCTATTATAAAAATGGGTAAAATGACAAGGCTATTGAAATGATTTTATTAGTGATAAAAAGATAGTGGGCTATGGAAGAGACTACGGCACCTGCCAAATTCAGTCTCATTTTAAAATTTTTGAGCAGGTGGTGACTTGCCACCCACTAAACGGGCCCCCCATAAAGGCCACCATGAATGGTGACAGAAGGGGGATTTTAACTTATTTTAATTATTATTATTAGACCGGTACGAAACACAACACACAAAATGTTTCCAGAGCTTTAGATGATATATTTTATACATTTAGGCTACCTGACCGTCTTATCAGTGACCGTGGCAGCGGTTTCACTTCACTCGCCTTTAGGAAATTTGCCCTTGATAAAGGCTTCAAGCACATTTTGAACGCAGTCGCTGGTCTTAGATCCATCTGTGAGGTGCTACGGAACGCTATAATTATACCATTCTTGATTCCTTGAAAGTGTTAAATTTAAGCCATGGTGACTAAGGATGGGATAGTCATTTGGGTAAGATTCAGTGGGGACTTAACAATACACTCCAGGAAACTACATGTAGAACTCCCTTGGAGGTGCTGTTCGGTACTCACATGAATCTCGAGATTAGCCTGGTACTAAATTAAATTACCCAAGAAACTCTTGAGCTTAGCTATCTTGCTACCATACTTAGTGAAGTTAAAGATAGGATAGATAGAGAGCAAGTTAAGCCGAAGGAAATATATGATGAAGGTAGGAGACCAGCTAGAGTTTATAAGGAGGATGAGTTAGTGAAAATTACCAAAACTTGTTTCAACAATGATGGGCAGAGCAAAAAGCTCATGCCTTCATATGTAGGTCCATATCAGGTCGTCGAAGTTTTGGGTAAAGATCGATACAAGGTGACTCCTATCCCAGGGCTAAGGTCCACACAAAACAAACGTCAGGCAGTCGTAGCCGCGGATCGCATGAGACCGTGGATTCACATTGCTGCTTTAGAAGTCCATAAAAATTACTCTGACATGAATGGTTCTGATGATAGCGAATAATTATTGCGATGCGCTTGATATAAATATGTGTTATTCGTGTAATTTAAGAGGCATGTAACTACATTTTATCTTTTGTGTTGTTTCAGATCACGAGAATCGATCGGTTCGTGATCTGATAATGTTCGAAGTCATCCAACTACGTCATCACAAGTAATCGATCGTCTTGTGGATGCTAGTTGAGCGTCAATACGCACGGGTAATCGATCGTCCCGTGCGTGCTCGATAATCAAGCATGGTAGTGAATCGATCACTCCATCTTGAGTCAAATGCTGCGCCATCACGGGTAATCGATCGTCCCGTGTATGGTTATTCATCAAACGACTGAATCGATCAGCTCGTTTTCGTAATCCTGATATCATCACAAGTAATCGATCGTCTTGTGCATGTTGGTTAGCGTCAACGCGCACGGGTAATCGATCGTCCCGTGCGTGCTCGATAGTCAAGCATGGCAGGGAATCGATCCCTCCATCTTGAGTCGAATTTTGCGCCATCTCGGGTAATCGATCGTCCCGAGTATGGTATGTAAAACGAGTATATGTCAAACGACTGAATCGATCAGTTCGTGTCTTCTAACTCTGATGTTATTAATTGCTCATAAATTGTGAATCGGTTTGAAATAAGTTTGATGTCTACTTTGTACCAAATTATTTACTCGAAGAATCTAATGTGTCGATTAATAAATGCTAATTTTCCTCAATGTGCAGTAAATTATGTCGATAGTTATGTTAAAATATAATTGTAATTGAATAATATATGGTTAATTGTGGTTACAATATTATTATATATATAGCAAGCATGTAATTCATCTAAAGACTTTAAAGGTATTTGTAAATAGGATTTATTGAAAATTGATTATTTCATTGGCGTCGTAGGTATTTCTACTGTATATATTGTTTTGATTGTTAGGGAATGTGTGACTGACCACGTTTCCGATTGTTAGGGTTCCACCTGGGGACGTGCGCGAGGACGCACACGTTGTCAGGATGGTCGATTGTTAGGTTTTGCGAAATTAAGATCATATATCAATGTCAAACTGACATTATGTTTGACAGATTAATCGACTATTGTATATTTTAGCCTGGCAACTATTTCATATAAAATTTATACTTATCTCTGGTTCAGTTGTCAGGTTGTCTATGGTTGCAGCCAATCACAGAGCTGAGCGTTCCTGCCGCAAAAATGGCGGGAGATAGCTTGGCTGGTGATTGGTTGATGTCGTGGACGAATGGTAGCTGAGTATTTCAAGCGGGCTGGAGAAAAATAACGATGGTGGGTGACACATTTCGTTGGCGGACGTCGAGGAGAAATATTGTGTACAGGCATAGTGTATAAACCTATTTGTAATAGTAACCCTGGTGCGCCATTTGCAATAAAGTAATTGGATTGTGACTGCATCTATTCTTTACGCAACCCGGAATAGGATCAAGTCTAACACTTGTTAGCGAATTTTGCAAAAGTAAGGAATTAAAAGGGAAGTGCATTATAATGGTAAGCAACTACGACATAAAACAGTTTGACGGGGAAAACTGGCCCGTATTCGAGCAACAGTTGGATTGTGTAATTGTATTCAATGATGTACCAGAAGAAAAAAAAGTACCATTACTTATCACCAAGCTGACGCCTAAAGTGTTTGAGGTACTTGCATTATTGTGTTCACCAGTACAACTAGTGAAACTAATATACGCCGAATTGTGTAAAAAACTCCGAGAAAAATATGACAGTTTCCAGACACCAATTCTCCACAGAACAGAATTTAGGAAAACGAACCAAATGTCCAATGAGAGCATAGAAAATGTGGCAGCATTGAGGAAGCTAGGGGCAAGATGTGAATTCAAAGATGTTGATGACCAAATACAAGAATAGATCATTGATGGTGTTTCCTCTAAATGGGTGAAGTTTGAACTGCTAAAAAGTGCATCAACTCTTACATTGAACAAAACTATAGAACTGGCGCGTACAGTAGAAGTAGCTCTACTTCAAAGTAATAATCAGGAAGAAATTTCACATACCTTCTATGTACAAAAGAGAAAAGAAAAGCCTATTCCAAGAAAACATGTTGTTTCCCATAAAACAATGAAAAAAGAACAATGTACAGTGTTTTTGTTGTGGAAAATATAATCACATGCAAGCAGAATGTTTATTAAAGAAGAAATTTTGTTCGGAGTGTGGTCAACAAGGTCACATTTATCGAATGTGCCCAAGAAGACAGGTTAATAACTTACAGATGAAATCAGAAGATCAAAAACCTACCTGGACTAGCGCACAAAAAGACGAAGAACACCCAATATCAACAGAGGAGTATCAAAGAACAAGAAATATCAAATGAATACACCACCTATTCATTCTAGAGTGTAAGTAGGAAACCACCACACTATATTAATATTTTGGAAGGTACAGGTGAAATATGTTTCCAATTAGACACAGGCTCTGAAGTAACGGTTCTACCAAAACTATATAAAGAGAAGTATTTGAAAGATTTACCCATGGAAAAATGCAATGTAATATTAAAAAATTTTGATCAGACTACTTCGCAACCGATACGCATTGTCCATAATATCCCAGTAAATCATAAAGGTATAGACAAAAAACTTAGTCTTTTCATAACAAATAACAATACACCATGTATCATTGGTAGGGATTAGCTTAATGAATTAAACATGTGGCCACCGAAATTAACTTATGATACGCATACAAATAGTAAAAACTTTATTAAAACTGTTTCAGATGCACAACAAATAATTAAGGAACAGTTCGCAGCAGTATTCACCCCGGGTTGGGAACATTCAAAGGAGAAGCTATTTGTTTAAAATTAAAACCTAATTCTACCCCCAAATATTTACCACGCCGAGTACCATTTACTTTACGAGATCAGGTAAAAAATGAAATATCTCGCTTGTTACAAAATTACAGGATTGTACCAGTTACACAGAGTCAGTGGGGTACTCCGGTGGTGCCTATTAGAAAACCTGATGGATAAGTTAGACTTTGTGGTGATTAAAAATTAACATTAAATCCTCATCTAGAGGTGGACCATTATCCTTAACCTCATGTAGAGGAATTTTTGAAATTTAAAAAAATGGAGAATACTACTGCAAGCTTGATCTAAAGGAAGCATATTTACAGGCAGAAGTTTCAGAGGACAGTCGAGAGCTTACAACTATAGTTACAGAAATAGGTACCTTCATGTATAAGTATTTACCATACGGTGTCACCACACAGCACTGGATCAGGTTCATTTCAGCGATTAATGTATGAAAAGCTTAAGAACATACCTAATACCATTGTATTTATAGATAATATATATAGCAGGATGTGATTTGCAGTCAACGTTTGAAACTCTTTCGACAGTACTAGGTAAGCTCCAAGGTTGTGGATTCAAATTAATACCAAAAATTTCAAATTTTTTACTAAGAACTCAGAGGTTTTTGGGTTTAATATTAATAAAGAAGGTATAAGTATCATAAAAAAAACATAGAACCAATATCAAATGCTAAAGCCCCAACTAACTTGTCAATGCTAAAATCATTTTTAGAAAAAATTAAATAGTTAATTTTTTAAGACATGGCCTCTGCTATAACTCCACTATATAACTGTACGCAAAGGGACAAATTTAACTGGTCACCAGAATTTGAAAATGCTTTTAATGTAATTAAACAAAAATTGGCCACAGCAGACAACCTAAACCCTTACAATCCAAACTTACCTGTTATTGTAACTTGCATCCGAAACAGGGCTAGCTGCTGTACTATCCAATAGAGATGAAAATGGAGTAGTACAACCAATTGCATATGCCAGTAAAAAATTAAATGCAACTGAGCAGAAATATTCAACTATTGTCAAAGAAGCAATGGCGGTAATATTCGGCATAACAAAATTTTATAATTATGTTTATGGTCGACCCTTTGAATTAGAGACTGACAATTAAGCTTTAGTGCGTATTCTAGGACCAAAAAAGGGCATTCCGAAAATGGCGGCAAAGCGTTTGCAACACTATGCAATCTTCTTATCAGCATTTAATTACAAAATAAAACATATCAAAACTTGCAATAACCCTGCAGATTTTTTGTCTAGAATACCCTCAAATTATAGCTGTGAGGACTTAGATTATCACCCTTTGTGTACTAATGGCAATGTGAGTAATTTGTACCATGTAAACAACACTGAAATTAGCAATTTAGATTGAAAACTTGTACAAAAAGAATCAACAATTGATAAAGAATTACCACAGGTTATTCGCTACAGTGTAGATGGTTGGCCAGAAAAGAAGCTCTTGGACACGGAGATGCTACCCTTTTTTTTTAATTTAATTAGCAGTTTACAGAAATTGTAGTGCCTAGAAAATTTAGAGATAATGTTTTATGCGAACTTCATAAAAGCTACTTTGGAATAATTCGCATGAAGGAAATAGCTAGGTCTTATTTTTGGTGGCCTAAATTGGACTCTGAAATTGAAAAGGTCACGAAAAATTGCCTAATCTGTTTAGCTAATCATAAAAATCCTGCAAAAATGCAGAAGCCTTGGCCTGTACCACCGTCTGCATGGTACAGGCTACATGCAGATTTTCTTGGCCCATTCTTTAATAAAATGTATCTAGTTATAGTAGATAGCTATACCAAGTGGCCAGAAGTGTTCGAAATGTCAAACATGAGCTCTATAAAGACTATTGAAGTATTTAAAACGCTGTACTCTGATTTGGTTACCCAGTACATACTGATAATCAGACAACATTTACAAGTTTACAACAAAGGTTAAATATACATTCTCGCCCCCCTACCACCCAGCTACTAATGGCGCGGCAGAGCGTTTTGTTGAATCTTTTAAAAGCTTGGTTACTAAAATCAAAGATAGTGTATATAGCCTGACATCAGCTATTAAATAATTTCTATTCTATTACAGAAGTTCCCCTCAGAGAACAACAGGAGTCTCGCCGGCGCGATTAATGCTGGGGAGGAAGTTAAGGAATAGATTCAGCCATTTACGCCCACCTCCAATGGTAGATACACTTCAGGGAAAATTATTAACAAGAGACAATGGAAATGGAAATGTAGAAATTATAGTAGGCCAAAATTGATGGTAAGAGATTATCGAAAAGGAAAAAAACCATGGATTGAGGCAGTAATTGTGGGTGAATCTGTTCCTGGCCTAACCTTTAATGTAGATGTAAGTGGCTTAACATGGAAACTCCATGTTGACCAAATCATATGCTGTGGGGACAGTTTAGGAGAATAAGTTATTTAATAGATATAGCTATAAGTCCTAACCGTAATTAAGTATAATGTGTGTTTAAAATTAAGGTCCTCTAAGGGGTGGGAGAGTGTGGTATCCCCTATCCTTAGATAGGGTGTTGAGTCTGTAACTCTCGAGCTCTTACTTTTTTGATCTGTGATCGACTGTACTAATCGGTGTAACAACTGTAACAAAGATCGTAAAATATAATAAATAGTATTCAACACTTTCCGGTTTTCTGGTTTAATTTAGAAATACTACACTTGTGATGACTAGAAAAGCCACAGCTAGAGATTTAGAAGAAAAGCTCAGAGTGACACTCGTAGAACTAAAAAAATATAAGGGCCTGTCTGACAAATTACTACAAGAAAGAGAAGATAGTGAGATTGAAGTGAACGACATAGTGCAAAGAACTCTGATCTAAAATGTGAACTAGCTGATCACAAAGTTATCTGACTCGCTTCATGTAAATGAACAGCTCAAGGACATTGTTGTATCGTTCAAACAGTGTAGTGACACCCATGAGCAGGCTAGAATTTGATTTGAATAAGGCTTATCAAGAAATCCTAGTGTTAAAGTCTTCTAAATTAAATGAACGGACAGCTGACACGGTCAATTTATACAATGTAATGATAGTAGTATTGAGTCTAGTGGACCTCAACCGATGGTTACCATAGACCTAACAAGTGATCACTTTTTATGTAGTAATTCAAATTTTAATAGTCATAAAAAAACAAAAAAATTATTAAAAGTAAAAAAAAAATTACGCAAATGCCAGAAAACACTTAAAAAACGCAATTATTTTTTCCCAAAAAATGTAGATTTCATCAAAGAAAAATTACTAAGAATAGCTGCAAAGCTGCACTGATGAATTGGAAATTACTACGTGTTTGTATGATGATGACATTCTGAAGCTCCGTTCTGACCTGCTTGAGAAAGAAAAAATATTGCAAGATATTTTCTCTGGCTACATATTAGCTCAAAACCATCTGAGTGAATATTATAAACAAGCAATTGGGCTGACGGACCTGGTTACTAGTAATGTGCAAAGTGTGAGAGAGATTGAGAGGAATAGCCCAAGCTCTCACAGTCAGTCACTGTCTAGAGCTGGTTTTGATTCAATAGAAGCTTCAAATGATAAATTCATCTTATCAACGGCCCAGGGGGAGGTTGAAAATGTCATATGTCTAAATCATATTAAGAGAGTTCTGGTGTTCTCAGATGCAATTGGCTGAAATTTTGGATCACTATTAGGTAACTTGCAGCACTGTTCAGTAATAAATCACTGCATGCCTGGAGCCTCATATGTTGAAATTGAAAAGAAAATCATGGCTTCTGAAATAGATAATACCACAATAGTGGTTGTCTATCTAGGGCAAAGTTTAGTTATTGACGGAAAAGATATTATTACTAGAACTACCTCTCTTCTCAAACTTAATGCTTTTAAAATAATGTTAATATGTTTTCCATACTCGAATGTCCTAACAAAAAGACATAATGAGCACATTCATTTACTCGTATTAAATAGGTACATTAATGTATAATATGATATGTCGTCACAGCGACATTTTTTTATTTTTTGATTGTAATAATTTTATTACTAATTTTAAGTTGACCCGGGATAGGATGTACCTACCTAAGAGATATAGGAATTTAATTGCTAGTATTTTATTGCTACTTTAGTAGCATATAATATTAACGGAACAGTTATAGGAAATATAACGAAGTTTTCAAATGATTTAACAGTACTAAGTACAAGTAGGTACTAATAATATTAATATACTAATAATAATTGTTTAAACTTTTAAGTAAGACAAAAGAGAATTAATCTGATATGACATTGTATTATCAAAACATTAATAGTTTCTGTGACAAAATACTTGACATTGAACTTCATTAAATTAAACATCCTTTTGATGTGTTGTGCTTTACCAAAACATGATGTTATTTAATATAAGTAATTTCCAGGTGGCTAACTCGTTCAACCGCACATCCGCTGAAGAAGGCGGCTGTATTATATTAATTAGAAACAATATCAAGTTCAAAAAGTGGCGTGACTTAGTTGGATGTGCGATAGAACGTGTCTGTGAGGTAGCTTGTGTAGAGGTGGAAAAGCATCTAGTGTTGTGTGTATATCGACCACCATATGGTAAAGAGAATAAATCAAATTTTCAAAATTTTATGGATACAATGGAATCAATTTTAAAGAAAATTTCTAAATGCAACAAACAAATCTATATATATAGATTGGTTTGTTGCATTTAGAAATTTTCACGTGTTTCGAGACGACACGAGCGCTAGACCGACGTGTCGGTCGGACGAGTCAACATCTCCTGAGGATGCCTCGTGTAGAGGCGAAACACGTGTCGAATCGGTTTTGGTTTATTTGGGGTTTCTTGTGTGTTTTTTATTTTGTATTCTTCCTATTTTTCTCCGCATTTTGTGCGGGACGGAGGGTGGTGCACACCCTCAAATAGGCCAAAATCATTGTTTTCTTTTCAGCGGAAGTGTCACTAAATATTTTTTAATATCGTTTTTTGATAATATATTATCTTAATTTATCCTCTTTCTTTAAAACTTCAGTATATAATTAAATTGGTAATATATTATCTTAATTTTGTAAAGTAATACATTCTCACATTGTTTATTTGTTCGTTATTATAAATGCTTAAATGTATATATTATTTCCCTAATCCAAATTATAGTCGAAAACTAGATTCATCTGGTGAGTGACCTTTCGCTTCTTTATATATAAAGATAGATTAAGCACGCCAAAACTAGTTATTTTTACTATAAACACAAGTTATCTGTATTTCATTTTAGAATATTTGACACGGGACACAAGAGAGGAATATGTTATAATATTTGGCATGAGACTATAGCAAAACGAAGATCCAATGAAGTAGCTAGTTGTTTGTACAAACATATTTCAAATGTTGCAAAAAAGGACATAGGTACGTTTAAGGCCTGATAGTAGTAGATATTGCAACCGCAACTGCTGTTTTTTGTTAATGTACTTGTATGCTAAAAATATATATAGAAGGTAAATATGTGTCATAGATTCCTGGAAATATGATATACTCAGCAGGAGGGCGATAGCGTACATGCATTAATCGAACGGTCTTCAAAGAAAAAAATTATATACGCACCTCAAGAATAGTAAGGTACACTTGTGTTAGATGGTGCAAAGTAAATGGTGAACCCTATGACGTAATCGAAGTGAATACAGGGGATATTGTAGACTTCAAATTATACACAACTATTATAGTTATTAGTGAGACGCAGTCGATAAAATAGATCGTTGTCGACGAGCAAATACCAAAAACCGTCAAACTAATGTTGTAGCTCCAACAAATTGTTACTGCCAATAGCTTCATCTTAATATAAGGATATTCTCTCTGTGAACAGAATTTAATTCCACCGAGATACCATACTTTTATAAATATGCAAAGCATGCAACGATAGATAATTTGATATCCTATGAAGAAGACTGAATATAACTACAAAAGAAGACTGTTTTACACGTTCTAACTAAGTACAATATTTTGACTAGATATCGAACAGTACTTTACAATGTTGATTAATATTAAGGTAGTTGCATTTAAGTAACCATTTAATTATTATTGTTTCATTAGCGCCGCATTCAGATTTCTTATTATGGTAATTATTAATGGTAAGTAATTAGATAGTTTTTGTTTACAGTCTAGTGTCATTAAAACGGGCTTAATTTAACTTTGCTATTATAATACTAAGTGAGGTCCTTTGTATTAAGTATTGGAGTTTTTGGGCTTTACCTATAAATGCTGCCTAACTTTAAATAATATTATTTAGTAGTGCGCAAAGCAGATCTATTCTGCACCGTGCTAAGTGACGTTATTTAAATTAAAACAGTGTTCATGAGTAAGGCCCATTATTGAATTTGTAAAAACACTAAGGTATATTTTTTAAGATAAGGTTGAGTATTGTGATAACAATAAGCTTCAATTACGTGTGTTTCTAAATACAGGTTCCCTTCCTCTGTGTAATTATAGCTTTTAATAATTGTTTTTAAGAAGCCCGTTAGAAATGTGATTTTTGTCAGCAAATTTATCTTTTTGTTACATTGTGATATGATTACAATGATTTAAAAATAATCACGTTATCTTTACTATTTTATAACATTCAGAAATTTCATCATGTTAATAGCATATCTGCAAAATAATTATTTGGATTTTTAGAATTACGAAGTAGTTTAAGACAACTACAAAATGTTGGTGACATTCATAGTTAGCCTTTATTTGCTGTCATAGCCTGCCTGTAGTATAACATAATAAAAAAAAATTAATACATGAAGGAACATTATTTAGGAATCGACAATAAAAAAGTCCTGCGTAGAAGCGAACGTATGGCAATTGACTCATTTAGTTATTTGTTTTGTGCGAAGTAGATGAAAACATCTACCGTATTTTGAAAAATATACTTATTTTTGTTTTATTAAGTTTGACAACCCGGAAGATGCCGTTAATGCCATGAATTAATTATTTCTGAATGCAGCAGCCGCGTGTGGGTCGCCTACAGCTAACATAGACGGTGTACGCTGTGCGTTACTGTCTGCGCGTCGTCCTGCGGATGGTTCGCTCAGATTCCGTCCCTTTACCGCGGAAGAGGTATACCGTATACTTAGTTACCACTAGAATACCTCCAAAGCAGTCCAAGGATATTTATGGCATCTCTATGGACGTTCTGAGAACTACTAGCTATTATACCTCTGGCCCCTGTACTGGCGACACTTTTTAACGTATGCCTCAAAGAAGGATCATATCCTAAACCTCTAAAGTTGAGCAAAGTGTCACCAATATTTAAGGGTAAAGACAAGAGAGATAGCATCGACGGGTATGGGCCCGTTTATTATCTCTCATCAACTAATGCACTATCAGAGGGTGAATATGCCTACCTAGGGGCGATCAACGACATCAATGGCTCGAGAACTGTTAAATCTAGTAATGGCGGCTCGTAACTGTAACCTTCAGGTGGCCGTGATTTGCTGCGATTTATCGAAAGCCTTTGACGTGGCTGATCACACCATACTCGCTATTAAACTGAAGTACTACGGTATAGACAGCTTGGCGTCGGCGGTTTAACGGACTTACTAAGAGAGAGATCTCAGATAGTAGACGCAAGAGACGGCAGAACAAAATCCAAGCCGCTCATTTCAAAAATTGGGGTGGCACAAGGGTCCTCAGTATCCAATATTTTGTTTTCCCTCCTCCTAAATGACCTCCCAAACTTTGTGTCTGAGGCGCATATGTTAATGCGGATGACGTAGCCGCCATATGATAGTAACTGCGCCCACCATGTATCTATTAGAGGCAAAATTAAACAAAACTACATTAAGTTTAATGAACTGGTTTAACATGAACGGACTCGCTCTTAATATAAATAAGACTCACTTCATTCATTTTCATCAGGCAGGTCATGCAATGAAATCTCTTAAAGTTTCTATAAATGGCTTCAATTTAGATCAAGTTAAAAACTTAACATTTTTAGGTGTTGTAATTGTTGTGCTCTGTCAGAGCACTGACATGGGAGAGCCATATCTAACCATATCTAAGTTTTGTCTGCATTTGCCAAAGTTTTTGAATCGATTGTCAATCGATATATCACCGAGCAGGTCCGAACTCAACTATCCGAAACTCAGCATGGTTTCAGAGCTGGCAAATCCACTGCTACAAACCTTATAAACTTCGTAGACTACACTGTTACTGAAATGGATCAAAACAGGCAAGTCGATGCTGCTTATTTTGATTATAAAAAACGTACAGACTGATGTGCTACTTCAGAAATTTTCTAATTTCGGATTCGTACCTAGGCTGTTGCACTTTTTTTCCAGCTACTTTGATGACCGCGTACAATACGTTGAACTCTCTGGTTTCCGGTCTGACCCTTATGTAACCCGTACAGGTGTGAGTCAAGGTAGCAATCTTGGTCCAACCCAGTTCCTCATCATGATCAACGATATGCCGAAGGTCATCAGACATGCGAAATGTCTTATGTTTGCTGATGATGTGAAACTGTACTTAGGTATAGGTAGTACGGAGGACTGTAAGGCGTTGCAGAGGGATATCGATAGCGTAGTGAATTGGAGTGAATCTAATCAGTTAGAATTTAACATGACTAAGTGCAAGATCATGACATTTACTCGTGCACGCGCTCCAATTCACTTTAACTATCACATATCCGGTGTCCACCTGGATCGCGTCACACAAATCCGCGACTTGGGAGTGTCCTTAGACATGGAACTAACATTTAATCAGCACATAATCAACGTATGCAACAAAGCCTCGAAATCTCTAGGATTCGTTATGCGCCAAACATCCAGATTTCATGATAGAAATGCTATAATTACGTTGTACTATGCATTTGTTCGTAGTAAACTAGAATACAATTCGCTTTTGTGGGATCCCCACGAGAAAAAATATACAGTTATGCTAGAACGGGTGCAAAAGAAATTTATGCGTTATCTGTACAAAAAAAATTACGGATATTATCCTTACTTATATCCGTCTTTGTTCGTCACCGGTATGGTAGGTGAGCACACGTTACAGTTGAGACGTAAGTGCACATTATTGACGCACTATATTGTCTATTTTGCCGTTGAATAGTAAATAGTATACTATTTACTATTCAACGGCAAAATAGACAACTCGAGTGCACTGGCGCGCTGTTAACTGTTCACGCCGAACCGGTTAGCACCGCTCCGGCGCGTGCGACGTTTACTCGCACCACCACTAGTGCGTACGCGGACCGCTCAATACGCTCCCACGTCTCATGCTCTCAATTTGCTGAACTCTCTGATTGCTCAGGAACCAGATGTTGATTTGTTTTTTACAAGACTAAGTACGTTTGTAAGCTTATGCATTAATTTTTTAAGCAATTATGTGTCTTTGTAGCTTAACTAAATTTAAGGTAAATATGTAAAACGGGCTTGCTGCATGCTTTGGTTTCATACTGTAAATGCAGCAAGCAACGAATTAAGAATAAAATAAAAAATAAATAAAAATATCCAACAACTGTGTAGCAAACTGGGAAGTGCATGTTACGCGCTCAGTCGAGTGTCTCGGGTGGTGTCCGCGGAGGTATTGTATTTTTGTATTTGTATTTATTTATTCAACTAGCACGGTTCAAAAACCAATTACACTAATGATAGACAATATTACATAATTATAAAATTTAAATACCTAGCATATTAATTAATTACATGTCGAATAATAAATTTTTGTCACAATAGATAGTAACAATATAAAAGGTGATGATAATATTATATACAAAATAAATAAATGGTCGTTATACAATAATTAATTAAAAGTCAAAATAAATTATCATTATAGAATAAATAATTATCATGCTAAAATGTCAAAGATAAAAAATTAAAAGATAAGTCACAAAAATTAAAAATTAAATAATTAAAAATTAAATAACACATTACAATAAAAAGTTACTATGCATTAAAATTAAAACACCTTAAAACAAACAAATAAAACAAAATATAACAGGAGCTATCATACCTACCCAATCACGCAATCATCTCACAGTACCGCAAACATTCCGACATTATCACCTTCCAGTCATCCGCAAACACGTCACACTCTTGTTTAGCGTCAAGGAGGTTATTAAGCGCAGCAAGTGAACGCGGTATCGGGGATTGTTCGTGGGCAACTGTCTTATAACGCGGAACTGCAAAAAGCTTATGCTTCCTGGCTCGAAGATACCGGTCAGGAACAAAAAGTCGACATAACTGACCATTAAGAACCGGCGCATCTACTCTTCCTCGAAGGATCTTACACATAGTTATAAGCTGGTCATAGGATCGCCTGACTTGCAGAGAGTTGTACCCCAGGGAACCGAGCAAAAACTTTGTCGGATACATATATGGGTAGTACCCATACAAACGCTTGTATAAATATCTGAGGAAGGCTTTTTGAACCTTCTCCAACAAAAGGGTGTATTTGTCTTCATGCGGATGCCACACGCAAGCACTGGCCTCAAGCTTGCTCCGAACCAGAGCACTGAAGATGAGTCTTACAACGTCCAAATTGTGGAATTCCCGAGAGTTTCTTAGCACAAAACCCAGCCGTTGGTATGACTCCTTAGCAACCGTGGCTATGTGATCGTGGAATGTGAGCTCTCGGTCGAATGAAACACCCAAATCTTTGACTGACGTAGCACGTGATATCACGTTCTGGTCTAGCTTGTAGTGAAATTCGATTGGGCATCGCATTCGACCGAAAGTCATCTGACAACATTTTGAGCAATTAAATTCCATCTTATTCTCCACGCTCCATTTATAAACCGAATCAACGTCTCTCTGTAGCAATAAACAGTCCTCCGGTGATTTTATTTCACGATACAGTTTCAAGTCATCGGCATAAAGGAGACACTTCGAATACTTGATGACTGTGGGAAGATCGTTGATCATGAAATTGAAGAGTGGGGGCCCCATTATCGATCCCTGACTCACTCCGGAACGCGTATGATAGCGTTGCGAATCGTATACGCCAAGTCGAACATACTGCTGGCGATCGCGAAGGTAATCAGCGAAAAATCTGAGAAAGCCTGGGGCAAAGCCCAGAGCACTGAGCTTTTCCAGCAGTATATCGTTGTTGACTCTATCAAACGCCTTCCGAAAGTCAAAGTATAGTACATCTACTTGTACTCGATGATCGAGCCTGGTGGAAATGTAGTCGACTAGTGTCAAAAGGTTAGTGTTAACTGATCTTTTCCTTCTAAACCCATGCTGCTCATCACATAGATATGGCTCAATTTGCTTGTACAACTTAAGATGGAGTATATGTTCGAACACTTTTGCCACGGTTGGTAATATTGCTATAGGTCGGTATTCTTCTACCGACGTTTTATTGGAGCTTTTCGGGATAGGAGTGACCCGCGAAAGCTTCCATTGGGGCGGATAGACGCCATTCCGTAGCGCAAGGTTAAATAGATGACAAAGTGGATATGTCAGAATTGTCTTTCCTTCTTTAAGAAGCCACGGAGGTATGCTATCCGGCCCAATGGAGCTACTAGATTTTAGATTTTGTATTCCAGCAGCCACATCCCAAGGTGAAATCTCCGGTATGTGCACATAATTACTCGACGAAGACTGGCCGCTGTTTGAGGTACTTTCTGCATCTAGCTTAGGTAATTCGGTTAAAAAAACGCTGGAGAAAAAATCAGCAAAAGCGTCAGAAGCCTGTTTGCCCTTCAAGGTTTCACCATTGAAAACGACGGTAGGCTCAAATCCACCTTTCGATCGCAAATTTGAAACGTGGTGCCAAAACTCTTGAGGATTTGTTTGGATGTTCTGCTCAATACTGACCATGTACGAGTCATACGCATTCGAGACACGGGTTTTCAGGTCCGCCCTTAGGTTAGAGAATAATTCATAGGCCCCACTCGAGTTGGTACGCTTCCAGTTCCGATGAAGCTCAAGCTTGCGTTTTATATCGTCAATGATGTCCCTACTGAACCAAACCGGATATCGCGACCCCTTATACTGGTTACGGCGCTTCTTGGGAACACAAGCATCGAAAATGTTGTAGAGTGTTGTGTATAAGCTTTCCGTACTCAAACAAACATCATTAATTTTATAAAATTCATCCCACGATACATTAGCAAGCATATCAAGTAATAAAATCGAATCACTCTTTTTAAAATTCCAATCCTTGTCCGAGTCAATATTACTGGGCTCAATACTGTCCGAGAGACGAGAAGCAAGAGTTTCGATGCAAATGTCAAGTGGTGGGTGATGAGGATCAATTTTCACAAGCTGTTCCGTAGTCGTAACAGTTACACGAACATTTGTGCTGCTTCTCGTCAGTACGACATCTAACATCCTACCATTTATGTTTGGTACAGTATTATATTCACACAAATTACAAAAACACATAAAATAGCAAAAGTAATTGTTTACATTTGAAGACGCAGTATATAAATTCAAGTCACCAAATATTAATATAATTCCCTTTAGGTCATTTATAAAACTTTCTACCTTACAAAACCACCTCATGTAAAAGTCATCAGAAGCGTTTGATTTAATGTAAACGACGCATACATAAACCTTATGCCCGTGCCACTCGAAACTCGACCACAAGTCTTCTCCTCCACCGGCGGATTCCAACTCGGTGTGCCGGCGCAGCGCAATAGGTGCGTGCCCGGCTAATAGCACCCCTCCGCACGGAGTATTTCTATCCCGTCGCAAAATATTCCAGTCGCCGTTTACTACTTCTGAGTCCGCAACTGACTTGTCTAAAAAAGTTTCTGTTGCCGCCACCAAGTGGTTTTCCACTAAAATCAAGTTATTCCGCCAGTCTTTTAGTTTACCTTTGAGCCCACGGACATTTTGGTAATATACAAACAAGCTAATATTATTATTGTGTTGATGACGCCCTATCAGAGGGCCGTTCGAGAAAGGGCCGTGAGTTGGTAGTAGGCCCAGCACTGGAGTTAGCATTTATGTATTTTGCTGGTCTCCTATAGTTAATCCAGGCTTTAATACGGGCATTGATCGGCCACACGTCGATCGAAAAGCAAGTATCGTAGTAATCTGCTGGCACTCCTATTTTATACGATTTATAATCACCCTTCGCAGTGAGTTCTTCTACTGTGCAAGATCCATTGGGACATAACTGACTTAGATATTGACGCACATCTCCAATACCCGATGCCATGTTCCACAGGTGTATATATTTACGAACTTCAACAGCTTTCAATGACGTCACTAAAGGTCCTGCCGTGCCACACATTGAAGTAAGATGTCGGGTTTTCTGCTTCTTTACATCAAACCACTGTTGAGCGTCAGATTGTTGGTCATCCACTAATTTTAATTCCGGGACATTTTCAGAAGAGCGGTTTGGGCTTGGGTGACCAGATTGCGGCTTAGCATTTGGAGAACGCCGACCTTGTAGTTCATTCTTCTTCTGTTTTTGCATCTGTGCCCATTTAACTGGTAGTTTAGTGCGAGCCCCTACTGGAGATTGACGCTGCGGTTGGGGTACTGATTTTGACGAATGATCGACTGGGCTGACCGCTGGTAAAGGTTGAGTCTGAACCGCCATAGTTGGTGCCTGAGAGGGTAGAATTTGAGGTTTCGTAGCAACAAGGCATTGCGCATTGCAACCGAACTCAATTTTTTCCATCTTATCCAATAAATTATTTATTTGGTACGCGTAATTATCCATCTTCGTCTCGCAACCTGCTACGACAGATACGGCCTGACCAAGTTTTTTTTCGTAGTCAGAAATAGTGGAGACTGCTTGACAGAGTTTACTTTCATAATTAGCTATTAAAATATTGGATTTAGTAAGCTGTTCTCTCATCAGTATTATTTCGTGACGTAGCTCACGTACCTCTTGTGTTAAACCTTGTGTATAATTTTCATTTACTTCCTCTTCAGACAGAACATGCACTACCTTCTGCCGGACAGTTACATTGCAATCTCGTTGTTTTTTGGAAATGCCTACCGGGGTTGAGCTGTTGTCTCCACCTATCTTAGACACACATTGACACTCGGGGCAGACCCATGTCGTAATGGTTGCTTTAGTTGGGTTTTTTTCGCTGGTACACAGGAGATGGTAACATTTACCACAGCTCGGTACTGTACAGCGTAAGTACTCTTCTACTTTTGCAGTTATCTTACTAAGGCACGCTGAGCAGTTCATATTTCCAACAACGTAATTTTCATACAGCGGTAAATGCGCAGAAAGTGCGAAATAAGTAAACAAGGCACAGCTGATATCGAAAGATAAGCGAACGAGGCGGCCGAGCGCGGCAACGATGACTCACTCGGTTTCCAACGGTCGACGGCGAGGTGCGCATGCGCACGGCACGGCGGCCAGTCGGAGCGATGTAATGACTCAGCGCACGCACTAGCTCTGTTATGCGGTGATCGTATTCAAAAAGCGCAAGGCCGTTATCTTAAAATTTCGAACTGTTTTCGCTTATATATCCGAAGCCACTTGTCCGATTAATTCAGGAGTCACAACACTGCAATCCTCGACTTTCCAGCTACCCGACTATATAGGTTTTACTGAAATTGTTACACTGTTTACGGCTTTAAATTAAAAAAATATTAAGGAGCGAACAAACGTGATGTTGCTCCTACGAGTGACAACGACGATTATGGTGGCACGGTCCTGCTACTTCGCGACGGTGCACTCGCTTCTGCAGTACGGAACGGAGCTGTGAGGCTGCTGTGCGGACTGGGATCGCACGTTCTGTACTCGTATGCAGAAGCGAGCCATCAGAGCGATGGTACGTGTGTTGCAGGAAACCTCAGTCAGACATTACTTTAAAGAACTTGGGATTCTCACACTGCCAGCCATTGTGATACTTCAAGTGGCTGTCTTTCTGAGAACAAATCCGGACTTGTATTCGAAGCATAGTGACGTGCACTCCTACAGCACACGCAACGCACATAAACTATTGTCAATATCTCACACTCTCACTAAGTCCAGCAAGCTTACGTACGTTTCAGGCCCTGCTGTCTACATTAAAGTGTGACGTGCTTTAAAGCTAGATTGAAACGCTGGCTCATCGAGCGAACATTTTATAGCTTTGACGAATTTATTAATTTTAAATAATGTAGGTATATAAGACTCACTTCATACGATAACGATTTTGAGATTTGACAATTTTATTATGTATATCAATTTAAAAATATTTATTTGTATTCGAATTATTATTGTAATTGAATGTAATTTACATTGGTAAATTTCGTTTTGCATTTGTTACTATATAATATACTCATATAATGAAAACTGACGTGTAACATTGTTTATGAAATAAATGAGTATGAGTATCCTTGTAACTTAGAAAGCTGCTTTATTGCAAGAGAGTGGCAGTGACAGTTTCAAACGCCTCTTTTAAGTTGATGAAAATTCCAATAACATGTTTAATTGCATCTATATGGCTCTTAGTTTTAGTTATCCGGGCTATTGTAGCAACTGATGTGTTTGACTGGGGGAGACATCCATATTGTCGATTTGATTGACGTGTAAACCAGTTTATGAATAAATGAGTATTTGAGTATTTGAAAATAATTATGTTGACTTTAGTAATATAACTGTCTAGACGTCTGATGATAATCACTTTAAATAATTATAAAAATACCAGGGATGAAGTACGATTTTTATTAGGATTACTTCTCATTGCGGATATATAAATCCATGCCGTTAGCAATTTTCAACTCATCGGGAATACTCAATCATTTATGGAGCGTGTAATTTTTGATAGATTATGTGTTTTAATGCACGCTCGTCGTTTATCAGTTTATTGAGATTTTGTATTGTTTTTAAAGAGTATAAGCCCTGCAATGTTTTGATATTTGAATCAGAGGATGTGTTTTGTTCTTTTAAATCTTTCATTGATTTCGACTAATTTATGATCCCCTACAAGAAATCCTGTGTTAGGTAATATATTTTCGATATTATTTTTAACACGTATAGATGAAATATGTTCCTGAGACGCGGGTAATTTATTTCATAAGTTGTTCCGTAAAATGGTTATACTTTTTGTACAGTTGTAATACATCTTTAGTTGTTTACCTTTCCGCACATTATTTTTATTACATATGTTTAGGCCGGGCTGCGATCTGCAAATTTTAGTGGGAGATCAATAGATTCCTTTAGTGCTACAATAGACCGCGACTTTTTGACAATAACGTTATGCAATAATTTTTCAAGAGCATAACTTATTTTCTTAGAAGTTGATAACAAGGACAAAAAAGTAGTTATCTTGCTTACCCGTTGGTATAATTGGAGCTTACTGTCCTTGCGAAAGCATTTTCGATACCACTGAATAACTTGTATTGTATTGCAATAATACTTTAAGACAATGTTTAACTGTGATTTTAAAATATTTGATAGAGTTCTGCGACACGTCTGTTTCGATCGCCCACCGAGCACAATGTAGCTTTTCAGAAAAATCTACTTAGTTAATCTATTCTACCTCACAAACATATATAACATAAATTACATTAATCAACAGTTGTATATGTGCATATTAATATTTACATACATGTCAATAAATACTATACAATAAAAATTATAATGAACGTAAAAAATATCCAAAACTAAATACTGAACATTATGAGAATAAATATCGATGATAATAATAATTATTATTTAAGTGTTTTATTCCAAAAGTCAAATTAAATAAGCTATTATTTTGCCCAATAACCATAATATACCATTATATTATACTAACGACACCCATAATTTTGTGAAGCTAGTGTTTCTTGTTTTAGAGAAGCTTGCATATGAACAGAGATGCCTTCGTTAGTCAATCCGTTCCAAATAGTAGGTGTCATTTTAAATTAAGTTTAAATTTATTCAAAGTTATACATATGAAAAAAACCTGAGTAAATATTTAAAAAAAAACTACGGTCTTACTTACAAACGCTGCTTAAATTTATATAACGGCGTACGGCGCAGAATAGTTTTGCTGTGCGCACTACTAAATAACGTCATTTAAAGTTAGGTTTGCAGAATTTATAAGTGAAGCCTTGATGTAAAAGCCTAAATAAATAAAAACTAATATATACGTGGTTAGGGAAAAAGTGGTCAATACGTAGGCAGCATTGCCACACTGGATAATTAACAAACTGATTTAGGTATATTGTTATTTGATTTTTATTATTATAGAATTATTTTATTGCACGCTGATTTCAGGCCCGTGGGAGCCGTCCGATCTCCTTATATGGAGATCTGGCCAAACGATATGACTGGAATGCTGGCACCTGCTAAGATAAAAAAAAATGCACAAATATCTTTATAATCAATCATGATTGATAGTCCAAAGATAGGTATGTGGAATTTTAAATCGGTAGTACTTACTCTTGGCAGTAGAGCGGCTTCATTTGATTTGTCGACGCCAGAATAGCTGTAAGAAAATATATTAGAATTTTTATTATTGAACTCATTGTTACACGCAGGGAAGTAAACATAATGATTCAACTTTCAACAAACTATAAACCGCTCGACTTCTACCTCATTAACTCGGATATCGGCATTCTCATACTAATTTTGCTTACTTTTGCTCATTAAAAAATACTGTGTAGCACTGTATTTTTCATAAATATTTGTCACCCGCGTGGTGATAAATGCTGATGATGATGATAAAAAGTATCCTAGTAAGTGTTAATCCAATGCCTCACCTACCTCCATACTAAATTTCATCAAAATTGGTCCCGCCGTATGAGAGTGAAAGAATAACAAACATACATCCAATACATAAAAACTTTCGCGTTTATAATATTAGTAGAATTAGGCTATTTAAAATAATGTACATTTTGCTTGAAATAATCCTTATCTACGTTGTCATAATATGTAGTACTGTATCAGATTATTGGTACTAGCTGGTGCCCGCGACTTCGCCTGCGCAGGATTAGTACTTTGAGTAGGTAGCTTATTATCTTTCCAAGGCCACATCTATCTTTGTATCAAAATGTCATAAAATATTTACAATTTACGGTATTTGTGTTACATTTCACCACCGTTAAAGGTCAACGAGCACGTCTAGTGTATCGAGCTGTCAAAATGATATCGCGCTTTTTACTAAGCTATCAGAAAATGACACAAACTTTGAAAGAACTGTCATCATTACGATCTTGACGTAGGCGGAGATCTTATTATTTTGTCTATGATGTGCCCAAGAATATTACGCTTTTTCTACACGCTACTAGTGATGAAAAGTATCCTATATGTTAATCCAGCGCCTCATCTACGTCCATACTAAATTTCATCGAAATTGCCCCGCCGTTTGAGCGCACACAACGCAAACGTAACAAACATCCACTCATCCATACACCCATAGTCACAAATTTTCGCGTTTATAATATTAGTAGGAGTATGATCTGTCATTTCCGCCATTATGTAATTATAAATTATTATCATGTTATCGTTACTATGAACTATTGTCAATGTTATAAAATATAAGTCAAATTAGTCAATAAAGTAATTATATTACAACTTAATGGATATCATTATAATTAAATATGTAAAATACACTTCTTTTTGATTAAAATGTTGGAATAATAACGAATTTATGATTGATTTGCTTATAGTGGTTATAAAGAACGATGCGTTGATGTATGAGGACATTAGTCGGGCCATTCATACCTCTGAAACGCACTTTCTAGTTGTTATGGGGGACTTCAACGTGAAGTTGGGTGAAACAAGCGAGGATGAGTTGAAAGTGGGGCAATTTGGTTCTGGACAACGGAACCGTAGGGGACAGAGGTTGGCCGACTTCCTGGAGAAAGAGGGACTCTTTATGATGAACTCTTTCTTTCAGAAGCCACCTCAGAGGAAATGGACCTGGTTGAGTCCCGATCCCGAGAAATAAGATTGACTTCATTATGACCACCAAGAGACAAATATTCACTGATGTCTCCGTGATCAACAGGGTTAAAACCGGTAGTGATCTCCGAACGATAAGAGGCACGTTGAATATTAATGTCAAACTTGAGAGGTCTCGTCTGTTGAAGTCTACGCTCCGACCCACTTGTGCCCATATGCACATGCCCATATCACAGTGTCGTGCGAACCCTCGCTTGAACAGCATGCGTTGAGTCACCTACGCGCGTTTTTTTGGTATTCATATTTCATACATTGTCAACCTTTGGTCTCTTTGCAACCCGTGTAAGATGAAGTGCTCTTTGTGCGGTATATCATTCAATGACGGAGTCCAGTGTGGAACGTGTAAGAACCACTTAGACTTCGGCTGTGCTCAAATGTCGGAGACTGGATGGAGGAAGTTGGGCAGCGATAGAAGAGCAGCCTGGAAATGTTCCGCCTGCAAATCCTCGTCCACCTCAGCCGCTGGTGCATCGGAGGTATCTTTGGAAGCAGTTCTTAAGGAAATTCGTGAAGTGAGAAGTCAGTTGATTGGCCTGCCAACTCTCATTGGCGACGTAAAGTCAATCAAGGAAGAATTGATGGATTTAAAGGCGTGTTGTGACTTCACGAACAACCGAGTAGATAGCGTTACTACGAGAGTTGATGACTTGGAAAAGCGTGTAACCAGTGTAGATCTACTTCATGAAACTATAAGCTCATGGGAGAAAGAGATAACGTCACTAAAGTCGCAGTTATCAGCCAGCGAGCAGAGGTCCCGCCTGAATAATGTGGAGATTAAGGGCGTGCCGCTCAAAAAAGATGAGAATCTTTTCTCCATCGTCGACGCTATAGGCAAAGTAACCAATCGCTCCTTTCCGAAGTCACACATTAATTATCTACATAGAGTCCCACTGCATGGCTCCAAGGAAAAAACGATTGTCGTGAGCTTTATTAACCGCTATGAAAAGGAGGAATTTGTGGCATCAGCGCGAGCCCATAAGACCCTGTCGACGGCCGACATCGGCTTCTCCTGCTCGAGCCAGCGGATTTTTGTAAACGACCACCTTAATGCGGAGTCAAAGAATCTTTTGAATCAGACTAAATTGCTGGCTAAAGATAGAAGGTACAGTTACGTATGGGTGAAACATGCGAAGATCCACGTTAGGAAAAATGACACTACACCGGCGTTCATCATAAACAGGGAGGCCGATTTAAACAAGATTGTGTAATCCGGCTTTATAACATCGTATTCTCTCCACATATTTCATATAGTCATAATTTTTTACTCGATTTTCTTAGTAGCTGTGTACTCACTTATTTAAGTTTTCTGTTCAAAAGGTTTGTAATCTCTGCTTCGCCCGTCGCTCAGCTGGGTCGCTATTGTTCTCGGCAGGTAAACGTTAGCCAATGCTCATTAGCACACATAATTTATGTTGCGGTCACATTTACGCTATTACGAGTAGCTTTAAGAATCAAACTCGCTCGTCTATTAGTTGGTTTAACTTTCTGCTTCCCTTGTCGCTTGCGTGGTCAAATTTTAATGTAGGGTCAATGCACTAGTTTGCGGTCTTTTAGTGATCCTTTCAACTTCAAGCCATCAGAACAGAACGTTGAAATAAGTTTTTACCTATTGTGTTTATGTTCAATTGTAGTCTACATATTCAAGTTTTGGTTTAAAATACCAAAACTGTGATTAATGCAGTGATATTTTTTATATTAATTTAAAATCGCAAATATAGCGAAAACACCGGTTTTCGGCCGCAAATCTTAGTATTCGGCCTCCACATCACCAGTTTTCGGCCGTGCTTTTCGAAGTAGTGTTCTCGGCTAATAAAACAATTATTTGACAATCAATGATCGTTTATTCATTTTCTTTTCTTAACTATTAAACTATAAGACATTTTTAAATTATAAAATAACAATTAACAGTCCAATAATATAAAATAAAAGCTAATTTACCCTGAATCAAGCAAATGGAACTAGGTCCCCTGTCCCCGGCAGCCCCGCTATTCTTGGCTATGGTAGCGGCCACGGTAACGGTGAGTCAGGGGGTGCTAAGAATGAAGAGGGGGGCAGGCGCCCAGCTACAGCCCCCAACGATGATGACTGGCTTTGGGGACAGACGCTCTGGAAGAAGGAATGAGTAGGTTACACTAAGACATCGTGGGTTTATCGGAAGTCCGAAGAGCGGTTGAGGACACAATAAACCTGAGATCAGGTAACCTACTCTACCACCGGGAGGGTGACAAACAGTAACCTACCCAAGGAGGTGTCGGGTTTCTCATCCACAAGCCCCTTACTCAAAACATCGTTAGCATCGATAGCGTTTCCAACAGGTTCGTACACATAATACTCAGAGTATCCTGTAGCACAGTTTATCGACTTGATTTATCGATTTTGAATGCATATAGGCTGTTCTATAGGAAAATATGGAAATCCTTGCGACATGACATCCGAACCTTTAATGCAAACCGTATTAAAGAGACTATAGAGCGGAAAACAGACTCCAAGATGATTGCAAGAGGTATGCCTATTGGACAAAGCCAGTTAACAAAGCTAAAGGCAGAAGACGTCGGTGTAGCGTCGACCAAAGCAGAAGTGTTGGGAGAGGTCGACAGTTTCTACCGACAGTTATACAAACTCGGTCGCTAAACCGTCAGCAGCTCGCTCAAAGATCCAAGAGCCAAGCTGATCCGAAATTATACATCAGCCTGTACGAGATAAGAATGACAACAGCGGTATTAAAAGTCCTGCAGAAGCTCTTTAATACCGTCTTACTCGAAGGTTATACGCCAGAAGCATGTGGAACAAAGGCGTGGTGGTGCTATTATTCATGAAACCATTTCCTTTTTGAGCTATATCCGTAAGCTGTTTTCGAAGGTCATCACGAACCGTCTCAGTCGCGGGTTTGATGAACTGCAGTCTCCGGAACAAGCCAGCTTCCGAATAGGCTATATGTATGTAGTACCATAGGCCACATCCACACGCTATGGTAAGTTATATAGAAGACCGAAGAAACTTGAAACTTGCCTCTATGTTTCGCGTTTGTGAACTAAGAGAAGACCTTTGATTCGATCGAGACATGGTCGCGCTTCAGTCTCTCATGCGGTGCTGTATTGACTATCGATATATCGAAGTGTTGCAGCGTTCGTACAATAACACCAATATATAAGTCCGAGTACAGGAGCAGAGTTCAAAGGCCATTCCTTTACAAGGAGGCGTGAGACAGGGATATGTAATATCTCGGAAACTGTTCACTACTGCATTGGAAGACGCTTTAAAGCTCCTGGAATAGCAAGGACTCGGCATCGTCGAGTACATCACGCACCTTCGATTTGCCAACGATATTGTAATCATGGCAGAATCGATGGAAGACCTCACCACGATGCTCGACGGCCTCAATCGAGTTTTCTAACGGAAATGGTTGGGAATTCAGTTCCCGAAGTTGTTCAAATCTAGAATCAATTATTATTTTTCAACAAATCCTTAAAAAGTACATAATTTTGTTTCCGACACGCTAAAAGTTGTTTGCCTCTACCGACGTTTACATGGATGGAAATATGGATTTTTGAAATTGCCTTCATTTTTATGCAGTTAAAGAATCTATTCCTTCAAAAGCAAGGCTATCCCTCCCACAAACTCTACACCTTGCCTAAATTATGTACAAGAAGATTAGCTCTTATTAAGTATTAATAAGTGCTATATTAGTCTAACCTAGCTTCAAAGTGGCCGATAAGCGAATGTAAATATATGTGTTCTTATTTTCGGCCACTTATGTCAAGTGAATATTTTTATTAATTTACAGGAACATATATTATAGTAGATCCAACCGTTTATCCTCTTTTTGACAGCACCAATAGAACGTAACATGACGATGTTACGCAAAAGTTAACTTATAAATGCGAGGTTTTAAAAATATGACAACTGCTTAAATTTGCTCCTTGATCCCGTATAATAATCATCTTTCACAAAATGAGTCCATAAGTGCAGTAGTTTTTTTATAAATTCCATAAAATAACAAACGTTTTTAAAAAATTACGTTCTATGGCTATCAACATAGTGATGTTACGAAGTTACGATTGAGATATCGATATTGTTTATGAACTATTTTTACACGGGTGTTTTCCGTTCTCGGCACATAATATCGGATTTATTTTTATGTAAAACCGTTATATTGATGCGCCTCAGGAAAACATACAGCATTATTTGAAGACGTGTTTATCTCCTGGTGTATATCCAAAAAAGAACAAGGTTATGATGACTATGATGATTACAAGTACAAGTCATACTTGACGAAGCTGTTACCGGTTAAATCTGGGATGGCCAGCGAGCAACACGGAAGGGAGTAGGCATACACAGCGTTTCCCCTCTGTCAAAGTACAAGTCCGCATGGACCATGGAGTTTGATAATATACTGTGGGGTGAGGGCGGGGCTAGATTTGTGAATGGTGCTTTATTTTTTATGTGTTAGTGATTTGGTTGTGTGAGTATGATCGGCAATGGATCGGTACAGGTATGTTTTGTATGTAATAGTGCGGCTTTGCGCTAGTGTGCAACTTCCCCTCCCGCAAGAAATGACAGAAAGATTTGAACAATATTTTTTAGCTAAGGCTACTCCCTTCCGTGTTGCTCGCTGGGGATGGCAGACATTAAAGTCTGCCGTTTGGTACCAGAAAATAGTAAAGTTTGAGCAACCCCAATTCCAATTTAAGCAAACGAAATCTAATCTTTTATTTTTATTTATTTATTAATCAAAATCAGATTCATCGTTGCTGTCACTCGAGCTATTGCCGACATTTATAATTAATTGTTGACTCATATAATCTATCGCCACGTGTTTATCCCAATCTGCCATTATAGTTTCTTGTGTTTTTTGAATTACATTTTGCCAGCTTTCCGCAGTTACTTTCACACATGCATTTTTTAATAAATTTACCATTTTGTTTGCCGTGAATGGGGGTTTTGTGTTATTTCTAGCAGCGTGTCCTTTAACTTGAGCCCATATTAATTCAATGGCATTGTATTGACAATGATAGGGTGGAAGTCTAAGAACCCAATGACCATGTTCTGCAGCTATTTCGTCGATCACATATCGTTTTGGGAAGTGTTTTTTTGTTCGTAATATATTTAGTAATTGTACTTTTAGTAAGGAGTTATCAACATTTTCACCATGTCGTTGAAGCCAGTCAATGATTACTTGTTTTTTGTCGGCCTGGGTCGGCATTTTATCAATTTGGCGTGAGTGATAGGATGCGTTATCCATAATAATAACTGACGGTTCTTCCAATGATTGTACCATTTCCTTAAACCAACTTTCGTAAACCTCAGAATTCATTTCTTCGTGGTACTCAACTGTTTTTTTGGATTTAAAGGCCAACAAAGCATCTGGCATGAATCCTTTCACAGACCCTGCATGGCAAATGATTAGACGTTCTCCTTTTCCCATCGGTACTGAGGTAGTGGAAGCAGCGGTGTCATCAGTCCAGCTCTTAGACACTGTGTGGTTCGCATTCAGCCAAGTTTCGTCAGTGAAAACAACATTTGACCAATCTGTAATTTTTTTGGCTTCGCTCAAAAATTCGCAACGAGCAAAAGCTACGTCGCGACGCTCCATCAATATTTTGCGTTTGTCCGATTTTTTATAAGTAAATCCAATTTCATTCAAGACCTTTACCAATGACGATTTTTGACCTCGGAACAAATCACATTCACGCAAAGAAGCAACAAGTTTTTTAAGTGTTGGAACTTCTTTACGTAAGTAATAGTTATATATATGACGGCGTATAGCGTCTGCGTCAAAGTTGTCAACCGAAGTCACACGACGTGGTTGGCGTTTTTTCTTCGGCGTACGAAGCTTATTCTCCTGCATGCCGCTTGTTCCGTAGGCTTCGGTAGTAATTTTTGTAATCGTAGATGCACTAATACCTAACGCGGCCGCAACGCGCTCTCTCACTTGCGACAATGGTAAAAGCGGGCCGCCATTTTGATACTCTGCTTCAAAGTAATTACGAAGCTTGATCACCATTTCTCTCGTCTGTCCTTTCAGCACTGATCCTTTCGGCATTTTATAGTTCCAATATAAAACTCAGCAAATAATTACTAGCACGGGCGTCTTGTTGCGAGTGACAGTGACAAATACAAAACGGCGGTGGACCATTGAGTTTTACTACCTTGATAAAATACTACTGCTTACCCATAGACAAAAAAATTGGCAGTCATAGGAATTGCCGATAGAAGTGAAAACTTATAACTCAGAATTTGATAGCTTACCTTGGAAACTACACGGGTGTAACCGGACGGCGTGGCCTCGCCATCTGGGCATGGCCATCTAGAAATGCGTCAGCATTTCCCATTGGCTGATGCGTTTCTAGATGGCCATGCCATGACGGCCTGTCCACGCCCTTTCAACATTCCCCATTGGCTGACGTATTTCTAGATGGCCAATAGCCATGGTCATGGCGCCATTCCTAGGACTATTCTCTTTCCGCACAGACTCGATAGAAAAATGAATCGAAATCGTGTCCACTATAATCACTTGGTCACAACACTTTAACTGACAAATTAGATCTGTCAAAAAGAGGATAAACGGTTGGATCTACTATAGCGGCCAAAAACCAAACATTACAATCATCACAATAAGCACTTAATTGGTACAAGAAGAGATACATAGATGAATGCAAACAAACTAACAAAAGAGACAAAACTATCTAACACTGTATTGAGGCACATTTCGGCCACGGGGCCGAAAACACAAAGTATGTAGTTTTTCTGGTATTGATTTCCGGCCGCCTAATATTATGGTACTTTTTACCAATTATTGCTAAAATAACTATGTGAAAACAATATTCAGTAATTTGTAATGCATATTACATAAGAATTTATCTAATTTACTTAGACAATGGTTTAAAAACTTGCCTTCGAAAAGCACATGCGCCGTTATTTTTTTCGTAAATTTACGCACGTTACGAGACCTTCGAGGCGGCCGGCAAATTTAAAAATTTGCTAAGAAGTGTTTGCTAATGTTGGAAAGCTAAAATGTATTTACGGATGTAAGAGAACTTGTAGGGAATGGTTAGTGCATGGTTCTGTTAGAATTTCAGCAATGTACGCTCTGTTTACGTTGTTTTAGTGGGACATGATCCTCAAAAGGCCGAAAATACATGCAGGCCGGGAAACTAGTGCACCTACCCTACCTTGTTTTTATTTTATTACGAATTCTAATATTAATTATTATGGAATACGCGTTCAGTGACAGTTTGTTATTGACTTACTTTCTAGATTATAATACAACTAGGAAGATGCTATTTTCTGCAACTAAAAATGGATAATACAGGTAATAAATTAAAAATATACTACCAGAATGTTCGTGGGCTTCGCTCTAAGACAATAAGTTTCTATCGTAATCTTTGCTTATCTTCGCATGATGTTATTGTTTTAACGGAGACCTGGCTTTTGGACAGTATAGGTAACTCGGAACTTTTTGATGACCGTTACTCAGTGTGACGCCGGGATCGTAATTATAACTTGACTGGTCAATCGCGGGGAGGGGGAATGCTCATAGCGGTGCGCAAAGATATCCATGTGACGTCACACGCCAGTTACCAATCCTCCGCGGAAGACTTATGGATAACTATTTTAGTAAGACATAAGAATGAACCTCCTTTAAATATTCATATTTTTAGCATTTACTTATGCGAACAAAACCAAGGTCTTACGTTTTCAATACAATTACAAGCTTTTCTATCTCAACTTTCCGACTTAATACTATCAAATCCATCAGGCAAGTTCATCGTACTCGGTGATTTCAACTTAAGCAAGATTGAATGGCTGACTGGGAATGATTTGTTTTTAAATCCCTCAAATATGTATAGTAGTGATGAGCATCTGCTGATTGACGAACTGTATATTAACGATCTTCGTCAATATAACGGAATTCGAAATATTTATGGCAGGATTCTTGTCCTAGTCCTTTCGAATGACGACATCTCAGTATCTGTACAAGTATATTGGGCAAAGCCAGTTGACGAAGCTGAAAAGAGAAGGCGTGTTAGGAGAGGTTGAGAGTTTCTACGGACAGTTACACTCCTCGATCGCTATCACATCTGAGCTTCGGAAAGTGGGTGGAACACCGGTACTTAAAGTCCTTCAGAAGCTCTTTAATACCGTCTTACTCGAAGGTTCAACGCCAGAAGCATGGTACAAAAGCAAAAGTGGTGCTGTTCTTCAAGAAAGGTGACAACACTTTACTTAAGAATTACAGATTCATCTTGCTCTTGAGCCATGTTTATAAGCTGTTTTCGAAGGTCATTACGAACCGTCTCGGTCGCAGGTTTGATGAATTCCTGCCTCCGGAACAAGCCGGTTTCCGAAAAGGCTATAGTACCATAGACCACATCCACGCGCTACGGCAAGTTATACAGAAGACCTAAGAGTATAACTTGCCTCTATGTTTAGCTTTTGTGGACTATGTGAAAGCCTTTGATTCGATCGAGACGTGGGCAGTGCTTGATCCTCTCCAGCGGTGCCGTATTGACTATCGGTATATTGAAGTGCTGAAAAGTTTGTACAAAAACGCCAACATGCCAGCAGAGTTCGAAGGCAATTCCATTGGAAAGAGGTGTGAGACAGGGACACGTTACATCTCCGAAACTGTTCACCTCTGCATTGGAAGACGCCTTCAAGCTCCTGGAATGGCAAGGACTTGGCATCGATATCAACAGCGAGTAAAGTGGCAGTGGGCAGGGCACGTTACATAGCACGCAGAACAGATGACCGATGGGGCCGGAAGATTCTGGAGTGGAGATCACGGACCGGCAAGCGCAGCGTAGGTCGTTCACCGACACGGTGGACAGACGACCTGATAAGGTACTGATATTTGGCACTTAGGTGACCATATATGTTTTATTACACCACGTTAGGTTAAACTTAGGCAAAAGTTAAAGCAAAACATGAAAATTGAATTAGATCTGTGTTTAAAAAACTATGCATGCGCCCCAAAAGTTATAGCTTACATTCGATAGGGCATTTATCCAGGAATACTATCCAGAAAACAGATTTAAAAAAGCATTAATTAAGAATCTTACCATCAAAAAGAGTGGCAAAGGGTGTAATTTTTTTGCATTTGCGAAAATGTCGAATACCTCTATAACCGAGGGACTTACTACTAACATAAAATATATTTTTCTGAACCGCTACAATGTCCTCTACCCGCAGGTACAATATTATCCATTAATTACATATTGCCACACCTGTATATTTCAAGAATTGTTCGTATAAAGATACCAAATTAACAGGTTTTTACTCACCAGGCTGTGGTTGGTTGACCACCATTGGACTGGAGACAGCTTTGGGAGTCACACTGTAACAAACAGAATAATCATTGTGACAAATCTTATAACTATATTAAAAAAACACACTTGTACATAATCAGCCTAAGTCTAATGACGTCTCCATAACATCGTCAAGCACATAGATATATAGTCTCCAGATGCCTTATACGTCAAAATTCATGAAGCAAAAAAATGTGACCATAGCAGGGTTACTTGGTTTTCACGTGTCAAATTCAAAATCAGTCGACAATTAGTGCCTAAGACAATAGAGACAACCTCTTGCATTAAATCAATCAATATTGTTCATCAGAACATTCAAGGTATGATGGGCAAAGAGTTGGAACTGGAATTGTTTATAGATGATAGCAAAATAGATATTCTTTGTATTAACACTGGCTTAAAAAGAACTAACTCTTATTTAATTTTAATGATCATCAAGTTGCTAGTTCCTTCAACAGAGAAAAATCTATACGTGGTGGCTCTTTAATTATTACAAATAAAAATATAAAACTCAAAGAACGAAAAGATATTGTGAGCCTATCTGTCGAACGAGTAATAGAAATGTCCTGTATTGAGTTTGAGCAGTTCCTTGTTCTATGTGTATACAGACCTCCATGCTCACCATATGATGATTTTGAAAAGTGCATGGAGGAAACATTAATTAAGCTATCTAATACAAATAAATCAATGATTATCTGTGGAGACTTTAATATTAATTTATTAGAAAATAATCAGGTAGTGGATAAATTTTTGTTACTGTTTAAATCTTATAATATGTACAATACTTTCTTGGAACCTACTAGGATAACAGCCACAAGTTCCACCTGCATAGACAATATATTTACTAATCTCAAACCTATTAAAAACATCATTATAAATAATCTAGAATCAGACCTCTGTGGTCAACTAGCAGTGTTTCCAAGAAAAACTAACAAACCCCAAAGCAAATATGTTAGCTTTGTTTCAATAAATGCAAGCCGCCTAGAATTGTTAAGAAGTAATATATCCCGGAAAGTGCCAGAGTTGCCCAGTCACAATGACGCAAATATATTATATAACTCACTGTTCCATCTTATCTGTGATGAATTTGGCAAAGTCTTTGTACCAAAAACAATATCTGTTGGTAATCGTGCTAGGTTTAGTGAATGGGCAACTCCAGGAATTTATAAAAGTAGGCAAAAGTTATGCGAATTGTATCATGAAAAATCGCATAATCGTAATCCTGTATTTTTGGAATATGTCAAACGTTATTCTAAGTTATTTAAACGAGCCTGTTCCTCAGCTAAATCTATTTATTTAAGAAATAAGATCATAAATTCTGTTAATAATATAAAAATGACGTGGAGCATTACAAACAGTGAAACTGGTAGAAATACAATGCGTAATCGAGACTTTCATTTAAAAATTAATAATAAAGATGTGAGAGCAGATTTGGAGGTAGCGGCCGAGTTTGAGAATTTTTTCACTAATATTCCTTCTTTAACAACCAAAACTCTATAATCTTCCTTCAGTTCTGCTGAGATCTTACTTAAACAAAGTGTAACTGAATGTGACACAACTTTTAAATTTTCAGTAGTTGATTGCAAACATATTGTAAGAAGTTTCAAAAGTCTAGATGCAAAAGAAAACGGCAGACCTATGGGGTCTTTCTGTGAAGACCGTTTCTTCAATTATAGATATCATTGCACCCAATGTACGAGTAGCAGCTGTGTTTATTAGTTGTGTCGCAAGTTGTCGCTAAGTACCCAGATATATGTGGTACGTAACGAATATCTGATCTGATCAGTATTTTACATAAAATACTGCAAACACTGAGATGTTAACCGAACATGTTAAGCGAACAACAATAACCGTGGCTGGTCGCGGTTATGCTGAGCATCTGATACTGATATTAAAACCCGCAGGTTGTGGGGTTACCCCCGTAGTGGCCTCCAACCTCCCCTATAGCCACCCCGAGCCTCGCTTGATCTGATACTGATACTGGTCTAATTCTGATGATCACACTCTGTCCGCAGACAGTCCGATAGCATCGGTTACTGAAAATACTGAGACACATAATACACAATAAAATTCTGGTAATGCATGCATGCACTGAGAAATTCTGAAATCACTTACTGAATACTGATGTTGCTCCGTCGCTGTCCGGTCGCTCAATGTCGCGCGGAGCTAGTCGCGTGCTCACTCCCTCCTACCTCAGATACTACATAGCTATAGCTATAAAGCATAACGCTTCGCTTTCGCGACACAAGTGGTGTATTTCCTGACCTAATGAAGCATAGTAAAATGGTTCCTTTATTCAAATCTGGTAGTACTACTGATCCAACAAATTTTCGGCCTATTTCTGTACTATCTACGCTAAGTAAGATTTTCGAAAAAAAATATTTCATCAATTAGAAACTCATTTTAGTGCTAACAAAATTTTCCATACAAAATCAATTTGGATTTACAAGGAATCGCTCTACTATAGACGCAGTTATAGAACTTATAAAAGATGTGTTTGATGCCTGGGAGAACTCTCAGGATGCTTTAGGTGTTTTTTGTGACTTATCTAAGGCATTTGACTGCGTCCGACATGATATACTTGTCAGGAAATTACAACACTACGGTATTAGGAACATGGCTCTCAACCTTTTGACTTCATATTTAAATGATAGAATTCAAAGGGTTGACATAAATGTTAAAAAATCGCCCGGCTCTATAATCTCAATGGGCGTTCCACAAGGTTCAATACTAGAGCCGTTCTTGTTTTTAATCTATATTAATGACTTACCTTATTATGTAGAGAAGAATCACGAGATTGTATTGTTAGCAGATGACACTTCACTGTTATTAAAAATTAAAAGGCAGTTATTAAACTATGATGATGTTAACAATGCATTAGCTAAAGTTGTAAATTGGTTCAATACAAATAATCTTCTCCTCAATGAGAAGAAAACTAATTGTATAAAGTTATCGACACCAAATGTGAGACAAGTAGAATCCAATATACAAATGAATGGAACAGGAACCTTGTGGAGTCAAAGGTCTTTTTAGGAATTACTATAGACGCTAAATTGCAATGGGGTCCCCACATTAAAAAAATGTCTAGTAGGCTCAGTTCAGCGGCGTATGCTGTTAAAAAAATTAGACTATTAACTAATGTAGACACAGCTAGAATAGTTTATTTTAGTTATTTCCATAGCGTTATGACTTATGGCATACTGCTCTGGGGATGTTCTGCAGATATTAACTCTATTTTTATACTGCGAAAAAGGGCTATACGAGCGATCCACAGTTTAGCTCCCAGAGTTTCCCTTAGACAGAAGTTTAAAGACATAAACATTCTAACTGTTGTCTCTCAGTTTATCTATGAAAATCTAATGTACTCGTATGTAAAGAAAAACATTAGCAGTTTTGATAAAAGGAGTGATGCTCATTCCATCAACACGCGAAATAAGCACAAGCTATCCGTACATGTAACGGGTCTCCACAGAATAAGTCATTCTTTTATGGGACAATGTATACGATTCTATAATAAAGTTCCCAATGTTATCCGAGATTTGCCTATTATTAATTTTAAAATTACTATTAAAACTAAAGTCTGTCAAAAAGGTTATTACAAAATTTCGGATTACTTGGAGGATAAAACAGCTTGGGACTGATCACTCCAGGATCTATCTACTCGTGTACTAAAATGTCAAAGTGTAGCGTGTCTTGCCCTACTGATACCATTATTATGTTCTTTTTTGTAAGGCAACACACTGGAGCTAATATTTGTAGTACCTAAGTAAAACATTGTAAA
The DNA here is from genome assembly GCA_917880725.1 of Selenia dentaria. NCBI lineage: Eukaryota > Metazoa > Arthropoda > Insecta > Lepidoptera > Geometridae > Selenia > Selenia dentaria. Next base: position 5,372,666 of record OU862902.1, read on the forward strand.
AACATCTATACAAAAAGAATGGCTCCGAGTTTCTTGCCGCTTCTTCTCGGTAGGCTCTATATATTTTGGAACGCGGTGGTAGTCTTTAAAGTACATTATAATGAAAAATTGACGTTCATAAGTGCGTCATTGATACCTAAATTGAATAAATGATATTGACTTTGACTTTGACTTTATCGTATAATTGAACAATTATAGAATTAAATATAGTTAACTGGTCATCAATCGATGTAGCACATGTTACCGGTGACCAATCTATGTTACTGGCATCATTTAAAAAAGATTCCCGATTCATAGTACTAAAATTGCGTTGCAGAATAATTGTAGGTCTGTGTTTTGGAGGGCGAATTTTGTAGGATAATTACACCAATTCGTAGTAAGAAAAGGCATCGGCTGAGCACTGACCATGTTTAGCAACATGCTTTAAAGAAGAAACTATAATAATGTCGAGAAGAGAAGGTGTTGTATTAGGGAAATGATGTGTAGCACTTAGGGAGAGAATATGCATGTTACTCAATCTGGTCAGCGTTTCTAGGCTCTATGTATTTTGGAACGCGGCGATAGTCTTTAAGACGTTCGTAAGTGCGTCTTTGATGCCTAAATTGAATAAATTATTTTGACTTTGACTTTGACTTTGACTTCACGCTCAAACGTCGGGGCCATTTGTGATGTAGTTTGGTATGGAGGTAGATGAAGCGCTGCATTAACACATAGGATACTATTCATCATCATCAGCAGCATTCATTACCTCGCGGGTGACAAAGCGTAATATTCTTGGGCACAGCATAGTCAAAATAACAAGGTCTCCGCCTACGTCAAGATCGTAATGATGAAATTGATTATTACTGTTTTAGCCGTACCATAGAAGTTCATAGTACGGCTAGCAGACCGAGTAGCATAGAGAGATCAAGCTGCCATCTCGGATTTATGTGACGGATCAAGATAAAAAGTTCACAGTTGGGAGCTCCGGGCTCGATTCTATCCGTATATCAAATTTCATCGAAATCTGTGCTGTTGTTTTTAATTTATGCGTGAGCATACAGTCAGATTTTTTTTTTCAAAATTGTTGTATTCTTGTTATGAAGATAAAATTGACAGACGTCAAATGTTACCTATTAAAATGACTCCACTTTAGTAGTATGTCAAATCATCGATATATCGAAAAAAAATAGTTACCTGAAAAGTATGTAATATTATAGTCCTTCAAATGTAATAGATACTGTTTGACAGTTTAGACAGATTGTAAAATAGGGGTGGGGTCAATAAAATCGGTTACTTCAATATCCGATTCTTAAGAAATATCGATATAAGAGGTTTGAACCATTTGTAAGGAAGCTGGCATATCGAGCGGCCGCAGGTTTATTTAAATTACGGCGCACGATGAATGTGGTAAGTATGGATAGAGGACACATAGACAAACAAACAACAATAATATAAAATAGAGTTATTAAGTGTCTGTAATTACTATTTAAACGTGTTATTATTACTGCCTATTTATTGAAAGAAAACAGGTAGGTAAATTACATACTACTACAAAACTACTACTAAAATTATTTCGTCGAAGTGTATGAAGATTTAAAAATTGATTATTATTTTACCCAATTCGGCATTATAGCTCTCAATCCTTGAATTGCAAAAGCTAAAATACATTCGCGACATTAAATCACCCGCATTATTTATTATATCACCACCACCTATATACCTATATACCTATATTCACCACTAATTCACAAGCCTGGGCGATTACAGTACGTCCTCTTTTCGACATTATAATCACTTGCTTAGTTCGGAGTCCAATGAATATTGCCAAAGTAAAGGAATTAAAAACACAATAAAACACACAAACGGAAAAAGTACGCACTGAATATTTTTTTAATAATGGCGCGAGACTGCAAAGATTATACGTAGTAGGCAGTTATGCCAGATTGAAATAATCTGCGTATTTTTAAGAATATTTGGACACGAACAATTTTGCCTACAAAGATTTATTTAAAACTACATCACCTTACTTCAAAATTAATACTCTCATCAGAAAAATATATTTAATAATTTAATGCCTCTAATACATTAAATTTTAATTGATAGTATGAATTGAATAGCCTTCGAAACTACTAGACCGATTTGATAAATTGTTACACCATCAGAATCCTTTTTTTTTTTTTTGTTTTTTGTCCCGGGGAAATCCTTTATGGATACCACCCACCACGGGGAGGGAGGTGGTTATGTGGGAGTCCGTATACCCACCAAAACCCCGGGGTGTTCCGTCACTGCCACCCTCGGCGGGAACGCGGGACAGATTTTCCACACGACCGCGAACCCGCCGTGGCTGTCCGTTGCCGGACCCTTCTCTTCGCGGCACGCCAGAACACATGGCGCGCCGCAACTGCCTCGGAGACCAAACTCGCCAACAATGGGCGCCAGACTTCCCCGTGACTGGTCGCCCGTGGTCTCCCTGCGGTGGGTCGGATACGTAGCCCCACCGCCTGCTACGTCAGCCACAAGGGATAGCCCCCCCGCGACCCCACCTCCTCGAGTCTGCGCCGAGCGCCCGGACCCCACCTCCTCGAGCCTGCACCAAAGTACCCGGGCCCCCCTCCTCGAGCCTGCGCCAAAGCGCCCGGGCCCCACCTCCTCGAGTCTGCGCCAAAGCGCCCGGACCCCGCCACTCCTATGTGGACTTGGCGGCCAAAGCCCATAGGAGCGGCCCGCCTGAGCCGGCCAGCGCACCCCAACGCCGGCGCGGCCCCTGGGTTCCTCTTGGCTTCACCGTGGTGTACCTAGCCACGGTTACTGAGCCCCCCCGCCACGTCAATGCGAGAACCCTTCGGGGGGGACCATCAGAATCCTACCTTATCCCTGATGAACTAGGCTATAGTGTCCGTACGAAAAACTTCGATAAAGTAACCCAATGCGTGAAAAAATACCCAAACAATCCTTATATCGCGCATTCTGCGGAAATTATTGACAATAGAGCAAAGTGATGTACAGTTTTATAGAAGACATTAAAGTCTACAAAAAAGTTAGTGATCCCATATGTGTAACAGTTTGTCACAATAAGTATTTTTTGTATGTTAAAATATGCAATTGTAACGCTGGTACAAATTAGGCCACATTACTCGTACCTTGATATTAATCCTTATCTACTCGAATAATAAAGAGGTAAGATTGTGTGTTTGTTTGTAATGTATAAACGCATAAAGTACTTAACCGGTTCAACATTTTTTTTCACGAATAGTAAGATACATTATGTCTGAGTAATGTACGTTTGATTCATCATCATCGTCCATCACCACACTGTTGAAACTGCGGAGCGCAGCTATCAATAATAATTTCTTAGGCTTTCACAATAGTTATCAATAAGTTCGATTATTCGTAATTTTTTACCGATTATTCGTATAAAAGTGAATTTGAAGAGTCGCAACACTACGTAAAAAACCAAAAAAGGACCAGACTACGTAACTTTGAAACGAGGTCACAATTCAATGGTTTCACGGTGACGGTTATTGAAATTGTGTTAGTTACGCCTATACAAAGTCATTTCGTCTTGAAGAGTGTGAAACGTCAAACGGTATCTATTAGATTTGAAGGAGTATAGTTGTATATAAAATTATAGTATTACAGTAGATCGATATATCAATCAAGTACTGACAAGACATATTATAAGTATATATTTATAAGTATTTAACTAATTAACTTATAATTATTATAAAAATATTAATTACAACTAAGTATATAACTATAAGTATTTTAAATCCAGTGAAGGGTATTAAAATAAAAAATCTGGAAAATGAATTTCGATCAACAGCCACGGACCCATTTAATTCGTCTCTGAAAGAATACGTCAGATTTTTGCAAAGTTTTGCTTACAATATTAATCTTTATAAAATGTAAAACCATATAACCAAACCATATAAAAACTGAACATATGAATCAGTCGGTTTTTAGTTTGGCCATTAATATACACGCTATGTTTTTTGTATCTCTGTCATAGTTGTTGTTGGTAAAAATAGACTATACTCATTATAATGCATCGTAAATTTTATCCACACTAAAGCGAAGATCTTTAGCATAAATTTATTTTCCGAACGCGTATTCGAAAGGGGTTTTTATGTCAAAGTAGGTATCCGTTTATTTTGAATAAATATTATGGTTAGTAAATAATCCCAGCGTAATGTTTATGCTGCAAAAACTAAATATATTTCTATGATCATTGAGAAAAAGTTTGTGAATTTTAGTGAGCTTCAGCAGCATTATTTACTACCAAATTAAGGGGTGAGCTGCACAAAAGACGTCAAATGCACGAATATTCATTCATGTCCAATATTTTTTTGGCGGCCTATGTTTTTTGCTCTCATATTTGCCACGTTATCATTTCTAGTTCAATATTACATGATTTTAAGGAATTTAAAAAATAATTTGTCTGGTTGTATCATTGTTGTTACAGGTAAAAAACCTTAAAAATGTTCTCTTAATTCAGAATGTTTTATTGACAGGTTTATTAATAATGAACAAACCTTACCTACAATAAAATCTTGTGTGGATATTAGATTTTCTATATCTAGAGTTACAGAATAGTATTTATATATATTGTTTTAAATATAAATAGTATTTGGACTTAACACAATGTGTTAAATGAATCTCTAATATTAGCATAGACTTGTTAATTAGTGCTTAATATTGAACTTAATATATTTAGTGGTTTGGAATCGATAACAGGTCATGAAAGTAAAAAAAGTTTATACAAATCCAAGTAAAAAAAAATATACAAAGATAGAACATGTTTTATAACGCATATAATGTTACTAGACTTTATACAAGTGTATACAATAACATGTCTTTTATAAGGACATTGTGAAACTATTTTATTTTGTGATCCTATCTTACTAAAGAATGATAATATGATATCTTCTTTGATAACCAGTGACTATTCTAATATATTATTGTTACATTGTATCATCTGATTTACATGTCTTTTCCATTTACTTCCATCAACATCAATTAAATAGGTTAAACCTGGCATAGACTCTTCAATTATAATACCCTGAATCCATGGTTTGTGGCCCCTACGATAATCTTTTACCATTACTTTTTCACCAATAATGAATGTTACATCTCAACTTCCAGGTGCATTTTTACTTTGCTTTTCATAGGATATACATACATTTCATAGGATTTATCATAAATAGGTGTTAGCCTCAGCAAAACAATTCCAATCCTGAGTTCTCTACCCAGCATTAGTTTAGCAGGTGTTATGCCAGTAGTACTGTGTGGTAAGCATCGGTAATCAAATAGAAATAGATTTACAGCTGATTTCATATTATATCTACTTTCTTTAATATTTGTAACATGTGATTTATATGTCTCTACAAAACGTTCTGCTGCACCATTAGTTGCCGGATGATATGGTGGTGATAATGTGTGTTTAATATTAGCATTATCACAATACTTTTTAAATTCAATGCTAGTAAATGTTGTTCCGTTATCAGTTACCAAATGCACTGAACCCGAACCGGAAACCGGAACCCGAAACGTGAAAATAGCTCCTTAAACACGCTTATTGTGTGCTTTGCTGTAATATTTCTCATTTCAAATGCTTCAGGCCATTTTGAATAGGCATCCACTACTACCTAAATATACTAATATACTAACTAAATATACTAATATACTAACTAAAATCATGGCCTGTACCACCCTCTGCATGGTACAGACTCCATGTTGACTTTCTTGGTCCTTTCAATAACAAAAGGTACATTTTACAGGCTATATTTTACAGGCCATGATTTTAGTTGAGACTTTGGTGGTTTTTTATGATTTTGTAAACATGTTATACAACTTTTAATTACATTCTCAATGTCAGTGTCTATGTTCGGCCACCAGAAATATGAACGGGCTATTTGTTTCATTTTCACAATACCAAAATGACTTTTATGTAATTCTTGAAGGATCGATTCCCTCAAAATGTTTGGGATAATGATCCTAAAACCCCAAAACAAACAGCCTCTACTACTCTGTACTTAACTATTTTGTCTATTATAGTATACTAACAATTCTTTGTCTAATAATTTCTTCTCCGGCCATCCATCAATGATATACCTAATTATTTTAGCTAACAGTACATCCTTACCAGTTACTTTTTGGATTATTTTGCAGTCTAATTTATCTAAATTTGAGTTATTGATATAATGAATTGGACTGATGTCAGCATTTGTACATAGAGAATGAACTGGCAACTTTTTATTTACTATACTCAAGATACTACAACGTCAAAGAGCCATACTGCAACTGAACGCACCACCACGGTAATACTATCTTACCGTGGCATCACCCAACGCACCGCTATATCGCAGAATAGACAGCAGTAAATACGCAAGATAAACCTACCCCCTTAGAATAGGTACAACGTGCGGACAATGACCCGCCCGGGCCCGCCGTCGCTTAGGGATAGACATCAGCTGCGTAAACATTCGCAAGTAGGCAGGTTCGGTACGTCGTTGTACCTATTCAAAGTGGGTAGGTATGTCTCGTGGGGCTACTATTGTATATTATGTGATGTATCGGCGTGCGTTCAGTTGCGCGATGGTTACCTATTAGCTGCGGAGCGATGAATATGGGTTCATAATAATAAAAAACATGATTTTTATAAGTTTTTAAACTTATAAAATTCGTCACTTTTGCAAGATTTAACATCAGAAAAGGGATGTTTACCGTGTCATCCATTTTTTTTTGTTGAGGCTATTTACTTAAGTATATGTTGCAAGCAATCTGATCAAGGCGCTTGCAACAGTGCCGAAATATCGGAGACTCAACAAAGTGGATTACATGTTTTTTTTCCTTCACTATAATGACCAGTTATCGACTCCAAACCACCCCATTCGATATTGTGCACTAATTAACAATGACCTTCATAATTAACAATCTCTTTGGAATAATTATTCTATGATGTCCATCATTCTTTATTACTGACCTTATTCTACATTTATACAATCTGAAATAGGTACGTCATTATCCAAATATTGTCGAATCGAAACCTTTATATTTTATTTTTTCTACAATTTTCCAATGTTTGTACTATAATAGTTGATAGACATTCTGCTATTGGGGACGGAGACAAATCAAAAAAAACCATGAAAACTGTTCCAGCCGTTCTCGAGTTATAAAAGTTCGAATAACCCTGACTTTTATATAATATATATATATATATATATATATATATATATATATATATATATATATATATATATATATATATATATAATATAACTCTGCTGGCCCATTATATAAAAACTTGTTAACTAGACAAGTACCTAGTTAATAAGTTTTTATAGTTTCTATAAAGCTAGTAATAAATACAATAGGGAGGATGAACAAATAAGAAATATGTAGCCTATATTATTTAAGGATAATATAGCATTCAAATGGGGAAAGAATTTGAAATTGAAAGCGGTCCAGTAGATTTATACCTTAGCTAGTTTTGTAGCCTATACTTTACAAATATAATATTAGTATAGATGAATAGTAATAATCGATAATTCAGATTCCAATGTCTATAAGGTTTACTATCTACTACTAGTATATATTATCTGCTGTCTCCTAGCTATTATTAGAGGAATAACAAATTATATTTGAAGAATCTGTTTCACGAATTCTAAGTGACATAAGACGGGATTTCTTGACCGAAAGCGCCGATAACCGCCGATCGCAACAAAATTCAAGAACTTACGAATAGCATAAATTATATGTCATCTACTTGCAATCAGCTTAAAGAAAACTTGTCACGAAGCCAAAGATTGCCGACAAGTTAGAGACTAATAATAGATAACTACGCTCACAAATATCTCACTTGAGCAACAGACTTAACGGTTTGAGCAACAGTCTAGTGACTGCAACTTAGAGGTTCAGTTTGTGCCGGAACGTACCTCAGAAAATCTTCACACGGTAATACAACAGATAGCTACCACCGTCAGTTACGCATTACCTGATCACGAGTTAGTGAATTATCATCGTGTTCCTAAGATAAATCAGGAATCAAATAGACCTAAGTCTACCATAGTATGGTTGTCTAGCCCTCTAGTCCGAGACAAAATCCTAGCAGCAGTTAAGACCTACAACAGAACACACCAAAACGATAAGTTAAATTCATCTAATCTGGGTCTAGTTAGCGACAAACAACCCATCTACATGTGTGACTACAGAAAAGCTCCCAAAAAGAACAACTTACAATTTGTGTGGCTTCGAAACTGTCGTATTCACATGAGGAAGGATCCCGTATCGAAAAGTTTTGTTCAAGGGTATTACATTGCCCAATGACCTTGAAGATTTGACCTCTATATTAGTACTTTTTTACTTTTTCCCTATTCCCAATGGTTCGCCAATGCGTTTTCTCGGTTGTGTCAATGGTAAAAGGGGCCCATCGTCCACTGATTCAAGTTCAAAATAATTGTACAATTTCACCACTAGCTCACGAGATTGACTGTTAGCGTTTTCCCCCGTTTCGACATGGTAGGACTGTTGTTCTTGTTTACTAATCGTTAAGGAGTCGGAGTCCGGAGAATCCGGAATCGGAGAATTTATAGCCAGGTAAACGTAGTCAGTAAGATCAGTCCCATAAAAAAGCCGCGTCAGAAGAAAATAACAGAGACCACACTAAAAACGCACAGTCACTTCGCACAACGACAAAAGACTGCGTCATGTAATGGCGACATGACATGGCGTCCTCAACAGGCACTGGTGTTGCCAGCAACATCCCACCTAAATTGTACCTAACATCAATGATTATTATATTTAGTTATTTTTAGTATTATTATAGTTAGTTAAAAGAATAACAAATATAATTATGTTTTATTATAATCACAACGTGCTTATTAATTTATGGTGACATTTCTTCACAAGTAATCATTCGACTCTACTTATCAGCTTTCGATTTTTAGAGCAACATGCCTAGTGTTTAAAAAGAAAAACGCAACGGCGTCTTTAGATCAGAAATTGTTTAATATGTTTAGAATGGTTTATTAGTGAAAGCAAATCGAAAAATTAGTCCAATCGGTCATTATTAAAATAAATATGTAATCGTAATTGAAAAAAGTTAAGCAATTGTGCAGTTCTAACAAAACGAAAAATATATTATTTTATGCCCGCCGTTACAAGGTTACGTTGTTGAATTTTGATGAATTGTCAAATGTTACATATCAAAATGACTCCACTTTATACATTTGGGTGTAATTCCGTTAACAAAATGATGTAGGTATGTTTAATGGTATTCAGTTTTCATGACTAGTCTAAGGCGATGTCACGATAGGGGCGACGACGGGCGAAGCGATGAGGAGCGTTAGGTTGAACGCTGACCACACGGTCAGAATTAGGGTAACCTACACCTCGATGAGGATATAACGCAGCACTTCTGGGATAAAATTATTGTCGAACATATGTCCTGTCGAAACAATGACTTGTCTAAACATGTTTTTTCGAAGTAAGCGACTTGTCAAAATTCAGAGGTACAACCGGCAGTCTTATAGATGTGCGACGACTAGCGAAGCGAGGATTGCAGATAAATTATACTGATTTAGGTTAGTTATAAATAAACCTCAGGACAATCAAAAACAAAAATGTTTATGCTAACTGCCTTTGTACCACAGTAAATAATATTCCCTACTTTCAATAGTAAGAACAACAATATACTGTGCAATTCGTGTATGAAAGTATTGCTCTTTTGTCTTATGCATTTTTGTTTACTTTTGAAATATATTAATATTTATATTTATATTTATTCATTTAAAACTTAGATTATGAATAAAGTAAACAAGTTGTCCATTATTTAGTTAAGCTAAAATAGGTACACAATTACACATAGTTCAAGAATTACCTAAATATTACCATCATAGTAATCCGTAAGCTGATATCGTTAATTCACATCAGAGTAAATTTAGTTAAATCTAGTGAAAAATTTGACTTCACAATAATAATGGACACATTAGTGTAAGTTGGCACTCAAACTAGGTTTCCTCTCTACCCCAGGTGTGATGAGTACCAGCCTTCACCCCCCTTATAAATTTCACGGGCTTAAACAATGATAGTTAATTACTACAAGGTTTGATGTAGCATGTAGGTACAGTAGTAAGTAGTGTAGTGACTAAGAAAATCTTATGAGATAATTCTAATTAAGTTAGGTAACCTTAATTTATTAGCGAATTAAGAACTGGTGTGTATGTGTGTGTGTGTGTGTGTGTGTGTGTGTGTGTGTGTGTGTGTGTGTGTGTGTGTGTGTGTACGTATGAGTGCGTGTGCATGTTTGTGTTTGTATGTATGTTATATATTATATATTTGTTTATATATTAACACCCTCATCTTGGTATTATGAGCAAATTTTCGGTTTCGTTGTAATCCTATTTATTTAGCCAGGTTTTTATTGTAGCTTTGCAGTCCTCATAGCTCAGTGAGTAGATTATTTCATCTTTACTGATCTTATTGTAGAGATACGAGCTTAAATACGAGGCATATCGTTTAGCGAACACTGAGTTTGTACTCTTCACTTGGCAGATTTTATCTTTTCTTCGTTTAGACGTTATATTGATATCATTCAAAGAAAGGGTAACGTGTCTATCAAGCTAAATTTGGAGAATAAACAGTTTGCGTACATTTAAGAGTTTACAATCTTTATATAATTGAGTGGTAGAAAGGGTTTATGTGTAGCTAGTGTAGGGGATGTAAGGGGCAAGCCAACATCTTTTGACCCAAGTCAACCTCACCTGCACGCGGTGCGTCCTGCTGATCGACGAACGAGGCTCTGACAACCGACCGATGGCGGTATACCAATCCCAACAGGCGTCGCTAAATGCAACAGGCCGGTGACGGGCAGCAGCGTCACCGGTGCGAGAAGCTACGCCCTGCGATCGCCAACCCGCCTGCCCAGCGTGGCGATTACGGGCAAATCCCTCCAATGCAGGACAACAAAAAGTCACGGCCCCTAGTCCCCGGCGGCCCTGCTATTCCTGGTCATGGTGGCGACCATGGTAACGGCGGGGCGAGGGGTGCTAAGAATCTCCGGGCTACGGGAGGCCACCACAAACAACTGACCCTGGCGACGTATAACGGACGCACGCTACGGCTTGACTCGCATCTGGCGCAACTCGAGGTGGAACTTGGTAAAATTAGGTGGCACATACTGAGGTTGAGTGAAGTCCGTAGAGAGGGGGAGGACACCTTAACCCTAGAATCGGGCCACCTAATGTACTTCCGAGAGGGAGACACAATCCCAAGGTGGCGTTGGGTTTCTGGTAAACAAGTCCCTTTCTGACAACGTTGTGGAAGTGTCCAGTGTGTCGAACAGGGTAGCGTACCTTATTGTAAAGCTCACCGAGAGGTATAGCCTCAAGGTGGTGCAAGTGTACGCACCGACCTCGACACACTCGGACGATGAAGTGGAGGATATGTTCGATGAGAGATCGAGGGGCCTCCACTTCACTACAAAGACCCAGTACACCGTTGTCATGGGGGACTTTAACGCTAAAGTGGGAGTACAGAATTTCAGCGAATCGGTAGTAGGATGCCATTGCTTTGGACGCAGAAATCATAGGGGGCAAATGCTCGTCAACTTCCTCGAACGAGAGGGGCTCTTCTTGATGACCTCTTTCTTTAAGAAACAGCCCCAAAGGAAGTTGACGTGGCTAAGCCCCGACACTAGGACTAAAAATGAGATTGACTTCATCATGACGGATAAAAGGCACATATTTAGAGATGTCTCTGTGATCAACAGGTTCAATACCGGTAGCGATCACCGACTTGTCCGAGGCTCTCTGAATATCAACTTCAAGGCGCAACGTGTCCGTCTGATGAAGTCCAGGCTCCGACCAACACTGCTCCAAACCATGGCAGGATCTGAAACATTCCAGTTAAACCTGGAGAACCAATTCGCTGCCGTGGAAACCACCACAGACGTAAACCAGAACCTCGAAAATGTGACTCGGGTCCTCAGAGAAGAAGGTACGAGATTTTGTTACATGCAGCGTAAGGGCAAGAAGTCCAAGCTTTCAGAAGAGATTTTGGGGCTAATGAAGGAACGACGTGAAAACCCACCCATCACTTCGTCAGAAAAGCGGACTCTAAACCAAGAGATCAACAAAAACGTACGACACGACCTCCGGTGCTTCAATACTCTTTCGATCGAAAGAGCGATCGAGCAGAATCGGGGGTCAAAGGTGTTCGTACAATCTCTTGGAAGAAGCCACCTGACGAAGTTGACCACAGCTAGTGGAGAAGTCGTTGCTGCGAAGCCGGCAGTCCTTTCGGAAGTGGAGGACTTTTATGGCCGATTATAGGCATCGCATGCATCTCGACCTGATCCCGAAAATGATCCTAGAGCCAGGTTAACACGCCATTTCACCGAAGACTTGCCAGAAGTCAGTATTGGCGAAATCGAGATCGCTCTTGGACAGCTTAAAAATGGAAAAGCCCCTGGAGAGGATGGCGTTACAACAGAGCTACTAAAAGCAGGAGGTAAACCTGTACTGAGGGAGCTCCAGAAGCTTTTTAACGCTGTCCTGTTCGAAGGGAGAACTCCAGAGGCGTGGAGTAGGAGTGTGGTCGTCCTGTTCTTCAAAAAGGGAGATAAGACCCTGCTGAAGAACTATCGACCCATATCCCTTCTAAGCCACGTCTATAAGCTGTTTTCAAGAGTGATCACGAACCGTCTTGCGCGTAGACTCGATGAATTCCAACCACCGGAACAGGCTGGGTTTCGGAGCGGATACGGCACCATAGACCACATTCACACAGTGCGGTAGATTATACAGAAGACCGAAGAGTATTATCAGCCCCTGTGTCTAGCATTCGTGGACTATGAGAAGGCCTTTGACTCGGTTGAAATCTGGTCTGTTCTGGAGTCCCTGCAGCGTTGCCAGATAGATTGGCGATACATCCAAGTGATGAGATGTCTTTACGAAACCGCCACCATGTCCGCCCAAGTACAGAATCAGCAAACAAGTCCCATACCGTTGCATCGAGGAGTGAGACAAGGGGACGTTATTTCCCCGAAATTGTTTTCAAATGCAATGGAGGATATGTTCAAGACGCTGAAACGGAAAGGACGTGGCATTAATATCAACGGCGAATACATCTCTCACTTGCGATTTGCTGACGATATCGTCATCGTGGCAAAGACGCTGCAGGACCTGCAACAGATGCTGAATGACCTGGCTGACTCTTCTATACGCATCGGCCTACGGATGAACTTGGACAAAACCAAGGTCATGTTCAACGAACATGTTCTACCGGAACCGATTGCGATACACGGCGCCGTTCTCGAAGTTGTTCAAAAATATGTGTACCTCGGGCAGACATTGCAGTTGGGAAAAAACAACTTTGAGAACGAGGTGAATAGAAGAATTCGGCTGGGCTGGTCAGCGTTTGGGTAGCTACGTTGAGTCCTTACTTCGCCGATTCCACAGTGCCTGAAGACGAAAGTCTTCAATCAGTGCGTCCTACCCGTCATGACATACGGAGCCGAAACGTGGACATTGACGGCTCGAATGGTCCACAAGCTCAATCGCATCAGAAATGAAGTGATCCGTCAGAGAACCAAGGTCATCGACATAGCCCACGGGATCAGCAAGCTGAAGTGGCAGTGGGCTGGCCATATTAGCCGTAGAACCGACAACCGTTGGGGTAAACGAGTTCTAGAGTGGAGACCGCGTCTCGGCAAACGTAGTGTAGGACGTCCTGAGGCACGGTGGAGTGACGATCTGCGCAAGACGGCTGGCAAAAACTGGATGCGAGAAGCCCAAGATAGACCTAAGTGGCGTGCAATTGGAGAGACCTATGTCCAGCAGTGGACTGCTACAGGCTGATGATGATGATGATGATGTGTAGCTACTTTCAAAATGACCCTTTGTGCTTTTTCCAGAGGAAGAAGAGTAGTTTTGCAGATACCTCCCCAGCTTGAAATACAGTACGTTAGTAGTGATTGACAAAGAGAAAAATAAACTAGCTTAATTACGTCCATTTCGGCAACATGTCTTAAGATTTTAGAAATGGGAATTAGTTTCCTTATACGTGCGACAAGTGCAGTAATATGTTGTCTAAAAGAGAGGTTCTTATCTATCGCGATGCCCAAATATTGAATTGAGTCTGTAAGTGACAGTTTTGGACATGAACAGTTAGTATGCGGGCAATTACGGTTGCTAACATATATATTTAGTGTAGCTAATTGTGAAGTTTGAGTACTTAAGTTTAGTATAGAAAAGGTGATATATTTTGTTTTATCAATATTAAGACTTAATGTGTTAGCATACAACCACTTATTTACGACATCAAAACCATGCTGTGCAGCCTGGAATACAAGAGGCCACGATTTATGTCGAAAAACCAAAACTGTATCATCTGCATACGTAAGTATTTTAGTGTTTTCAATATTAAGACTACATAGACCATTAATAAAGCATAAGAAAAGCGTCGGACCCAGTATGCTGCCTTGAGGAACACCATGGCTGATAGGCAGAGTTTCACTGACGACTTTCCGATTTTTACGAGCTGTGTTCTGTCTGTAAGATAATCACTAAGGAGTTGAAGTTGAAGACCACGAATTACAAGACTGTTCATCTTGTTTAGTAGGCCAGGAATTGGTACAGTGTCAAATGCCTTTTTTAGGTCAAGAAATATAGCAAGGCATTTGTCGCCATTATCAAGACCTTCAGCTACAAAATCTGTTAATTTAGAAACTGCATTTGACGTAGAGGTACCTCTTCGGAAACCAAACTGATTTGAACGACGTTTCATTATACAGGATGTTTGGTAGAGGGACCGACAAACCAAATGAGCGTGTTCGGGGGCCCACTTGCAGAATACAAGTTGGCCAAAAAAAATCCCCGACACCCCAATTTTTTTTAACTTTTTTTTTGTGCATTTTCTCGTTTTCTCCAATATTGTACCAATTTTGCTTTGCGTGGCCTGAAGGTGTATTAGAGACCAAATTCAACTAAAAACATCCGGTCTAAAACAGATTTTACAAATGTTATGGTGGTAAATAGGTACAATTTCGGAGAAAAAGGGAAAAATCACAAAAAAAAGTTAAACATATTGGGGGGCCGGGGATTTTTTTTGGCCAACTTGTATTCTACATGTGGTCCCCCGAACACGCTCAATTGGTTTGTCGGTCCCTCTACCAAACACCCTATATATGTTTGTTTTTTGTTCATTATACATGTTTACTTTTTTTCTCTCAACAATGGTGGGTAGGTGTAGTAATATCTCATTCAATTTGTTCCTGCTAAATTTAATGTTTAAAAGTGTTAAAACTTTACTTTTGATTGCGGGCTTGGTCAGACCAACGCATCGGGCTCCGACCACGCGATCGCCTTCCACTTTGCCAGTAACAACAAATTTTTCCAGATTGTTTCCGTCTTTTCTGGCAATGTGTCTGAAGTATTCAAGGATGCGTTTTAGGCAGGTACTTGAGAGCCTCTATACGATCGATATACTGCATATCTAGGATTCCAAATCGGAGAGGCATACTCTAAGTGACAGCAAACATATGTGCCATAGAGAATTTTAAGAGTTTTAACATTATTAAAATCTTAACATGATCTCATGATGAATCCTAAGGACTTAGCGGCTTTTCTAACAATGCAATATGGTCGTGAAATATTAATTTCGAATCATGTATTACTCCTATGTCCGTCATTTGAAACACACGTTTAAGAGTTTGTGCTTTAAGAGAATAATTAAAATTGAATGGGTTAATTTTCCGAGATAATAACATACTGTATACTGTATACATAACTGTACACTTACTTACATTTAGAACTAACTTATTTTGGATAAACTAGCGCTCTAATCTAGAAAGATCATCTTGAAGTTCATGCGCATCTCTTGAGACTTTTTATTGTTTTTATAATTTTCATGTCATCTGCAAAACTAAGTAAAGTAGAACTCTTAAAGCAATTATCTATATCAGAAAAAAAATATCGTAAATAGAAGAGGCCCTAACAATGAGCCTTAAGGAACACCACTTGGAACGCACATCCACTTAGATATGTAATTACGCAATACAACTGCCTGCGATCGATTTTTTATTTAAGAGCTAAACCACCGCAGCAAATCCCCCCTAATACCAGCCATTTGCAGTTTAGTTTAAAGCAAGCTATGGTCAATTTTGTCGAAAGCCTTGCTATAATCTGTATAAACAACGTCTGTTTGTGACCCCCCCCTCCCCCATCCATAGCATCCGTAACCAACTCATTCAGGAGAGTTAGTGACCGTTGACCTACCTTTTAGAAAAACCATGCTGAGACGATGGTAGTGACGTTCTTAAAGCTGAATACAGACTACTGCTCATAGAAGACTCTTTCAAATACCTTTGCTATGACACAAATCTTAGGAATTGGCCGGTAATTACTTAATGTTTTGCACCTTTCTTACGGATTGGTGATAAGTAGGTCTTTTTCCAGCAAAGCGGTACGTAGCCTTCAGCAATAGATCTACTAAATAGTATATACAGAGGATATGAAAGAGTATCTGCACATTTGGTGAGCAAAAGAGGAGGTATAGAATCTGGACCAGCTTATTTCGAAATTCTAAGTTTAGTTTTTATTGAGAATTAAGCATGTCAGTAACATGCTTATAGTACAAATATTTGCATCAGGTGACACATACGTCGATGGTTGAGGTGTTGATAAAGAGTTAGTAGACTGGCTTATACCAGGATCTAGAAATGTTGAATTAAAATGGTCTGAAAAAAGATTACAAATATCGTTTCCAGAGTTTGCAATTTTATTGTCGAAAGACATTGAATTAGGCATGAGACTGGAACGCGATAATGATTTAAAGTAGATCCAAAAATATTTAGTGTTATTATTAATAGCCGTTTCAACAGATGATAAATATAAATTATAACATTTAGCTTCTAATAATTTAGTACTTTTATTTAAAAAACTAATATATGTCCTATCCGAAACCATGCCGTAGCGTTTATACCTACTGTAATATATAAATTTCTCTTTCAGAACTTTTTTAAGCGCAGCGACTTTAACTTTTTTAAGCGTACCAGGGAGGGAAAGTTTTATTACAAATAATCTTAGTGGGCACGTATTTATTACGCAGACGTTCAATAATATCATAGAAAAAAGCTACAGCCTGCTCTAAGGGTTTGTCACAAAGATTAGCTCGCCAATCTATCGAAGCTAAATCACTGTCAAACGCATCAAAATCTGATCGGTTATAGCAATACGTAACTCGTGGCGCTGATGTAAGGGGCACTGCATAGTAACAGCTAACCACAGTCTGCATAGTAACAGCTAACCACAGCATAAAAATAGGCTGTGAGCTAACAGTCACACCCACCCAGCGCATTATGATAAGAGTCTATTGGTACTAAAGGGTCACAAATATTATGAACTAGGACGTCAGAATTTGATAATACAAGATCTAATAATCTACCCCGATGGTTGTCCACGTGATTATACTGACGCAAGTCAACAAGAATCAATTCATCAACAAAGTCGCACTCATTGCTACCTACTATATTAACGGGCTCAAGGTAGCTACACCCGTCAGGCGTAATTTGCCACTGTATTGAGCTCATGTTAAAATCCCCCATCACTAAAAATATATTGGAAGGGTTCATTGAAGTAACTTCATGTAACTTGGTTAAAAAGTTTAACAACTGTTGGGAGAAGTTCAGCCCCATATTTTGATCACACAAATAAACAACACACACATGAAGTTTAGTTTAGACACATTCAAGTTTTGGTAGGTAGTAGTACGCCACCACCCCTCAGCTGGTTTTTAAGGTCATACCTACGATCACGACGCCATACAGAATACCTATTGTCAAATAATTCAGAGTCTAATATACTGTCATTCAACCATGTTTCAGTCAATGCTATTACAGCATAATCGCTCAGTAACAGGTTACGCCTAAATACTGATGTTTTCGTACGTAGACCACGTACATTTTGATAATAGAAGTGCAAATTGTCCCTACCCATACTCAGTTTGATACAACATTTTATTAGAAATAATATATATATTATCATTTATAAAACACGATAACAACGTTAATAAAATATGCATGACCGTGTATTCGCATGACCACTTTTTTTTTTAAGCGGAGTAATCATTTATGGATACCACCGGCCCCGGAGGGAGCACGGTAGTTATGTGGGAGTCTCTGCCAGAAGGATGCTGCCCTTCTGGCACCTACCCACCAAACCTCTGCGGTGTTCCGTCAATACCGCTTTTGGCAGGAACGTGGGACGGATTTCGCACACAACTGCGAACCCGCCGCGGCTGTCCGTTGCCGGACCCCTCTCAGACAGCACGCCAGAACACTTGACGTGCCGCAGCTGCCTCGGGGGACCAAACCCGCAAATGGACGCCAGACTCTCCGTGTCTGGGCGCCCTAAGTCCCCCTACGATGGGTCAGGTGAGTAGCCCCACCGCCTGCTACTTCGGCCGCAGAGGATAGGGACAGCGGCGCTTCTCAATACCGACAGTCCTCTTCCCCTGCGACCCCACCGCTTCCGCCATCTAACGGTGGCGGCCCCGTCAAGGCCGCGGAAGGCAGGGAGAGCGGCTCACCGTAATACCGACACTCCTCTCCCGCCGCGGCCTCTAACTCTCAGCCGCGGTGCCGCCCATACGACACCGCAGCCCGCCTCAGTTGCAGTGGCGCCCATACACCACCGCAACCTACAGTGACCGCTCCCATGTGGACTTGGAGGGCAAAGCTCATAGGAGCGGTCTCACCTCGGGCCCGCCAGCTATCGGCTATTACTGGCAGGCCCATTGGTGGCTTAGCTTTACCGTGGTGACCCAAGCCACGGGTACTGAGCACCCCCGCCACGGCAAGGCGGAAACCCTCGGGGGGGTACTTGCATGACCACAGGTGAACCGTGTATAACTTATTAAGTTTAACAACAAGCGTAAGCGAAACAGTCCGAAAAAGCATTTAAGATTGTAAAAACAATAGCTTATGCACGTAGCCACTCGCTTAAAGACAGTTAAAAATAGAATAAGTAGGTATAAGTGCATAGTAAACAAGTATCGCTCATAATGACGTGCTATTAGCCACTTAGCTGCGATTACAAAAGGGCGTAAAATTGAGTTGGATGCATAATTATTGCTATTTTAAAATAGTACAACTATATATAATTCTTTGCCGTGTAAACTTGTTCGGTTTTACCAATAAATATATATATGACGGCGTCGGCCGCCTATTGTGACGGAGCATGCGAGCGGTGCAATAAGAGATCGAAGATTAAAGTTGGAACAGACATTACGTGTTTTCTTCATACCGGGTCACACTTTATGTCTGGCTCTCAGCCCATATCAGAAGTGGGATGGATCCACCTCTCCCCAAGCAGTAATAACCGGACTTGCGATATCCGTCCTGTCAAATTGCGATGACCGAATTCGTCGAAAAGTGAAGTTGGCGTCCATCAACAACAAGCAGCCGTTATTTCGCACACTTCGTGGCTTCTATTTGAAACGAAGGAATGAAGACCCAAGTTCGATCCGAAACGTTTCCGAAATACAACACCATTTCGAGGCAACTGTCACCACTGCGGCAGAACGGGACATCGAGACTACGAGTGTCGTGACCAAATTCGACTGCGGGAATCTGCATCTGCGCCAGGAAAACGTCCGGTGACTTTTACGCCGGGTTCGCGTCCGCAAGCGTCCTGCTATGTGTGCAATGACACTAGCCACATAGCCTCTGCATGTCTAGCGTTACAGGAAGAAAGAAGATATTTGTGCCAAAGCTGGTGTTGGTAAACCGGTCAGCCGGCATTTCAACGTGTGTCGGCGAGCTTCGCATGGTGTTTCAGATAAGTGACATTAATTTGTCGTTTATATTCGTTTCAGAATCTGAAGGTAGTTTAGTAAAACAGACTCATAACAAAGTACTTAGTACGCGCTTATTACTTACTTTGATCATAGTATCTCACTACATGGTGCGCAGTTTCATGAAAACGTTTACTAACGAATCTGATCTAACACAGAAATCTAACACAGATTCAATTTAAAAAAACGTATGTAGTTAAACAACTTTTGTAAAACTGTTTTTCGTGTAATTGTAAATTGAAAATAAAAGAGTTGTTCAAGAAACAAAAACTTACCTTTAAAATAAAGATGGCTGAGGACGTCATCTAGACTGGTCTAAATGAATTGGTCATTTAGAAAGAGGTACAATAACAGGTACTTACTTGGAATAATAGATTTTCTATAGGGATTTAACATATTAATATAAAAAAAAACCTTGAGAAAACCAGTGAACTTGTTTGATTTTTATCCTCTGGAATCGAGTGAGCGAGCGTCCACTGAAATCTGCCGCCCCTAGGACGCCGCAGCCCCTAGGCCGCGGCCTATTGACAAATCCAGGGCTGCTTATAACGAATGGTTCAATGTCCATTAATTTAGAGAACGTATTAAAAGTTTTACTCGCTCGCACAATAAATGAATTTTGTCTATAGTTGGTGGCGACAAAAGGAACCTTAAATGTATCATTAAACCTACGAAATTTACGTGGAATATTAAAGGATAGTTTGCTGAGTAAATATGGGCAATCGATGTCATTAGAAATAATTTTTAAAATATATAAATTATTGGGCGAATACGGAACTTGTCTGTTACCACCAGCGACAGTTCTTTTGCCTCGAAGCAGTAGTGCGCACTGTGCACGTATATTGTAATTAGGGAGGCATTGTATTACCTAAATTAAATTATTTCCGAATAATAACCCGTCTTGTAGGGTACCACCGCAATTCCAGTTACTTTTATTGAAGAAGTAGTGTGTACTGTGCACGTATATTGTAATTAGGGAGGCATTGTATCACCTAAATTAAATGATTTCCGAATAATAACCCGTCTTGTAGGGTACCACCGCAATTCCAGTTACTTTTATTGAAGAAGTAGTGTGCACTGTGTACGTATATTGTGTTAAGGCTTGAAGGCATCGTATTAAATTAATTATTTCCGAATAGTAAGTCGTCTTGTTGGGTACCACTCCGCAATGCCAGTTACTTTGAATCGAAGTAGTAGTGTGCACTGTGTACACATCATTGAACTTAATGTATTGAAACAAAATTAATTATTTCTAATTCAACAACTCGTCTTGGTGGGTACCACCACAGTAGTAGATATTCTGGCTCGGAGTAGTAGTGTGCTGTTCACATTGTGATTACGCTTCCAACAAATTTAATTATTTCAAAATGAGTAACTTGTCTTGGTATATACCACCGCAATGCCAAATACTCTGCCCCGGCGCAGTAGTGTGCACGCATATTTTTGTATGTAAGATTAAACTTCCATACAATTATTGATTTATTGATTACATAAATTTTGTGATCCTTTAAAGAATCATAAAATTCCGTATCAAAATCAATAATATTATGACCCAGGACTAAATTTTAAATTTAGTTCATTGGCAAAATTCGCAAGCCTTAGCACAGCCATACAGTACTTACGTACAATACGAAGGCAGGAAGGAAGGAAATGCAATTGCAATACAACTGCGATTGAAAGCTATATCTAACAGACTACCGAATTAGACATCAAAGGCAGTTCAATTGCAGAAGCATCGCAGTAGTGTGGCGATCGCTCAATAGCTAAGAGAATACGTGTGACTGTAGGTACCCTGTAGTATTTCGACAAAACAAGCACAAGAATTTTAATCATTTAATTTAGAATTAAACCGATCAGGCTATATTTATCAATGAATGATAAGGCAAACATGTTAAATATATTTTCATAGAAAACAGAGACGGAGTTCGCTACGCCACTTTAATCTACTTTCATCAAGATGTAAGCAGAAAAATCTGGATATTTACGATAATCTCGTTCGTCGGCGAACATGTAAGTACGTGCGCCGCCTTGAATCTCCGCGCCTACTCGATATAGGTCTCCTGATCAGCATCGATTTCCACTTCTGCCTTTAGGAGAGAAAACTTCATCGCCACTTGCAGGCCGATCCTGGTTCAAATCTTCTTCAACTTGACGTCAAGTTGAAGAAGATGAAAGCACCGGATCCCAGGCGGTAGGAACGCCCGCACGATACCACCATAAGGTACGAGTAAACGGCGCGCAAATTACACGCGAGCCGAGCCTGGCTCCGCTCGTGATTCAGCGCACCACGCGCTGTTTAAACAACTACGCTCGGCGCGGCTCGGCAAAGTTCGCACGATCCATCACTTGTCGGGTTTTTCGACACGGATCAAAGGCGCGCGCGCCATCTTCGGCTCGGCTTGTGTTAATACGCGCCTTCTAAACAGATGGTACAGAGCGCGCGACGAAGGAAGACCCATTTTGCTGTCGACAATTATAATTTGAAGAATTGGTTTTGTACGAGATGGAGTGGAGCAATGAAAATGTTCAACTTCATTGAACTGTATAAAGAGGAACCAGCGATATGGAGGAAAAGATCCAGGTCGCAAAAATCGCAACAATGTGCACGACGCTTGGATGAAAATAAAAACTAAGTTCTGTAAGGGACGTATATCAGTGGAAGAATTAAAGAAAAAGAAGGATAAATTAATGGCCACTTACAGAAAATTATATGCGAAAGTGAAGTCAAGTTCAACAAGCGGGAGTGGTACGAATGAAGTGTTTAAACCTAATTGGACATTTTACGAACAAATGGCCACGATTCTGCATGGTGTATACAATCAACGATAAGTTCAGAGGTGAGAAACTATCTTTTAAATATTTATTAAATAAAATATCCTACTAATATTATAAATGTGAAAGTTTGTCTGTTTGTTACTTCTTAACTCAAAAACTACTGGATCTATTTGCTTGAAATTTGGAACACGGGTAGAGGGGAACCGGGAGACGGACATAGGCTGCTTTTTATCCCACGGGAACACATATAACGCGGGTCAGAGCGGCGCGGCGGCGCCTTTGACAATGCTGCCTAGTTGCCGCTAGGCAGGTTAGGTTGAGGTGAGGTAGGGGTTTTCACTATTAAAACATGAGTATAAAAGCAAGATCAATTTATTATTTATTTTGCCAGCTTACTGCGCCATTTGTTGTGAAGTATTCAGTAAATTTATTTCGTACAGTTTTAGCCGCTAAGGTTGCTCTTCTAGGTATTCTCCTAATCGGTACTAATGATGTGATTCCGTTTTGATCATTTCGCCACAACACCAGGTTGAAACTCACCGTCAATTTCGGTATCGAAAGTTCCATGCGGCGTGTAATTCTGTTCTGAATTCTTAGTCCTCCTTAAAAAGTTATGTAGCAAAACACATGTCATAATGATAACTGATACTTTTTCTGATGCGATACGAAAAACAGCAGACATTATCCCAAACACATTTTCGATGATTCTGCGGGCTCGTGATAGACAGTAGTTGAATACTCTCTCCTTTGTCACTTTATCATGAATCTCGGGGTACGGTTTCATCATGTTTTCCGTTAATGCAAATGCACTATCTGCACTATCACGTAGGGCAGAGGGTCATTTTTAAGTGGGAGAGGTTTATCCGGCGGAAAATCTTGTGCATGTTCTTCAATTTTTTGGTACATGCTGAAGTTTCGGTAGACTCCACCATCACTAATTCTACCTTGGCACCCTATGTCCACATATGTAAAGTTATAGTTAGCATCTACTAATGCTAATAGCACCACGCTAAATGTTTCGTGGAAATTGAAATATTCTGTACCACTGTGAGTGGGGCTCTAAACTAAAATGTGTTTCCGTCAAGCGCACCAATGCAATGTAGAAAATTCCACTTTTTGTCAAATTCCGCTTCTATTTTTAACCATTCATCTGCAGTTTAGTGCAACTGTAATATAACATTTTAAAATATTATAATAATGTCAAGTTTACTTTTTCAGGACACCGTTGATCCTGATGTTGAACTAAACAAAGAAGAAGTAGTTATTAACGAAGATAATGTAGTTGATCGAGAAAACGAATCTTCTACTAATACGAGGACACAATGAATTCAGTTATTTTCAAAAGCCAACTAATGCAAACAATAAAAAGGATGTAAACTGAAAGCGGAAAATTGAACATCAAATGGAATAGGCGTACGAAGTCCTTAAAAAAATAAGTTGCAGAGCCAGAACCGGTTGAAGACGTATGCAATTTATTCACAAAATTATTATGTGCAAAGTTAAAATCCATGGACACATTTAGTTGTGACATCGCCATGCACGAGATTGATAATGTAATGTTTCGTCTAAAACAACAGCAAGCGTTTCCACGATTTCTGAGTCCCCCTAATCAACTATATGCAGGATGTCACTTGCCTCAAAATCCAATAGCTTCTAGTTATTATCAAAACATGCAATCTTTAGTTGTTTATCAAACGTCACCTAATCAGCCGTCGCTACAGTCCCATTCTCAATGGCGACCAATCTTTCGGCCATCTCCACAGTCTCATTCTCAACAATCAGACTTCCATCCATCTCCACAGTCACATTCTCAACAATCCGACTTTCAGCCCTCTTCACAGTCACATTCTCAACAATCAGACTTTCAGCCATCTCCACAGTCACATTCTCAACAATCAGACTTTCAGCCCTCTTCACAGTCACATTCTCAACAATCAGACTTTCAGCCCTCTCCACAGTCACATTCTCAACAATCAGACTTTCAGCCATCTCCACAGTCACATTCTCAACAATCAGACTTTCAGCGATCTCCACACTCAAATTCGCAACAATTTTCTGATGTGGAAGAGTATTCTCATTCTCGACCATTTCCTGGGTTATCTTTCTAAAGAGCAATCAATAGATCAATTGTATGCAGATTCAGTTTCTAAGTTATTTGAATAATCTGAATAAATTATATACGCTCACCTTTACTTCTTCCCGCAACTCTTGAATCAAAGCCTGACAAACTTCCATTATGCATGTAGCTATTGTAGATTTTGTAAACTTAAATAGGTAGGCCATACTGCTAAATTTATCACCCGTCTCAAGAAATCTGAGAGTTACAGCCACTCTTTCTTGAATCGGAATACATTTTCTCATGCTAACATGAGATGTCTTGTTTTGCGATGAATGGTCCGATTTTGTTGAGCAGATATTCGAAATCATATGCGGACACCCGAAAAAAAATAATAATTTATTATTATATTATTGTAAAAAGTTTTTGGAAATAATTACTTGTTAGTTTTACGTTATGTTGTTTTGCTTGGTTTGTTCTAAAAAAGTAATTTTAATGTGTTTTAGTTTATAATCATAATTTTTGCATGCTATTAATTTGGCGAAATGTGTAAGCTCTTCAATGTTTTATTTTGTAAACAACTATCATGTACTCACATTTGAAGCAAATAAATAATATTCTATTTTATCGAAATGGACTTCATCCATACTGTTGTTTTGCAATTACGAGTATACTTACATGAATTTGTCTTTTCTTCAGCCGAAATTTCTCCCCACCCCACAATAAAAACTAGTTGGCATTGTGCACTGTAACATTGTAACCTCATCCCATTTGATTTTTTTTAAATTGACATCAGAATTTTCCTTACACATTTTATTAAAAAGGGAAGCCGACAATCGTTAGTCAGACTTGCCACCGTGCAGTTCTTGTAGGTATTAGACAATTTTGTCTATGAGACGTTTTGTTTGAAGTGTGCGCGTCTTCATAATTTTTGTAAAGCAATAGTCTGTCTTAAAACTATCGTGACTCAAGTCTGCGCTCAGCCTAACTCTTATATTTGGCAAAACAATTATGGATGAAAACATTAACGTTCAGGCCAAAACAAACAATAAAATTCATACCAATATATATAATTGTACATTCAGTAAATTGTTTTAATACTTTAACGATTTATGCAATACTTACATGTTTCTTTTTTCCTTGCAAGTGTGTTGAAAAAGTGCATATGAAACTTGTAAGCAACTTGCTTACTGAAAACTCGGCTGATTTACGCCCTCGCCTACGGCTCGGGCTGCAACCCACAGCCTCGTGTTTAATGAGCAACTTAGCTCACTTGTATCATAATATATTATACTTAATCACATCCTTTCGAACGGAGTAGTTACTCGTACTATAGTGTCCGCAAAGTTCTCATGAGCAGAATTATATAATCGTCGCACGCGACAAATCTCATAGCCTCAAGCTGAATTCGCGAAATAAAGGGCGATCTTAACCGACCAACAAGTTAAGCTACACTTGCTGCGGTCAGTGTGTTCTAGTGGCATTATTCAACCGAGTGCTTCCGTGCTTCGGAGGGCACGTTAAGCCGTCGTTCCCGGTTGTTTGTCTTAGGACAACAGTCGTTAGGCTATGTCGAGGGCCTTCGGGCGGCTTGAAAAACTTCGACATGGGTTGGCCACTAACCTATCCACCAATCCGCACTGGGCTCGCGTGGTGGATTATGGCCCAACTGCTCGTTGAAAGCTGCTGAAGGGGGGTAAGCAGCGGTGTTTTCAACGCCTACGTTTCGCCATATTATATATGTTTTTGGTCATGTGATCATATAATAGGAGGCGAGCCTATTGCCATCTACGGGGCACTGTTCCAGTCTCCAGACTGTTATTGAGAATATCTTTCTTTCCAACACCCAATAACTGTCCAACCCGGGGATCAAAACTATGACCTCGAGGTTCCATAACGACACTTCCACCAATAACACCAATACTAAGCGAGCGAAGCCGCTGGCGGGTCAGCTAGTATTCATATAGTTAAATATCTATATATTTATTATATTGATATACATTAATATAGTTACCTACATATTAGTTCAATTATTATTAGTGTATACATGTGTTCTAATCAATATTACCTAACGATCACTTCCCACAACACTTTTGTTCGAGATATACGGTGATTTGAAAGGAAATCCAAGATTTTATGAAATTTAATTTTCTGCTCAACTTGTCTTTCATTTTTAACGACAGTGGAGTATTCGTCTATCACTTTTGTCCATAATTGTACCTGCGCAGACGTCCGCCATTTTAGTTCAAGTTATGTGCCGCGGTCTATATCTAGTTAGAAGGTAGATAGATGGACCTAAATAGAATATAATACGAAGGCTGAGGTGATTCAACTGACATTTCAAAGAGACAAAGTCCGATGTTAAATATTTACCATGCATTGATGTGCAAGCTAGCAAACCGTTACCTACAACTGGATTTATTATTCCTAACGCAACATGTAGAATGTAGCAAAATAATTTTATTTAGGTACCTACCAAAGGATCTAATTTTAATTTTTATGATAATGTAAATTTGATGGCAGTTTGCATGGATTTTGTTTAGAAATACCTACCTATTTTTAGATTAGAAAGTCAATATTATGC
Source organism: Selenia dentaria (assembly GCA_917880725.1). Taxonomy (NCBI): domain Eukaryota; kingdom Metazoa; phylum Arthropoda; class Insecta; order Lepidoptera; family Geometridae; genus Selenia; species Selenia dentaria. The sequence continues at coordinate 5,399,914 of OU862902.1, forward strand.
GACCGAAAGCCGCAGTCTTCCGTTTTACAATAACATTACTAACACACTTTCTAAAATAACAAAACCTGCACTATAAATATAGATTCTTGAGTTCTCGAAATATCTGTAATTTTGTAACCAATACTGATAAAACTCTCAAACAACTCTCAAAAATATTTACATACCAAAGATTCAGAATAGATTCAGTAATATTTTGTGTATAATGTAATTATGTATTTTCAGCTACATTCTGAATCTTTGGTATGTACTCGTATATTATATCTATATATACATATACCATATACGTACATTATAATATACCATACATATATTTAAAATACATACGTAGGTACTATACAATAAATATTAAATGCAAAATAGGTAATAAATACATATAGAATTTAGTTAGTTATTGCGCTAGGTAAAACGCTTTGACACGTTGTTTGAAAGTGTCCAATGAAGGCGCACGTCTAACTTCATAAGGCAAAGCGTTCCATAGGCGAACAGATTCAAAACTAACACTAACAAAGAGGAACCATAAAAAGTGGTGCGGTGTTCCGGGGTTCTTAACATTAAGTTCTCTGGTGACCGTAGAGATAATAAACTTCCAACATCTAAAAGTTCAATACTTTCTTGAAGATAGCGCGGGGATGAGGGATTGAACAGTATACTATAAAGTAGGGACAATATATGAGCATTCCGGCGACTGCGAATGGGAAGCCACTTGAGTTTAGTGCGAAATTCAGAGACATGGTCATATTTGCGCAGGCTAAATATAAACCGTATGCAGAAATTTTGAAGACGCTCTAGTTTATTCAGATGGTCCTCTCTAAGGTCAAGATAGCAGACGTCAGCGTAATCGAGAATAGGGAGTAAAAGAGACTGTGCTAATGCAACTTTAGTGGTAGTCGGTAGGAAATTGCGCAACCTGCGTAGTGATCCGAAAAATGCAAATTTTCCAAAAATTCCAATCTTTTATATTACAGTTTTTCTAGAGCTACCAATAATAATAGCCTGCGTTTTGATAGGATTTACTTTAAGGCCATATGATTTGCTCCATTCAGATATACGATATAAATCTCTATTCGTAGCTTCAACTAATTGGCTGAGAGGAGCTTGTCTGTAAAATTAAAGGTCATCTGCATATAGGTGGTAGGAAGAAGTCAGATTATGCGATATAGAATTTATAAATATAGCAAAGAGAAGAGGAGATAAAACGCCACAATGAAAAAACACAAATTACATTGGGGTCCTCATATAAATGCCCTGTCTGGGAGACTCAGTTCTGCTGCATATGCGGTACGTAAAGTAAGAGAGCTAACAGACGCTTCTACGGCGCGGTTAGTGTATTTTGCATATTTCCACAGCGTAATGTCATATGGGATATTGCTATGGGGTTCAGCGGCTGATATAGAGACCATCTTTATCCTACAGAAACGTGCTATTCGAGCTATATACGAAATGTGTCCCCGTGAATATTTGAGAGATTTATTTAAAGAAATAAATATATTAACGTTGCCTTCCTTATGTGTATTTGAAAGTATAATGTATGTTCGTAAAAATTTACATAAATATAAGTTAAATAGTGATCACCACACTTTTAATACTAGAAATACAAATAGGATAGCTGTACCTAGTTTTAGACTTGCGAAGACTAATAAGTCATTCCTAGGAAATTGTGTGCGTTTTTACAATAAAATCCCAAAACACATAACTGAGCTCACAGAGGGCAAATTCAAGTTGACTGTAAAGAACGTTTTAATAAAAAAAGCTTACTATAAAGTTCGACATTATATAAAAGATAAAGATGTTTGGAATACTCTGGCAAGCTGTCACTCTGCCACCCATAAAATATAATATTTGTAGTACCTAAGTAGAAACATTGTAAACATATAATATATAAAAAGAATGGCCCCGAGTTTCTTGCCGCTTCTTCTCGGTAGGCTCTATATATTTTGGAACGTGGCGGTAGAGTCTTTAAAGTACATTATAATGAAAAGTTGACGTTCATAAGTGCGTCTTTGATGCCTAAATTGAATAAATGATTTTGACTTTGACTTTGACCACCTTGAGGAACACCAGCTGACGTGTTGCACCAAGAAGAGACAGACTCTTCAAGGCGAACCCGCTGTCGACGGCCGTACAGGTAATTATGAAACCAGTCAACCACGATTGGAGATATATTAAGAGTGCGTATTAAGGCAATGAGAATGTCTGTGTCTATAGTGTTAAACGCATTACTAAAATCCAAAAGCGTCAACACAGTTAACTGACCATTTTCCATGCCTAGGCATATACCATCAGTAATTCTCACAAGTGCAGTAACTGTTCTGTGCCCTGGGCGAAAACCAGATTGAAAAGGGTTCATGAGGTCATGTCTAGTGAGAAAAGAGCTTATCTGGTTATGTACTATACGTTCTAGAACTTTAGAGAGAAAAGGAAAGATAGAAATGGGACGATAACCGGAAAAAGACTTGGGATTTGCCTTTTTGGGCAATGGAATAATTTGTGCGTCCTTCCACAAAAAAAGAAAACACAGCATGGGTTATCGAATAGTCAAGGATATGGCATAGAATAGGAAGAATATAATCTAGGATAGGAATAATCATGTTTCTACTGATGCCATCAACTCCAACAGCATTGGAGGTAATAGAGAGCAAGCTTTTTTTAACATCAGAATCAGTAAGTTGACGAAAGACAAAAGGTGAATAGTCAGGAGCTGGGACATTGGAAAGAGAAGTTAAAGTACAAGCTTTGGCAGATACATCAATATCAGATACTGCTGATAAATGCTTGTTCAGAGATTCAATGTTTAAATTGTTTGGAATAGATTCTTGGTGAGATTTTCCAACTCCTAATGATCTAAGAAATTTCCAAACTTTTGCTGGATCATTATCTTGAACAGAATCATGAATATGACGACGTTGGGCATCCCTACACACCACATTGCAGCGATTTCGGTGTTTGATGTATCGCACTTTAATTTAGCTGCAGCCTTTTTATGCTGAAGTATTTTTATATCTTCTGTGAGCCAAGGTGCTGGTACATGTTTGATTTTGATAGGCCTATGAGGAGCATGTTTATCTCCCAGTTTAGCTCCCAGAGTTTCCCTTAGACAGAAGTTTAAAGACATAAACATTCTTACTGCTGTCTCTCAGTTTATCTATGAAAATCTAATGTATGTAAAGAAAAACATTAGCAGTTTTGATAAAAGGAGTGATGCTCATTCTATCAACACGCGAAATAAGCACAAGCTATCCGTACATGTAACGCGTCTCCACAGAATAAGTCATTCTTTTATGGGACAATGTATACGATTCTATGATAAAGTTCCCAATGTTATCCGAGATTTGCCTAATAATAAGTTTAAAATTACTATTAAAACTAAACTCTGTCAAAAAGGTTATTACAAAATTTCGGATTACTTGGAGGATAAAACAGCTTGGGACTGATCACTCCAGGATCTATCTACTCGTGTACTAAGATGTCAAAGTGTAGCGTGTCTTGCCCTACTGATACCATTATTATGTTCTCTTTTGTAAGGCAACACACTGGAGCTAATATTTGTAGTACCTAAGTAAAAACATTGTAAAAACATCTGTATAAAAAGAATGGCTCAGAGTTTCTTGCCGCTTCTTCTCGGTAGGCTCTATATATTTTGGAACGCGGTGGTAGTCTTTAAAGTACATTATAATGAAAAATTGACGTTCATAAGTGCGTCTTTGATGCCTAAATTGAATAAATGATATTGACTTTGACTTTGACTTTATCGTATCATTGAACAATTATAGAATTAAATATAGTTAACTGGTCATCAATCGATGTAGCACATGTTACCGGTGACCAATCTATGTTACTGGCATAATTTAAAAAAGATTCCCGATTCATAGTACTAAAATTGCGTTGCGTAGAATAATTGTGGGTCTGTGTTTTGGAGGACAAATTTTGTAGGATAATTACACCAATTCGTAGTAAGAAAAGGCATCGGCTGAGCACTGACCATGTTTAGCAACATGCTTTAAAGAAGAAACTATAATAATGTCGAGAAAAGAAGGTGTTGTATTAGGGAAATGATGTGTAGCACTTAGGGAGTGAATATGCATGTTACTCAATCTGCTCAGCGTTTCTAAGGAAGATGAACGATGATCTTGTTTTAGAAGACAAGTGTTAAATTAAGTCACCCATGATTATGGAATGAGTGTAGGATGGAGTGAGATCTTCTAAGATTTTTTCAAAGGAAAAGAAGTAATTGTTTTTGGAAGAATAACTATAATAGACTACGAGGAGTATTTTTGAATGTGAGAGCAAGACTTCAATGAAAAGGTGTTCGCCGGCGTTAGATGCTGGTGGTTGCGCAGATGTACTAATAATAGTAAATGCAATGTGAGTATGGAGGTAGATAGCCACACCCCCACCATACACTTCCTGTACGATCATTGCAAATGAAATTAAAACCGGGTATTGTAAAGGAAGCGATGGTTTAAGGCAGGATTCGGAGACTAGTACAGCGTGAATGTTTTTGTTATCAAAAGACGCCAACATGTCAGGAAAATGAGCCGGAATGCTCTGCGCATTAATGTGAATAATGTTTAAGTTTTTAGGTACATCAGAAAAGTGGGTAAGTATTCAAAGTTTTAGAGAGAGACGGAATACTCAAAAAACTATATTCGCTGCTACTCGCACTTCTACTATCGTCATGAGATGACACGGACAAATATGTATCACTATCGTTAAACACGTTTAACGTAATTACACAATCTACTAATGCAAAATACCTATAAATAAATAAATAAAATAAATATATTATATAATATATATCTACTTAATTTGCTCCACCTGCCGGTTTGCGTTGGGTTGTATAAAAAAACAATAATAAAAAAAAAGACAATGATAACAACATCACCTATATACTACTGAAAAAGTATACCGTGTCGATTACACAGATTATATCTATATGTTAAGCAACGACCCACCATGGAAACCGATGACGCAGATCCACATTACCAACTCACACGAGGACGGTATGGCAATTTCGTAATCAAGCCACCCGCATTCAACCTACCGAGCGCTCCCCGGAATCGGACCGCCGCGCATCGTGGAACCGTCGTATCAGCATTTCGAAATTGTTACTTGCGGACCATTGTATCGATGAACACTCACTTCTTATTCTCATATCGAATAGATTGTCGTGTCTTTTAATTATAACATAAACGTAATATTTTTAATTAATTAAATAACTTTAAAATAACTTCGGTTTTTTTGCATCCTTGACTTCAGCCGTACGTAATTTATTTGTAAACAAATCAAGCCAAGACAATAACAAAAATACATAATAAAAATTACATGAATTAATATTTTATCCGCCTGAGTAATTAAACTATCAGAATCCAATACAGAAAAAAAACGTAATTTATAATATTGGCATACTCGTATCGTTGTTAGTTTGTGTGACACTGTGACAATAAAATGAAGTGTCTGGTCTGGAATCTGGATTTTCATTGGTCCCAACATGAAGCGTCAACTGCATCGTCGGTTGATGATGAAACGGATACAGAAGTAGAATCATAGTGTGGTGACCAACACCAATAGGTATAATAAATGTAGTTTGCATTATATAGGTAGGTGGTTTTATTCCTAAAGTAACATACTTATTATGACTTATAATAGGTAAACAATAATAAAGGATACAAGAAACTTTTAAGTTGATTAGTACTCCATAATATTGAAAATATGATAGCAATTATTATAATTTCAAGTTTATTATAATCTTTAATTATAAAATTTCGATTACAATTTACCTAAAATTTTCAAACCTTTCTAAAAAATGTTGGTTATACCTGTGGCATGCTCTTAGATAAATGTCCGAATTTAGCCGGAGGTTTGGATCGGATTGCCTGTACTGTTATCTGCGCACGGAGTAACCACCGTCCAGTAACCTGCGAATCTCCAAGTATTTCTTAAAGAAATCCTTGTCGATCGCACCCGTGGCCACGGCTGCGGAGGGGATACTTTGCCCCACTAACGCCGGAGTGAATATTTTGCCTGCATAATACTAGCTCCTGTACTGCCTCTGTCGTTGTTGTGACGATAACGTCCTTGTCCACAAGTGGTAAGAAGTTTCGTCTTACCACCCAAGTCGTCTTTCCGCATCCAGGAACTCCGTTGACCCATTGTATTTTCGGGACCTCCCAGTGCCTCTAAAATGTCCTCGATCTCAGAGTTCTCCGAAATGGCTTTCACCATTTGTAAGACTCTATCATCCAGCATTATTTTGTTACACCGGGCGATAACCACAATGGGGTCATTTTGTGGTGTAGCGTATTTATAGCAGGGACTGATTAGGGTTACCCATTTTAAGGGTTTTACCCATGGTATTTTAACAGGGTTAGTAAAAAACCTAAGCTATAAGTGTAACCCTTTAAAACGCTAACCTATTTTATTGAATAATCCTATTAAAACCTCTTCAATAGGGTTACCCTTTTGTAAGGTTGTTTCCGCCGTTGGTTTATAGGTATAGTAAAAACCCTACGGCTATGGGTTTTTACTCTCAGCGGTAAGCCATGCCTATGGGTTACCCTTTGAACTGTGTTAACACGGTAACACAAGGGTTACCCTAATTTGGATACCCATTTGTAGGGTATTTAAAAAATGTTAATAATTAAAAACCCGACCCGTAAGTGTTACTCAATGAAAGGGGAAACCTATATCGTATTTGGTATTCGTATTGTTGTTGTAGTCCAAAGGTTAATACTTAGGCTGTGCGAACAAGAAAGCAGGCGATATTTGGAATAAGAAAGTGACGTTGCAATTCTTTGTTATGTTCACAGTTTACTCACATATCACGTAAATATCACGGAAAAAGATATTTTATGTTTTAGTTTTATGATTATTTTATAACTATTTACTACTGGTTGCTGTCACTTTTTTATGTTAATGATCTTAACTGTTTTGTTTTTTAATGCTTAAGAGCCTTCATTCTGCGCAGCGCTATGCGAGTTTAGGTATTTTACGTAGCGAGCTACTCACTAGCGCGCCCGGCGGTAGTGGCCCAATTACTCGAGCAAAACAGCGCTGCATTCATATTTTGATCTTTTTGTAGGTCAAAAAGGTAAAATAAAATATCACGCTGGACTCGTTTTATTTTCAATATCAACATTATTTAACACATGACAATTATTAATCAAGTGTTTGTTATCTACCAGAGCATGGACTAGAAAAAAGTGAGATTTAACTCATGGACCTACCTACTACCTACATGGACAATAGTTCCTGCTAACTACTTGTGTTCAGCTCCTGCATCATGTCCTGGGCCCCAAGTCTCATACCTATTGAGCAATTACCGCACTATTGCGACGCTTCTAGGATTGATACGGAGTTTTGTGTACTCGTATCTTTAAACTTACATACAAACATACGTGCACACTACTACCCCGAGGCAGAGAATTTGGCATGGCGGTGGTACACACCAAGACGAGTTACTCATTCAGCAAAAATTGGAATAAGCATAATCACAATGTGAACAGTGCACCCTACTACTACTCAAGGCAGAATATCTTGTACCCACAAAGGATTTTTTGATTTTTTTAAAATTGAATTGAAAATAATTTAATAGTTCCAATACATTCATGTCCAGACACAATTGTAAGTACACTGTGCACACTACTGCTTTAATTCAAAGTAACTGGCATTGCGGTGGTACCCAACAAGACGGGATACACTTCGGAAATGATTCAATTAGTATAGTTTCAATATAGCAATTCCTTCAAGCTTTAACATAATATATTTGCACACTGCACACTACTACTTCGATTCCAAGTTACTGGCATTGCGGTGGTACCCAACAAGACGGGTTACTATTCGGATTGGATTTAATTAGTTGCAATGACTTCGAGCCTTAATACAATATACGTGCTCAGTGCACATTACTACTTCGAATCAAAATAACTTGCATTGCGGTGGTACCCAACAAGACGGGTTACTATTCGGATATGATTTCATTAGTGACAATGCCTTCAAGCTTTAACACAATATACGTGCACAGCGCACACTACTACTTTGAATCAAAATAACTGGCATTGCGGTGGTACCCAACAAGACGGGATACTATTCGGATTGGATTTAATTAGTTACAATAACTGTGAACATAACAAAGAATTGCAACATCCCTTTCTTGTTCCAAATACCGCCGGCTTACTTGTTCGCACAGCTTAAGTATTTTTGTTTATAATTTTGAATAATCAATCTGTTTTTCTATTTGTTTATGGATCTCGAGTCTGCAATAAAGTACTATTATTATTATTATTTTTATTATTAACCTTTGGACTACAACAATAATACGAATACCAAATACCTTTTCATTGAGTAACACATACGGGTCGGGTTTTAAATATTTAACCTTTTAAAAATACCTTACAAATGGGTATCCAAATTAGGGTAACCCTTGTGTTACCGTGTTAACACAGTTCAAAGGGTAACCCATAGGCATGGCTTACTGCTGAGAGTAAAAACCCACAGCGATAGGGTTTTTACTAACCCCATAAACCAACGGCGACAACAACCCCACCAAAGGGTTACCCAATTGAAGAGGTTTTAATAGGGTTATTCAATAAAATAGGTTACCGTTTTAAAGGGTAACGCTTATAGCTTAGGTTTTTTACTAACCCTGTTAAAATACCCTGGGTTAAACCCTAAAAATAAGTAACCAAATCAGTCCCTGGTCGAGACACACAAAGCCACTTTTCGCGTTGTAAGCCGCCATATACTGACCAGACATTGTTCGCTTAATGCTCTGGGATGCGTCGTTGTAGTATCTTGCGGCCTCAGCCTCCTCGAGTCTCCCCTGCAAGAGGTGGGACTCGAGGACGCTGCCCTCTTTTTAACGCCTGAAGGACTGCAGGATGTTTTGGCAGTTCCTAAGATTTACTTCTCTTGTCGCTCTCGTTATAGCGAGAAATCAGTTATACTGATTTAGGTTGATATTTATAAGTAAAACCTCAGGATTTGTTTAAGTTTTTTTTGGGAGTATTGATCTCTATTTTAGTCTGGCATTTTAGTTTACATTTGAAATATGTTAATAGGTCTCGACGTTTCATTATACATGTTTATTAAAATTCGACTAAAAAGTAAGTTTTTGTAGTGATTATATTTTTTATAATAGTTATTTCATTTGCTAAGTATATCATTTAAATTTCGAATTTCGATCAAAGGTTTATTGAATTATTATTTATTATATACGTAATGAATGGTATATCATAAGAAGTTATTTTTTAAGTTTATATATCTTTTAATAATCGAACATATCGCTTGCCCCGGGGAATAAAGTCGTTATAGTAAAATCAACTTTTGTCAGAAAAAACAAAAGAAGGTATTTCTATTATTTCTAGACTCCTATTTGTACTACATAAACAATTTATATATCAAATGAACGGTATTTTTTTTTCCTAATTTATGATGGGATTTTTATTTTTATAAACTTAGAGTAAATAGGCAAAAACTAACAAAATGTACTTTACATTAATTTATTTAATTACACTGTAGAGCAACAGTATTTTACGACCATTTCCCTGTATGAACGTATTTATGAAAAACAAAGAAACCGCTCATCGTGACGTTAATATTGATGCATGCTTAGAACTTAATAAGTGATTACCACTCTTTTAGCGGAAATATTATGTCCTTCGTGAAACAGTGAGATATTATTACTTACTACTGTTTATTTGTAATGATACATGGTAGGTTATCTAGATTTATAAAAAAAAATATAGTCTTGAACCTTGCTTGAGATCTTGTGCATTAGGTGCACTACTACTACTTAGGTACTAACTTGGGAACTTTTCATAAATTTGTTATGTTTTCCTTGTAAGAAATTAAAACACTATAGTTATATTGGAACGAGAGTTTAATACAACTAAACACGAAGAATTAAAGAGATTATTAGTAGGTATAGTATTAGCATAATGTTGATCTTACAGACCCGTACAACAGTTTAATAATTATAAAAATAAAATAAAACAGTATCTATTATAAATTTGCACCAAACACAAATTTGTCTATTATTTGTCTTCTAAATAACATAGTAAACTCTAACTTTCATTTATAGGAACATTATATCACATTATCATCATATTCAGTCTATCGTCTCATAATCATTTTGATAAGGAATATACTTAAGATTATTCAGGAACTAAACGTTCAACTGGGACTAACTTAAGGGCTTAAATCGTAAATACATGCATAAGTTTTGTCTTAGAGACTCGTGCATCAGTATAAAAATTATGTAAATTAAAGAAACAATAATATCTGTTAAAATCTAGCACTAAAAACAAACTTGTCTATTATTCTTCTACTAAATTAACATAATCAACTTTAACTTATATTTATAGGAACATTATATCACATTATCATCATATTCAGTCTATCGTCTCATAATCATTTTGTTAAGACACATGATTAAGATTATTCAGAAACTAGACGTTCAAATGCGACTAATTTAAGGGCTTAAATCGTAAATACATGCATAAGTTTTGTCTTAGAGACTCGTATATCAGTATAAAAATCAAATCTAACAATATCCTTTAAAATCTTGAAACAAAAACATGTAAGTATGTATTTTTCTAAATTAACATAATAAACTCTGGCATTCATTTATAGGAACAATTGTATCGCATTTAAATTATTCTCAGTAATATTAAATATACACATCAATATTGATAAAATTATTCAGAATCTGAAATGCCACCATCACTCTCCACGCTGTTGGAACCTCCATCACACTGCATATCTCTATAAAAAGGTTGGTAATGGGTCGGAATAGCTTCAGTCCTGCAAAGACTGGATAAATCATCGTACAATGGCTTAGGAAGTTTTATTTTAGAAGAATAGGCAGTTTTTAGTGTATCATCTAATGTAGTTGGAGCACTACTTTTACCCCTTCCTCTAGAGGAGCGACTCATCGATGCAGTATTTAGTCGCTGCAATTCCTCATCATAATTATATTTAAATTGAAGGATGTCTGGCTGTTCCCTTAATATTGAGATTTCGTGAATTTTGGACCATGAAATTTTTGCTCCGGTTTCGGTTTTTAGCCAATATTTCTTTGGCATGAGCTCTTTCAAATCAAAAAATTGAGATTGCTTCATTTCAATTAACTCAAATTTCTGGCCATTGACTTTTGCATTCATAATTATGGCGTACATTTGATCGGGAGTATAAATAATTTGGTTCCTTTTCGCACGCTCTATACAAGAATGCATTGAATCTGCTTCAGATTGGCTATGTCCGGTTTCAAAATACCTATGCGTAATATTTATATCAAATTTTTTAGCTGCATATAAATACATTGAGAATATAATTCGGTTTTTATTTTGTCCTGCACAACCATCAGAGTAGAAAATAAAGTTTTTGATGCCTCTCTTACATTCGTTTTCAATGAAGTTCAAGATGCAGCTACCGACGTCGTTGGCTCCCCTCTTTGCAATTTGGTAATGCCAAAGGTAACAATGCCCTTTTTTGTTTACAGTATCATACACTGTTAAATTATATATCGGATATTTTCTTTTATAATAAAATATGCTAACTTCTGACTGGGGTATAGTTAAAACTTTCTCTAAATCATAGATAGCAACTGTTGTCGCAGTAGGATCACTTTGTTCTTTGTCCTGATTCTTCAAATTACGCACAGTTTCTTTATTTTTTAAGTGTACATTGTGAGTTTCTTCAAGATCGTTCTTCTTTTCGCTGTCAGCATTATTATAAATAGAACAGGAGGTACATAAATCCTTTTTAGGCTTGTGAAAACTGTAGTTGAATTTTGTATTAAATACTGTTTCGTATTGTCTTTTTGATGCCATCTGCACCTCTAAATAATTCTGTTCTTGAAACCAGTCTTTGTAAAGCCTGTACATTTTAGAAATATTTAATGTTTCTTCTAGGTATAATTTTTTTGTTGTCTTACGTACATAATGTGACTCTTTAACAGGAAACATCTTTATGTGCGCGATTACACTCTCTTCAGTGTTTTTGCTCATTTTATGAGGTCGATTGTCGTGTTTTCCTCTGTTGTCTTCTATTTTATCAAATTTACCTTTTTCTATAGCTGTGTATACAAATTTTTCAGATATGCTGAGCGTATTTAAGAAGAACTTTTTGCATACTATTGTCATGGTGCTGGTGTTTTCAACAAGCTTAAAGAAATATGTGAAAGTCTGAGTTCTATTATTTTTTCTTTCTAGGCTCATCTTTTTAATACTTTCAGCTTTGACATGTCTGTTTATGAAGTCCCATTGTTTTTCATGACTTGAACTGCTCCAAAATGTATTAAAAATACATTTGCGTCTCTCTTCATTAAAAATATCACCACACTTTCTTTTGCAGCTGCAAACATCTCCCATAGTTTTCGCTGCAAATTTTTTCTTAGATTTAGAACCCACATAATCTTGACCTGAATTTTTCTGAAATTTATTTTTTTTTGATATCCATTCTGTATCATTGCAACTTCTTTTTCTAGTAAGTACTTTTTCATTTTTGTCCATTCCAGTCTCTTCATTTCTTTCATCTGTGGATACCATTTCATCTAAATTCATTATCAGAACGTCATTATTGTCTAGATCCAAAAGACTAGGACTATGTGGATTTACATTAGTAATGCTTGGGGCTGAAACTAGTATTAAATCTGTTTGTAAATAGTCTTCTTGTATAGAGGCACTTTGTTCAGGTGCAGTAGAGGATTCTATAAAATCTTCAACTGAAGTTGTACTTGATGTGTCGATGTTTTGTTTTTCGTGTGACTTCTCTTCAATGATTGAATCAAGTTCTTGATCTTTATCAGGTTTGTCGTTGATTTTGGTTGTTGGTGTTGTGTTAACACTGCATATTTTTTTCTGGCGTGGTGTGTGATATACGACTGATGGAGAAGCCACAAAATCTACAGTATCAAATACAGTAGAATCGTAAGAAATCGAAGAGGGTGATTGCAATAACTTCGATGGAAACGGTGTAAGAGAATCCAACGTTGGACTTATAGCTCCATGAAGTGCAATTTCCTGTTCCTGATCTATTGTGGAATTGTCAGGCGGTACATCTGAAAACAATAAGAAAAACATAAGTTCATAAGATCTTAGAACAAAAATTAATATAAGCTCATAGGGACTATCCTATGGAAAATCGACTGTTCTAGTTATTAGTTGGTAGTGTGTAGTATTGTTATTTTTGCTTTTTCTTCAATGAAGACCTACGCAAAAAAAATATCATTATAAATAAAATGAATAAATAAATATCAGTACACATTTCCCACACGGGCGGTAAGCCCCATGGGAAGCTATTTATAGCTTGTACTATGGGTGCTACACAACTGATATACTACATATACATACATAAATAATTTATATGGATATAAACATCCAGACCAACAGCCGAAAAACTTTGTTCTTCATAAATTTGTTAACCGTGCAATCGAACCCTGGGCGGCAGTTAGAGATGAATCGAGTATACTCGTAATAGGTACAGGTATTATAAATATTATAATACAAGCGATTAGTATTCATAATTAGGATAAGCGAATACAAATGTTATGAATACGCCATATTAGTCAAATATTAGCCAGCCTTAAGATTCGCGACTGGCCGGCAGTCGGCGCTCACGTCACGTGAGCTTTAATAATTGGTACTCGAATCTATTATTGATATCAAATTGATACCAATATTAGACTAAAGTAGCAAATATTGCATCGGTTGACTAATATTTGACTAATACCTGTAATAGGTATGGTATGCTAATACGAGTTAACGAATATACTCAATACAGCAGCGCTTTGCGGTTTCACCCGCGTAGTTCCCGTTCCCGTGGGAGTATCGGGATATAATTCAGCCTATGTTAATCCCTGGTAAAGTAGCTTTCTATTGGTGAAATAATTTTTCAAATCGGTCAAGTAGTTTCGGAGCCTATTTAATCCAAACAAACAAACAATGAAATCTATCCACTTTATAATATTAGTATAGATTATGAATACCTAATTATCACCCTAATATAACATCTCTAGCGACAGTCTGGCATGGTAACCTTTATGCCAACGGGGTCGTCCCGTAATTTATAAATTCGTAAATTATATCCTTCTTATACTATTTACGTATTTAATTTTGTGAAAAAAAAATAATAACAGTACTGCTATGCTTATCCACTTTGACTCTTTAGCGACTATAATAATTATTCATGTAGATTTATAATATTATTAAGTGAAACAAATTTAATGTTTATACTCACCGTCTATCATCAACAGCATTCTCCTGGCACGACAAGACTTCTTTGGTATCAGCTGTTTTGCCATTTCACTGGATATGTATGACTATTGCACTTTAAAAAAAAAAATGAACAAAGGATCCGCATTAAATACAGTTGTTTCTCGTACGAAGCCTCGCGCCCGTCTAACCTTGACGCGATTAGGAGTATTATTATAATGTGCGTAAAGCAAATTTAAACAAAGATGCACTATACGATAGAACAAAGAAAGTAAGAGATAGCACTATGAGCGACGAACTATTGCGTCAAGTGGGGCGTGAATTATTTCCGGAAAGAAAGTCGTATTGTTTCTTTACGCTTATTTTATGAACTTCTTTAATTGGTAATAGCAACTTACGTTTTACTAAGTTCTGAGGTTTTATTACAAACCTGTCGTATTCACTTTTATGAGTATTTTGCGGAACTGCAAGCTAGATTAAAACTATCTTTATGATTGTTGCGTTTTATTTCCAGATATTAAAATATTTTAAATAAGTAATACTGATATTGTGTACAAATAATTTCCGTGGAATAAAGACATTTACGTGTTTTTTTTTAATAATTAGTCCACCAAAAAATCTGAAAAAAATTACAGTCATAGTACATGACATAAGGATGTCAAAAATGTAAAAACACAAAGACAGTCGTAACACTACTTTACAACTATATTCCCCGGGGCAAGCGATATATTACTTACCCAGGCTATCCTCATAGTATGATTAGATTGTTGTGAATAAGCGCAAACTGTGGAGGCAATCATTTAAATCTTAGAGCTCTTAGACTCATATTGTTAGATTAATTGATTAGATTGCAATATTTAGAACAATAAAAGAGTAACATAACCTCAATAAAACTGAAAATTAGTGAAGCTTTGTTGAACAAATGGAACGGAATACAATACAGAACAAGGGAAAATGTATTAGATTTTAAACGAATAATGACTAAATTAGCCAATAAATTGGATACATTGCTACTTATTAAAGTTTTTATTACTTAGCTGGGACACGAACCGACAAATTTTGCAATATTTCATGGAACCAAGATGGAAAGAACGGATAGTAGATCCTTGAGTTAGATTTACTATAATTGATTAAATTAAAAGCAGTTTCTAGCGAGAGGTGCACAGTTCTGCTGTCGACCACATTTGTTCCAATTGGTTACAACCAGTTACTGCCAACTTTAACATATAATATTGCCAAGATAATCAATTGACACGGTGTTGATTTAGTGAACTGGATATTTGCAGATGTGATAACTTACGGACTGTTTTAGAGGCGATTATGAGTAAGTAGCTTATGCATATGCATAATTATGCATATGCATAATTAAAACGTGAAAATAGTTTATCTAGATAAAAATGACAACCGGATGACTATAATCCTGCCTTGATTTTTTAAATGAAATATTGACAGTAATACCACAGTATAAAGATAAAACAGTATGGAAACTAAGCCAAGTTGATAAAATAATTATTTGTTCCATTGAAGCCATAGGGTTACCACTTTTAATTTTTTACTGTGTTGTAATGATGCAACAGTATTGTAACTAAGCCTAGTTGATAAAATAACTACTTACGCTCCATTGAAGCGTTAAGGTTGTCAGTTTTAAAGTTTTGTGGTATTGTTTTTTTTAATAACACATTCTATGTTCTGAAGTGATAAAATCTAGTTAATTCTAGTTTACAAATACAATTTATATAGGTGTATCATGGCGTCGGTTAATTTTGATAGTCTAAAATACGGAAAACAGTTTAGTATTGACACACGACAACTTGTAGATTTTTGCATTTTTGGTTGGAAGTTACACTTTTAAAACAATAAATTATTCTCACCTTTCAAATTGAGCAGGAAGTTTATAAAATGATAGCTCCGATTTTGTTGCAGCAGAGTTCAAACAGCCGTATACTACGTAGCATTTTAAAAAGATCGCGGAAATAAACTTATACGTGACCTAACATAACATAAGATGATAGCAGTCAGTCAAGTGTGACATTTGATATTTAAGATTATAGAAAAAAGGTTATGATGTAGAAATAGTTTGTAACACTCACTACTGACGGCACCGCGACAATCGCTTAGGGGTCTCGTCGATGCGCATGTTTTTATGAGTGAGCCGTTTCGAAGTTTTGTAGGTAGTTTCCGTAGTGTTCTATATATTTCTACTGTGGTAATACCTTTTTTGTTCAAAGGAAGGCTTCTTCGAAATTCCACCCAAAAGGAGGTGCATTCAATTTATTTTAGTGGCTTAGTATCCCCAGACAACGCCGCTGGCGGGTCAACAAGTTATAATTATATTATTTATATACCAGACTGAGATCTCGAACCACAATTATACTATAGTACATTTGTACTTACTTGTACTTATTTGTGGTCCGAGAGCGCCATCTCTAACAACAACCACCCGGATAATAGTGCTTATACCACAACTTAAATCAATAAAAACCAGTGGCTTGTATGTGTCATATTCTTACAAATCATTGTCTGGAAAATAGCCCATAAAGCTGTAGTTAATAATGCAGTTTTCAATACCTATCAATGTGTTTACATTTAGCCTGGCACCTGGCGGTCTTCCAATGAAGATACCGTCTAAATATAAATCTAAACACTATAGGCTCAGTGGAACAGAAAGGGATAATAATGATATAGGTACATGTAAATAGAAAGTTGTGAATGTCTAAATTTTTATGTTGTTGGGTTCCGTTCCGGCATAATATAAAGGTGCAACAGTATGGAAACTAAGCCTAATTAAGCAGAAATAAACATATACGTGACCACTCGTCTTGATGCGGCCTCACTACTGACAGCACCGCGACAACCGCTTAGGAATCTCGTCGATGCGCATGTGTATGTGAGTGAGATGTTTCGAACGTTTGTAGGTAGTTTCCGTACTATTTCTCTATATTTATACGGTGGTTCCGGTGTATAAGGTGATTGCACCTGTTATTTTCCAATTAGCGGAGTTACCAACTTTAAAACATCAAAAGAATATGTTACACTAATACTAATATTCAAATAACTTGCATATTATTGCATACATACTACTCGTATGAAAGAAGTATTTACTTAAGTTACACAAAACATACATACCTACTCTATTTTCTAGTACCATAAATCAATTTTTCAAAACAGCTAATCCTCACTAATATTATAAAGAAGAAAAGTTTGTTTGAAAGAAAGAAAGAAAGAAAGAAAGAAAATATTTATTGCCAAAAAACGTAGTAACAAAACAAAAAACACATTTAAAACATCAGGATTTAACCTTAATAGTGGTTAATAACCTGTTTTATGGCAATAGGAGTACGCTCAGCACTGAACTGTGTTAGCATTTGGCTAACGCAAGGCTGGTTTTCAGCGCAATCCTTTGCTCGAATAAAGATCTTAATCGAGAGTATAGACAAGCGGGTAAAATAACACATTATATTAAATGACATTAGAACAGCGTACGTAACTGATTGTAAAGCAAGGTTTCAATATCTATCATAGATTTGTAGATAGCCATAATCTGTTAAGAAGTTCTTACACAAAGTACTAAAATAATTGTACAACAATTTAATCGCTGGAGGAATGAAGTGTTAGGGTGCGATGTGGTGTGTGAGGGTGTGTGTGCGTGTGTGTGTGTGTTAATGTTTTTATGTTTGGATATGAGTGTTTATGTGAACGTTGTATGCATATGTTGCTATTTTATCTTCTTATTTTAAACGTTGCTTCAAATTGTTTTTATACCGATCAACTAATATTGTCTTATATTTAAGTTTATATAGAGCATAACTAATATTCCTCCGCATTGGCGGGAGAAGATTATTCCAAATTTTTGGACGCGTTATATTTGAAGCAACCCTTATATCTAGTGGTCTTGTGTTTAGGTATAGAGAGATTGAGCAGGGATCTGGAACGAGTGTTGGCAGAGTGAATGTCCTTTATGAAAACAAGTTTATCAAAATATATTCGGGGTTTTATTCCTAATAACTTTATGTGTCAAACAAGCTAAATGAACTTATTTTCTAGCTTTCATATTAAGTATGTTTTTCTTCGTTTGTTACTTTATTATTACGTACGTTTGTTTATTTGTATTGAATAGGCTCTGAAACTACTGGACCGATTTGCAAAATTCTTTCACCATTAGATCCTAAATTATCCCTGCTAAACATAGTCTATAAGGATATTTTCAAAATTAGGGATCTGTATGAAAATTTTGATAATGTAACCCAAGGAGTGAAAATAATACCCAAAAAATCCTTATATCGCAACAAGACAAGAGAGCAAAGTGATGCACAAACCTTCTTATAGAAGACGTCAATGTCTGCAGTGCCATATGTCTAACTATTGCAAGGCCGCTGATTCGCTATGACCCACGCAGTAACTTCGAAATAGGTGCGACGTGATACGAGATTCTAAACGCTAACGCAGCTTTCTACCATATCATGATACGTTATCTAAAAATAGTATTCTGCATGCCACCAGTCAAGTTGTCTATGCCCAGTTGTGTCCGGTTCTGGGCTATTTGTATTAACCGACATTTTTTAAACTTTACACCAGAGCAGTTATTTAAAAGAAGGATATTACTGTTTTTATAACATATTCCCCATAATTGTATTCATTCTTTTTTCAAATATTCCTATTTATAACAAAGATAAATGTCGCTTAATACAAAATGACCAATATTTTACTTATATTTGTTCCAGGATAAATGACTTAACTGCCTACGATTATTGTTTCTTATTCCAGGCTAATTGACTAAACCGTCTAGGCATGCAAATAATGCCTCTTAGCTAAGTTCTTTATTCAAAGAATTGGTCATATTTCATATCTAAGCTAATTGATTTAAATACCATATCTCAAACTTATTAATGTATGGCCAATTAGTTTATGCAACTGGTTTTTTTTAAATAAATTGTTTGGAATCCTACTTGAATAATAAAGTAAAGCTAATTGTATTAAGCGACACTGGATAAGAATTTAACAAAGAGGCTAATTGTTTGAAGCGACTATTTTATATGTTTATAAGGTTGGGCTAAATGCTTTAACGTACGTTGCCTGTAAATTGTTGCTCCAGGAAAAATAGTTTAAACGACTGTTTGGTATTTGGCAGTGAGCTTAAGTACACAGTTCCTAAATTTGTCAATATTTTGTGTCACTTCATACATTGCAGTCCAAAATGGGCCCACAAATGCGGTTGTATTAAGTGACAAATAAGTGCTCCGATCGTCACCAAACCCAGCTCAAACGATGCAGAAAAAGAAAACAAAAAAATATTTAACAATTCAAACAATTCTTTTAGCAGTAGAAAGTTACATTATGCTCGAGTAACATGTGCTATATTTGATTCATCATCATCATCACCATCCATCACCACGCGGGTGACACCGCGGAGCTCAACTAGTTAAATATAAAAATATTTAGTTAACAATGCGTATTTTGCCAGTTTTCGCCCAAAAAGTTAGTATACTAACTTTTTGGGCGAAAACGGGCTATAACTTACTTTTTGGTCCAAATGAATCTAGTTTTCGACTATTTTTGGATAAGGGAAAATAATATATAAATTTAAGCATTTATAATAACGAACAAATAAACAATGTGAGAATGAATTATTTAACAAAATGAAGATAATATATTACCAATTTTATTATATACTAAAGTTTTAAAGAAAGAGGATAAATTAGGGTTTTTATGACTTTTTCAAGTCTTGTTTACGACAATCTATCTATATAAATGCGAAAGGTCACTCACTCATCACGAAATTTTAGAAACTACAAGTGCTAGGAGTTTCAAATTTTGCATGCGGGTTCTTTTTAGGACTTAGGTGCTCACTAAGACGGGATTTTATGAAATTCAACCCCTAAGGGTTTTTTTGGGGTTGATAGTTTGTATGAAACTTCGTTACTGCAGGTGCAAAAAGTTAAAATTTTTGCATGGGGGTTCTTTTTAGGACGTCGGTGCTCACTAAGACGGGATTTTATGAAATGCAATCCCTAAGGGGTTTTTTGGGGATGTCAGTTTGTATGAAACTTCGTTACTGCGAGTGCTAAAAGTTTAAAATTTTGCATGGGGTTCTTTTTAGGACGTAGGTGCTCACTAAGACGGGATTTTATGAAATTCAAGGGGTTCAATTAAGGGGTTTTTTGGGGTTGATAGTTTGTATGAAACTTCGATACTGCGAGTGCTAAAAGTTTAAAATTTTGCATGGGGTTCTTTTTAGGACGTAGGTGCTCACTAAGACGGGATTTTATGAAATTCAACCCCTAAGGGGTTTTTTGGGGTTGATAGTTTGTATGAAACTTCGATACTGCGAGTGCTAAAAGTTTAAAAAAATTCATGGGGGTTCTTTTTTAGACCTAAGAGGCGAGTCTATTGCAAACTACGGGGCACTCCTTCAAATTTATTGGGCAGAAATCGCCAGTAACTGTCCAACCCGGGGATCCACCCAGGACCTCGAGGTTCCAAAACGGTACTTTACCTCTATACCAAGACCAAGCGAGTGAAGCCGCTGGCGGGTCAGCTAGTTTATTATAATATTACGTAAAGATATGTAATCTAATAATAAAAAGTTAATAAGTATATATAAGTTTAGTGAGACGTTTCGTATCTTACGAATATCTTTATATTCATAAGTAAATACAATTTTGTGTAATACAAAAACCTGGTCAAAAACCAACCCTTGATCATGTTTGAAAATGTGATAAAACCTAGGTACCATGAATGTACTGCGTGCCACTATTTTTTTTTTACAACGAACGCGTTTTTGCTTTACAAAACCAAGAGGCAAACTGCTGGTCCTCTCATTAGAGTTTTAGTTGGCCAAATATATTTTTTTCTTTAATGGTCAGCATCGCTTCTAATAAAACCTCCCAGTAGGTATACATTTAATGTAGCTATCAGTTTTTATTCTACTATTATACAATTTTTTTCGAAGCGCGTACCGCGAAGTGGTCAAATATATGAGCTGGACGCTGAACCAGCGCAATCACACTATCTGCATTCTAATCTTTTTTATAATGATACTTTATAGTCAACGCGTTACCAATAGCGCGTTCGAATAGGCTATTTGTGATAGTTTTTAGCGAAAATAACGCTAAAAACGCTCACAAGGGGCGTTCGAATTGGGAGTCTGTGGGTGAAAATGTCGTTCATGTCTCTTTTTGTTCAGCGTTCGGAAAGCTTAAAAATAGGAATTTTTGCCACCAAAAAGTGCAATTTTTGACCCACGTCCTGAGCATGGTTGTTTGTGATCGTTTTTTGACAGCTATGAATTTGATAGCATAATCATGCTATTTTAGGTCTTATGCTTAGTTGAGCGTTCGAATAGGGTGGGAGCAAAAGTGGCAAAAATAACGTTTTGAGCTTTACGAACGCTTTAACAAAAGAGCAATCAATGACAACGCCACCAATGCCCTCATAAGCTAAACGAACGCACCTCAACTGAGTCGAGCGGCCATAAATCATTTCACTATGTCTATCTCGCTCGCACTTGTGGGTCTTATGGAGCCGCATAGTGATGTGCTTAAGATGGTTATAGGCGCATATCGATAAGAATAAAATCAGATAGAAACATAGTAGATAGTATTGTGGCCCTGAAAAGGCCGTTTGTAATGAATGTTAAATAAATAACGTTTATTCTTCCTCATCGGTCTCATCGAGATAGAATCGCGGCCTCTGGTCTTTAGTTTTCCGCAATGTGTCTAATTTTCTCAAAAAGTCCATTCTTGCACAAACAATGTCACTTCTTTCAATTAAGTATTTTAGTCCTTCGGCGTTTTCCTTATATTTGTATCCAAATTCTTTTAAAATTGTTCTCATTGAAGTATTTCCGCACTTAAAATCCGGCATCAGCTCTCGGTATTTTTGTATCATTCCATCCACCGATGGATACTCTCCGTTGTCATAAAATGAAACAATCGTGCGCTTCAATACACTTTTATCAAAGTCGTCAATGTTAGTTACGCTAACTGGTTTCTTATAATTTGTTCGTGGTTTGTAGGGTCTGCCTGATTGCACTACTTCATACTTTATTCGGTCTACTGTCGCCCTACTGACACCACAAATAAGCGCTGCCATTTCACGTGGCTTATATAAATTCATTGAATCTAGTTTTTTAGGGTCCCTTTTAAGTTAATTTAAAACAGAAATACGTTATTATTCACTGTACGAGTTTGAGGGACAACGTCACCTTGACTTAACTTCTTGAGGTCTACGTTAGAAAATAAATTATTCATTGTGAGCGAACTTGACGAGAGTTGTCACATGATCTCGGGTTTCTTCTCGCACATACGAGTTGTGCGGGGAAAAAAGTTTCAGGGCGGTGCCCTCTTCTTTGGCTCGTCTTAGCCCGTTACAACGGGCCAGTCTTTGGGTTGGTCATGCCACAGCCTCACTGTACCGCCACCCCAGTGACCAAAAGATTACTGAGCGATCAAGGCCGCGCCGGGTGGAACTCCCGCCTACACGGGTGAACCCCAGCGGACTGATCGGCTGCACAGTCACCGGCCACTGGGGGCAGCACTGATACAGCTGTGGCATCCAAACTCTCTTCAATGTTGTCTTCAAGGTCGTCTTCGGGAAGAAGGTCCCTTGGGCGAGGCTTCATCCTTCTGCCCATTTGTTCGGGCGGTCTGGTGTGATGTGGAGCGATGTTCCTGAGGTGTGGCTGTCTTGAAGTGTCCGCCTTAGCGAACATCTTCTTGGTTAGGCGCTCGATGAACTTATGGAGTTCTTCTTGGTCTAGATCCTTGGCTATTGTCGAGTTCCGGACATACCACGGAGCGATGGCAATAGCGCGTAGAGCAAGGTTTTGCTGACTCTGTAGTTTCTTGCGCAAGTGGGTTGCAAGCGTACCACGCTGGGGCGGCATATGAAAGGAGTGGCCGTATATATGCCTTGTAGACGAGTAATTTCACCCGGAGTGGCAGCTTCGATTGTAGTACGGGAGACAGGCGTGCGCGGGCTCCTTTCGTCTTTCCTGCGGCCGCGTTGACGTGTGCGGCAAACCTCAGGTTCCTGTCGATTTGGACCTCTAGGTATTTTACCACCGGGGTCCATGGGATCTCTTCGTATAGAAGTTTCAGTTGCGTAGGTAAATTCGACCTGCCAGTTACGAGGGCTTGGGTTTTGTTGACGTTTATAGCCATCCTTCAATTTGTCAACCATTCTGGTAGGGCGTCTAAGTTTGTCACATGAATGTAATCACAAGTCATAAATATTTATAGCAAAACAATAGCTATGCGACGACGACGGCAGCGCGGCGGCATGATGTTACGACCAATCAGAAGCTAGCGATAAACGAGCGCTAATGAGGGTCGAATGCAGGTAGCGGATTATCGATAACATGTTAGGACGTGTTGCACATTCCTATCCCTGTTGACGTTTATGGCCCTACGAATCAGTTGGTAACGCGGTGACTATAGCTGACCCGTCAGAGCTTCACTCGCTTGGTCTTGGTGAAGAGGTTGAAAGAAGTGCTGTTTTGGAACCTCGATGTCCTGGGTTCGATCCCCGGGTTGGACAGTTAGGTACTGGCTTTTTCTGACAACAAAATTTTGAAAGAATGCCTCGTAGTTTGCAACAGACTCGTCTCTTATGAAATAAGACTAAAAAATGTCTAGCGAAACGTAGGCGTTTTATGACACCGCTGCTTCCCTCTTCGAGGATATAAAGGCGAAACTATTTGTTATGTTGTGTTTAAAAATAAAATAAAAGTATTGCAGGCGATTCACTCAAGACCGCTAAACTGATATTTCACCTCCGTGGTGATGGACGATGATGAGGATAATTCAAATATAGCGTATGTTATTCAGACATAATGTGCCTACTTAGCTCTAAGCTCGTGAAATAATTGTTTGAATCGGTAGAGCCTTCAGCTTTAGTTTTAAGTAAATCCATTACGACAACAAACAAACAATCAAATATGTTTCCTCTTTATTATTATAATCTTTATAATCAATAATTAAATAATTATAATCAATAAATATTTAATATAATCTTAGTTGGGCACTCTTGGCAGAGTGGCCGTGGTCATGTGACTGTAAACGGCGGATCCTCGCCAGTTTTCATTTCCAGGGCTGTTGATCTCGCGGTTTCTCTCCATTTCTGACGGTTAGTGGCAATTCGAGCACATTGTACAATGGTGGAATTCGTGGCCTTATTAATAATTCATAATTCATAATTGTTTATTTCTCAAGAAAAAACACTGACAAAATACAATTTAGTAAATTATGTTTCTTAACTAAAGTAAGTTTATAAATATAATTTAACATAAAATAATTATTTACTAAATTGGTGACTTGCAAAGCCCACACTAAGAAAAAGATCTTGTGTCGTGGGCGTCTGCTTCCTTCGAGGTCTCAGTATTAATTACAATGGAGTACAGTGCAATGAAAAATTTAGTTTTCCTTCCTTCAAAAAGAATACAATATTGAAAATTAGAAATTTTATCTTGTTCAATCATTACTAAAGAAAAAAGAAAATTGAAATTGAAGGTAATTAGTACTGTGTTAATAAGGGTGTGTTTTTGTGTCGTGGAGGGTGTGAGGGTGAGTGTGTTTGTGTATGTGTGTGCATGTGTGAAATATATAAAGATAGAGGGTGTATCATGTGAGTAAATATGGTAGTATATATTTGAAAGATATTATTATGATAGAACATGAAGTAAATTTTCAGTTTCCTCATAACTCAGTGTCTTTAACCAAGTTGTAATAGAGAACTTTG
Organism: Selenia dentaria; assembly: GCA_917880725.1. NCBI lineage: Eukaryota > Metazoa > Arthropoda > Insecta > Lepidoptera > Geometridae > Selenia > Selenia dentaria. Next base: position 5,424,861 of record OU862902.1, read on the forward strand.
CTTGTCTAATCGTGTTCTTAAGTTGGGTATTACTTTGCTTACTTTATTATACAAAAGTGTAGTAAGAAAACATTGTTGATGTTTGGTAGTTTTTGCATTATATTTACGACTATGAAATACTATATCTTTTCTTCGTTTATTAGCGGATATTAATCTTTCTCTTAAAGTGGATTGCTTTTGTTTGAATATAAGAAGGTTTGAAATAAATAGTTGACGAACTGTTAACACGTCACACTCTTTGTACAAGTCAACGGTTGGAAACAGACGTGGTTTGGAAGTTGCTACTTTTAATAGTGCTCTCTGAGCACGTTCTAAAGTCCGCATAAAAGTAGGACATGCTCCACCCCAGGATGTATTACAATAGAAAAGTAATGACTTGCAAAGCACGTTATATACATTTATAATTAATTTTCGGTCGGCCACTTCACGTAGATGTTTAAAAATAAAAATTAGTTTTCGGACTCTGCCACTGAGATTAACTATGTGGGTTCTCTAGCTCAGTCGACGATCTATATGGACTCCCAAATATTTTATGGCGCTAACACACTCTAGCTTTGGACAGTCACAATTAAGGGCTTGGCAACTCGAATGTACTGCGATCTTTATAGGGGATATAGTAGTAGTAGTAAAGTAAGTTGTTGCGTAGCCACGGAGTTACTGTTCCCAAACCTTTTTCTGCACGATTTTGGACTTCCTCCCAGGTTTTACCCACAAATATTAAAGCCGAATCGTCAGCGTACTCAAACACTCTACCATGTTCTAGGTTAAGATTGCATAAATCATTTATATATATATGGAAAACAAAGTAGGACCCAATACATTTCCCTGTGGGACTCCAAATGTGATTGACTCTTCATCACTTATCACATTACCAACCTTTGTCTTCTGAGTTCGACCTCTCAAATAATCATCCATTAGGCGTAGAGTTTTGTCTCGTATTCTGATTCTTTCTAACTTATTTATGAGTTTGGGAATAGCGACAGTGTCGAACGCCTTGGCAAGGTCTAAAAATATACCCACCACTTTTTTGCGATCGTCTTACTGATTTGCTATGTGATTTGTTAAATCCGTAACTGCATTTTCAGTAGACCGTCCTGTTCTAAATCCGTACTGATGTGATGAAAGTATTTTATATTTTTCTAGGTACATTTTCAAGCGTTTATTGATAACTTTTTCTAAAATTTTTGAGGCGGATGGTAAAATAGAGATAGGCCTATAGTTTTCGACGCAATCTCTATTCCCACTTTTATAAATTGGTGTTATAATGGAGGTTTTAACAATATTTGGGAAGGTACCTGATGCAAGGCTGAGGTTGCATATGTGTGTGATAATAGGTATTAGTATTGGGGCTGATTCTTTGATTTTTTTAGATGAAATACCATCTACTCCTACTGCACAATCAGTTTTTAATCCCTTGATAATATTATCAATTTCACAAATATCTTTATCTAACAAAACTATAGAGTTAAATTGAACTGGTGTGATGTTGTAAGAGAAGGATCTGTTTTCTGTTTCTGTTTCTATTTTTCTGGCTAGAGCTTTACCCACATTAGCATAATATTGATTAATATAGTTGACTGAATCAATAGGGTTACCTTTTGTCTTTAATAAATTTACATAACTTACGTGTTCTTTTCTTGTACATGTTATATGTCTAATTGATTGCCATGTGTTCTTTAAGTTGTTTTTGTTTTTCTCTAGCTCTACTTTGTGATAGTTTTGTTTCAGCTTCTTTAAAAGATTAGTACAAATGTTTCTGTACCTTGAATATGTTAGTTTTAAGGTTTCGTTGTTAGGAGTTTCTTTTAAACGAAGATGCATTTGATCACGATTAATGCAGCGAAGAATACCTGGAGTTATCTATGGTTTAATAATTCACTGATTGTGCGGAACTTTAAAGAAGCGGGTATTAGCTTTGACCAAGGACATTATTTTACTCATAACCAGTTCAGCAGCTAAATTGGCATCAAGACATTTGATGGCTTCTGAGAAGTCAATGTTTTTAATTTCTTGGGAAATTTTAGTTATGTCTACATGGGTTTTGATTAATTTAGGGGGAGGGTACTTCATCAATTTTGTTTTGATATTCAATAAACAAGGATAATGATCAGTCACAACAGTATTCAAAATAAGTGTTTTACATTCATATCTACTTTTTAACATGATATGATCTAAACATCGCTTGCCTTTAGTAACCATGTCATGAGAAGCTAAGATAACGTGACTGGCCAACAGCTCCGTATAATCGACAGCCTGTTTGTCCATATTTTCAGGTTGAAAACCAACATTAATATCCCCTATAACCGCAACTGTGTGATATTTTTTGCAAGTAGACAAGGCAATATCTTGTGAGTTTAAAAATTGATCTATTTTTTTAAATGATGGTGATCGATATAATGCTATGATTGCTATGTTTTTACCTAATTTTAATAATAGACAGTTACTTTCATCAAAAATTGGTTCTTCCACCTTAAGATTAATTAATTACCTAAGATCTAAGTTAACTTTAGAATATACTATTATGCCACCGTTTTGGTTAATACAAGATTTCGTATATGATGAGTTATGATTCTGTAGTTCTGGAAAACGTTTGTTATTTTCTATCCAGCATTCAGTCAGAACTATTATGTCACACAGAAATCTAAGCCTTAATAGCAACAGGTCCAGACCATTAAAATTCATGTTGATGTTTCTTATATTTAAATGAAGTATATTAATGGCCTGGTTATCGGTACTGATGAGCGATCTACATGACTCTGGTAGGCACAATTTAGTTTCAGATACCGTCAGGCCATCTATGAATTGGCATAAATCATTTTGTGAGACTTTATCCATAATCTAGATAATATTGTTGTAATCGGACACCATGAGAAGCAACTGAGAAGGAACATGCAACATATTTGATATCTTTCAGTGTTATTAGTTGAATATATTGTGAGACTTGTGAGTGACTGTAAGAAAGTACATATTTTAGTTCTATTTTGTTGTATTGTGTGTAAAAATAGCTGATGTGACTGTTAATGGTGTGTTTTATGTTGTGTAATAGGTTTAAAAAAATATTAAGCATCTATTCTGACCAATCTCTAAAGTTTTTAGCATAGTGAGTTCATGAAGATTGATGTCACTATAACAATGTGTTAGTTTTTTTGCTTCAGATCTTAAATTCTCATTGGTTATTACTATAGGAGGCGTGCCTTTAGTTTTCCGCATGAAGATTCTACCATTTACCGTCCAGCAGAAGTGATAGCCACAGGTCTTAGATACGTCTCGGGCTAAAAAATATAGCCTCTTCGCTTTAGGTGTCAAGAATTCAGAAACATAAATTGCTGTCTTTTTAATGTCAATATCCAAAGTACTGGTATTTAGCCTATTTGTAGTATTTGATGAGTTATATCTTCGAACGGCCTGAAGGGTGGCTACCTTTTGCTGGTTAGTAGCAAAGTCTACAACTAAAGGCCGATTACCATTCTGCTTCCCTTTAATTCGGTACACTTCTTTAACTGCGTGAGGCGCTATCTCAACCCTCACCTTGGAATGCAGCTTATCAATGATAGCTGTCAAATCTTGTTTCGGCTCATTGGGTTTTACTGGAATTCCTCTTAATTCTAGACACGTGACACAATAGAGTAAGTCCAGCGTGTTGGTGAACGACCTCAGGATCTCTTTCCATGCACTTGGCCTTGCACTGTTAATCTCTCCATCGAGTGGAAATGTGCATGTTTATTCGAAAATATCCTCAATACTTTTTAAAAGCATGTGAACAGACGAGAAATTATCCCCTTAGACCAACACGGAAACATACACTTTTAATACCTACTTCTAGACTGAAAATGCACAGTTCCGGTACCAAAGCAATGGCAGTTAAAATTTATAATACATTACTTTTTTTTCTCTTTGGAGGGTAGGTGTGTTAACATCTCACCAAATAAGCTCTTCTAAATTTATAAAGTTTTAATTATAAAAACCCTTTGTAGGGTCATAATTTATGCTTAGTTTAGCATAACAGAGAGCATACTTCACCTGCCATAATCATTATTTCCTGTAACAGCACTATCACCATTGTTCACTATCTATAATTCAATTCACTAATATAGACACAAAATTTTCACAATGGAGGCATCCCAAACTTTTCTTGAAGTGATGGCTGCCCTTAACAAGAGGATGGACCAGTTTGAAGGCGAACTGCAGAAAACACCCCCTGTCGCCAATACCACAGGCACCTTGGCAGCAGATTTTGCAGCATTCAAATCATTCACTGCAGAAGTTATGCGTGGATTTCAGCATCAGATGGGGTTACTGGCACGGAATCTGGAAAACATCGAAATGCATAGTCGGCGAAAAATCCTCCTGATCCATGGGATAACAGAAGAAAAACAGGAAGATACAGCTGCGGTTGTTATGCGGGCAGTCACTAATCACTTGCATGTGAAAGACTTTAGTTTGAATGATATTAATCGCTGCCAAAGAATGGGCCGCGCCACTACTGATAAGCCCAGGCCTGTCTTGGTTAAACTGAAGGACTTGGATATGCGGAACAAGTTGTGGTTTTCAAAAACCTCATTGAAGGGTACTGGTATAACACTGTCCGAGTTTCTAACCAGGTCTAGACACCAAGCCTTTATGGAAGCAAGACAACGAGTCGGTATTGCAAAGTGTTGGACAAAGGACGGCTTTATTTATGTCATTGGGCCCGATGGTACTCGTCACCGCATCTGCAGCCTTATCGAACTACAAAATGTTGTACCGGCGCAAGTGTCGGGAACTTTGAAGCCAGCTCCTGCTCCAGGATCGAAAGAGACAACAGCGGCAACATCAAAGTCCAGGCGGGTCGCTGCAGCATCATCTCGAAAGTAGGAATAGGTACATATTTCATTGTACATAGGTATAGTTCATTCTCAATAACCCAGTCACTGTAAAATCGCTTGTCTGGTTCCTCATTGCATATAAATTGTCTACCCTACAGACCAAATATGTACCAAATATGTACTACGTAGTCTACCCACTTCCTTGTCTAATTAGTTGCCTTTGTTTTTGAGTACCCAATTTCAAACATGTAAATTATTTTCCACTTTCAGTTCAATTCAATTCAAGTCAACCTCTTCTTCATAAATATTTGTTGACGTTACTAAAAATTTGACAGAAGACAGATTTTTTTTTTTCTATTTATAAGGACTCTTATGAGTTGTACATTTGTCATTTGTCACGTAAAAATATTAGTTGATATGTCAAGTCCGTGAAGTCGAAGTAACGACGACTTAAGTAGGTTTTTAATTGTAATCTTGTCCAAGCGAATGTTATAAAACTTTGAATATCCATTACTAAATTTGTAGGAGAAATCATACATTTTACTTTTACTTTTATATTTGTGTTATAGTTATAGAGAAGGTAATAGCGCTCTCGTCCACATAGTCGGCAGATGGAGTATGCGTAAGTATGTAGTAGTACATACATTTTACACATAGTTAAGAAATTATATATTCTTAGTTTATATATAAAATATTTATTATTATATAATTGTATATATCTATATTAATAATATTAATGTAATATGTCGAATACTCAAGATAGTAGCAGCACCAGTGACGAATATCTGTCTTTCTCTTCCAATGATACTTTTAACAGTGGAAACGATAGCTTTGTAAGCATTCCTACGCTAAGTGATACCTTAGCTGCTCAGTTCTCTGATGTGCCTAAGAATTTTAATGTACTCCATATAAATGCACAGAGTATTCCGGCTCATTACCCTGATATGCTGGCATCATTTGACAATACAAATGTACATGCTATACTAGTCTCCGAATCCTGGTTGAAACCTTGTCTCCCGTCCACCTCTTTCTCTCTCCCCGGTTTCATACTTATACGTAACGATAGAACCGGCAGCGTTGGCGGTGGTGTGGCTATTTATCTACGTTCTCATTTTCTGTACTCAATAATAAATATGTCACCACAGCCTCCGCCTTGTGATGCCGGTGAGCATCTCTTTATTGAAGTTTTACTTTCACACACCAAAATTCTTCTCGGAGTCTACTATAGCCATTCCATAAGAGTCAATTACTTCGCATCTTTTGAAAAGATTTTAGAAGATCTTATTCCATCTTATACCCATAATATAATTATGGGAGACTTTAACACGTGCCTTATAAAAAAAGACTTTCGTTGTGCGAATTTGGAATCCATAGTTAATTCTAGCAACATGCACATTTTGCCACTCAACCCCACCCATAACTTTCCAAATTGTAATCCCTCCCTTTTGGATCTTATTTTTGTATCATCCTTACATCATGTTGTTAAACACGGACAATGTTCTGCTGATGCTTTTTCTTATCATGACCTCATCTTTCTGTCGTATAAGGTACGTCCTCCTAAACCTAAGCCTAAGATACTTCTGCAGCGCAGCTTTGGTACAATTGACATGGAAAAACTTCGAAACGATGCTGGTGAAATAGATTGGGTACAAGTTCATAGCGCCAATAATATCGATGACAAAGTATCCATATTTAATTCCACTCTTACACAGCTTTATGACACCCATGCTCCTTTGCGGGCCATAAAAATAAAACACCTTCCTGCACCCTGGTTGACTGAAGACATAAAAAAACTAATGCACAAAAAAGTAGCAGCAAAGTCTAAGTTAAAGCATTGTTCTAATGACGTGAATAAGCAAAAATATATTAAATCTCGAAATCGCTGCAATAGAATGTGTAGGGATGCTCTACGTCGCCACATCCATGACTCAGTAGATAATGAAGATCCAGCTAAAGTCTGGAAGTTCTTGCGATCATTGGGAGTAGGGAAATCACGTCATCATTCAATTCCGCAAGATTTAGATATCAACTCACTCAACCAACATTTCTCTTCGTCATCCAATGTAAATTCAAATGACAAAATAGCTACTTTGACTTATCTCTCTTCTCTCCCTACTCTTCACCTTTTGTTCTGAGTCAATTCACTGCATGTGATGTTAAAAAGAGCATACTATCAATATCCTCCAATGCAGCAGGCGGTGACGGCATCAGCCGAAATATGATTGTTCTTATATTGGATGAAATCCTCCCTATCCTATGCCATATATTAAACAATTCTATTTTGGAGGGCACCGTACCATCTTGCTGGAAAGAAGCTCAAATCATCCCGCTTCCCAAGAAATCTAATCCCAAGTCCTTCTCCGAATATCGACCTATTTCTATTCTTCCTTTCCTATCAAAAGTCTTGGAGCGCCTAGTACATAACCAACTCAGTTCCTTCCTCAACCAAAATATGCTTCTTAATCCACTCCAGTCTGGGTTTCGAACCGGCCATAGCACTGTCTCTGCACTTGTCAAAGTAACTGATGACATCAGACTAGGTATGGATAACAGACAGCTTACCATACTTACCTTACTTGACTTTAGCAATGCTTTTAATTCCGTAGATTTCGACATCCTCCTAGCATTGCTTCGCTCTATAAACATATCTCCATCGGTAATTGACTGGTTTCGAAGCTATCTATTTGGGCGACGCCAACGTATTCGCATTCAGGATACTTTCTCTTCTTGGTGTGAAACAAATGCTGGCGTTCCTCAAGGCGGCATACTTTCACCTCTTCTTTTTGCCGTATTTATAAACTCTATATCTTTCTTTCTTACTTCTTCCTACCATCTCTATGCAGACGATCTTCAGATATACTCTCAGGCTCCACTAGATCACTTAGCAGATGCTGTTGATGAGGTCAACGGCGATTTACTTCGTATAGCTAACTGGAGTAGATCTCACGGACTTACAATAAACCCAATAAAAACTCAAGTTATCATTGTTGGAAGCTCCAGATTAGTATCGAAGATTGATTTCACAACTCTCCCCGAAATCGTATTTGGTGGTATATGTGTGCCTTATAGCACTCAAGTTAAGAACTTGGGAATAATCATGGATAACTGTATGTCTTGGCAACCACAAATCCAATCTGTAGCACGAAAAATGTTTGCATCAGCAGCCTCCCTTAACAGACTGCGTAACTTTTTACCCACTGCTACCAAAGCTGCACTTGCACAATCTCTCCTTTTTCCCATTCTTGACTATGCTGATGCCAGTTACATAGATCTCACAGAGGACCAGCTTAACAAGCTGGAGCGTCTACAGAATCTCTGTATTCGGTTTATTTATGGTCTGCGAAAGTACGACCACGTATCCGAATTTCGCTGTAAACTTAAGTGGCTCCCTATACGCCTTCGCCGGAATTCTCACATCCTCTCTATTCTGTATAACATATTGTTTAATCCTTCTACTCCCTTTTACCTAAAAGAACGATTTAGATTTCTCCAATGCTCTTCTTACTCTCTTAGGTCATCAGAAAACTTACTTCTAACGACTCCTGAACATTGTACTATATTCTACAACTCTTCATTCACAGTCCAGGCAGTTCACCTTTGGAATGCCCTCCCTACTAGTATCAAACGTGCGCAATCGCTGAATAGCTTCAAAGCTCAAGTAAAAGACTACTATCTCTCCACGTTAAATGTTAATCCCTGACATAATTCATTGATTGATATTATTTTATATTATTGATATTTATGTATGTGTAAGTATATATGTTCATGTATGTTTATAGTATAATATATGTATTATATTATTATTACGTGTAGGTAAGTGTAAGTATTGTTATATTTAAGTGTATTTTTATTAATTTGAATTTTACCCTTTTATCTAGTGTTACATCTGTTTCATGTAATACTAGGTAATAATATATTTCTTCGTGATGTTGCACCACCGTCCATGTCAATCATGTAATCGCTATCCATCCAAAGGTTGTCTGGAAGAGATCGCTTTTAGCGATAAGACCGCCCATTTGTGCCTACTATTTAAGTTGTTTCCTTATGTTGTATTTACTTTGGTGCAAATAAAGAGTTTTTGTATTGTATTGTATTGTACCTAACAAAATAAAAGACGAAAACAAAATGAACGTATTCAAATTCACACTTAAAAAATTACTTTTGCAGAAGTGTTATTATAATATTGACGAATTTTTCCAATGATAATACGTTAAAATAGACTGGTCCTCTCTGCACAATTGCAACACCCCCAGAGGGTAACATGTGACATGTACTTATTGTAAACCTTATGTTATAACACCTGGCACATAAGCAATAAATCATTTGAGTTTTTTGAGTTTTTTTTTGAGTTCTTGTTCCTGGAGTTCACAGAATTCGCCCTATTTACATAGGCCTGGAGATAATACCCGAAGAACGTTGCCATTCGCATCTGCACAATCGACGATAGTCTAATAGTCCGGTCAATTTAGACCGGTAGGTGCATAAATTCCCAACACGCTGACAATCAGTAAAATTGTTCAAAACATAATTATAAATAATATTTAAAAGTTCCCCATCATTCCCGTGTATGGAAAAAAAATATTCAAGGTCAAAGGCCAAAAAAATGAGTTTTTCGCTATTTTCAGCAAAACGGTAAATTTTATCATAAAAGTACCTTTAACAAAAATTATAGATCATAAAATTATCTATAAAAAATGTATTAATACTTTTTTTCCTACGAGCCACCGTTTCTGAGATATAACGATTCAAATAGTTATAAAAGTTGTTATCGTCATAATATGCATGAGTACGTCACGTATATACATCTCTGGAGTTATATTATATATACATATTTATTGAATTAACAAAAAAATATGTTGAAATATTTTTCTATCGGTCATTGTAACTTATACTTAAAATATAAAATATACATAAAAAATTAAAATTATAACTATAAGTCGTGTTCAGAATTTTTCATTCAAACTTGTTATAAAGCAATTGTGTAATGTAACAAGATAAATATAACATTGTCACTCTTGTTTTAGCGCCAGATAAAAATGATGTTGGGTTCAAGCACACATAAATGCCAACATGCGGTTTTATAACAGAAGCCTGAGAGACGAAAGCATCTATAAGTTGTGTATCCCGTAATCTTATAGCGCTCCTTGATAATATCATCGCCCTGACGAGCTTGAAACTAAAGGCGGGACGTTTTTATCTGGTAACGTGAATGATTCTTGTTTTTCACATAAAATACCAAGCAATAATGTGTAATTAAACTTAACATGTTATTTCAAAATCTTTAATTTAGGAAATATGCTACTTGATCACTAGCAATACCTACAAAAAAGCAACTGAAAGCACAATTGAAAGCCTCATTGTTCTCAATTAAGACTTATCTAACGGGAAACCCTCAGCGGAAGTACCCATCCAGACTAATCACAATGGCTAACCGAGAACGCTAAATAGTAACAGTTATTAGGCTGATCATTACACGTAAACACTAGAAATAGCAGTGCCTAGTTTTAGACTAGCGAATACGAATTATTATTTTCATACCACCTCTTCGAAAATGTCCAATTACATATCACGCAATATCAACGTAAAGCAAGGCATTACATCCCCGGGGATGTAATTTTGTATGAAACTCTCTTGGGTGTGAAGTGATTTGGGTTTGGAACGTTAGTTGTAGGAAAACTCTCAGTACGGATACAGCTACAGAAAAAAAATGAAAAAAGGCACGATTGTACTATTACTAGTGCGTTTTAATAGCCCTAAGTTTAAGTTGGCGAAAATAGTTGGCGCTAAAATCGACAAATGTTTCCAATTTGAATATTAACTATCAATGTATTTTACTTTTAACGAAGTAACTGCTATTTTAAAGCTCTGAGTTTTTATTGTCTAGCAGTCGAGGTCCTCGAGGATAAAGCCTGTCTTCGTCCTGGGCAGCTTTAACCCCTCGCTTCATTCAGGACTCTAAATAACTCCCTCGCTTCGCTCGGGAATTAAATCTTCATCCCTGATTGATGATTTACCCAGGATTTCCCGTTACACTCAGGGTTTAATATACCGCCCATGACGTAAGACACTGCTTTACTCCCTCGGTGCATAATCTTCTATTCTTAGGGAAGTGTGTGCGTTTTAACTACAAAAAGACAAAAAGTGCCTCTATTTACGAGTATTTTGGAACACGGTAGGAGAGTCTTTCAAAGTACATTTATTGATCATTTACATTCATAAGGCCATTTGATACCTAAATTAAATACTTAAATGACTTTCATTTGATTTGATGATTCTGCTGAGCGTGATCGATACGCGTACCTACTTAAAAATAATAAAGATATCGTATTTCTAATACACCTATTATAAATAATTCTAAGTAATAAGATAGTAAACTCTATTGACTTAAAAAGTTAAATAAAATGCATGATTATATAGGTAATAACAAAACACAGACACGCAGTTGTTGGTTGTTTTTGCGTAGTGACATCTCTGACAAAATAGAAGTTAGTATAGAAGTAATGGAAGTAGTTCTTAGCTGATCTGAGAGTAAAATAATACGTACTTACATTTTATTATTTTTTTATAAAATTTGCTAACGGCCTACCAACTCGTTGTCATGTGTATCCGTGTTATAGGTTAGATACCTGCATAATGTCAAAACTCAAGTACTTAGTTGTAAAAGTAACATAATTAAAATGAGACATAATAGTTTAACCATAAATACATTGCAGTTCCTGGAAAAGTAGGTTGATTTCTACGAAATCTATTGTATTATTGGCTAAATATGGCGATTAATACAATAGATTTCGCAGAAATCAACCTACCTACCTTTCTAGAAACTGCAAACGTGTGTGGTTAAATATAAATGAATATCATAAAATGGAACAAATTAGTAGTGGGTTGTAACGAAAAGTCTTACTTACGCCGTGAGGCGAATTTATGTTCGTTGTATCGCACGCACTCATCCAACGACAAATAAATACAATATTTACGCATTCCTCAGAACTGGTTCTGCCATCTGCAGAGCATTCTTGAAAGCGAAATGGCTCGCTAGAAATTACCATCCAACGAGTTAATTTTAATGCGAGATCAAGATAGTAGCGGCCGCGCATTGATAGTGATAACATAGTTTCTCGTCGAAATCAGAGATGGCGCCAAACATGAAAGTCAACAAGGAAAATCTAAAAAAACCTTCCTGGTTTTCACTTAATGCGCCAATTTCCCAACACTGACTTGTCGAAATACCCGATGCATGTAAATAACATCGACAAGATGAATGAAAACACTCAAACACAAATGCACTTGTCGGTAGTTTCACATTCCGTAAAGCAAAGTCAATTTTCGAAGTACTCATGTTAGTTATGGGTTACTAGTAAAGAAACGGATTATCACTTAATCCAATATAACCACTCGGGTAATAGTCACTTATTTAATTTTTATGACAGGCCGGTTGGCGCAGTTGGTAGCACCCCTGCCTTCTGAGCTGCTGGCCCCGGGTTCGATCCCCGGACAGGTCAAACATTTGTGTGCATGAACATGTCTGTTTGATCTATGTCTTGGTGTTTATGTGTATATAAGTATGTACATCAGTCATCGGGTTACCATAGTACAGGCTCTGCTTAATTTGGGACCTGAAGACCTTTGTGTGGATGTTGTCCTATATATTATATTATTTATTAAATTATATCCACTTAAGTTGAGTTAGGTTTGGTTTATTAAAAATCAATAAAACTGACGGAGACGTACGTCACTACCCGCGGACGGGTGGCAAAAACCTTACTGACTATTTTATAGCATTTAATTTAGCTAATTATATTCCAAGAATGTTGCGAAACATATTATTTACGTACCTACTACATTTCACACAATTTTGGTAGGTAGGTACATTCATAAAAATTTTAATTTATGCAGTATGAGTATAAACATATGAATTAAATTAGCAAGAACTGTAAGTATACCATTTCAAAAATGGCCAAACTATTTTTTAGCATACAGACCCGAAAATGTTAAACTTGATACAGCCATGGACTGTCTGAATGTCAATATGCTTTTGGCAGATAATAGACATACTAAGCAGTTTTTTGATCAATTGAAAATTGAACATGTAGTAAAAGAACCTACAGAGTGACAGATGAGACGGAAAGCTTAATCGACCTGATACTTACCAATGTACCTGACAGATGCAAGAAAGTAACAGTAGTACACAACAGGTTGCTGAGTGATCATGCCTTAGAGCTGCCTGAATTCAATATTAAGAAAACTAAGCCGTTAGATAAATTTATAGAATCACGCTTAATCAGAAGTATTAATATTAATTCTTTTAACAGTGATTTAGTATCAATACCATGGTCTTAGTGATGTGAGATGTAAAGTCTACGGTAGAAAATTTTCCCGCGCTTTCGACTGCTTACACCCTGAAATGCTGCTTGCTAAGCTGTCATTATTATGGTTTCTCCAAAGAAGCATGCTTATGGTTTTCTACATACCCAGAAAACAGGGAATAGTACGTTGAAACGGAATCTTTAAACGGGAATAAGCTAATGTCTAATGTAGAAAAATTAAGTAGCAGCGTATTCGATATTAAACCATATCCTATTTTCAATTTTTACAGCTGACTTACCAAATCAAATCAAACACTGCAAATATCATCTACTCGTATCTATATGTAGACGAGACCCAGATTTATTTTTCTTTTAATACTCGTGAAACTCAAAAAGCCATTACTATGATAAAGAATGATTTAAATAAAATAAACCCAGGATATCAATTTAGAACCAAAATCAATAAAAATATGTCCAGAACCGCTTCCTTCAACGTCCTTCGATGTCAAGACCGATTTAGTATCTGCTACTTATAATAATGATGAAACACTTTTTCTTACTCCCTACGAGAAAAATCCGCAATCTAAATTTCAATGTTTGAGATCGCTTAAGCAGGCGTTAGTGCTTTAAAACGTAATACTATAAAAATTACAAGGGCTGCGATGTCAATACGAATGTTTCAAGTATTTCTAAATAATGCTTCTTTCGGTTGGATGGTACTGTTAAACTGTCCAATAGATGTCGCTCCGTTCCCGCAAGACGGTTAGTCAAATAGAGAGTTAAAATTCGATGCTCGGACCAGATTCTCAATGGCCTAGTTGTTCAATGGCGTCTGACACGGAGAGTCAGAAGACGCGGGTTCCAATCCCGTCCGAGGATGGAATTTTTCTCTCTATAAATTTCAATGTTTGAGATAGCTTAAGCAGGCGTTAATGCTTTAAAAAGTAATACTAAAGCTTTAAAAATTACAAGGGCCGCGATGTCAATACGAAAGTTTCAAGTATTTCTAAATAATGCTTCTTTCGGTTGGATGGTACTGTTAAACTGTCCAATAGATGTCGCTCCGTTCCCGCAAGACGGTTAGTCAAATAGAGAGTTAAAATTCGATGCTCGGACCAGATTCTCAATGGCCTAGTTGTTCAATGGCGTCTGACACGGAGAGTCAGAAGACGCGGGTTCTAATCCCGTCCGAGGATGGAATTTTCTCTCTATAAATTTCAATGTTTGAGATCGCTTAAGCAGGCGTTAGTGCTTTAAACATTAATACTATAAAAAAAATACCACCAATCTTATTATGCTGAAATGGCTTTCCTCCAGTTAGTATCTTGTTTAACTACGAGTAAGTCATGTATAATTTTGTTATAAATTTTATTGAAGCAATCATTTGTCATCCGAAAAGAAACAAATTATAATTCTTCCTCTTTAAATCAGCCATTTAGAAAGGTATGTACCTACACTTGTTTTATACGCCACCGTTTATATAAGTTTATGCATATTCATATCTTTCTCATGGGTTCTCTGGAATAGATAGCTCTGAGCGATAAGACCACACATTGTTACTTTTAATTTTAAACCTTAAATTCACTTGAAATATTTCTTGTATCTTTGTTATTTATAACATTTAATAGTACTGTGGTGTTTCCATAAATTATTCTATTAATTATTTATTCTGTCTAATCTCTTCGCTCTCTTTCACCTCTGTCTCTCTTTCTACCTCCCCTTTCACCCCATTTCTTTCTGCCCTCTCGCTCTATCTCTATCCTTTTAATAGAAATGGAGATAGTATATTGTACATAGCAATATTTCACTTACCACAGTTCTGGCGAATATGGTGGTGATGAGGTGACAAGAGATGGCGGTGGCATCAGGGCGTCATTGGACAGCTGTGGACATTACAAATATATTTAGCTCAAATAAGTAACTTAAAATGATGCTGTAATAAATTGATAGGGGATGTTACTGTAAACTAAATACTAGTTAATACCTTCGATATAAATACAACTAGACACACACTACAAACTGTTGAAAGACAAACTAAGACAAAGCCATGGAAATATTAAGCATTAATATAATACCTAACAGGCGGAGCAAAACCGGTGCTAAGTCACCTGTCTGGTGACGCTGTAAATGCCGGCAGAGAAAAACAACATTTAATCCGCTCGAAAAAATAAGATGCAGTCGTAAGGAGAACGGACGTTTTGAAGCTACAGTCTGTGCAAAAAGGGAGTCGTCCTAGGAATTTAGATCGCGCGTGTGCTATTGTACTGTTTTAATGTTAGTATATAAAATAAACTGAATAAAACTGCTGCTATTTTACTGTTTTTACTAAGTTTTATTTACACGAAGTTGACACTTGACAGTTGAGTGACGGACAGATAACAGCTGGATTGTGCTGCTATATACACATCTGAATGTTAGTTCACTGTAAACTCACGAAGGTTCTCTTTTTGTACAGTCTCTAGCCTATGTTATTTTGATGCTAAACCCGCTTACTAATGCTATTATTACTATTTGTATTGCATAAAAATAAAACACAGTATTCACAAAATCGAAATAAAAACTAATAATAATTAAAGGCTGCTACAGTGGTTGTAAATGGATGTTGTTTGACTAGTTTTTCGGTCAGGTAGAATTCTTTTGAGTTTGCCTCGTTTGAGAATTCGAAATTGTTCCAAAAACGGACAGTCTGCACTAATGAAGCGTTGTATGAAGTGTGTGAGGGTTCAAAAAATCTGATGATCTGAATGAAGAAGAATGCGCAGAGTCAAGAAACTTAAACATTTCTTGAAATATCACGGCGAAACGGGACTAAGCGATAAATTATAAAGCACGGAGAGAATGGTAGTAATTCGCTTGTTCAGAACACCAACTAAACTAGCGAACTAAAAATCTATTTTTTAGTAAATCATGGTATTTCTTATTCTATTCATGCTTAAGTCCAAATTCGTTTAATGCTTGCAAGTGACAATTCTTATATTTGCCGTTTCTGTCAAATTGTGGGTATATTTAGTGCAAATTTAATCGTCATGTAAGTTCGTGCTCTCTAAACTAAACCAAACTCATATAAAACTACCCGCATTTGAATAGAATAATCATATGTTTAGAATTATCATTCTAAGTGTTACACGAATGTGGATCTTAGCTTGAACAGAATAAGAACTACCATAGATTAGAGAATTTTAGTTTAGTGTACGCACAAGCAAATCAATACCAATATCAGTTATCCCACAAAAACGTCATGTTGAATAAATAGTATCGTGGATGTATACAGTCCAAACTATGAGTTATCTGTGCCACAGTTGTACTAGATAAATAAGTTTGTACTATTACGTAAACGATATGATTAAGTTGCATTTACGCAAATTTTCGTGATCGGCGGTACTCAGTAGCTACTCACATATCCACGTTTTAACATCCACACATTTAGAACCACAAGAGTTAAACAAATGATTGATTGTACCTACGTAGGTAAATACTTGATTTACAGAATTTCTTTTTTATGAAAGCAACTTGCAGCAGTGCTGTAGAGCACACCATAGTGTTATATTTGTTTTTAAGTTATCACAGATGTTGGAAAGGAGAGAGGAGGGAATGTAGGAACTTATTACCAAAGCGGCTGTTGTACACATCGATCCGTGCTTGGAGAACATGTTAAACCTAACACAACCCACATCGTGATTTGTGAGTGGAATTGCAAATACTTCCAGTATACAGGCAGCTGTTCCGCATCTAGGAGGGGATAACCGTTCAATAAAAAAATGCTAAACAAAGCGCGTAGCATACTGAAACCCGATTGGCTCACCGTCAATTTGTAAGAAAAAATAGATAATAATGAATACAAATTGTGAGTTTTTTTTAAGTTATCTCAAACGATGTAGAGGGGGCGCCACTATAAGACCTGCACCGGTTTGAAAAAATTGTGAATCTCGAGCTAACAGGCAGCAATGGGCTTAACAACAATCAACATTCAATACGCTGAACGCCCCTGGACATTATAGTAGCGCAAGGTGTTGCTGCGACCCGAAGGCCTCTCACCGTACCTCCTTCCCTTCCGTGGTTTACGTTGCATACTAAGCACAGTTTCTTACAATTAAAACGATATTTAATTAAATTATTATATATTTATATTATATATTTATTATATAATTAAATTAAATTTTAAATATTTAGTGACACTTCTGCTGGAAAAATGCTTATGACAGAGATGCAGTGTGCAGTGGCTTCTGAACAGAGACAGGCAGCAGTAGAACTCTTTGTGAATGAGGTCCAAAGAAGTACTGAAACTATACCTATTTCTAACTTGAAGCAGTACCTAATGTTTGCGATACTGTGTTCCGTTTTGAATAGTATGGTTACAAACGAAATTCACCTGAGATGAGACTTAACAACTTAATGTTTCAGGGTTACAGGCGGAGGGCAGTTAGTCACTTGTGACAAACTGCATCAGTTATTGGCAGAGGATACCACTTAACACCAGGTGGGCCGTGCCGTCTATTAATATCATAAAAAAGACGGAGCCACTGTCGTTCTAGCGTTCGGCGAGTCGTCATCTGAGGATATCTCGTGTAGAGACGGAACACGTGTCGAAGTGTTGTGGTAGCATGAGTCGCTTGTGTTGCATAATCTGTATATATCCTGCATGCATGTAGGTATGCTAGAGGGAGAGCGGTGCATACTGCATCTCTGTCATAAGGATTTGCCCAGCGGAAGTGTCGCTAAATATTTCTTTATAAATATGGATTTCCGCAAAGTAACGCCTAAATCAATAAATTGGATAGTTACTTACCGTGGAGAGTACGGTAGCTTCGCATCCCGGTTGATACTTCTCTAAGTCGGAGCGCGGACGACGCATCACTTTCTCGCGGTCCTGTTTGTGTTTACGGTCTGCGCCTTTCAGTTTGAACACCTGCGAACAAAGCAACATCATTTACATAGTATATAATATTTTTGTGTAACTTAATATTAGTGAGAATTTAATTAAGTAATATAAGCAGGTATGAGACCTTTCCCAAAATCGTCACCCGTAAATCGTATATGGATCAGGATAGGGACTACCATAAAATGAGTATCCTGACAGACTGAATATTTTTTACGTACATATATTTATGCTATTAAGAGACGGCACGAGGCCCACCTGGTGTTAAGCGGTAACCTCGGCCTAGAACATGTACCTATCGTCAATTTTAACCACATAAAAAAGTTAAAGGGAGATAGCTATAGGGTAAACACGAATCGATTGCGTTACAAATAATCAATTGCGGTTAAAAATAAACATTCACACTGAATTAAATTCTATTATTAAGAATATAAGGTCACGTTTTATTTATCAAAGCATAAAGTAAAATGGTCAGGTAGCCAGCAGGTGCAGCCGACCAATCAGGGCACGCCAGCGAATGGAATGCCTCGGACCTTTGCTTAAGAGAGATCGGCGGTTACGCAGGGCTCAGGAGAGTGAACCGAGATTCTAAAAACGGCGGTCGCGCGCGCGTTTAGAGAGAAAATATACTTAAATTAGAGGGAGTGCTAACCGGAATTCTAGAAAGGGCGGTCGCGCGCTCGTTTAATTAGAAAATATAGAGATTTAGGTGAGAACCCGAATTCTAAGAAGGTTGGTCGCGCGCGCGTTTGTTAATATTATATTAGAGAAAATATTCTTAAAATTAGAGTCAAGTGAAGTGGAGTGATGTGTCTTTCAGCACTGGTTATGTAAGTGTTTCTTTAATTTTAACCTCTCAGCGAAACTCCGTGGGTTTTGTTTTAAATTAGACTTATTATTTAAATTTTAATATTTCAAAGCTTGCTGTTTTTAGTGATTATTATTAACGGGATGATTCCTATAATTTTATAGTCTCTTATAAAACCTTGTCATTTAAAACGTAGCAAAAAATTGTCTAATAATTCACTATCATGCCAAAATAATTAAATAATTATTGTATGATAAGATGATTTACATATAATATAATATTGATTCAATACACAATTAATTAGATGTTTTCTAATATTTATGTAGTTAGTTTAAATCGAATTCTAGCATAATTTAGCATAGAAGAACATATTCATTATTTTATTATTAATATAATAAACCCTTCTGAGCTTTGTCTGTGAGTGATGTTATCTATTATGCACTTGAGTGGTAGAACATTCATTAAATGTATCGAAAATTGTTTGTTGTAAAGTAATATTTTAATGAGTGTTTTATTACTACTATCATAATCATATTTTTATTGTATTGTTCATTTTATTTCATGTGTTTGGTTGAACCACTCATATAATTACACATTACATTATAATATATAATTTAAATTCAATTGGACGTGAATTAATATAATCCACGGATCTAAATGAATTTTAGGGAACGCTTACTCAATAATAGTAATGATTTATTACTCTTAGGAGGATATAATAAATCATGAAAGTGTGACAACATAAATTAACACAGCTTAAAATTAAGTAACATCTAGAAATAAGTAGTTACCTTCACATTTTTACATCATACATTACACACCATAATTCATTTACCAAAATAAAAGGGAGCCTCAACATCATATATAATTGAATAACTGTAATTTCGTCTGTATTAAATTATTTGTAATGTGGTACAAGGGCTAAGATTAATGGTGTTACCTGGTCGATATTGAATCGAGACTATCCAGAAAATATCAAAATGATCTTGCATGGTCGATGGGTTTCAATTTATTGATTATCCTATCGACAACCCTTGTGTCAAAATTCAAATTTGTTCAGAAATAACAACACACAAGTACACAACACTACTTCACAACAATTTTAAAGCTATTGGTTTAAGTCGGTAGAAACAAGACTGTTTGTAGAGGTCTTTCGATTTTAGTTTTTTAAGATTTAGGGCAGTAGCTTAAACCAAGGCTTGAGATTAAATCTCTGTAATAATAAAATTAGTAAAATACACCTTCTGTGTATTTAAATAAATACATATGAGTGGTTCACCAGTTTTCAGCAAGTTTAAGTGAGAAGTTAGGGCATTTAATAGGGACTGTGTTACATAACAAGAAACTTAGTTTGTATGCTCGTTATTTAGAGCAAAGTGCTAACAAGGGCGACTGCTTTTCAAATGAAGTTATTTCCCTTGCAAGTAAGAAGCCATAATATTTAATTAGGTTTTTTATGTGTGAATGCTCTTAATAACTTTAATCATTTGGTAATTAAATATGAACACAGACGCGAGTATAATCTTAAAATTATTAAATAATAAAATCCTGTCGAAGTTAAATAATATAACATTACTTTTGGAAATATCAAAAATGTCCGAAATTGGATTTGA
Organism: Selenia dentaria; assembly: GCA_917880725.1. NCBI lineage: Eukaryota > Metazoa > Arthropoda > Insecta > Lepidoptera > Geometridae > Selenia > Selenia dentaria. Next base: position 5,445,266 of record OU862902.1, read on the forward strand.
TACTCTTAAGGTAATGAAGAGGAGAAAGTGACAAAAAATAATCAAACTTGTGGATACCCGATGACGTGTGCCGGAGGTTTCATGTAGATTTAAGTTAATATCTTTTCCTTTCAGCATCCACGTGTAGATTTAATTAGATCTAAGTGTAGTTAGAAACATGAAACCATTAGTGATGGGCGATTGGGGATCTGCTTCTCTCTCCTCCGCGGTAAATTCCTATTTTATATAGTTGTAATAAATGCGTTATTTCTTCGATTTGGGGGGGTGATAATTCTGAATTCTTCCAGAACACAGGAAGTTCGAGAGCTGTTTGCCGAACTGTGGGTTGTCATGTACTCCAGTTAGATTTATCGTAAAGAATTGAATTATTTTAATATCGTCAATACTGAAAATACATATTAAATTAGTAGTGTGCTAGAGTAGGTACAGAAGTGTAAATTTTATCCATTTGATTAAAATTGAGACTTACTAGGACGTATCGACGTAGTTGAATCTTTAAAGCAAGTAACTATTTACTGGATGTTTAACTTGAATTATTTTATTCCAAAATACAATTCATTCTTCTGAAGTCGACGAAATAATATTCAACGTGAATTCAAGCGTAGTGAGGATTAAATAATAGATTGGTACTATTAGGTAAATTTCCAGGTTGAATTACATGGCGACTCACAGTCTAAAAGAAGTCTTCGAAGGTTTGTGGCATGTTTTTTTTAAACTCACCATATCGGTTTTGTTTACAACCAACTGTTGTACTATAAAATTAAAATTATATTTTAATTAAAATAATTGTCTTACTAAAAAATTAACGTTGTAACGTTGAGTATGCTTAACCGATATGGGAAATCCTAATTAATACAATGGGTGACTGATTACTTTGCCTACATTTAATTTATTAACAGTAAATAATTACAAAGTCACTTATTGTATAACAAGGAAATACGATGAACTTGTCTATTCATTTTTTCCAGAGATGCTTACATATATGTTTTATATTATCTTGCTGTATATTATAGTTGTGTATATATTGACGTGATCACTACTTTCTAGGTATATCAGGCGGAATACTATTGTATATCAAGGGAATTTATGTGCTTTTGTTTAACCAATTTCTTTCAGAGATGGTCTTTGTTTATTTGATATTACTTTATATTATGTTTTATGGTTACACATCTTTATATAGGTATGTCAATGGAACATTATTGAACTTTATTTAACCAATTTTCAGAGATTGACACATCGATTAATTAAAACTACCTAATCTAGCGGAATATTATAAATATGTGTATGTTTGACGTATTCACCATTTGTTATAGATATTTCGAAGGAGACTTAATCATTTACGGAATAGTTAATATTATCCTACCTTACCTAAGTTTTACAGCGGGTAGTAGAATATTCACAAGATATTTTTAAAGTTACAGCAAATAAGGCGACTCTTAGGGGTCAGTGTGTTCTTGGCTTGGAATTTATTACTCTTACAGGAATGTATGGGGAATATATGGAATAGCCTTGGCTAAATATATTGATCTTTAATCGATAAGCAATTAAGCGTAAATAGATTCACTTACGAGTTAGAAATGAACAGGGACCGGATGTAACCTGCTTTTAAAGTAACGTGTTGCAGCCCAGCTTTGTTATCATTCTGTCTCTTAAGATGGATAATTAAGTTAATGCAGTTAAGGCGTATCTGTTTAATTACCATTTATTGAGTGCCAAGACTCGGAAATCATATATTATAATCAATTCGGTTGTGATAATACTGGTTGCCTTTGACTTAATTAAATTAAATTCTTGTTAATTGAACTTAACTATGAAACCCTAAGTCCTTCTTTCGTTAATTCGTTCAAGTATTTAAATTGTGATATATTTAACCTGACAATAGTTTGATAAATTCATCAGACTGGAGTGCTTTTATAATTATGTAATAAATGTTGAGCTAGTTGCGATTTTGGGGCCTCACAACCCCCGGGATTAATTAACTCCCTCGCATGATTGCTTAATTTGGAAAGCTTCGACTGCAAGCATATGTACTATACACGCCGCTGAGAAATTTACCCACACTGAACATAGGTTCGATAAAGGATGCTCTTCGGCCAAAGAGTTACTTATTTATTGGACCATTTACAAACATTATACACGACATCATCGAATTATGGTTGGGTTAATATTAGTTGATCGCGGGAGGTTGAATTCCTACCCTAATCCATTTAATCACTTCCTACCCTTCTGTTCCTATATATTAGAAAGAAGAACTGATATTATTACAAGTAACTGAATAAAACTATTCAGCCCTAGCATGATGTTACTTGTGAATATAGAATGAATTATTCTTAAACTTTACACATACTAAGTTCTATGTGAGACAATAATTTATATGAAACATATAGAACTAATTATTATTTCAAGATGAAATTAACTTTCTTTAACTGTTAAACAGTTTGGTTGTAATAAACCTCAGTATGATATGGTTCTTGATTACTATCATGAATCAATTGAGTATGTATCTTGATGTCTTCCGTAGTCAGGTACCCAGCACTGATAGAATATCGAGTGTTTGCTGTTGATACTTCGGTGTAGGCGTGCATTTGGGACCCTTTCATGTAAATTCTGGCTCTGCTTGGTTGCGGGGATTAATTGGGATCTTATTTTTTGATGAATGCGTGTAATTACTGAATCGATTGAATAACTATGGAAAACTGGTATAACCAGATTGGGTTGAACCCCAAAATAATTATCTATTATCTCATCTTGTGAGGCAAGGAGATATATCTGACTGTTGTTATAATACAGGTATAAAACTACAACCGATTTATAATCGTATTGAGTATTGATTGCTAGGCCACAGTAGTGTGCCAATTTACAAACCTAAGACAATTAGTCCCTCTACAATAATACTAGTCAAGGCTAGTGCATCAGAACACTGATTTATAATCGTATTGATTGCTAGGCCACTGTTGTGTGCCAATTTACAAACTTAGGACAATTAGTCCTTTTACTACAATACTAGTCAAGGCTAGTGCAACAGAATTGAAGTTCCATCAAGCAGGGTTGAATGGTTATTGTTATACACTAAGTTAACCATTCCTATACCTATCCTTCCCCCCCAAGGGGGTGCAGACATTGGATGGCACTCATAGTTGTGGGCGATGGATGGGGCCCTCAATCTTATAAAACAAACAAAATTTTTATTACTTATATATGCACACATTAATTACCTTGAAAGTCTCTACAACTCTAAAAGAACCAAGGTTACTTATATTTACATAGCGTATGGGTTGACGATCATTTGGCCAAAACATGACGAGAGTAGTTTATTCTTTTGAGAGAGGTGGTTTAGTTACAAACAGATGCATTCCGTCATAAGTGATGAACTGCACTGCGCCCGTAACCCTTAGACATTCACCCCGGGTTCCTATTTCCAGACACGGATCGTTTTGCTTACTACTCGTTACTTTTGATAGTTTCTTATACACAACAAAGTGTCAATAATTACTGCTTTGCGGTAGAAATAGATATGACTTTTACAAATAGTTCAACTGCTATTATTATATGTTTAGTAAAGTTTTTATTTCCAAAATTGCAAAGATTACACAAATATTTATAGTCAGCAATTCTACGCCTTAAAGTGTAGTTTGTGTGCTCGTCCCCCCAGTCCAATGGCGTTCACACCCTAACAGAGTAATGCTTTCGCACTGCTTCGCAAAAGAATAGCCTTCACTGCGGTGGTATGTGGTGGCATAGTGGGTGCTATGCTACCTACTACTTAGTGAGTCGAGCCACCTCTTACGATTGAAATCCCGAAGGTAGATAGAATATTCCTTAACTCCGAATCACAGAGTGAAATATAATGGTAATTTGTTTTATTTTATTTTTATTTTATTTTAGAATTTTAAGAAAACCCACAGCAAGGTACATGTACAAAGAAAATTACTAAAATTAGCAAACATGCATTTAAACACATGTATGCTGAAGGCCAATTACAAGTTTCCGTAAATGTGTTTTTTTATTTATGTGGACGACAAATCAAGAGAATGAATATGATAACAACAAAGAAATAAAAAACCATAACATATCTAAACGAATACAAAAGAGTTAAAAAACAATAATTATAATTAATATCTGTCAAAAAAGAAATCGTTTGCTAGTAAGCATTTTAACTTACTTGGCGATGTATTAAATAAGACAATATCTGCGTTCACCAAGGTGTTAAACGAGGCGCTTGCTCGTATGATAAATGCGTTCTGCCTATTATTTTTTTTAGAAGTCGGTACGTGTAAGATGTTAGGTCTTCTAAATGCAGCTGTGTGGGTGCGTAGTCCTAACAGCTCCAAAAGCTCAGAGCCATCCACCGTGCCATTTGCAATGTTCATGAGATATGTCAGATCAGATATTTTCTCATAATGGGCTCTCTTTCCCCACTTTTGTACCTAGTATGTACATTGTACCCGACGATACGTACCTTGATCTGACAAGCAGCTGCGTGCAGACGGGTGTGCTCATCACTCGCCAGAAAAGTTTCCACTTGTATGCGAAATGGTACGCCTTTCTCGCCGCCGTGTTTCTTAGCTGTGAATTCTGTTGAAATGCAGTTCACCTGAAACAAAAAATATATCAATTGAAAGTTTTTATTACAAGATTTTTAAAGTACTAAAGACATCTGCTTAGCGGGATCTAACTTTGTAATTTTAGACAGAAAAATGACATCGCTCGGAGGGCATACAAATCCGCGTCTTACGACAATTTGTGTCAGACGCCATGCCCGCTTGGCCACCGAAGCTCAGCATCAAATTGAACTATTTAGTTGATTTTAACCGTCGTATATTGAAACTTTTGCGCCTGTCGCCTGTCACCTATCATGGTGCGCATTCCAGTTGCATGACCGTACGTAGTTTCATAAAATAAATATAATGTGGGTCTTATAAAGTTTCTATTGGTTCATTAGTAAACAAAAACAACCGAAAAGTTTCGCAAGTACAATGAACTGGCTGGGATTCAAACCGTAGCCCTTTAGCGCCTCACACGCACACTTTCAGCCTGATGCATCTTTACAGGTAAGTGCGAAATAAGCTTATCGTTGCTATAAACCATTACAGAGCGTTTGACGTTGCTACTCTACTCATAACCTAACCTAGTCTACAGCATTATCTTTTGTGGGACTCTGATATCATAGAGAGATGAAAATATGGCTTCTAATTTAAGTTAACATTTCAGCTACTGAACTAATATGATATAATCTATATATATAAAAATGAACCCCTATTTCTGGCCAGGCTATAACTTGAGAACGAATGGAACGATTTCGCTAATTCTTTTTGTTGTGTTAACTATTGTCAGCAGAAGGTTCTTATACAAGAAAAACCAAGAAAAGATGGGAGGTTATGGCGAGGCCGAAGGCCGAGCCTACTACTCGAATGAGTTATCACTGTAGACAACAATTATTGTAAATAGTATATTTTGGGCTTCAATATCGATAACAAAGTACACCTGGATTACAATAAAAAAATAGCAGATTTGGCTCAGTTGCAGTTTTATTATATGTATAGATATAATAACCTTTTCAATATACAATTGCAGTACCAGATCTTCTGGGAAGCAATAGTGCGCAAGTTTTGCAGTGTTAAGGTGTGGAGGAGCTGTAGCAAGTGTACTGGCCGAAAGAAACACAAATAGCAATGGCTCGGTGTGACAAGCGCAGTGCAGGGCGAAACAACTTTTCACATCACTACAGTGAAGAAAATGCTAGTTCCAAGAAAAATAGCTTAAATATTATATTCAATTTAGGGTTTATTTATTTTAAACATAAAAGCAGAAATACATTAAATACTGCAAGGACAAACCTCTTTCTGAACCATGAAAAACGGTTTGATACTTCATAGTTCGTCACGTTCGAATTTCACATAACGTTACCACGGTATATCATGATATAGAACGTACGCTGGATGGAGTTGAGTGTGCAAAATGTGAGGACCGCATTCGGTCTATGGTTTTGAACTCAGAAAAGCATGCAGATTATGATTCTGAAAGTTGCCAGGAGCCATATTGGTACATTTTTGTTTTACACCCCACCCCCTTAGACATCTCGTAAATGGACTGTACACATGATTTGATATCATTATAACGATTGTCTTAGTGAGAATATCCAATTGATTTTTTATGATTAACCCGTCAAGCTGCTAACGTCACCTATAGTGAGGTGCACCTAACAGGTTTTCGTAACGCAAGACTGCAAAGTTATTTTTTGATGCAAATACTTGTATGTACAAGTATCCTGAGCAAGCAAGTTTCTAGGAGAAAGGAAGCCTTTCCGAGTTAGTCAATAATGATCACCTTGATATAAACGCCGACATCTTTAGTGGGGTCCCAATACACATGTAGTGCGTTCAAACAGGCTGGTTGTTCCACTTTGATCACTCCATAGGAGAGCGGGACGTCTACCTGTGAAAAAATAAAAAAACAATTTGAAAAATAAATAACTTTTTAGATAACTATTCTATAATATACTATACTATACTACCTACTATAATATATACCTTGTCAATTATCATTTTCGACCTTAGTCGCTTTTCTCATTTACTGTAATATCACATACATATTTTTATATGAACCTTGCAGTAACACATGTTACTATGTATATCAATATTATACACATATTATGAAGGATACGCAGAATCTGTTTTCGTAATGTAGGTACTGCACGTCAATGAAAATTGCAACAATTAAAAGATATATTCTAAGCTTACTTTATAATTAGGAAATATGTAACAGTGACTTCACAACCTACCCAAAATTTTAAGATCCGAAGATGATGATAAATTACTATAAAAAACTACTGGCCGGATCTTACACAATAATAAATGGCACCACATGAGAAGCGCCAGATTTCAAACAAAAATATCATCAAAATCGGTTCACTTAGAAAAATCTAAGGCCTAAAAATATACAGCCAAATTGAGAACCTTCTTCTTTTTGGAAGTCGGTTGAAAATTAAACCACGTGATGGAGAGGTCGTAGCACAAACAAATTGCGAAAAAGTATTTGTATCGTGCACGTCACGCTTCGACGTACAAACTATGAGTTATCTGTGTCACTGTTGTCCTAGATAAATGACAGTTTGTACGGTTTCATACAGTTATTTTTAGGTTTAAGATATTTATTTCTGAAAAGAATATGTTATTCACTTACAAGAAAAAAACTAAAAAAAATACAATTATTAGCTGGGATAATATCTACTTATTATATGGTAAAGTTAACAAAGGTACGATATAATAAAATACAATACAAAAATTCTTTATTGATAACCAATCATAAAAGAAAAACAATACAATAAAAAGCGCTACAGTATATAATATAATATGGGGACAACATCCACACAAAGGTCTTCAGGTCCCAAATTAGGCAGGGCCTGTACTATGGTAACCCGATGACTGATACATACTTATATACATATACACACCCAGACACAGATCAAACAGATATGTTCGTGCACACAAATATTTGACCTGTCCGGGGATCGAACCCGGGACCAGCGGCTCAGAAGGCAGGGGTGCTACCAACTGCGCCAACCGGCCTGCTCAACGGCAACGGCAGTAGATTGGACAATTGGCGGCCTTATCGCTATAGTAAATCTCTAACAGGCAAAAAGGTTGGTTCAAAATGATACCCAAACTTTTAACTGGTTCTTCAAAAGGAATGTTTGTATGGTCGAAGATAACCTGAGAAAGACGGAACCAATCAATTTAGAATATCATCCTAGTACTACCAATAACGATGATCTGGGTTTTCAAGGGATTTTCGATTAGGCCAAACGATTTACTCCAATTTGAAAATCTGCCTTAATCTGTCCGCATCAGGACAAAAAATAACAATAGATTTATGAATGAAACTTGCCTCGAATGAGGCTTGCTGATTCGGACAGATTAAGTCAGCATTAATCCAATTAATAGCAAGAGGAAGGTCATCTAAAGAAGCCTGGGTGTATATAGGTCGTTTGCATAGAAATGGTAGGAAGAAGATAACTGACTTGAAATTGAATTGATAAAAATTGCAAAAAGTAAGGGAGACACACGTTGCCGGCGGCCATACAGGTAACTATTAAACCAGAGAACAGCTGTTGGAGATACGTTAAGAGCACGAAGAATTGCAAGTAAGTCAAAATCAACATTATTAATGGCGTTACTAAAGTCTAGTAGTGAAAGCACAGTCAATTGCCCGTTACTCATACCATACCGGATATCATCCGTGATTTTAACCAAGGCAGATACAGTACTATGACCAGGTCGAAAACCAGATCGAAAGGGATTAAGAAGAGAATTCCTGATAAGGAAAGAGGAAAGTTGGTGATGAACAAGACGCTCAAACACCTTTGAAAGAAAAGGGAGAATGGATATAGGACGAAATTCAGAAAACATGATGGGTTAAATTTTTTGGTAAGTGGAGTTATTTGTGCTTCTTTCCACGCTGAAAGGAATGCACCATTAGTTATAGAAAAATTAAAGATGTAACAGATTATAGGAGTGATTTCATCTAATATGGGTAAAATCATCTTACGACTGATGTTATCGGTACCACTTGCGTTTGAAGAAATAGAAAAAACGGCTATCTTAACGTCACAATCAACAATTTCACTAAAAATAAAAGGAGAGTGACTGTGGTCAGGAGGTGGCATGGTTACAATTTAAAACACGTTCACGTTACGTTCACGTATAGTTAGTTATACGTGAACGTCAAATGAACGTGATTACGTGAATACCAATTATAGTATCGGAGACAATTTACAACTACCCTCCGTGCTAGTAAAACTGTATTACGGCAGGGTAGTGCATCTCGCTCTTTCCTGTTATAGTTGCATACACTGTCTTGTTCTACCGTGTGGGTCATCATTGTAGCATAGGTTAGGAAGGATTAAACTACATACTATAAGTACTGATGGGTGGCTGTTGACTTAACGGGGGTAAAGGTCTCTTTTTGTAGTTTTTTGTAAATTATTCGTAAACGGTGGCTCGTGGCAAAAAAATGTTCTTAATATTAAGTAATCTCTATAAAATTATCTACAAAAAAGATTCTCTACACTTTTTCTTTATTTTTTAATTTCTTACTAATATTTCCCGGTAAAACATTAGTATGATTTTTTTGTAATGTGAAATTTTATCTAATATTATAATTGTTTTTGTCCTGTATCACATTGTATCTTAATAATAAAATTATGATAGTAATGTATTGATGTAAAGACAAATACATTTGAAAGAAGATTACGTATATAGTGATTATCACAGACCAATATATGATGTACGTTCGTTTAGCTCATGAGGGCATTGGTGGCGTTGTCATTGATGGCTCTTTTGTTAAAGCATTCGTAAAGCTCAAAAACGTTATTTTTGCCACTTTTGCCACATTTGCTCACACCCTATTCGAACGCTCAACTGAGCATAAGACCTAGAATTGCATGATTATGCTGTCATACACATAGCTGTCAAAAAACGATTACAAACAATCATGCTCCGGACGTGGGTTAAAAATTGCAAATCATCATCTTTTTTAGCTTTCGGAACGCTGAACAAAAAGAGACATGAACATTTTCACCCACAGATGCCCAATTCGATCGCCCCTTGTGAGCGTTTTTAGCGTTATTTTCGCTGAAAACGATCACAAATAGCCTATTCAAACGCAGTAATGGGGACTATATTTTCTTTGACAGTGACATTGAACCAGTTTAGTCACAGATAAGAATGGGTAATCATGCTTTCCCCACAGACTATGTTAAACTTTTTCTTCATCATCATCATCATCATCATCATCAGCCTGTAGCAGTCCACTGCTGGACATAGGCCTCTCCAATTGCACGCCACTTAGGTCTATCTTGGGCTTCTCGCATCCAGTTTTTGCCAGCCGTCTTGCGCAGATCGTCACTCCACCGTGCCTCAGGACGTCCTACACTACGTTTGCCGAGACGCGGTCTCCACTCTAGAACTCGTTTACCCCAACGGTTGTCGGTTCTACGGCTAATATGGCCAGCCCACTGCCACTTCAGCTTGCTGATCCGGTGGGCTATGTCGATGACCTTGGTTCTCTGACGGATCACTTCATTTCTGATGTGATCCCTCAGAGAAACACCGAGCATAGCCCTTTCCATAGCCCGCTGAGCGACTTTGAGCTTGTGGACCATTCGAGCCGTCAGTGTCCACGTTTCGGCTCCGTATGTCATGACGGGTAGGACGCACTGATTGAAGACTTTCGTCTTCAGGCACTGTGGAATCGGCGAAGTAAGGACTCGTAGTTTCCCAAACGCTGCCCAGCCCAGCCGAATTCTTCTATTCACCTCGTTCTCAAAGTTGTTTTTTCCCAACTGCAATGTCTGCCCGAGGTACACATATTTTTGAACAACTTCGAGAACGGCGCCGTGTATCGCAATCGGTTCCGGTAGAACATGTTCGTTGAACATGACCTTGGTTTTGTCCAAGTTCATCCGTAGGCCGATGCGTATAGAAGAGTCAGCCAGGTCATTCAGCATCTGTTGCAGGTCCTGCAGCGTCTCTGCCACGATGACGATATCGTCAGCAAATCGCAAGTGAGAGATGTATTCGCCGTTGATATTAATGCCACGTCCTTTCCAGTTCAGCGTCTTGAACATATCCTCCATTGCATTTGAAAACAATTTCGGGGAAATAACGTCCCCTTGTCTCACTCCTCGATGCAACGGTATGGGACTTGTTTGCTGATTCTGTACTTGGACGGACATGGTGGCGGTTTCGTAAAGACATCTCATCACTTGGATGTATCGCCAATCTATCTGGCAACGCTGCAGGGACTCCAGAACAGACCAGATTTCAACCGAGTCAAAGGCCTTCTCATAGTCCACGAATGCTAGACACAGGGGCTGATTATACTCTTCGGTCTTCTGTATAATCTGCCGCAATGTGTGAATGTGGTCTATGGTGCCGTATCCGCTCCGAAACCCAGCCTGTTCCGGTGGTTGGAATTCGTCGAGTCTACGCGCAAGACGGTTCGTGATCACTCTTGAAAACAGCTTATAGACGTGGCTTAGAAGGGATATGGGTCGATAGTTCTTCAGCAGGGTCTTATCTCCTTTTTTGAAGAACAGGACGACCACACTCCTACTCCACGCCTCTGGAGTTCTCCCTTCGAACAGGACAGCGTTAAAAAGCTTCTGGAGCTCCCTCAGTACGGGTTTACCTCCTGCTTTTAGTAGCTCTGTTGTAACGCCATCCTCTCCAGGGGCTTTTCCATTTTTAAGCTGTCTAAGAGCGATCTCGATTTCGCCAATACTGACTTCTGGCAAGTCTTCGGTGAAATGGCGTGTTAACGTGGCTCTAGGATCATTTTCGGGATCAGGTCGAGATGCATGCGATGCGTATAATCGGCCATAGAAGTCCTCCACTTCCGAAAGGACTGCCGGCTTCGAAGCAACGACTTCTCCACTAGCTGTGGTCAACTTCGTCAGGTGGCTTCTTCCAAGAGATTGTACGAACACCTTTGACCCTCGATTCTGCTCGATCGCTCTTTCGATCGAAAGAGTATTGAAGCACCGGAGGTCGTGTCGTACGTTCTTGTTGATCTCTCGGTTTTGAGTCCGCTTTTCTGACGAAGTGATGGGTGGGTTTTCACGTCGTTCCTTCATTAGCCCCAAAGTCTCTTCTGAAAGCTTGGACTTCTTGCCCTTACGCTGCATGTAACAAAATCTCGTACCTTCTTCCCTGAGGACCCGAGTCACATTTTTGAGGTTCTGGTTTACGTCTGTGGTGGTTTCCACGGCAGCGAATTGGTTCTCCAGGTTTAACTGGAATGTTTCAGATCCTGCAATGGTTTGGAGCAGTGTTGGTCGGAGCCTGGACTTCATCAGACGGACACGTTGCGCCTTGAAGTTGATATTCAGAGAGCCTCGGACAAGTCGGTGATCGCTACCGGTATTGAACCTGTTGATCACGGAGACATCTCTAAATATGTGCCTTTTATTCGTCATGATGAAGTCAATCTCATTTTTAGTCCTAGTGTCGGGGCTTAGCCACGTCCACTTCCTTTGGGGCTGTTTCTTAAAGAAGGAGTTCATCAAGAAGAGCCCCTCCCGTTCGAGGAAGTTGACGAGCATTTGCCCCCTATGGTTTCTGCTTCCAAAGCCATGGCATCCTACTACCGATTCGCTGAAATTCTGTACTCCCACTTTAGCGTTAAAGTCCCCCATGACAACGGTGTACTGGGTCTTTGTAGTGAAGTGGAGGGCCCTCGATATGTCATCGAACATATCCTCCACTTCATCGTCCGAGTGTGTTGAGGTCGGTGCGTACACTTGCACCACCTTGAGGCTATACCTCTCGGTGAGCTTCACAATAAGGTACGCTACCCTATTCGACACATTGGACACTTCCACAACGTTGTCAGAAAGGGACTTGTTTACCAGAAACCCAACGCCACCTTGGGATTGTTGGTCTCCCTCTCGGAAGTACATAAGGTGGCCCGATTCTAGGGTTAAGGTGTCCTCCCCCTCTCTTCGGACTTCACTCAACCCCAGTATGTGCCACCTAATTTTCCCAAGTTCCACCTCGAGTTGCGCCAGATGCGAGTCAAGCCTTAGCGTGCGTCCGTTATACGTCGCCAGGGTCAGTTGTTTGTGGTGGCCTTCCGTAGCCCGGAGATTCTTAGCACCCCTCGCCCCGCCGTTACCATGGTCGCCACCATGACCAGGAATAGCGGGGCCGCCGGGAACTAGGGGCCGTGGCTTGTTGTTGTCCTGCATTGGAGGAGATTGCCCGTAATCGCCACGCTGGGCAGGCGGGTTGGCGATCGCAGGGCGTAGCTTCTCGCACCGGTGACGCTGCTGCCCGTCACCGGCCTGTTGCATTTAGCGACGCCTGTTGGGATGGGTATACCGCCATCGGTCGGTTGTCAGAGCCTCGTTCGTCGATCAGCAGGATGTACCGCGTGCAGGTGAGGTTGACTTGGGTCAAAAGATGTTGGCTCGCCCCTTACATCCCTCTTTTTCCTTTTCCCTTTTTCCCTTCCAACTTTTTCTTAACCAATTGTAATGATGTGTGTGTAATATGTTGTATTTTCTAAACGAGTATGTAGAGTAATGGTAATGTTAAATCACGCATAGTGTAAATTATCCGTTGGTTAATTAACAGCGTTGGTTGTTTAACATGAATTTAAAAGTTGTTTTGTCACTTGCCATCATGAGTAAGAGCACTGAAATCAGTGGCGAGACAGTTACTGTTAACACTATGCGTTTAGCAAAGAACTGTCATATCAAAGAACGAAGAAGATGTTGCAGTGCTTTTGACCTATGAACTAACTCTATTCCCTATGACTCTGTTTCTCGAGGGAGATATGCGAAAAGAGAAAAGTCCTCCCTCTACGATGTAGAGAGATCTTGTCAGTAGAGAACAACGCAGCTCTCGATGTCAGCCAAAGCAACAATGCACCAGATGGTGGTTTCCTTCTACACCGTGTGAAATGGAAACCGTCTTCTAATGTTTCTTCGATTTGCCATCAGTATATTACCTAGGTACATAAACATTACGGTCCAAATTGGTATGGTGGTTTTTGATGGTTATGGTGATGTCAACAGCACAAAACGAGCTGAGCAGAAGCGACAAGGTCTGTAAACAACTTCGGTTGACATTAACTTGTAACGAAAATACCGATCATCACTGTTCAACATTTCAATTCATTTATTAATTCATAAGCAAAATAAATTGTATTGTACACACAAAGAATATTGTACAGGAGCATATCCTCGGCAATGAAAGGAATTAAACAAGGCTGATCGATGAAACCGAAATCAGATTGGCCAATCTTCCTCCTACCAGAGGAGCTTCGAAGCAGCACTCGTTCAGAGTATACCTACAGGTATCTTCATCACCCAAGTTATCAAATACTGTTTTGTTAGAACTTCAAACATCTATTTTAGGCAAATACTAAAGTTGATATTTTTACTTTTTATGCCTAAGAAATATAAGTTTATTTTTTAATGCCCACATTTCGTTAAATATTGATCCAGCGAAATGATGTATAGAAACATGTAGAGAATTCTATGGAGACACACTTTTACATCGTTTACGCCAGGGATCTTAACCCCCCGCTTCGTTAGCTCCACCCTCACCGATCAATATTTTTAGTATGTTGTTTAAGACACCTTTCCCTACAACTATACCATAATTCATTTTTACACGTATCATTTCCCCTACTTTTCCTTCGTTGGGTGAGCTATTCGTGCTAGGCCCACTCACAGACTATAAGATACGGCCCACTGAAAGATTAATCGTTAGTGACGTCAACGCAGGACACTTTTTACCTTTTATAACTTGGAATCGTCCGGTTGTACATTTACCATTCCGCAAGTCACACAAATACGTAAATATTTAAATGACATATATGTCAATAAGAATTCTTAATGTGTGGAGACTTACATAATAGAGATCTGTTAGAGTTAATCAACTTTCAAATAAAGGAGGGAATATTTTTTTTAGAAAATAGTTGTTTTTCTTTATGTCTTAATCCTTGCATAATATTTCATCACTAAACTTAACAAAGATTCTGCTTACCTCTACAATTCGCTCCCCTAGTCTCTCAGCATGCCACTGGGATATCTGTTCTCTCTCCATGTACTGAAGCCTACGCTCGTGGAAACATATCTTTAACACGCTCTGTAAAAAAATAAACACTTCTTAAAGGGAGACAATCGTTTACTAGAAGTCAGAACTCTTCGCATACCTAACCAAGACCAGAAATATGGAATGATTCACGGCGATCATCTTGCGTACTATATCGCGAAGGTATGGCGCTGACAAGCATACAAAATATTCGAAACAATAATCGTAATCTTAATACTTGTGCACTATAAGTTTGCCGGCAGTATAATATATGACACTGCGGTTGGTACCTACCAAGGCGGCCTCTTACACTAAAGGCCTACCACGTAATAAGTCGGGTTTCCTCATCACTTACGATTCGCATTCCTACGGCGGAGAGAATATCTCACTCTTCCTTTACGGAGCCAAATCCTACTAAGCTTTTCTCAGGTATACCTACGGGTTTTAAGAGCGGTCACACTTCTCATATAAATACTCATCATTTGACATTGCGATTTTAGAGAGAAAACACACATCCTCTGACGGGGTTCGTAACCGCGTCTTCTGACAATTCGTGTCAGGCGCCATGACCACTAGGCCACCACTCAAGACTTCATTATGGCATTGATATTTTCAAAAGAAAAATTGAAATCATATACATCATATTTAGTTTTCTAAAGCAGCAAAAAAAAACATTGAGATAGGTACTGATTGTAGGAAAAGCCTCCAAATATATTTTCATCTGTGTGCATCTGAAAATATATGCACATATTGACTAAACTTTGGCCGTTCATATTATACTCATAAATTGTAAAATTATAGTAACCCCTCACTACATAGATAGATAGATAAACTCTTGATTGCAACACCACATTATAAAATACAACAAACAAGTGTCACAATGGGCGGTCTTATCGCTCAGAGCGATCTCTTCCATGCACGGGATAAAATATGTATACAAGTAACGGTGGTGCATAAAACAAGAACAATATAGAAGACTTTTAAAATTAAGTTACAACATATATTATATAATATATTAAACATATATATACATAGGTTGATGTGTGGTCTCTCGCACATAACGTATTCTATATCGACTAGTTTGCTCGCGCCACAAAACTGCAAGGATTTTTGAGGTCCAAAGTGTCGGCGCAACAATTGTTGCAAGTAAGTGTCACGCGCGTTTTTCTTTTGTTTATTTTTTAAAGTCATCCCAATGTTTAACCATAGAGTTTAATTCTTTTGCGTAATATATTTTCTTTCTATGGCAACACTACACACGTACATGTTCTATCTGTGAAATTAAAAAAAATAAATGTTTATATTTTCATTTGTGTTTGGCGGTGAGGTTATGTTTTGTGCTATAGTTTTTAGTGAATTAATCGGGTTAAACTTATGATTTTGATACAAATTAAACATGAATATGATCGTGAATGTGTAAGGAATACTGTAAATATGTGATTTAAGTTCTGACATCAAAATTTACACGAAATAAATTTGTCACGAATCGACAACACTCGGTAAGCTAATTTCTCATTGTTATGATTTGCTTTATTTTGAATAGATTATACTTTTACATTGTAAAATATCACAGAAATAATGTTGTCAAGTAATTACACCCACTCAGCATATGATAAATACGCCATATCATGTCAGGATAGGAGGAGGAAGTCACGTGACAGTTAAATTAGGTTGTACTAAAAATTCAAAACATGTAATTTTTTTAAATATTTCTGATTTATAATTATTCTTTGAAACCTAGTTTGGTTTGTAGAATTTCTAGTAAGAATTCCAATAAAATAAAAAAACCAACAAGAAAATTTATATTTCTTTAAAAAATTTTTTTTAAAGAAATCACCATCACTAAGTCTAGAAAATGGATTGAAGTTGAAAAAAAAATCATTATTGGCCGAAATTTCAAAGTAGCTCTTATTTTTTATGTAATTATTAATAACCTAAGCATATGTTACTACGTAAAAATAATATTTCTGTTCTAGACATTCAAAATATTTATAAATATCAAATCAAAATCCTGTCTTGGTGTAATAATGTAAATAATGCTTACCAAAGCATTATTTATTGATAAAACTTAATGTTTGTGGTCAGATTGCAAGTTTTTTTTATGATATTATTTCTTCTACGAATTCAAATATTTGAATGTAATTAGTTAGATATGTGTTTTTGCTATTTAATTACCGCAAAAAACCTATAGGTATTAATGTAAAATTTTTAAATTACAATTTTTTTCCACATCAACTCTGATTTTTTTGGCTACGTCAAGTTTGTCCTCGTGTAACATAACATTTTACTAATACATTTGACATAAATGTTTATGTATCAGATTCCTTGGTTATTCAACTATCTCTGACAAAAATTTCGTCTCTTAACTCGCTATAGGTATGGCACAAGAGCCATTTATTCCCAACTCGGCGCAAACTTTTGACGCGGGCGCAGGTCGTAACACTCGGGAGCAATCACGAGGGCGCCACAGGGCTCCTTAGGCAAGTTAGTCGACCCATTCTACTGCATACTGCAGCGTTTTTAGTAATAATGAAACAGGACAGAGATGAACTCACGATATCACAGGAAATTTTTGCTTAATTTCTGTTCGGCACATATTTATTCAATGCAAAAACTGACTGTACTCTCGTAATTATAGTCGGTGATCTGTGGTTGCTGCGATCTTGCAGCGTGATCTCCCTGAGGATTGACATCAGACATTGTAACATATGGTAGTTGAGCTCTTTTTATTACTACTATTTAGCCTTTTGTAGTAAATTTAATTGTACTTATAACCTCCCTAATTTAATTTGGTGATCGTCTACCTAATGATTACGCTAACATTGTAAACTATTGTACTCGTAGTAACCTTAGCTCTTTTCAGGGTGACTTGAGACAAAGAGACTATTTAGGACTGATAAATGTACCTAATGAAATCCTAAGTAAAACCTAGTACTTATAAAAACGATTATGATGATGAGACAGATATTAAATTGTTGGGGATACATAAACTTATAACATTATATCCGTAATCTAAACTTTTATCTATAATTCCTAGCGGCCAGATCCATTATCCTAGAGTACGTGGGGCGCACTAAAAGTTTCCCGAATCAATAATGAAAAAATACTTTTAATGGTCAAAAATGAATTTATTGTTTCTCAAAATAATCTCTCTTTGCGTCAACGCACTTTTTCATACGATTGAACCAATTTTTAAAACATTTTGTACCACTCCTCCGTGGTGACGTCAGATACGTGTTTTTCATACTCTTCGCAAACCTCTTCTGGTGATGAAAACCGTTGATCGCGTAATTGGTTCTTGATTTTTGGGAACAGAAAAAATCATGCGGTGCTAGGTCAGGACTGTATGCTGGATGACTCATAAGTTGTACGTTTTTCGCCTTCAAAAACTTATTTGTGTCTGGCCGTGTGGGAACTTACCGTTACTTTCACGGAGTTTGCCCATAATTTCCGGTCAACAAATGTTCGTGTGCCAGTCACTATTCACGATACGAAATATTCGTATTCTATTAATATTCTAAAGCAACAGTAGCCACGTGTCCAGTTTTATTATAAAAAAGACTCAATCTTCCGCTTCGAGGCACTTTTCACGCGCGCCTCTTTGGTTGGTTTCGGCTCATCTCTATAGACCCATACGCTCGATTGCTGCTTCGTTTTGGGATCATAGCTGTTAATCCATGTTTTGTCATCTGTTACTATGTCCCACACCAAATTTGAAGCCCCTTCGTTTTATCTGGCAAGCATACGAGTAGCATGGCACCAAGTGATGCGGTCCGTTTTTTGAGCATCAGTCAAATTGTGTGGGATCCATCGAGAAAACAGCTTTCTCACACCCAAATGTTTGTGCAGGATTGACTGTATTTGTCTCTTGCCTATGTCCAAAGATGTCCGGATCTCATGGTAGGTCACATGCCTGTCTGTTTCAATCATACGTCGCACAGCATCGATGTTATTGTTATTCACAGCGACGACCACGACCGCGTTTGAATCCTGCAAACCAGCTATAAATGGTCGTCTTGCATGGTGCTTTTTCGCCAAAAGCACATTCAAGCCGAACGAGGCTTTGCTGAGCTGTTAAATTACACTTAAAATCGTAAAAAATCATGCAACGAAAATTTTCCCGAGTTAAATCTATTTTATTGTAATCACGCAATTTTTAAAATGACGCCACAATGTGAAAACAATTAACAATCAGCTGAATAAACAAATTTTATTCCACGGCTAAGAGTTCCATTTTCAAATTTAGTAATAACTTCTTAAATATTGTTTATGTAAGTGGCCCATTCCGGAAACTTTTAGTGTGAGCTATGTATTATCGTCGTGAGAATCGTCTATGGATTTTTGATTTATTTTATTAAGCGTTAATAATATATTTAATGTAATTGTTTTTGCATTCCCTGGTTAGATATGACTAAATAATTCTGCTAAAATATTGTTTAGAATTAAGCTTATTTAATTATCTTGTCTTTGTAACCTTGACATAAATTGACAATAAAGATTTGGGTAGATAGGGGTAATTTTGTTTAAGATCATTCATTTGAAATAAAACTTTTTAATTACTTACTTATATTAAGTATTCTTGTAGAACTATAGTGAAATATATTAGATAGATTATTAAATATCAGATTAGTATTGTATTGAAGCTTCCCAATACTGAGTGATACTAAAGGTTTCATTAGTATTTCTATTTAGGTCTCACCTTCAAAACATAGATTTTATTAATGGATTTATCACGAGAGTCTATCACTATCGTTTACTGTTGGAATTAAGCTTTATGAGGTTGTCAATATAAATATAGTGAACTACTATGGTCAGTTCTAAATATTAATCTTGTTTGTACTTTTTATCGTATAAGTAGGTATGTTGCTTGAATATGTAGTCGATTGCTACACAAGTTCGTATAATTTTGGTAATAGATATTTAATCATTTTGGTCTAATTTTGCTTATTAATATTTATTATTTTATGAATAGTTGTCGGCTAAACAAGGCAGTCGCGATTGTTATGATTAGTTAAGGCTATTGATCCTTTTTAAACGTTTTTTTTTAATATAATCGTATTAGACTGTTCACTAGTTTCTGAGTATACTGAGTCTAATGCTATTTTGTGAAAGGGATGTTTTGGTGTTTTCATGGACTTGCAACCATGGAATCGTAAGGTTAAGAGGCGCCTTCTTACAGTATGCTAATGCTCCCCTTTCGCACACCAGACCTCATCCTTGACTATCTGGCGCTAGCTATATACAGTTCAATGCTGAGATGTTTCCTTATGAATTTATTTATTTTTATCAATTCATATGTCTTAGGTAGGTATAAAGATGGAACTTAAAATTACATGTGCTGACGCCAAAACTTGCCATTGCAGGCGTATGAAGTTATACATTTAGTTAATTGTAGTTTTACTTATAATTATAGAAATACATTCATATTATTCATAGATATTATATTTGCTCAGTAATTTATCATTTATGGAATAGTATGTCTTGTCAATTAATAATTTCTTAAGCCTACATTTAAAAATGTCAACATCAGTGGTCTCTTTTAGAGGTTTTGTCAGTTTGTTATAAATAGTAAACCTCATCAGAAACGTGCTATTGCTATAGAAAGCTGTTCTACGGTACGGCTCATGCAGTCTATCATTGTGCCATTTGCTTTTTAAAGTTGCATACTTCTCTTCTTATTCTTCACAAGTACGGCTGATTCGTAAATATATATCGAAGAAAGTGTCAGCAGCTTCAAATTCCGAAAGTAAGGTTTGCAGGAATCTCTTTGCTTCAACCCATATATTGCTCTAATACATTTCTTTTGAGCTAGTAGAGCAGAATGCTTTTCTACAAAGTTTAAAAAATTTTGTGTGCATCTGACATAAGCGTGATAGGCGGTTAATAAAGTAGCTTCATTTGCAACTTTACGTAACATGTACAACGCATAAGAACATTGATTGAGCTGAGCGCGCAAATGGGCTACATGTGACCGCCATGATAAATTCGAGTCAATGTGAACACCTAGAAATTTAGTTGTCTGAATTTCATTGATACGTTTGCCGCGATAATTAATATTTCAAATGTCAAAATGAGTATTATAATTTTTAAATGTCATAATGTGGGTTTTGTCAAAATTATTTTTTAGATTATTGTTTTGAAGCCAGTCTATTATAGATTCTAAAGTGTTATTGATTTCGTGTTCATGGTCGCCATTTTTGTTATCGGTAAAAATTACAGTGATATCATCATCAAACATGACCATTAGGTGGTTTATGGCGCGGGGAAGGTCATTAATATAAATTTAAAATAATAAAGGCCCTAGTTGCTGCCTTGTGGCATATTTTATCTTCCTACATATCGACAATAATTTAGATTCAGTTTTATTTGCAGTGTTTAGTATAGTTATTTCTGTGTATTGTAACCTGTTTGCTAAGTAAGATATGATTAAATTTAAAACATTGCGTCTTATACCATATCGCTCAAGCTTATTTATTAAGATTTTGTGGTCAACATAATCAAAAGCTTTTTTCATGTGTGTAGAGAGCCGTAATCCTTTTTTTGTTGTCAAGTCCGCAGTATATCCTCTCAAGAAAATTCAATATAGCTGTGTTTATGGAGGTTTTCTTTCGAAAACCTGCTTGTTCAGGAGCAAAAATATTGTTAGATTCGAAAAAGTTATTCAGGCGTGTGTGAATCACCTTTTCAAAGATTTTTGAAAATACTGGTATCATCGCTATTGGTCTATAGGAACCCATATTTTCCTTATTTTCTTTTTTGAAGAGAGGTATGACTATAGAAGTTTTAAGTTTGTCGGGAAAGGTCTTCTCGAAGCTTTTGTTAATGATGTCGCTAAGGATAGGAGATATAATATTATCCACTTTTTAAATTACGAGTACTCTGCTAGATATACCGTCATAACCGGGACTGTTTGTGTTTTCAAGGGATTGAATGACTTGTAAAATTTTGTACGCACTCGTAGGTTCTAGGAAGCACGAATTTGACTGGGAGTGTTTTAGTGTATTAAAACATCGGTTGTACCACCCCTGATATTGTGAGCAATGTTGTCGAGGCAGGTCAAGCTACGAGGCCTTGTAGGTTGGTTCACGCTTAATTTGAGGTAGTAACGTGATAGAGTGTCTTCAAACTGTCTAACAGCAGGCTCTTTTTTTAGGGTGTTAATGTTAAAGTCACCGCTAGCGATGACTTTTTTATTTTGATAACAAGTTGCATTCAGGACCTCTTCTAGCCTATTGAAAAACTTGTCTCGTGTCGATGTTTTAGTTCTCGGGGGTCTATAAACACATACTCCTATAATTTTATGCTCAACTAGTTCGATTGCACAATACTCAAGAATATTAACAATACTTAGCGAATTGACCTCAGGTAGAGTTTTGTACTTGTGTGAGTTGAAGACTAGTGTACCTGAACCTCCAACTCTATTGTGTCTACAAGATTTGGAGACCAAGGAATAGTTATCTATATTAAGGAGATGAGAGTCACTTTCCATCATATTATGTTCAGTAATGCATACTACGTCAATAAATCTATTCTTATTTTTAGGCCATCTAAACATACTGTCAAATTTTCCATTTTATTAATCAGACCGTCAATATTTTGGTGCATAATATTTACCGAATTATAAACGAAAAAAATCTTTATTTACCGTAGTTTCACACTGTTTAGGGTTTATGTATCTTTGTCATATTCTCTTGGATTATATTTACTGTTTGAGTATTTTTATCCGCCATAGTTGGACGTTTACAGTTTATGTGGTTTGAAGCAAGGTGCAGAAGCAAGAATTTGCAAGGTGTATCTTTATTGATGATATTTTATTCATACTTTATATTGTTTAACAGTTTATATCATGCTATTAGTATGCTACTAATTATGTTACTAGCATAATATAAGTTATTATTATTAAATTGATTTCCTTTTACAGTATCGTTATTGGTAGACATTTGTTTTTGCTCTTTTTTTAGAATTCGAATAATCAGACAGTTCAATGTCCTTGTGATATACACACATATATATGTACAATTTTTTTAATTTACGTAAATGACCTTCCAAAAATTATTGACGATTCCTGTATACTTTTTGCGGATGACATTTCGATACTGACATCATTTAAAAATAACATGAATTTAAATAATCATTTAACTGACATTCTCAACAATGTAATAAATTGGATGACTAACCATTATCTTGACTTAAATTTAGCAAAAACAAAAATAATACAATTTAGACCATATCAAAAACCCCCCCTTGACATTAATTTTACATACAATAATAATAAATTAGCTTGTGTCGATGCGGCGACACTTCTAGGCCTAGAACTAGATACGCACATTAACTGGAAATTACATATTAATAAAATAAAAAGTAAAATGTCTAGTTTCTCATATGCATTGAGGGAACTTAGGCGAGCCACTGACCAAAACACAGCTATATCTGCTTACTACGGATTCGCGTTTTCGTGGCTTAGTTATGGTATCATAATGTGGGGCAACAGTGTAGACGCCAGTGACCTCTTTATCGCTCAAAAAAAATGTATTAGGATACTTGCCAATATAAAAGCACCTAACATCAATATACCAAATTTTCACAAACCATATTTTATTAAATTTAAATTTCTATCCTTAGTATCTATTTATATTCTAGAAATTTGCAAATTTGTAAAAAAATACCCATCATTATTCCAAAAATATACCGATCAACGACGTGATATTCGATCTCAATATAGGCATAAATTGATAAAACCAAAGTCCAATCTAGAAATGTACAGATCCGGCCCTAATTTAATGGCTATAGATATATATAATAAGCTGCCTAATACGCTAAAAGACATTGAAAAGGTAGAATGTTTTATAAAAAACCTAAAATCTTTACTTGAATCTAAATGTTACTATACCTTAGACGAATTCTTCAACGATAAATTCAATGATATATAAATAGATCGTTCCGTTCCTACCATTGCCATACCCTTATAGGGTCATATGTATAACACACACAAACATGTTAAATAAGACCTGCATGTAGCTACATATGTTGCAATAAACAATTGAGAATTGAGAATTGATATATTATTTCCAATTTATCTAACATCTTTTATTAGAATTGACAATATCACGAAAATCAAATTGGGAGAATTCTCTCTACATTTTTAGCTTTGAGCATTTCTACGGAAACATTTTATTCCAGCTATTAGCAAATTTATTAACTTTTGCCTCAATATTTTAGATAATGTACTATAACTAAGTGAAAATATATCTTCTAGTCTATTTATTCTAAACTAGTCATCTTGAATTATTA
This sequence comes from Selenia dentaria, assembly GCA_917880725.1. Taxonomy (NCBI): domain Eukaryota; kingdom Metazoa; phylum Arthropoda; class Insecta; order Lepidoptera; family Geometridae; genus Selenia; species Selenia dentaria. The sequence continues at coordinate 5,469,160 of OU862902.1, forward strand.
TCTAATCAGCATTATTTTAATTTGACTTTATTTCAAATTATTTTTACTTTTTAAAACTTTTATTTCAAAGTCCTTATTTAAGAATTGTAAATAAATTATATTGCTTTATATATCAGTATATAAAGCAATATACTCGTAGTTTATTTGCAATATAGTTTATTACAATAATATCCAAGTAGTATATCGTTTAATACTATAATACCCGAAGTATAAAATATTAGTTTTTCATAAATACCCTTTGAAATATTTAATTCTTTATGAAGGTCTAATTGTAACTAATATTTCCTACTCTACAATACCTAGAATTTCCTATCAATCTACGAGTATCTAAAGTGTCATTTAAAACTAGAAACCCGTGTTTCACATTAAACTAAATAATCAATTCATGTAAATCATGTCACATTACATATACAAATTAAAAATATTTCGATGTTAAACAAACACCTAATCAAATAGGCCACCCCTAACCGTACCAGATGCAAAGGTGCCCATCACACTGGCTGCATTGCCACGCTGGATGGCTATGGCCAACCTTTGAACCAGGTACGAGCCGGAGCGGGCGTCACCTGTCTTCTCTCTTAATCTCCGCCCTATCTCACCCACCAAAACTTTGGCCTCAGCGCCCCAACAACCCACGGTGTCCACGGCGATTGCACGAAATAATACCGTGTCTCCAAAGCCGCATATTTTAAACGTTTTTTACAGGAAACGTCTTCTGTAGCAGCTGCCGAAGAGCAGACGGTGCGACCCAGGTGACTAGCGGCAACAGTGCTGACGCAAATGGTGTCCCATACTAGGCACTTGCCATTTTTCCATGGCACCAGGTCAGCCCGCCCGGTCTCTTACCGTCAGACCTGCATTGGCCGGGCAAGGAATGTCTGCCGATACAAAGGCTCTTCGGACAATGTCGTTGAGAACATGGTGTCGCGGAAACCTCCTTGTGCATCGACGACAACTTAGGGCATGATGACCATCGGCCTCCATCATAGAACCGCAGGTGCATATATGGGGTTCACACACCTTACAGCCCAGGCGGAGAGCTACTGCCACACGCAGTGAGTCGTCTTCTAGCAAAGTTCCCAAGTGAGACGAAGGAAGCGCGTGAAACCATGCCCCCGATTCTGACTACAACACAGCCTTGAGTCTGGCTTGATCGGCCACCAAGGCATCCTCCAGCAACTGCTCCTGCGTCCGCTTAGCTGTGACGTCATTCCAACCTCGCTGAACATGCGATAGTATAGGGCTTGCTGTATCTGCGTTGAGGACAGATCAGACACAAAAAGTATGCATACCTCGTCACTATTAGAACGTAGAATTAAAGTGACGAGATCCGTCAATCCATGCTGTTTCTAAGACGTTCCTGAGCAGTCAGGAGAAGCTGTTTGATATCGGATCAAGAAAAATAGAAGACCCTAGAAGGGTAAAAGAGTGAGATGAAAGTTCTCTGAGCCCAGGCCACAGAGGACTGAAGCTTGAAAAGTGGGTATGAGCTCCAGTGCCGCAGGGGAAAAATTCACACTTAGAGGGATTCACCTCAAGACCCAGCTCCGTGAGGCGTGGAACTAGAGCGTCCAGATCCTGGTGAACGTCTTCCGGTGACCCTCCAAGGGTACCATCATCCAGGTACCACAAGTTTAGAGGCGATTTAAAATCTGAGATGACCTTGTGAATCGCTAAACTAAATACGAGAGGCGCCAGTGGATCCACCTGCTGCGCACCTACTTGCGACTGAATTAGAGTATCATTGAAGAAAAGATTAGAAGGAGAATAATATACCTGATAAAAAAAGGGATACAGAGAGGGGATTTTGTCCTTGACCTCGCTCAAAATAACGTCTCTTTCCAGGGTGTTAAAAGCGTTACATATGTCGAGTTTCAGCACCACGCAGTCAGAGTGCTCAGGGTTCATCACGAAGGCACGCATCGCATGGATAGCAGCCTCGCACCCCCGGTGCGTCCCAAAACCTAGAGTGGCTGCAAGTACTATGGCATGGTATCTCTTACGGACAGGCACGCCAGCTTGGCCGTCAACCTCCGGAACACGTTGCCAATTGCTATTGGTCTGAGCCCTGTATCCTTTTTTGCAAATGCGCAAAGAGACTGCCTATATAAATAAGGGCACACTACCGGATTTAGCTGTCCACTCATTAAAAAGTTTGCAAGCTTTGCCAAACGCTCGAGTAAACGCTGCCCGTTTTCACCTGCAGAACTAGATGTGAGCTCCTTCAAATGCCCCGGACGAATCCCATCTAAGCCCGCCGCAGAACCGCTATAGAAAGAGCTCACCGCCAGCGTGAGGTCCTTTACCGATACAATCAAAGGATTAATTGACGTGTCTGGCGCCGACAGTGTGCTGGGGTCACCTTGCGCGAACGAGTCATCAGAAACCAGAAGCCGGACAGCTCCCCGCAGGTCCCCCTCGTAAACTTTAGCCTCTATGGCTTTTCTATTCCAAGTATTTGGGTACAGACCTCAGCAATTTAGTTACAAACCCCCACAGTTAGGTTATAAGCCGCCGCAGTTCGGTAATTGGCCTCAACAAAACTTTGGCATGACCCCACAACAATTTGGGTAATAACCACCACAAATTCAAAAGCCTCATTATCAGTCGACCGATGTATCTATGCGGACACTGCCTTGGAGACCGCAGCCTCAGCAGGCACCGCAAAAGGGCTTTAGGGAATGAGCTTACCTCTGACAACGATGACGTACAATACCATGACGATTGTTACCATGACGGTGACTACAGATATGACATTCATGACGTGTACCCTATCGATGACGTACAGTGGATGCCTTCTCAGGACTATAATGACGAAATAACCATTACAGATGAGATAGACATCCCTGAGACTGAGACATGATGCAAATTTTCAGATACAAGCCTCTCACGACAACAGGAAGTCATAACTGCCGTGTATCTATATGCCGGAAATTAATGCGAAGTTCATGATAGACACAGGAAGTACTCGGTCTTTCATAAGCCCTCGTTTGGCATACCACTACTTTCTAGATTACGTTAAACATGAAACATTCCAAGTTGTGAGTACTCACGCTAGCAGTCAGCACAACGAAGTCATAGCGATTCTCTTGCTACCCACATTCAATACTGACGATTACCACAAGCTTTACTTGTATGACGTAGACGAACGATACGAAGGACTTATAGGTAATGACTTAATCAAACAGTTAGATGCAATTATAGATTTAAAAGATTTGATATTACGGACCAAAACGACTTGCATACCAATTGTAAACAACTTAAACTACGTTATTGAATTACCTTCGCGATGCGAACAACGCGTCAAAATCCCGACCGACCAACACTCAGGAGAAGCCATCGTTGAGTTTAAAGAATTTACTTCTGAAATACGAATGCCCTGTGCATTGGTCAATTTCACAAACAGGTATGCATTAACAGTCATTCAGAACACATCCAATCAATCTATGACTCTGACGGTAACACGACCAGTTACAGTAACCCGTTTTGACACAACTGACTGTAATGTAAATTTTACTGAACATAGTACAGATAATACAGACAGATCAATTGTTAGAACAAAACTTGCAAAAGCTTCGACTCGATCATACTGTTCAGGCCTAACGCCTTCCAAAAGGCAGGAGCAACTACTCACGCGTCACATTGTTTGGCGATTTCTAACAGTTATATTTTATTAAAACACTACCGAACCGACCTTCGATGTAACAACATCTAGTCTCAAGTAAATTCTTTTTATTGCACCTTTGGGCCTTTATTTTTACACCATTGCGTACTCGAAAGACGTAACATGGTGGCCCATGAGGGGAACTAAACGGAAACCGCGTAAAACATCACAATAAACCTAAAATTTTGGAGAAGTTTGCCGCGACAACAAATCATTTCCGAAGCAAAGTTGGAGCCTTACAGTAGTGGACTAAAGCTACCGGTGCCAACCATTTAGAGGATTGAAGATATTGGGACAGCATACAGCATCTATAAGCGCCAGATTGCGAACAGTGACACCTCTAAAGTATCACATCGAGTGATCGTCGTCTGCGCGTCTCGCAAGATAAGTATCGTCATCGATTCTCCAATTCACAATTTTCATCCAAAATACCTATAAATTCCTATCTTCCCATTCAAAACAATCATTCATTTGTGTAATTCAAAGTGTTTTTGTGCATAATATTGCCAAAAACGTCCAAAAGGTGCAAATTTCGTTATATTTTTTTTATTATGTAGGTAGATTTCATATTTTTGATCATTGAAAATTTAATAACGTAGTCATTAATTCAATGAAATTCCTATCTACTTTCGCAAATTACTAGTCCATTTGTGTAAACTTAAGTAGTTTGTGCAAACTATATTGCCAAAACTTCCAAATAGTGAAAATTTAACCATAGTTTTTTTTTGTAGGTACCTACCTACTATTTTGATGTATAGGTAGCTCTCATATTTTCAATCAACAAGCAATTCTCGACAATTAAAGTAATTTCTTTAAGTTTTGCCCTACAACCAACAAATACCTGTAATCTTAATCACGTTAAGTTATACATTATTTGTCAGGTTAATTTCAATTCCAAGCGAAAGGGCACTACACAGCGAAAATAGATTCTAAATACCCTACCTACCTACGTACCTATATATGTTTTTCTTTTACATTGCAATTTATCATTTCATTGCATTCCATTGTTTTCAATCCAATCCTTATATCGTGTTGTGAAATCACATTTGCCCAATATTCATCGCATTTGCCGACTATTTCAGGCTTTCATAACTCGGGTGCGCTTCGCTTTGCGAGCAACTTGCTGCAAAGCGCTGCAGCGCAGCCTCAGCGCGGGCCTGAAACGAAAGCCGGCTGATGGGAAACCGGTTCTTCAGCAGGTGACACCAGAACGAGGAGCGTGAGCCAATTCAATCATTTATTTTTTATATGCGTCTTATTGATTGTCAAATCGGCATAATGTCTGAACCTAAGCTAGGCTATAAATAATTATCAATAAAACACGTGTAGCAGACACTCGTTTTATTTAAAGGGCAAATTACATAATTTAGAAACTATTTGAATAATGAAAATGAGCTAAGTGACATTCCACTCACCGAGTCTACGTTAAAACTTGCTAAGTTTGAGGCATTATCTGTCCGGGTTGACGACTTGCAGACTGAGCTTGAGGTCTTAAACTCTGAAAATATTGATGCTGAAATTGATGAGCGCGATAAAATGGATCAGGATATGATAAGGTGCATAGCTAATGCAAAGAATTTAATCGAGTTGTTTTCTAAAAAACATGAGTGTGATAGACGTTACTTCTTGCATAACACTTCATGCTGTACCGATGAACACCACCACGGAATAGGGTTAGGGCTGCCTCAAATCCAGATAGCTAAATTTGGAGGCGAATATTTTCGGTGGTTGGAATTACGCGATACGTTCGAAAATTTAATTCATAAAAATGATCGTATTTCCGATATAAATAAATTCCACTATCTATCCTCTTATCTCCATGTTGACGCTGCTAGAATAATTTCTAATTTGGAGATATCCGCTAAAAATTACAATGAAGCTTGGAAGTTGCGTGGACCATGTTACTAAAAACTTGCGCGCCTTGGCCAGCCTAGATCAGCCAACGGATAGATGGGATGTCTTAGTGATATTTATGTAGACTTCTAAGCTATTCGGTCACACATTATTAAAATGGGAGGAGTACCGTAACAATTCGCCAGATGACGTACCAAGCCTTGATCAGTTTTTTAAGTTTCTAACTGACTGTTCTAATGTACTTGAGTCATTAAATCATAACCATAAACCTGACAGCGTTTTAAAGTCAAACTTACCTACGCCCTCTGTGCGTGCCGTCGCAAACAACAACAACAATAGCTTTCAGAAACAAATTAACAAAAATAAAGTTAAATCTTTTGTGAGCACGTCGAGTAATAATAATAAAAAAGAGCAAATCAGTGTTACGTGCATCATTTGCAATGAGGGCCATAGAATTTACGATTGTCCTGCATTCAAGGCTAAAGGGATCGAGGACAGATTATTAGACGTAGCTAAGTTTAAACTTTGCAAACATTGTCTCGGCGAGGCTACTTGTAGAATGGGCCCGTGTCGTGAGCGAGGCTGCGCCGTCAAGTACAATACTTTGCTTCATCGTCCACAAGCATCATCAAATCAATCAATCAATACACAATCAACAATCATCATCATCAATCAAAGCTGCCGTTGGCGATGAAAATGAGGTAATAGTCAATTACTCCAAACAAAATACAAATCAGGTACTACTGTCTACTGCAATTATTGAAGTGTCAAATCCACTTGACCAGCAAAAGGTCAAGGTTCGCGCTCTTTTAGACTGTGGTAGTCAATCGTCATTTATTTCTGAGGCTCTAAAGTCCAGATTATCTTTTAAATCCCGTCCCATTGACACTCTAAAGGTCATTGGCATAGGTAATGCATCAACCAACCAAATTACAGAAAGTTGTAATGTAATATTGCAATCAATAAATACAAAGTTCAACGCGACTTTTCCATGCCTTGTGCTAAAAGAATTGACGGGACAGTTGCCAATGGCCCCCGTTGATACTCGTATCAGCTCACTACAATTACCAGAAAATATTCAACTGGCCGATCCCTTGTTCTACAAGCCAGCTGCTATAGATGTTTTGATAGGGGCGGATCTATTCTGGGACATTATAGGTAATGAGCAATATTCTTTAGGAAAAAATACTCCTAAATTACGAAATACACAGCTAGGTTGGATATTGTCCGGTCCCATTCAATCGGTACGTCACCAAGGGCGGTGGCCTGTAAACATGTTATTACTTCTAAATGCGAAGATGAAAATATTGAGAAAATGTTAACAAAATTTTGGGACTTAGAAGATATTCCCACAAATATTAATACGAGTGAAAATCAAAATGAATGTGAGAAACACTTTCTCGCTCACACGACAAGAGAAAGTTCAGGTAGATTTTGTGTAAAATTACCTTTTAAGGAATCAACTGATTGTTTAGGCTATACTTACAATTTAGCTAAAAGGCGCTTCATTAATTAAGAAAAACGATTCAAACGCAACCCTAATTTAAAAATAGAGTATAAAATGAGAGTAAGTTCATCAAAGGGTACGTGGAGTTAGGTCATTTGTCACCATCAAATCATAACTTTTATCCTGACTCGAGTCCTAGCCCGTATTATCTTTGTCATCATGCAGTACTGAAACAAGAAAGCGAGTCTACTAAGTACAGCGTGGTTTTCGACGGGTCACCCCCTTCGACTTCTGGATACTCATTGAATTCAATTTGAATGGTAGGTCCAAACGTTCAAGACTCAATTTTTTCTTTATTAATACGTGCTAGGCAGTATAAATACCTACTTACTGGAGATATAGCGAAAATGTCAGGTTATGGTGCATGAAGACGACAGGAACGTGCAGCTCATCCTGTGGAGAGATGATGAATGTCAACCCATACGGACGCTGACTCACGGTACCGCGAGCGAAAGTTACCTCAGTACTTGCTGTCTTCGGCAATTAAGGCAAGAGCACACTGACGAACGTATTAAAAATATTATACAGAAAGATTTCTATGTTGATGACCTTTTAACGGGCTCAGACGATCCAGAACAATTAATTTATATACAAAAATGTGTATCAAGTGCGTTGGACTCAGGCTGTTTTAAATTAAGAAAATACAAAAGTAATTGTCCTCAGATTTTTGCCAGTCTTACCATGAACGACGAAGACAATTTGACTATCAGCGACTCCTCGAGCACCCTTGCGCTCGGGTGGACTACTACTAGTGACACATTACATTTTCCCATAAAGGGGTTTTCTCACAGTAATGATGATACAGTAACTAAAAGATTTATTATGTCCAACGCCTTCTAGATCTTTGATTCTCTCGGTGTACTAAGCCCAGTAGTAGTACAATCTAAAATGATGATACAGGAGCTGTGGCAGCAAAAAGTAGACTGGGACCAACCCGTTCCACAGAAATTAAAAAATGATTGGATTAAATTCACTAATAAGGTTTTATCCAATTTCAAAATACCGCGAGTAGTGTTGTGTGACTCGCCTAAGTCTATTGAGCTACATTCATTTAGCGACGCATCAACCTCCGCGCTAGGAGCATGCATTCATATGAAAACTACTAGTCCTAATGATGACATCATTATCCGATTATTGTGCGCGAAGTCTAAAGTAGCGCCATTGAAGCCTCCCACCATGCCACGGTTAGAGTTGTGTGCGGCGTTAATCACAGCTAAACTTACCAAGTCCGTATTGGACTCACTCCGGTACCGGCCGGAAATTTGTGGTTTGGTGTGATTCTAGCGTGGTGCTTGGGTGGATAAAAGGTGACGTCGAGAAACTCAAAATGTACGTGGCTAATCGCGTCAGTGAGATTAAAGAGCTAACCTCCGCATCAGCGTGGAGATACGTTCCTACGGTTCTAACCCCGCCGATATAATTAGTAGGGGAGTGGATGCTCAGCGTTTAATATCCTTAAATCTATGGTGGTCAGGGCCTGACATTTTAGTAAGAAAATGGTCTGAATGGCCGGAATTAAATGCCGTAAAGCCCGACAGTCTACCCGAAGTAAAGGTGCATTCCGCAACAATAAGCGATCCTATAATCAATTTTGACAATTACTCATCTCTAAACAAATTGCAAGGATCTCTTTCTTATGTTCAAAGATTTATTTTCAACCTTAAAAAATCCACACAGCAGACGCTTAGGCGCACTGTCACCTGACGAACTCCGTGAGTCATTGCACTCACTATGCGCTATTGCTCAAAGCCAATCATTCCCCATTAAATACGAGTTACTGACAAAAGGTAAACAATTAAAGAGCACAAGTAAAGTGTTATCATTATCTCCATTTTTTGACAAGGACAAGTTAATTCGTGTAGGTGGCCACATCGATGCGTCCACGGCTTCATACGAAAAGAAACATAAACATCCAATTTTGCTGCACGCGTGAGGCGTGCAGGAAATTCTTTGTATTGCACCTTTGGGCCTTTATTTTTACACTATTGCGTACTCCAAAGACGTAACATGTTTCCGTTTAGTTCCCCTCATGGGCCACCATGTTACGTCTTTGGAGTACGCAATGGTGTAAAAATAAAGGCCCAAAGATGCAATAAAAATAATTTACTTGAGACTAGATGTTGTTACATCGAATGTCGGTTCGGTAGTGTTTTAATAAAATATAACTGTTAGAAAGCGTCAACCAATGTGACGCGCGAGTAGTTGCTCCTGCCTTTTGTTGTTACGGCTGAACACATACTAATAATGAAGAACGGGATAAAATTTTTAGACTTTGCAATGAATACAAGAATATATTCTATTGTGACCGAATTCATTTAAGTTTCACAAATCAAGTCAAGCATAAAATACGTACAAAAACGAAGATCCAATTTTTGTACGGCCCTTTAGACAAGCACCTGCTAAAGTAAATGAAATTACCAACAAGTAGAGAAGCTTTTGGAAGACAACGTCGTTTAGGAATCTCATTCTCCATGGAACGCACCGGTTCACCTTGTTCCAAAGAAGATGGATGGATCAGGAGAACTCTTTGAATTAAATGGCGAATGGTTGTAGATTTCAGACGACTTAATGATATCGCCATTGATGACCGAAACCCCTGCCTAATATAACTGACTTGTTCGATTAATTATGAAAGAACTCTTACTTTAGCACGCTTGATCTAGCAAGCGGTTACCATCAGATCGAAGTAGATCAACAGGATAAGGAAAAAACAGCTTTCAGCACGCAAATTGGTCATCATGAATTTTAACGAATGCCATTTGGCTTGAAGACCGCTCCAGCTACATTCCAACGAGCCATGGACAACGTGCTGAGGGGACTGCAGCGAATACACTGTATGGTCTATCTAGATGACGTCATTGTGTTCTCAGCTAGTTTAGACGAGAAAGAAACTACGGACTATGTTCGACAGACTTAGGGCCACCAACTTGAAAATTCAGTTAGATAAGTCTGTATTCCCACGAAAGGAAGTCCTTCACTTAAGCCACACCATTACTCAAGACGGGCTTAAGCCCAACGACGACAAGGTTGCAGCAGTACTAAACTACTCCTTACCTAAAACGCCCACTGAAATAAAAAGTTTTCTCGGACTCATTGGCTATTATAGACGTTTCATCAAAGACTTTGCACAGGTTAGAAAACCTTTAACATCATGCCTTAAAAAAGCGTCATAAAATTGTGACTGACCAAAATTATATTAATGCATTTAATAAATCTAAAGAACTTCTGACAAATGCACCACTGCTGCAATACTCTGATTTTGACAAGACTTTCATCCTTACGACAGACGTGTCAAACGTCGCACTTGGTGCAGTACTATCTCAGGGGCAAATTGGTAGTGACAAACCAGTCGCATATGCGAGTAGAATCCTTAGTGACACCGAGTCACGCTATAGCACGATTGAACGAGAATGCCTGGCCATCATATTGGCTGTCAAACACTTTCGTCCGTACTTATACGGCCGTAAATTTACTATCTATACTGACCACATGCCTTTATCATGGCTCGAAGCCCAACAAGACTCTAGTAGTAAGCTTACCCGTTGGAGACTGAGACTACTTGACTATGACTGCGATATAGTTTACAAAATGGGTAAACAAAACACGAACGCGGAAGCTCTATCAAGAATTAAAGTAAATGCCCTAACTGACACTGACGACACAGGATAGGCTATGATAGTAAACGTTGACAAAAAAGAACATAGGCTTAGGAAGCATATGGATGAAGTAGCGAATGACATCGTTAAACTTACGGCTAAGAAAAAAAAAGAACGAAACGACTCTTCCACCATAACAATTTCAGAGTAAAACCAATCAAAGCCCATAAAAACCGTTTTGCAGTTAACTCAAACCCAAGAAGCGTCTTTTCAAGAGTACTATAAATATATTCTAGTGTAGTTCTATAAATATTAAAAATAATATCTTCTTCAAATTGAAAGTCAATACTTCTAAACCCTTATAGATGCTTTTAGTAAACTAGGTCAAGCTATACCAATAACTAATAGATCCACTCCTGAAGAAGTTCGAGCACTCATGAAGTATTTTTAATTTTTTGGTATCCCTATGAAGAAAAGCTCAGATCCAGGAACCGAGTTCAATAACGAATTGATTAAGGAATTTGTAGGGCTACATGAAATCGAACTTCATATTGGCACTCCCAATAACCCAACTTCAATGGGCCTAATTGAGCGATTACTTAAAACTATTTGCGAAATCTATAGGTGCGCTAAATATGTACAAGTGTACAGATGTAGCGTCAGTCACGATGTACTCTTAAATAGCGTACAATAATTCACTTCATTCAGACATGGGACTGACACCATTTGAAGTAGTTTTTGGACACACTGACTCAAGTTGCCTTTCGGTATTGATGTTGTAAAACAGTACATGCAATATTTGGTGAAAAACCATGCTAAGCGAACTACATTCTTATACAAGCAACTGGCAGAAAATATGATAGGAAATAAGGAAATGATCAAGGAAAAGAAAGGTGGCGAGGAGAAAATAGATTTTCAAGAGGGAAAAACTATTTTCGCAAAAGATGTGAACAAGAGGAAGAGTAAAGATAAGCCCAGATATACAAAAGCAAAAGTTGTAGGAACAGTATAACGAAATGTAGTACCAATTCAGGTAGGCGAACGGTTAACCAAAGTACCAATTAAAACAATAAAACGCCCTCCGCAGGTGGAGCGTTCTGGTGGTAGCGATGCCGATGCTGGGCCTTCAACTGCGAACACTTGAGGGAAACCCAGGCATATTACCAGTAAGGGAAGGTCAAGCTTACATGCAAACTGATCACTGGACAATATTTAAAATTCTAAACTTGGAACGCATTTACAATGACTTAAATTTTATTATACATAACTATGAATAGTTTAATAATATTATAAAACAAAACGAATCATATCCTCGTGATTTTTTAACTTTGAATATGCATTTAGACTACTAACGTCATATTACTGTTCAGAAATATAGACAATTGGTTCCGCAGCAAAGATTCAAGAGAGGGATTATTAACCTTTTGGGTTCGATCATCAAAATTGTCACTGGAAATCTAGACCATGAGGATGCGATAAGATATGATGAACTTATCTCTAAACTGAGCCATAATGAAATTATTATTTCAAAGATATTAACTCTGGTTTCACAAATAATTGATAGTTTCATTAACACTACTGACACTATTAATAAAAATTCTATTGTGTTAGAGGCACGCATGAAAATGTTAGAATCTATGTTGCAAGAGTTAGCTTCACAAAAGAAGCGCTGGGACTATTCTACGTACATTGTAAGTTTTTATAACCTTTTCATAAGTACTCGTAACTTTCGCACTATATTTGTATAGTTAGGAGAAATTAAAACTGCTCTAGCTTTCAGCATAATATCAATTTTACATCAGTTGATAGTTAATTCGACAGAATTGTTGTATCAACTAAGGTTGATGGACCATCATCGATTTGCGACTTTGGGATTGAATCCGGTCTGGGAATTATACCTACAAAGTGTGAATAAATAAACATAATAAAGATAGAGCGCCCATAACAATATCTCAGTATTCAATACTTCGGTGTCTAGAACGTGACTCACTTGACGAGCCCCGAACACCGATACCAGAAAAAACTATGAGAGGAGATCGCTAGACGCTTGCTTAGCAAGAATACGACTCCTGGTTCGCCTCAATTCCCAGGCTCGAAGATAAGTATAAACCTTCAAATGTCACCGTAAATCTCCAGTCTTTACTACGAAAAACACTCGTTTTTCGATTTACCGATCTATGCACAATACAGTAACTTTACACTTAAATTGACTCTAACCAAAGTTATAATGATTAAGCAATCTCATCAACCCGACCGCGATAATTTACGATAAACGAACTCTAAGGACTTTACTAACTCGATATAACAAATTCACTAATAAAATCGCCACTGTATCGGACATAGATTTCGCGTTGGATGCTTGATGTATAATGAATTTCCTCCCAGTTTTTTTTTCAAATCAGAGCCTGCCAGTTCATTGATTGTGAGGAATGCGAACGTGTTCCAAATTCAAACCTTTGAATTTAGATTGAAGGCTTAGATTAGATTGACGCTACCTCGGCAGCCAATCATCATCTGAGGCTATCGTGATGCTATCTCAGCGCCCAATCAAAAATCATTTCTATTGTTCCAATTTTAAACATACTTTTAGAAGCGTCGATTTTCACCGTGAGTAATAATACGAATAAAGTAGCTTCACTCTTATTTTAGAGTTATATTATTTATTTATATTTGTGGGTTGAGCGTAACGCATCGTGTTACGTTACAAAATGCCCAAAATAACGTCGGCTAATTGCGTGAATAGTCTGTTTTGATATCACACAATTAATGCTAAATCTCACATAAATTCCGTTTAATTATTGAAAATACTCGTATAATGACTTTCAAATTTCCAAAAAAAACATTTATTCAATGTAGGCATCAAGGCCGCACTTTAACGACGGACATACATTGACAATAAGCTGCGCTGCTGCCTCGTAATAATGAATAGTAAGTACCCAGAGCACATCGTAAGAAAACAATAAATACAGTATTATTCCATTCAATCGCGTTCATTAATTTAAACGTTCATTCCTGTTCACTCATTCTTACCTTCAATATTTTTCCTTTATAATGCGAGAGATCGCCAAGCTTCTTCAGTTTGATCTCGTAAGGCTGCCCCTGGTTTAAATAAGTGAGGGTTTCTTCATTTTGCTTAGTAGCAATGGACGTAGCTGCGGCTAGCACGTATTGGAATCTGAAATATATACGTTTGAAAATTATAAATAGAATAAAATAGTACTTAGATTCCACTGATCTTTAATTTTTAATCTTTCTTCTCTCACTTAATTCCAAGTATACACTTGTCTCTGAGAAACCAGCAAGATCAGAAGTGGATATACCTAACTAGTAGGGCTTAGGTTTAGATTATAAAACATCGAGATGGCGGTTAGTTTGTTTATAAGTACTTAGGTTATAATAAGGTTAGCCTGCACGTAAAATATTAACTTGCAGAAACAAATAATTTTCCGGAAATTATTAATTGAAATACGTAACACAGTCAATTATACGTACTACGTACAGATCATGCTATGGTATCTTAGTGTAAATTACAGAAATCCTACAGCCAGCGCACCCAGCGGCGTGTTTTGAAACTTTTGTTGCCAAATTGTATCATACAAAACTGTATCTAGTACCTAACATTCCCTAATCTGTGGTTGTAAGTATCCAAAGTTTCTAAACATTATTTTATAATTATGTTACAATAGATTAGTAATTACCGCGCCAAATCGTTGCCACTGCACATATGACCACACATATGTCTAGCTAGCATCAGTTCAGTTCAGTGCTCAGTTTCCGTATAGACAATTTTCTCTATGGTGCTCAGCGTGATGACAACCGAGTGACACGCAACAAAAACGATCTCCAAAATGGGTAAATGCGGAGTGAAAGAGTGACATTCAAGGTAATAAAAACTTAATAAATTTAAGCGGAATAACTTTTTACACGTAAGTTTACTGTTCATGCAATTATAATTACATAAATAACACAAAAACTGAAATACAACACCGAATATAGTAATTTACTTTCAGTATTGCCACTAAAACATATTTTTGGTTTTCCCACATTAATTGGAGAATGTGAAATTTATGTAATAAGTTACTTCATTTCGAATAAATTATTTCAAATACTTTTGCAATATTATGATTGAGAAATACATGTTTTGACATCACAAGACAATAAACTGACTGACTGACCGGACAACGGTCAACTTAAGCAACTGGTTCTAAAAATTGGAAGTTTAGCATAGAGGTTCCTCATGATTATTCTTATGTTCCTTTATGTTTGGAACGCTGGTAAATGCGGTTCGATTCGGCTTAAAATTCATATGGATTAAGCTGCGAGTGAAGTCTAGTATTTTTAGGGTTCCATACCTAAAGGGTAAACTGGCAACCTATTATTAAGAGTACTACGGGTAACTAAGGGTAATTGACATTATCACAATGTAGCGTAGGTAATAATGGTCTGGAAAATACCTTTTTTAAATTATAAAAGACGTTTTATCAAAAATTAGAACCGATTTATCCACTAAAAAGTGTGAAATAAGTTGTTGAAGTCGTTACCATGATAGTCGAAAGTATTCTATTATCACAATATTGCGTGCACGGTACGAACTTTGACAAGTTATTTCACACTTTTAGTGCAGTAGTCAGTTCTATTTTTTGATTAAAAAAAATCCCTCTCTTTTTAGTGACCTTACGGGATATACCGTCAATGATGATATCATCAAGATAGGCGCACACGTTTTAGTTATTGAACCTTGATACCATTTAGAATTTTTATGGTACCACCACAGAAATATACTCTATCAAACAATAAAATAATCATCAAAATCGGTTCATGAACAACGACGTTATCCGCGAGCACACATAAATATATATATATATATATAGGTCGAGTTGAGAAGCCTCCCCATTTCTTTGAAGTCGGTTAAAAAACAAACTGTACGACTCGTAACTGAATTGCCTAGTACAATGAATTGTTACTCTTATTTTTAACTTATTATTTAGGCGTCATAGTGCTCTTTCGACTACAATATAATGTATATATTTCAGGACGACTCTGATATGCATGTAGATGCTGTGGAAACCGATGAAGAGATAGATGAAATAACTGAAACACCACGAAAGAGCAAAATGAGAAAAAATATTCACCGTTTGAAAATTGTAGCCACTGGAATAATAAAAAATATGTCACAATGAAAAATAAACGTATGATGAGTGAAGAATAAGAAATGCAGCAAAATTTCACAAACGAAAACAGTTCAATTGATGGAAAAAATGTTTACTCAAACATGTTTGTTGTGAAAAATTGTATACGTAATTGATGCTTCATAGCTAGTTTGATTTTTTGGTATCGCACAATAAAAATATTGAAAGAAAAAAATTCTTAATTATTTCATTAAACTGCTTTACAATAATAAATACGTACATAACTAAATGGTATGAAAAATTTATTTTTTTACATAGCGACATTAAAAAAACTTTATCTTTATATACTATTTTAGGGTAAAATTCATACGGTAGGCAACACCAACCCGCCATTGAAGTTTGCTGCTCTATTTGTTTAGCTCAGTGTTTCTATATGATTGCTACTCTAAAATGAGTCCCTATAATGTACAGTCGCCTGCAATAAGATGTATACATTTCACAATTTTCAAGTGCCACAGCAATCCAGTTTATAAAAATGGATATTAAAATTATTCTAAAATGAAGCTATTTATATTATTTTACTGTTTAAAATAATACTTATCTATATTGTTATAGAATGTGGTACTGTTTTATAGTTCTGAAAATTATACAGCCAAGAATACGCGTCCAAATAATGAACTATTAGCTGTATAATACAGGTTGTGCATTATGACAATGTAGTAATAACAGCCCGTGTTAACACTCGGTCAACACGGGCTGTTATAGCTAGGGCAATAATACGCTGCCAGGAAAAGGAATCCATTCCATGTGATATCATATTTTTATTCCAAATTATTAATTTTAAAGTTCGAATATTGGACACACTATTATTCTTCCTAAATCTATTTATTTCGTTAATATTCCACATGTGATAAAAACTTTTCATCAATGCTCTTTAACTGCGGCTGCTATATAGATTTATCCAAGTACTATTTATCTATAAACATGATTGTGTTGTATTTCACAAGTTTTGTATTGTATTGCATTGAACTATGAAGGTCCTGGTGAGACAAAGTTAATGTCAAGTGAAAGTTATATCAACATGAAATGTTTTAAAACTGGTCTGAAAACTAGAGATGCCACGAATAATGATTTGGCCGAATACCGAAAACAGATTTTTCGGCGAGGCTCTTGGCCGAAGCACCGAATATTCGGCAACACTTAGGTAGTACTATCCGCGGGCGACGTTGACTAGTCACAGCTCGTCATTTACGAGATCAAACTTGCATCTCTGAAGTAGTACGTAGGCGCTGACTGTTTTGCTTCATTTGTGATTAGGTCACTATCGTGTTTACACGCTTTATTTGTTGATTAGCGCAAAACAATATCCAACCATTTCACAATTTGCTAAGATTTATTTATCATCTCCCGGTATAATGTATAAGGAAAAACGCAATCGTTTGCTATCACGTTATCAATAAATGCTGAAAAAATTGTTTATTAATAAATTCATTCATCATAACTTACAACTAGTAGATTTTAAATATTAATATGCTATTTTGTGCGTTAATTAAACATTTTTATGAGTAATATTTTAAGTGTTTTTTTTCATGATCTGCTATTCTTCTTAAATTAGATGCAATTCGGTATTCGGCCGAATAGTGTGTAATATTCGGCCTAATACAGATTAGCGAAAAAAGGTGACCGAATATAGAAGCCGAATAATGTAGTATATAATGTAGTAAGCCGAATAGTTTTTTAGATATTTTATGTCTCTACGAGAACAAGCATAAATCCATGAGTTGCGATAGCATCCGGATTTATTTATTTCTGATTTATATATCTAATTGTACTTGCTCAGAAATGTAAGTTATGATTATGAAACCGATTTGCATTTCGAGATAAAGGAATACATCATACAAATGAAGCTTAAATTCAGCGACCTGAAACCACTTACATCTACAGCTTCAACTTCATTTACACCTATATCACAGGGTTGCACACTAACAAATACATCTTCAAACCATATTTCTAAATTGAACTTCCAACCATATCAAGAAAAGGAAAGTTTTCGAAACTTCATAACACGCTTAGTAACATATATACGAATGATTAATTGCCAAGATTCAAACATTATGACATACATTTTACTGAGTTCAATTAGTCCAGAACTACACGAAAGAGCCTACAACCTATGCGCTCCAGACGACCCAGCTAAAATGAAATTTGTTGATTTACTCGTATTAAGCATACTAGAACAATATATAGACCCAAAACCGGGTGTGTGGGCTCGCCGGCACAAGTTTATAACACGTACCTACTTAAGGCGAGCATGAAACAACCATGACATACAGTACGGATCTAAAAATAATTGTTCACTACTGTGAGTTTACCTGTGACAGTTGTAAGAAACCTATAATTGATAACTTCTTAGCCTTACAATTTATAAGGGGTATCAGAGACAGCGAAACTCGTAAAAAGGTACTACAAAATAACAAACTTACAACATTCAAGGAAATAGTACAGATGGCTACTGCGAATGAAACAGCTCAGGCTGATAACGAATTCATGATATCCAAGCCATACCCAAACACGGAAGTACCCATAAATCAGGTAATGAATAAATTTAATTTAAAGAAACGTATTCAAAAGAGAATACCATCAATAAAAGATTTACAAGGGAAGTGTTTCCGCTGCGGTGATGTTAACCACAGAGCAAACAAATGCAGATACAAACCTTGAAACAAAATAATAGCAATCAAGTTGATGAACCTGACTCAGACAACACCGAAAGTATCATCATCATCATCATCATCATCTCAGCCGTAGGACGTCCACTGCTAAACATAGGCCTCCCCCATAATTTTCCAAAAGGAACGCTTGGAAGCGGTCTGCATCCAACGTCGTCCTGCGACCTTTATCAGGTCGTCTGTCCACCGTGTCGGTGGACGACCTACGCTGCGCTTGCCGTTCCGTGGTCTCTACTCCAGAACCTTTCGGCCCCATCGGCCATCTGTTCTGCGTGCTATGTGCCCTGCCCACTGCCACTTCAACTGGCTAATCTTGTGATCATTATCACCGAAAGTATATGTGATATTAATATCAGAAATACTAACAAATTTATGATAAATGTTATTATTGAAGAGCAAAAAATTCAAATGGAACTAGACACAGGAACAGCTTTATCATCCATATCTCTCAAAGATTATAAAGGAATCAAATTACTAAATCGGATATTTAAAACTGGAATACGAATGAAAACATATACAGGTGAATTAATCCAACCTGTAGGAGTTGCTTACGTAAAATGTAAATACCAAGACCACCTTTTTCATGAAAAACTATACATCAACAAACATGACGTCGAACCCATTTTTGGTAGAGCGTGGATACGAGAAATCAAGCTGAATATAGCAGACATGAAAGCAGTTTCTCTAGAAAACTTAAACACTCTAAATTAGACCAAACTCTTCAGAAATTTTCCTTCGACGGAAAACTAGGATGTATTCCAAATTACAAAGGACACTTAACGTTGCGCGAAGATGCCGTTCCCATATATATTAAACCACGGCAGATTCCATACGCACTGAAAGGAAAAGTAGATAATGAAATTGAGCGCCTATGCAAAGAAGGGGTAATTACTAAAATTGACAACGCTGAATGGGGAACACCAGTTGTACCTATAGTGAAATCCAATGGTAGCATCCGTTTATGTGCTGATTACAAGGTAAAATTGAATAATGTGTTAAAAGATGAACAGTACCCGATTCCTATAATAGAGGATATATTCGCTGAGATGAACGGTGGTAAGATATACTGCACATTAGATATCGGACAAGTGTACCTAAACATGCAAATGGACGGAGAGAGCGCCATGATGCAGGCACTAAGTACACATAAAGGAACATTCAAAGTAAACCGCTTAATGTTCGGAGTCAAGGTAGCTCCGATTTTGTGGCAGAAATTTATGGACAAAATACGACAGGACATAGCAGGGGTGAAATGTTTCTTTGATGATATTATTATACAAGGATCTACAGAAGAACTACTCGTACTACAGGAAAGACTAGTGAAGGTATTGGAGAGATTAGAAGAAAATCACTTCAAACTTAACAAAGACAAATGCAGCTTCTTTAAACAAAGTATAAATTACTTAGGACATACTATAGATATACAAGGCCTACATAAAAATAAAGAAAAGATACGAGCATTATTAGAAGCAGAAAAACCTAAGAACATAAATGAACTACGGACCTTCTTAGGCATGAGTAATTACTAAAACAAGTTTATAAGGAATCTAGCAAGCATTTCATATCCTCTCCACAAACTACTACAGCAAAACACGAAATTTGTTTGGTCAGACGCATGTGAACAGCGTTTCAATAAAATCAAAGAAGAAATCGTGAGCGACAGAATTCTATTGCATTTTGACTTAAATAAGCCCCTAGTACTTGCAACAGATGCGTCTCCAACCGGCTTAGGTGCAGTAATTTCACACCGATTACCCGACGATAGTGATAGGCCTATCGCCTTTGCCTCTCGATCTCTTACATCGAGTGAGAAGAAATAATGTCAAATTAATAAGGAAGCTACAGCTATATATTGGGGTTTAAAAAAGTTCTTCCATTATTGTTACGGAAGGAAATTTACTCTGATTACAGACCACAAACCATTGACAACGATATTTCATCCAAACAAGAACTTACCAGCCATGAGTACCATGCGATTATTTCATTACGCACATTTTCTTTCCGGCTTCGACTACAACATTGAATATAGAAAATCTATAGATAACAGTAACGCAGATTATTTATCAAGATTCCCAGTAGAACGAATTCCTGAACACAAAATGGACCAACATACCAGATTTCAACAGCACCAAATAGATATACTTAATATCAACCGTCGTACTATAGCAGAAGAAACAGCTAATGACCCTGAATACACCAGGTTAGTACAAAGTTTAGAGCATGGTCGGACACTTAAATCACTTGGTTACAATGACAACGAAATAACTCTAGAAGACAAATGTCTTATTAAAGGGAGTAGAGTTATGATTCCACAGAAGTTACGAAATGAAATACTACAAGAGTTACATCTTGGACATTTGGGCATATTAAAAATGAAATTATTAGCTCGAAGTTATGATTACTGGAGAAATATAGATAAAGACATTGAGGAATTAGTTAGTAAATGTCGTGAATGTAGACTGAAACAAAATGAACCCAACAAAACTCTATTACATCATTGGGAAGTGCCAACCGAACCATGGGAACGTATTCACGTTGATTTTGCAGGACCAGTACACGGGTACTATCTTTTTATTATAGTAGATGCAATGTCAAAATGGGTAGAAATAATCCCAACAAAATCGATCACATGTACCTGGTGTATATCAAAACTAAAAAGTATATTTGTGGATTTTGGTATACCATACATTTTAGTTTCAGACAATGGTCGACAGTTTGTATCACAAGAGTTCACATCATTTTTACAACAAAATGGTGTAGTACACAAAACATCAGCACCATACCATCCGGCTACAAACGGCCAAGCCGAGAGATTTGTCCAGACGATAAAAAACGCCTTAAGTATTATGCATAGCGAATTCGGAACAATATATGATAAGATTGAAAAAATCAAAACACAAATTCGAAGAACCCCAAACACAGTTACTGGGAAAAGCCCCTATGAGTTGATTTTCGTAGGGCGAACCGTTAGAACCATATTACATGCCATTTTTAAAAAGAAGCCATCACGATCCAGTACTCGTCTGCCCGACAGTTCATCTGAAACTCAAGACATTAGAAGTTTCCAAATAAGAAATTACAACTGCCCTAATAGGATATGGGAGTTCGGCACTATCGTCAAGCGTTTATGAGATTGTCACTGATTCTGTACAGATTTGTAGGAGACATCTGGACCAGATATTGGCCACTGCAGTGCCAAATTAAGGGGGAGGACCTGATATATACCTACCTCCGTAGAGTTTTTATGTTCATGATTAGAAAAGCAAAATGTGACTTTTGACACATTTCACTTAACAAAAACATTATAACCACGGGGGTTTCACTTTCTTACTGCCCTGTGGGCCTTAGAAAGATATTGTCTATGGTTGCGCCAACACGCATTACAGCTCGATAGTATTATTTACTATGTTATATTAAACGGTGGCTTCGTTATTTTCACTTCTATTAGAGCAAAGAGTTTGCGTAATCGTAATAGCATATCCTTGTCTGATCATCATTTGTTTGAGAGTTGTCATTGATTGACGGACGTATGTCAATGGTGAAAATTACTATGAGCTAAATTATATTTAATTATCGTGTTTCTATTCCTATATGTTTATACACAAATGTTGTGTAACTTCATAATACGTTGTCGGTGAGCAAAGATACTCAATCCCGCTCAGGTTATATGTAAATTCGATGTTTCATGAAGAACGGGTATAAACAGTATTATGGCTACAGAAGGTAAAGTTGCAAGCACAACTTCGAGCGGCGAACGACTGGATAGATCACAGCCGGCACAAGATACGGGTATGAGTTTAACATACATATAGATAAATTAGATGGAAATTCATTTTACAATACACTGAAATTCATGATCGAGTTGTAATGGCGACCTGTGGAGTACACTCATACGACACTGGTTAATTCTGATAAGGCATAAAAGATAAACCAAAAAGCAAGAGCGAGGATAACTATGTTTGATGATATAACCATTGCTTGGTTCATGTGAGATATGCAAAAGTGGCAAAGGAGTCATGGTAAGTTTTAAGGTCAGCTTTTGAAGAAAAAGGTCTAAACAACCGTTGCAGACTTTTGTCAAAGCTACAAGGCTTAGCTAAATATGTTTAACCAATGAGACTTGCAACGGAAAACTCAAATATAGAGTTGACTATAGACTATGTGAAGACCAAGCTGTTACGAATGCAGGATCCATACAGTGTAGTCCAAACACATCCAAGTACAAACACCAAAGATACTGCACTATTAACGGATAAACCACACTAAGCAAGAAATCTCTACAGAAAAAGGCATTATTGAATATTTTAATTTAATATATGCATATGATAAAATTAAAGTTAAGAAATGATAATTTATTGTTACATTTACGTTAATAAACCTTCTATTAAAAACCCTTGTATTAAGGTATTACTTGATACCTATTCGCCCAGATTTTCTTCAAAACTCTTTTATTATGAAAAAAAAATGTTTTATTAGAAAATGCATGTTTTGAATCGTCATCTCACAAAACATAAGTTCTTTCAATATGTAAGGTAAACAATATGTTAATAAATTATAATATTTGTTATTTTGGAATGTGTTCTTCAATAAATGGATTAAATTATCTTAACCTTGATTTTTAACCATGTTGTTATGTAAACCCTGGTTTACATAACAACATTTTAATAGATTAGATAGGAACGCTTATTGCTACTTCGATATTAAACATCACATCCCTATTTATCGATATCGATATCGATACCCACGCGCTCGTCTTCCACGTCACTAACGCGTTCCACGTCACTAATGTCACACATGGAAGACGAGCGCGCGACTATGATCCGTCAAAGTGGATGGCACTGAAAAAACTAAACTTCCCGCTAACGTTCCGTTGTTTGCTTTATTGATTGCCATCTATCTTTAGATATAGTCTGATTAATCTATGATTATAACAAAGAATTAGGCTTGTGCTTAATCGTTCACTGAACAGAGCGCTCCGTACTAGTACAATCGATGTAATGTACTAGTTCGTTCTTATAGTAAGTACTATTACGATGGGTCCTATGTATATGGGCCAAAATGCAAAATGTTAACTTTACAGGAGATGCTGTCAAAGTTTAAATTTACTATAATTTTAGATTGATAAAACCGAAGTTTACGAAATTTTGGTTATTTGCTAAGACACCTATACTCAACATTTTTACTACAGTATTATATGTGTAAATTTATCGGGTTTTTTTTTACGTCACATTGACCCTTCTACGTTAGTTTTTATTAAAACTATTTTTATTTAAAAACATCTTAAAAAGGCCAATGTGTCATATTGGCCATTATACGTGTATTACGCTAATTAGTGTAACGTTAATCTTTTTTTTATTTTTATCTCATAAAATTAGTAAATAGTTGTTTCAGTTGATGATGCAATTATTCAAATAAAAGGTACTTAGATATTAAGGTAATTAAGTCACATTAATACTTATACGTTTTATAATCTGCTAACCTAATAATTGAGTGTCCAATTAGATCATTATAAACAATAAAAAACTCAGGGGTTTTATTCATTTATTAAAACAAAAATTGAATTAGCCTTAAAACTAAAGTTATGGACCCGTATTCATTCTTTTTGGCAGTTTAATAGTAAGAACTAAGAAGAAAACTGTTACTTAAGATCTAAGTTTAATTAACAAAATCAGGTAATAAAAATAATGTAGGTACTTCACATTATTAAGTTCTAGATATAATTACGAAAAAAAACGTAACAAAAATAAAAGCCTGTCTGGCGTAAACAAAAATAAAAAGATCTCCGTATTATAGCCTAATAATAAAATTACCATAATCAACATTTCTATTAAGTGGAAATTTTCTAATTGTCTTCATGATCACTTTCATTGATTGACACAATGTCATTAGATGCTACTAAATTTTCATAATAACTGTGGTATACAGGTGGGATAATATTTTTTCGACATAAAACAAGCAAGTCTTTCTTCTTGGAAAGTTGTATTGGTAACAGCTGATTGTAACATAGTTGCAGAGGAATATTTGTTGGTCTATCGGCTATTCGTCTTCTTGTTCGTACTGGCTGATCTAAGATTTTAATATGATTTTCAATAGCATCTTCACTCAAATCATATTTATAATATAAAACGTATGATTCGTCTCGGCTTACACGGATTTGTTTTAATTTAGACCAAAGAATTTTTCGTCCTTCTGAGTTTTTAGTCCAGTTAAAGTGTGTATTTGTCTGCATCTTTTTGAAGTCATAAATCATGTTTTGAGCTACGTCTATGACGTTATAAGGACTTCCTTTTGATTTTGCCCATCGAATCAATGAGCTCCATTCAGAGGGTGTGTAAATATTCTTATATTTTGAAGCTCTTTCAATGGTGGCGTGTATGGAGTCGCCTTCATTCTGAGTGTGGCCTACTTCGAGAAAAGTGTGTTTTATATTCAAATTAAACTGTTTAGCGGCGTAAAGATACATAAAAAACATAATCCTGTTTCGGTTTTGGCCAGTGCAATTGTCTGACCAAAATCTAAAGTCGTCACAACCTTCTTGACTTTTTAATTTGATCATATCGTAAATAAAGCTCGCTATTTCGTTCGATCCCTTCATTGCAATTTGCTCATTCCATAAATAACAGGTACCAATTAAATTCCCAATATCGAAAACTGATAAGTTATGTACTTTCAACCTTTTGCTGTAATAAAATAGACTAATTTCACCACTCGGGGACAACAACACTTTTTGCAAATCAAAAGTAGCGCAGAATATTTTGGTGTCATTTTGTGAATCACGTTTATCCTTTTCTTTTAAAGATCTAGCCAGATTCTTGCTAATTATATGATTATCATAAGATATTTTATTTTCAGGAGTCACAGGACCGTTTTTGAAAGAATGACAAACATGGCATTGGTCTTTTTTTGGCTGGTGGAATGATAAATTAATATTTTTGTTAACTATGTCCCTGTATTGCCTTAACGACTCACATTTATTACCATATTTTGATGGATCATACCATTCTTTGTATAACTTAAACATGCGGATAAAACTTAAAGAGCCATCTAAATAAAGTTTATTACTGTCTTTACGACAATAATGTGAATCGACCGGTTCAAAGGACTTTACGTGGTCCAGCACACTTCTGATCATTTCTTCATCAATAGATGTTTTATGGTGATCATGTCGACCTCTATTATCAATTAAAGTGAGTCTGTGACTTATATCAGCAAATTTACTCATTGCAGTTCTTATCATTTTTGGTCCACAGCTGATGGTGTTTAGAAACATCGTCTTGCATACCACCAGTTTAGTCTTTTGATTGTTTTGAGTATAAGGCAAATGATACACATATGTGTATGACCTTCGTGAGTCACCTTGGGTAACCGTTCTTTTTTTATTTATTCTTACTACATAGTTGACAATAAAGTCATATTGCTTAGAATGGTCTCCAATCATCCAAAATTGATGAAATATAGCACTCCTTGCATCTTCATCAAGTTTTACGTAACACTTCAGTTTACATGTGCTCTGACATGGTTCACCTATTTGTTTCTCATCTCTTAATTTACCATTTCTACTGTTATAAGCTTTCCCAGTATTTTTAAGTCTTTTTCTTTTCGAATCTATCCATTCATTACAAAATTTTTCTCGCAATCTTTCACTATCTTTTTTTTTAGTAAATTTTCTTTTCCTGGGCCTCATAGGAGTTGAAACGTCACTTGATGAGTAATACTGTGAAATAGGGGAAGAAGCAGTGGCATCTGATAACAATGATGGCACTGAAGGAATAGGTTCTTCCTCTCCGAAAGAACTGTAATTAGACGATGGCATTGGGGTCGCATTATCGTCATCGCGTACATCGTCATCCAATAGATCTACATTTTGAATGAATTCTTCACTGTGATGTTCGATTGAAGATTCAAAAACCGTTTTGCTTGACAGATCTGTTGTTATCATTGAAGACCTAGTAGCTATCGGCTCATCATTTGGTTTTTGTACTGAAAGACAGCATGAGTGTAAATCAGAGTTATTTTCTTTTTCATGAGAGTGGGAACACTTTTTATGGGGTTGAGTTAGTTGACTATTAGAAATAAACATGTCATCAGATTCGAGCAAAGTAGAATTTTCCAATATATCATTTTGGTTTTCTTGTTGAGGTGGATCATTTTCAAAGATATCTTTGAGCAGACTTAAACTGCAATTTTCTAATATCTCACTAGCTCTAAACGGCAAAGGAGCTGAAAAAAAAATACAGTGTAAGATTAGAGCGGAATATTGTAAATAAAGTAAATGAAATTGAGTTAATAATGTACCTAACTAATGATTTTAGTTTAGCAGATTCTGAACAAATATTCTTTCTAATAATATGACAACCCTTGCTTTCCATATTAACAGGTCAAAAGTAAAAAAATGACTGAAGGGCGAAAGTGTATTATTTAGAATAAACCAAGTATAACGGCCAATGTACCACATTGGCCGTTCTTTCTAAAAACTCGTGATATTTCATTTAATTTATTAGTAAAACAATAATTGATCAAAGTTTAAAGATGTACTAGTATATAAAAACATATTTTAAATACTTACAAAGGTTATCATCGCTATTTTCTATAAAATCGTCGTTTTCATAACCTAAATCGTTTCTCTGCGCACTGTTATTTTCCTTTCCTAGTGCTAAATTCACTAAATTCCGACTTCTACTCAACTTAGCACGATAACTAGATGCCATCTTTTACTTATTAAATAAATTACAACGCACAAAACAAAACAATAACATTTTTTGTTCAACACAGTGCGACCATTGCTCCGATCAACGTATAAGTGTCAATCCGGCCGATTGGTCCAAATAATAAATAAACGCGCGGGTACTCCCCGCGTATAAGTCTCTAATTACTCTTTGGACCTTATACGTTTAAATTCATGTTACATATGCCGTTATACTGCAACACAAAAACGTGTTTTTATGCAGAAATCTTTTCTTTTTAATAGCTAACATGATTAATTATATCGATAAGAAGCGTTTACCAATAAAAAGTTAAAATAGCCAAATTGTTAGTTTGGCCCTTATACATAGGACCCATCGATTAGTTCATTGGTTTACATAGTACCTACCTAACTTTGTTTAGGTTTTTAAATGACGAATATAGTATATTACAATAAACAAAGCACAGCGAACATTAACTATCTGTTTTACATTTGTTTAAATGGATATATATTTAAATTTGTAAATGATTAATTATGTTTTGAATGAATTTTAGAACATTAAAACAATAAGTAGGATTTATAGCGGTAATGCTGCATATCATACCTATCTATAAATGCCTGGTCAAATGAAAAATAAAAGAAGTAAGACTGCAGTTAACTTTATCTATAGTATACATTTCTTTAAAATATAAATAAGAATA
The DNA here is from genome assembly GCA_917880725.1 of Selenia dentaria. NCBI lineage: Eukaryota > Metazoa > Arthropoda > Insecta > Lepidoptera > Geometridae > Selenia > Selenia dentaria. The sequence continues at coordinate 5,497,023 of OU862902.1, forward strand.
AAAAGACGTGAGCTACGCCTGCGATGTAAGGTTCATTTTCGCATAATACTTGCATTTGTAAACCCAGTGACGTACGAACGAAAACGAGTGAGATGATCGGACTCGCTCTTTTATGTTTGTAGTTCGTAAAGACCTACTAGTGCATTTGAACTGTTAAGGATGATGTCTGTGAATATGTAGTTCGTTCTCGTTTTCCGATTTCCTAAAATAGGATTGAAATAGACAATTTTACGGAAGGTGCCATACGAAGAAAAATTATACAATGGTATACTGGCAAAAATATATCGCGTCGTTGAAGAAGTTGAATGCGGAAGTGAAACAAGACAATATACTTCATTGCTCACGTGAATACTTGAGACGGACAATACGTAGGCTTGGTTTTAAATATTTATCATGCCAGTCAATGAGGAAACTATTAATTGAACGTCACGACATAATGCGCCTGCGGTGGCATTACATAAGAGACATTAAAATATACCGCCGAGAGGGTAAGTCAATAATTTTACTAGATGAAACCTAGGTAAATAAAAATCACGTGAGACAAAAATGCTGGCAGTCTGATACAGGACGCGGGGCTATGCAAAATATCGGTAAAGGACCTTGTATTGTAATTGTACACGCTGGCAGTTGCAAAGGCTTTATACCTAATGCTTTATTGATGTGCAAATCGCATTCCAAGACCGGTGATTATCATGGAGACATGAATGCCACAAATTTTCGAAAGTGGTTCGATGAAAAACTGTTACCAAACATTCCTCCGAATTCTGTTGTTGTGATGGACAACGCCGCCAGATCGATAAAAACCTACAATGAGTACCCTGAAAAGCAAAATGCAGCAGTGGTTAGAACGGCGAGGTGTTCAGTATGATAGAGCTATGCGTAAATGTGATCTAATGAAAATAATGAATGAGCAAAACACGGAGAAACAGTACAAATTTGATGAAATATTAAAGGAAAATGGATATCGTGCTTCGCTTACCCCCATGCCATCTGGATTTAAATCCAATTGAACTCGTGTGGGGGTACGTAAAACGTACTGGTAAAAGGCCAGCTCGCAAGGACTTCCATTGATTCGAACTTACATAAAAATTAAAAGCTGTAGAATTGCTTTTTTCTACGAGTAATTATTCGGTTGAACAGTGGCGCGATTGTGATAATCACGTCATAAAAAACGAAACGAATATTCTAAATCAGATAGAGTAGGTATGTGGCGATGAAATGGACAGGTAGGTACGTTATTGTTTATTAACATAATCGATTATTATTGCTTCAACTGGGCAGAGTGCTCAAGCTATAATTGTTGGTATCAGGTCATTGTAGTTATGTGAAGTTGTTTGTTATTTCTATAGTACATTTTTATCATATTATATACTTAATAATATCATTATTATATTATATTCAACTGAATGAAAACGACGATGATGATGACGACGAAAGTGGTGAAGAAGATCAAACTGAAGTACGAATAGACTTGTATAGTGAACCAGTGTTTTATTATTTACGTCCAATCTAGGAATAGACAATGTGATAGTAATTCTTACCTTAGGGTTAGGGCTTCTTATCTTAGGCCTTAATCTACGATCTATACACGCAACGATCAACTCAACAATGGATTACTAAGAAATCGGAAAATATATAATGTGGAAAATTCAGAATTAGGAACTTTTCGCTGACACCGAACTTACAGTTAGGAAACATCAACTGCCGCCCATGGTAACGCCCGAACTGTGAAATGCCGCCTCGCAATTGGCACCTGCAATCGGCGTCCATGTAGGTACATTGTACATGAATAAATTGTTAGGTCGGTTGCGGACGGGCTTGCTTTTGGCCTGGCAGCAATCACCGACCCATCATTCACCGCCCCCTCAACGGCGGCCCTGCAACTGGTGTCCATACATGTAACTTACATGCGTTGGCTGGCTGCGAATTACTGTACCGGTTTGATTTGATATTTACCGACCCTGGATCCACCGGCCTGACAATTGGAAGCCATAAGAGTTAGATCACAAGGGTACGTATCAAAATTTATAAGGTTGAAATATATATGACCATGACTAGTCTAGGGCAGTCATAAATAGGTACGACGACGAGCGCAGCGAGGAGCGCGACAGAAGGAAAGTGTGTTACGTGGCTAACTGAGGATAAAACATTTATGCAAAAAACTAACGTCGACCGATGCGTAAGGGTTATGATCTAATACTTCTGATTTTCTTTTTCATATTGACGAAATCCATAGGAAGCTAGATTTCAATGAAATACTACCACACACATTGATTTTTTTTTTGTCTCAATTACCACAAATTGATGTATAATAGTGAGATTAGAAAATAATATATATATATATATATACTGTGTTACAGGGCTACAGGACCTTCCCGTGAATGATGACATGTAACAATTTAGACTAAAGTACAATAATAATGAATGATTAATAACTGTTTAAACGAAACAATCGTGACGTGAGTATTGTATCTATGTGTGTGTATGTGTGTGTGTGTATGTGTGTGTATGTGTGTGTGTGTGTGTGTGTGTGTGTGTGGGTGTGTGTGTGGGTGTGTGTGTGGGTGTGTGTGTGTTATGTGTGTGTGTTGTGTGTGTGGGGGGGAGATTCTAAGAGTGTGAGAAAGTGTAGGGTGTATAAAGATGTAAAAGTAAAAGTGCGTTTCTATAAGTATTAAAAAAAAACAACCTTTAATGTATTATGAAAGTCCGAACGTGCATTTCCGCGAGTATTTACGTTAAGTAATGTCAATCTTTTACTTTAGTACCACAAATAAGTTCTCGGTGTCTTTATAGGATAATTCCCGAAGCCAGGCCTGAACAGCACGTTTGCACTCTCTTTTTGATAAGGGATAAATGTCAGCGTATTTACTAACATGGTTGATAGTCGAGGACCCTAAAAAATAAAAATGTCGCCCATCAAGTTGTGTTCTATAAGTAACAATTTTACATATTTTGTCTTTGCGACGTTTCAGTTGACGTTTTTCAGGGTCAAAAGATAAACATGCGTGCTGTCGTAAGATGGTATTGAGGACAAACAATTGTCTTACTGTTACTACTTCAGTCAATTTATATAGATCGCCAGTAGAGAACAGGAAAGGTTTTTTGTACATTACCTTCAAGACCGCTCTTTGCGATCTTTCTAATTTTAGCATGCTAGTAGAGAATGTACCACCCCAAGCACCAATGCAATATGTTAGTATAGGTTGACACAATGCGTAATATACTAACTTAAGAGTTTGTAAATCTGCAGATGACCTGAGTTTTTTAAAGATAAATATTAATTTTCGGATTTTTTTTTCTCCAAATTTTCCACATCTATTTTCCACTCCAGACCGCATGAAGCATCATCAGCATCATCGCCAGTTGTTCATACAACATCTCAAATAACACTGGAGCAGTTGTGCCAGCGACCCAAGGCCATATCCGCTATGTAAAGGAGATACTGGCTGACTGGCTTGAGTAAATGCTGGCAGGGGGGAATGTAAAAAACACCCAAGATGGAAATCAGTGGTCTCATTGCCCCCAAAACGAATAAAAATAAGAAAATACTGACTGCAAGCGAATTTTCCGTCCCCACTTCACGCTCATTTACAAACTATAGAGCAGGATAGTCACCTAGTATCGTCTTTGAAGCTGACATCAGACCGCTGTTGCATTGGCGAATGAAGAAATCCGTCGAGAGAACTCGCTGGGGAGCACATCAGTAGACCAGCATCTGTAAAGTTAAATATTTCCTAACTACGGTAACCTGATTTTTAATATACATTGTGTATATACATATACATATAAATATGTATATATATATATATTATTGATGATTCGTTACCCATGTTCCTACCAGTCTTACTACCAGTAGTAAGAACTATAACTATAACGGGTAAAAAAAATCACCCGTCGTACTACTGGTAGTAAGACTGGTAGTAACATGGGTAACGAATGTTCTTGACTTATTATTTCCAGCATAAACCGGCATCTAGAGTCCTAGACAATGGCCGTTCTTCATTAAGAAGTTTTGTAAAAGTTTAGAATATTACCTACCTTTTTATTATGTAGAACCGAAAGCAATACGATTAGTATTAAGTCCTCTTCCATAAATACGTGTGCGTGTGCCGGAAATCACGAGATTACTGACCAATCTGAATTTTTAAGATATGTGTGAGGCAAGGTGCCGGAATCCAGAATATTAATATCAGATTTCGGAAAGCCATTCCGCCTGTATGAGGCCAGCCTAAGAGACGCTAAACCTGGGTTCCTGGTCTGTTCAATTTGACAGCTATATATTAGTAGCTACTTAGGAAGCTCTTAGCAAAAAGAAAAATTCTTATATTGCGTACGGAAGGATGGCGTTGCCTAGGTCTTTTTAAAAAACACTTTTACTACTGCTGTACCTAGTTTCGAATATAAAAATGCTGACGGACTAACTAATTCATGTGTATCGGCTGACTGACTGCCCTACAATGATTTCAGCCTTTTAATACAACATCGGTACAAACATGTGGTCGCTAGGGGGTTTTTGCATTAACTGCACTTATAATATAATAATTCTGTTTATAACAGTACTCTGTGGAAACTATTGACAATAGAGCAAAGTGTTGTACTACAGTTTTATAGACCTATAGTCTAAGCCTCGCACACTCCAGCACACATTCCGTCGCACTTTTTATAAATAAATAAAAATAAAACACTAGACCAAGAATAGCTCGTGGCTCTCAAGAACAGCTGCCGGAACACACAGACTGCTAGACAGCCTGGCGGAAATGCCGTACCCCCAGCTCATCTTTTTTTAAAGCTATATTAATCCTTAATTTACCGTATTAATTAAAACAAAGGTTTATAAATGAAACGGATGTAAATGAACGTCTCTGGTACGCAAAGGGTTAATGACTTACCTTATTATGTAGAGAAGTATCACGAGATTGTATTGTTAACAGATTTCACTTCACTGTAATTTAAAATTAAAAGGCAGTTATTAAACTATGACGATGTTAACAATGAACTCTCTAAAGTTGTGAATTGGTTCAATACAAATAATCTTCTCTTCAATGAGAAGAAAACCAATCGTATAAAGTTCTTGACACCAAATGTGCGACAAGTAGCAACCAATATACAATTAAATGGAACTGGGTTGGACCTTGTGTAGTCAACGGTTTTTAGGAGTTACTACAGACGCTAAATTGCAATGGGGCAAAAAAATTGTTGGGTAGGTATACTCAATTGAGACTATTAACTAAATTAGACTAATTTCTAAAATTAGAATACTTTCTCTTAATTTAATGTACCCACTTCAAAAAAGTCACATTTATCCATACACTAATCACAAATTGATTGATTGCGCACAATCTCCGGAACGTCGGAGTACGCGAAAACGTCCACAGGTACTTTAGTCACACTAGCACACACTGATATACTGTCACTAAAAATTAATGCGTTTTTGTATTTTTTCCGTAGGAACATTACGCGGGCGTATGTCGATATGTTGCCGTCCATGACGTCACTCTTAATTCCTCATGCACAACCGAGAAAACTTCTGCCAAGCTTTTGGTAGTATAACATTCGGCGTTGATGCTTCTTTGGTTCCGTAATATAATTGACACCGAGTAGCTAGTAGTAGAGTAGTAAACTGAAAAATCACGCGATCAATATCTTCCCCCGTTTCTAGATCGCTCCACTTTGGGAGGCTTTGATTCGTTTTGAGACACACGCACCGTCGACTGGCGCTTCGTTTCTGGATCGTATTGATAAATCCAGGACCTGTAATCATGTCGTAAATACGTCAAGACGAGCCTGGTTCAAATTTGTTTATCATATCGCGGCACCCCTGGATCTGCTTCTGAGTACGGTGATGTTGTACGGCAACCAGCGTGAAAATATCCTCCTCACGCGTAGATGCACGTGTAGAATTTCGTGAAGGCTTCTTTCTTCGGTCCAACCTGCAGTATGAGCTGAATCTCTGGATACGTAACTCGCCTATTGTCTTGGATTACATTTTTCCCATCTAGCATGTTTTCTTTCGTAACAGCCGTCAAAGGGCGACCACTTCTTTCTTCATCCCCCAAAGTTAGTCGACCGCGCTTGAATACGTTATACCAACGATACACGGTTGTCTTCAAAGAGTGTCAAATATCTATCTCTAGTAAGGTAAACCGGCGAAAGATAGACCTATATAGAGATATTGGGACCGGGGCCGTTAGAAGGGCCTTCAGCCATGAATGTCATTTGAAGTCTATCGCACGATTCGTAAAATATCATAGCGCGAAAAATGTTCCCAGCGCAGATCCATTTTTCAACTACGAGTATATACGATAATTTAAATTAGCTAGCAAACAATGTGGAGGAAAATTTTGAAATTGGAGTTACCTATTTTTACTTATAAGTAATCATATTTTCAAAATACATTATAACTGGCCAGCATGTTATAAAAACTGTTTTTCGCAATACTTTCCGAGTGGCCTGAACGGCTGAACAGATCTGGTCGAAATTTGGCACAGAGATAGATTATAGTCTGGAATAGCACATAGTCTACTTTTCATCATCATCATCATTATTATCTTTCACCACGCGGGTGAAAAGCCTAATATTCTTGGGCACAGCATACACAAAATAACAAGATCTCCGCCTACGCTAAGATAGTAATGACGACTTACTTTCTGTCAAAGACGTGTCAGTTTCTGATAGTTAGTCTTATAGTGCGTTCGAATAGCCCCAATAGAACAGTTGACGAAAATAATGCTAGAAATTACAAGGGCGGGGCTACGAAGAAATAATAGTCAGGAACTGTAACTGCGTTAAAAAAATGACCCAACAAAAGTCGTGTTCAAGTAGGCGGGGCTTAAAAGTCGTGTTCAGTACGTCATCAGTCGGACATTTTACTTGCAAGCGAGCACACTTCAAATCTTCGCGTACATTTTCATTTTTATCACTGTGAACTTCAGTTGTGGATCATCATGCCAGCATTCGTTGTGAAGTGGTGCAGAAACAATACACGATTTAAATGTCCAAGGATCACTTTTACTAGTAAATAATAGCAAAATTATAATTATTCAAAGATGTTCAAATACGTTAACAAATCGAGATGGTCAATACTATGCAAAATAAAGTCAGTCAATTCTTATTTAATTTAGGATGTATTTTTTTCTTCAGGACTAAATATTGAAATGTATGTAATGTGCACTGGTTTTGCTTGTTATGTTTTATTCTCGCTTGCTTGCCGATTCAATGCGGCAAAATAAGTGCCTAGCTGCACTTAAGCTAGAAAAACAAAAGTATGGCTGCCTGTGAAAACCAGCATAGTTATACTACGTTAATTTTGACTGAAAACAATAAAATTATAGATAATAAAAAAATATGGACCATGTTACACAAAACTGCAGTACCTACCTACCAGTTGGTACAGTAAGTACCTACTGTTTTTTTAAATTATGTTATATAAAATATATTTATCTTTTTATGCTGATGATTTGTCCCGAAGAAACATCAACTTCTTTAAGAGCCTTTATTCTGCGCAGTGCTGCGCAAGTTTAGGTATTTTACATTAGCGAGTTACTTACTAGCGCGCCCTGTGGCAGTGGCCTTACCGCTAGACCAAAATAGCGCGCATTAATATTTGGATCTTTTTTTTATCTACTTTAGTTTTTATGTCACAAATAGACGTAGGTCAAAAAGGTGAAATAAAATATCACGCAGGACACATTTTATTTTTAATATCGACATTAATTAACATAAAATGATAATTATTAATCAAGTACATGTTATCTACAAGAGCTTAGACTAGAAAAAAGTAAGATTTAAATCATGTATCTACCAAAAAGAGATGAGAATAGCAAATAAAACAACCATTAAATAGTTCCTGCTACCAGTTTCTGGATCCAGCATCAGGTCCTGGTCACCAGCTAGAAAAAAGGTATCGGGAAGACGATTCATACGATCCCAAACACAGTGTGTCTACTATCAACCATCACATAGGTAGTTCCTGCTACCAGTTTCCGGCTCCAGCATGGATTCCTGGATACCAAGTATAAGCATAAGAAATTTGGATAATAGCAAAATACTAGCCCCTCAAGGGTCGATGTCATTATAACAATGAAATTTCTATTGTTGATGCATTAGATGTCATATAAAATTATTTGTTAGAATCCCACTTATATATGTTACCTCAATAAGTATCAGGAAGTTTTAAGCGCACTAATATTTAGTTGTGTAAGCGTGGCCGTCAGAGCGATGACCTCTCTCTAAGAGGCCTCAGCAGGGTCTGACGATTCGTTACTGGCGCGACTGGTTTTATGATTGATTTTAAAAACATGTGTGTGTAGAAACCGCTCGGAAAGAACAAACTAATAAACAATTTCTAAATGTAGTCTATGGAACTTAAAATTGTTAATCAAATAATGTTCTATTACATCAGGTAAGAATAGTTGACATAATCGCGATAATATATCAATCATTATTATGTGACCCTTCAAATACTCAGCAAAAACGCATATTGGCGCTTCCAAAGCGTTTACGCTCTAAAGAGATACTACAGACAATGAACAATAAACGATTGCCTACAGTTGGTATGTAATATAGGTAACTATATAGCATTAAAAAACAGTTCATTGTTTGGGCAAATTAAAGCACGTTTAATTTTTCAAGCTAATGAAAATTCACCCTCTGCAAATTTTAAAGTGGTTTAGCTGAGTTGCTAATTAATTTGTCAGTAATATCAACACAGTGCTTTTCTAAAGTAATTCTATAAATTGATTGATATTTCTAAACTGATAATGAAGGTATTCTGTGCCCACTGAAAAACGTCCAGCTGGCAAATAACGACTTTTTTTATGGTAAAATGTATAAGCCTAAAATGTTTCATAATCTTTCTTTACTACATTGCGAAGAATCTCTTCTAATGTCTTCTAGCCAAAAATTAATAAATTAATCATATTTCGCGAGACATACGAGATTTACGATTGATTTATTATTGAGTTGGTCCAGTCCACTTGTTGCATAACATCGTCCACGCCGCTATGACTCTGCTGTCATTGTAGACGTTGCAGCACGCGCGTAAACCAATCCCTGCTTTCCTTCTGAATTTAAACTAATCACCGAACATGTCTATTTGTAACCTCGGAAGTAATTTGTATTTGGAATCATATTACGTTGTTTTGATTTGAAGGGCCACTTTTTGTGTGGAATCTGTTCTGAATTATGCTTCCTGACTATTATTTCTTCGTAGGGGCGGGGCGTTCGAATTGGAAATCTGTGGGTGAAAATGTTGTCTAGGGCTCATTTTGTTCTTTTTGTTCGGTAGGAGAAAGGAATAGGTGGGAGTGGGACAAAACATAGGTCGAAGGCAAGGAAACTACACAATTATACAAATAGTTTGCTAAGCTCTATATTATGGCCTGAACGCCCTTTATCTAGAATGTTTCTGTTTTTATACATTCTTACCTATTTTATACCAGGCCTCTAAATGTTTGTTATACAGTTCCCACTTACGTCTCTGTAAAAGACCGGATTCAATTTATATCCCTGAAATAATGATGTAAGTAGTTAATAATAATAAAAATTACAACTGATTTATTTACTTTTATTTTCCTGTTCGATTGGTGAGTGGTAACCGGACATTGGCATCATCCCACTCTGCATGGCTTGCTGACACTGCATCGTATCTGGACTTCCTGCAACAACACAATCGAAATCAATACAGCATGCGACATTCCGCGAAGAAGCAAATGTTTGTCAGAGCTTCATAAATGGTATATATTAATAAAGAATAAAGATTATTCACGGAATTTTGATAGACCTCTCAAAATTAAACCTCATTTCACTGTCGTACGGTAAATATTTATGTATGCGTATATTAGCAGAAACCAATTTTTAGTAAAATGTATTAGCCTCAATAAGTGCCAATATTTGACGAAAGCGCGGGCGATTAAACATCACACTGAGAAGTGGGAATAAAGATAAACATTTAATTAATTATTCTAGAGTTTGGTATTTGTATAAATTATAATATAAACAGAACATTAGTTATTTTTGTTTTATATTTATTGAGTTTGACCGTTATCTGGTATAAAATTAGGTTACTTCACAACGCCTACGATTTTGTCCACATGAAATATATTAAATCGGGATAAAAAGTAGCCTTTGTAGTTTCATCCTGAGTATGAACTTAGTTCATAGTAATATAATAACAGTAATATATCTAATATGTTTTTATTTATTTCACTAATGGATTAAGAATGGCGCAGGAGGCCGCGGAGCGCGGTTCAGGGATAACAATATCCGTACTCATCTACGTGGTCTTGGTGAACAAGGTCGAGATGGTGTACGCAAGCGCGACCCCATCTAGCCCTCTAAGTATTCACAACCGTTGTCTAGCTATGAGCTCCAAAAAACGGCCGATTTTCAAAAATGTGTTTTAGGACATCACGTTTTTTGTGATGCAATGCTCTATAAATAGTTCCGTTGAGTTGCTTCAGTGTGAACTATTCGATGCCCATTCTCGTGCAACAATAACGACCACTACTGTGAAAACTGCGATCATGGATCGTAACACCCTAAGAATGCTATACCCGTTGTAAGAGATGAACTGAGATTTAACCTTCTGAGAGTTTTCTATTCCTGAGTTTAAGGTAGATCTTAATGATGGAAATGAGGAAAGAAGTTGACTTTTTATGGTAACGTTAAGACGACGCTTTCAGAAATGAACCCTCTGCTGCAGAGCAGAGAAAAAAGTCAACTGGATCTCAGTGATGGAAACGATCAATGACGTTTTTGAAGTCTCCGAAAGGAGACGAAGGAAGATGTTTCGAAGTATTGTGTTAAGGTGGCGCTTTTTAATACGAACACTAGGATCTACCTCTTAAGGAATATACATTGCGAAAGACGTTGAATTTACGGATCTGAAGTGACGTATTGAAAGAAAAAAGAATGAACTTTCTTTCTTTTTTACCATATTTGTTCCATACAATCACACAAAATTACATGGTTAACATTAAGTATAAAACTGGGTATGGAGAAAAATCCATTATGTTGTATGATGAAGATGAGGAACCTTAGCGTTGGTTTCCATTCGGTGCATTACATCACGAGAGTACATGTGATATAAGAATAGTCCAGGTACAATATTAACACATAAAGTGATACATAATTTTTTCTCTGTGCATATACATTTGGTAATGGTAGAACTTTTGCCGAATCTGCCTTGGGAAGTACTAGACCTTTGCCAGTTATGAAACCATGAGCAGTAGAGTCCAACTAAATATTACTGTATTTCGGTTTGAAGGGCAATGTTTCCTGTGAAATAAAAGGGCGAGAGATTTAATATCTTATAATATGTCAATAAGCCAGTAAAAATAAATTTAGCTTCGCCCTAAATTTCCAATCATTTTTGTATTATTATTATAAGGTTTTACTGACTTAACACTTACTGAGCATAAATTCACCAAAAACTGCCAGATTCAGGTGGAGCTTCAAGCGCCATCTTGAAAAAAGTTATTGGCTGAGGTATCGGCGCTTCAATTAAGTCCAAACGTTTGCGATTTAAAAACATTTTTAACAAGAAGTATATAAATTACAACTAACAATTAAGAATTTTCTCAGCACAAACATAATAATCATCTGATTTAACCCAAAAATTCTAATCAAATTTGAAGGTTGAAATTTAAAACTTTTTAACCCTCCTACTTTTTCAGCCAGTCTTTTTAATAGCGGATTATAGCGGATCTACCCTTAACAAAAAATTTGGCTAATTTGAAAGTTTGACTCTTTTACCAAAATGTATGAAAAAAGTTTTTCGCGATTTCTTACACTTCTAGTACTCAAACCTCAGTCGGTCCAGTAGGCTTTTGGTCCTTATAAGGAACAGGATCGATTAGCATCAAAAAAAGTTATTGTGTAAAATGAAAATTTTCTTGCGGACTGTATTTTTTTTCCAAAATCAATGGATGCAGTTCAGAATATCTTAAAAAATTTTGGATAGTCTCCTAAAAACGTTTTCCTGTAACTATAACGGTGAAGGTATCTGCCCTTACTGTCCCGTCTCAAAAAAATACCCTGTATAATGGTATAAATTTAAAAAAACATCCCGATTGTTAAAATAATTAAAATTTATAATTAATTTCTTTACCTGCAATAGTAACCAACTTTTTAATATTTTATTTATTATATTTCGGTCAACTAAAAATATTCAGTGCGTATTATTTATTATGTTATATTCAGATGCTAAAATAATACGCAAGAGGATTTTTTTAAATGTACATAAAACGTTCAGAATTTGTATTTAGTACAAACATAAAACAAATATAAATTCAAAATTGTATAGTTTTTTATACCGTTTTGTAGGCGGCGAAAATACAATTATATTGGAGGAAACATCCAATATAATTGTAAATCTTCGTTACCCTCTTCGGATGAATACAAAGAGGACCTCTTGACTTGATTAAGTCTTCATTCTCGTGGTCAAACTCGTCAATACCAACCGACTTCTCGTTAGAGACGAGGTTCACTTGTGAGGTACTTACGATTTTGTGTTCTTTTTCACAACCGCCGTATATACGTGCGGATTCAGGCATTTTGCAAAATCAACGTAGCAGGGCGGATGCCCTTTAATATTATTTCGTGTTGTCTTCTCTCTTAACTATGTTTTTGGTAAAAAACAGTATCTTAAATTTTTATATTTCGTCTTTCATAAACAAACATGAGTTTTCAGTGAAACTGACAATCGGTCAAGATTGAAGTAGTCAATCTTTCAAAACCTTGTTATTATTACCTTTTCTAAACCAGAGAGTTTAAATACAAAAAATCTTAGTTCTAAACAGTTTCTTTGGTATAAGATGCCGATTTCACTGGCTATATTAAAATATTTTTGTGTTCAACTTTCTAGTTCCGTATTTGTATATAAACTTATCTCTGACTTCAGATTGGAAGGAAAAATATTGATAATTAAATATACTATTACTGTGATTTTCAATTCTTAATCTGGTTTCTCTAAACTAGACCAGACCTTGACAAAAGTGCTTTCTGTCTAAAAATGCTCTCTGTGTAAAAGTCCGTTTTAAGTCAAGTTGGTTTCAAGTGTTCTCTGTTTTCTACCGACTTCCAAAAAGGAGGAGGTACTCAATTCGACTGTATTTTACGTTTGTTACCTCATAACTTTCGACTGAACCGATTCAAAGAGGCGTGAGACAGGGAGACGTTATATCTCCGAAACTGTTCACCGCTACATTGGAAGACGCCTTCAAGCTTCTGGAATGGCAAGGACTTGGCATCAATATTAACGGCGAATACATCACTCACCTTCGATTTGCCGACGATATTGTAGTCATGGCAGAATCCATGGAAGACCTCAGTACAATGCTCGAAGGCCTCCATCGAGTTTCCCAACGGGTAGGTCTTAAGATGAACATGGACAAGACGAAAATTATGTCTAATGCCCATGTTGTACCTACCCCAATATCAGTTGGGAACTCAGTTCTTGAAGTTGTTGACGAGTACATCTACCTGGGACAGACAGTCAAACTAGGCAGGTCCAACTTCGCGAAAGAGGTCAATCGTCGAATCCAACTCGGCTGGGCAGCGTTCCGGAAACTTCGCGAAGTCTTCTCGTCAAAAATACCTCAGTGCCTCAAGACAAGAGTCTTCGACCAATGTGTGTTACCAGTGATGACTTATGGCACTGAAAAGTGGTCTCTTACTATGGGCCTCATAGAAAAGCTCAAAGTCGCACAACGAGCTATGGAGAGGGCTATGCTCAGGGTTTCTCTACGTGATCGAATCAGAAATGAGGAGATCCGTAGAAGAACGAAAGTCACCGACATAGCCCAGAAGATTAGCCAGTTGAAGTGGCAGTGGGCAGGGCACATAGCACGCAGAACAGATGGCCGATGGGGCCGAAAGGTTCTGGAGTGGAGACCACGGACCGGCAAGCGCAGCGTAGGTCGTCCACCGACACGGTGGACGATCTACACGACCAGACAGACAGACAGACGACCTGAGGAAGGTCGCAGGACGACGTTGGATGCAGGCCGCTTCCAACCGGTCCTTTTGGAAAATCATGGGGGAGACCTATGTTCAGCAGTGGACGTCCTACGGCTGAGATGATGATGATGATGATGAAAAAAATCTGAAACGAATTTGAATTTTTATGTGATTTTTTTCATACTTGTACAAAGTTATTTTTATGAAAAAACATTATACGCGATAAAAATTTTGAAACTTTGCATTGAGAATCCTGTTCTGACGAGGTACATCAAATCAAATCATTTATTTGTCAACATATGTATACAAGATAAGCAAAGCATTATGCAAGTTTTTAATAGTCGAAAGGCAGGCCAAACATGTTTAGCTCATTTACGATACAAATTCACAAATTGGTAACACAATATTTATCCATAATTTTGATCATTAAGTATGTGTCATCATCATGATCTAAATGTTCTCCATATTATACAAAAGGTCGGCTGGAAAAAACGATGCCAAGTATTAGTATTTTTTTTTAACATAGACACAATGTCAAAAGTGGTTAAGGCGCGCTCGTACCCTGATTAAAGAAAAAGCAGAATTTTTAAACGCCTAGTGTAACGAAACAGATCGGTAGTATATTATGAAAAAAATACAAAGGTTAGAAAAGGAATAGGAATAACGTAATAACCGAATAGAATTCATAAATATAACTCTCTTTCAGCAGAAAAAAATCCTGAATAGGTCCACAAAAATAAACTTTCACGTCCAAACTATCAGAATTTTTAGCGATAACACTATATTATCTATTATATTATTTATTAGGTAATACATAGCCAACGTATAGTACTAAATTTATAACCAGCAGTTTTTTCAATTGTGTTAGTATATATCGAAAAATATAAAGAAAACGTACAAAATTAACGCATTAATTACATCGTCCAATCTAAGAAGCTATTTTCAACCTTACGTAAAGCACTGTAAATTATTTTAAAATTGGGGTTGGACCGTGTCTTAAGTAATTCAGCTATCCACACTAATGCGAAAGTATCTCTGTCTGTCTATCCGTCTAGTTGCTAACTAATCGCGGCTAAATGGCTTGACCGATCTTGATAAAATTTTGCGAGGTAATAGAATGTATCACGAGGATGGGCATGGGCTATTTTTTCTGAAGAAAACATTTTATTTTGATGATATTTTTTTTTAAATAGCGTGAGTGATCCACTAGAAAATTTGTGATAGTGAGTAAAGACTAGGTTAGGTTATGAGTACAGTAGCAACGTCAAACGAGCGTTTGACGTTGTAATGGTTTATAGCAACGATAAGCTTATTTCGCGTTTACCGAAGCAAAGGTAGCTCAGGTTGCAAGTGTGCGGCTCAGACGCTAACGGGCCAACCAATGTCTTTTTGGGTTTTTAAACATTTCGTTTGGTTTTTGGTTGGTTTTGGATTTTTAATATGAATTAGTAAATCGTTTTAGACCATAAAAATAGCCAGTAGGTACTGAAATGAAATGAAATAGACGCAATACCATAGGTGGTCGGCGCGCGATTCGAGTGACGTAGGTATACTTAACGAGAAAATAATGTAACACGTAGTTTTTATTTTCAAACGACTTCCAAAACAAGGAGGAGGTTCTCAATTAGACTGTAGTTTTTTTATTGCTTATCAGTGCTTAACTCGGGGCCTCTAGATAGAGACTGTCGAATAGAGAAATGTCTTGCGACTGCACAAGACATTTCTCATCTGTCGGCTCACTCAGAGACTGCGTATTTTTTACCAACTGCTACTAAAGTCGCGCTTGCACGTTCTCTCTTACTTCCTATATTCTAGACTATGGGGAAACCTGCTATTTAGACCTAACGGGGGACTAGTTTTACAAACTTGAGCGTGTTTAAAATGTTCACACTTCCTGTACTTGCTTCTAAGATCATCAGAGAATCTTATACTCGCGTATCCTCCACACAACAGTTCAGTCTATAACCGTTTCTTCACTGTCGAAGCCGTTAGGCTTTGGAACGCACTACCACTTGAGGTACGTGTTAAAGCTATCTATCTCTCTCGCAAGAACTCTTCTAATTTGTTGTTGTTACATATTTTATAACTCCTTCCACATAAACATCGTAACAATTATGTAGGTATATAATGTAAAATGTTAATATGACATATACATATGTATAATTTGCCAAAATATATGACGTTCATACAAATATGCAAATATTTGTTTCACTGTCCCAATTCATTTTCAGTTATTCCAATTCTCGCTCACAACACAGACATAAAAATACTGCACGTCCGTACAGGATTACGGCGAGTACGCTTCTGAATATGGCCAATGTGTGGGTGGTTTATTTGCATTTGCCTATTTGATCACTTTGATGTCCCCTGAAATAGTTTTCGCAATTTGGAGGAGTCGGTCGTCGAGCATTATTTTGGTGCACTGGGCTGTGACTACAATCGGGTAGTTTTGTGGTTTCACAAACTTCGGAGCGAACAGGAAGACCAAAGTTTTTTTTTATTTTTTAAAAAAATAAAAGATTTAAAAAAAAACTTTGGTCTTCCTGTTCGCTCCGTTTCTCCCTCGTCCAGGGGCACAAAGCCATCTGTCGCACTGTACTTCGCCATATATTGACCTGACATCGTTCCCTTGATGACCTGGGATGTTTCGTTATTGTATACGGCGGCCTCGGCCTCCTCGAGTCTCACCTATAAAAGGCTTTCGTTTTCTAGCCTAAAGGACTGCAGGATGTTTTTGCAGTTCCTGATGTTGACTTGCCCTATGGCTCTTGTTATGGCTCGAAGAAGAAATTTTCTGCATAGCTGTGTTGGGCCTGTGTTGGGATGTTCGGGGTGGACTGACCTGTCCCATGTCAGCTCTAGTCCTGGTTGGCTTGGACGTCGGTTGGCTCATAGTTCCGGATTTCGTGGATTTTATATCTTTGATATGAGACGGTTGTCGCAATAGGCTTCGTGCCGCTGCACTAAAAGCCGTCAGGAACGCTGCAACTCTGTTACTACTCTTTTTTGGGATGCATTCCTGGTGCTTTTCGGCTTCTTCTTTCTCTTTGAGCCTTTCTGAGCTACTTTTGGTGGTTGAGCTTGGGGTAGGGTAGCAGTCTGTTGCTTGGTTGAGTATTGGCTTTTAGAGGTAACTGAGGTTTTCTCCTCTGTCTTCATACACAACCACCTCATAGTTTTCTGAGGCTTTTATGCAACCTACTTGGTCTGCGACCTCTCCCTTTAAGTGTTCAATGATTGAATTCAATTGAACTTCAATCACCATTGCGTCTACGCTTACCAACCGGTGTCATTCAACACTTTCTGCAATCTTTGAGAACAGCATGCTCGCTTGAGCAAACGGCGTGTCATCCGCCCAATCGATAAGTGCGACAGTCTTGTTTTTCCATCGCACCAATCAACATGGGTGGCCCATTACAACCGTCACTGGCATTAATGCATATGCTTTGCGCTTCATAGTCGTTTTAGCTGCTCTCGTTTAGCAGGCATGCCAGCCCGGGCGATATGCGGACACGGTTTTTGGCTCCGGCTTTACAGAACCTTATCCCAAGTCTCTCTTTGCTACTGTCCATAAAGAGAGCGACACCTTGAATGCGAATCCTAGGTTCTCCTCGCTCTCCGTATGCCAACAGGCGGGAAATTTCTATGTCTTTAGGCTTTGGTGAGATTTGTGGCACTGTGTTGAGGATGGGGATGGGGATGGGTGTATTAGAGGGGGGTGGAAGGTTTTAGTTTCGTTTAAGAGCTTAAGTTGGAAATGACATCTCAACAAACGCCAGGAAATGCTTTCTGCTTTTAGGATCTGCTAAGATGGTTGGCAGATCAGATTCAAGTATTTTCTTGTCCAATATTGTTTCAAAGTCTTGCCTAGCGGCCAAACATCGGGGGCAATCTAAAATTATGTGCCAGACCGTCTCTCGGATGATGGAATCGCACTCGCAACCAGGGTCGTCTTTAAGCTTGAACCTGTAGAGATATTCGGATATCCCGCCATGTCCTGTCATCGCTTTTACTTGAAGGTGTGATAGCTTCACCGTTCGCGTGAACCGGTACGCCATTGTAACGTCCGGAAGAAGCCTTTTAGTTACTGCACCTGTGCTCGAGGAGTCGTACCGATCCTGCCAATTTTGGATTGACTCCTCGCGGATCTTCGGATCGGCCTCGATCGAACCTCGGATTAACTATCTAGAGTTAAGTGTCATCGTGGATGGAAATAGGAACAACTAGTAGAAGGTTACATAGAGGAGTTAGTACCAAATAGAAGTAAAATCACTTCAAATATAACGGAATCAATTCATTTTATTCATTTCAGATCACCATGTCCGTCTACTTCTCATGGGAATGATTTGAAATTAAGTTCGCGTCTATCTGCATATCGTCTGAATCTGATGATGATAATTATTATTAAACCAAACAAATACCCCTCATGAGCGAGGCATCTAAAACGCTTTTAGCCTTTGTAGCAAAATGCCTAACACGAATGTCTATAGATTAATATGCCTGATAAGTTAAATACATTAATCTCATATTGCATAAGACTTAATATCTAAGACGCAAAAGGCGTGAATGTTAACATACTTTAAACTCAATTTATCTAAGTTTTAAATAATATCAGATATTCGTTATTATTAATAACAGTTATAAACCTGTTAATTCTATATCTCGCTTTCTTTATAGATTTCTGTTTGTTGCTATGAACATTTAGCTGTTGATAAGATTGATTACGAAAACTGCTAGGAAAAAAAAATGAAAATAAAGTAAAAATTCACTTTATATGCGTTTTAGAAATCTTTTGTGATCAGTAGCTACTACGTTGATAATATATTTCCTTTATATAAATATTATCAGCTAATACTTCCTGAATAGTTAAATTGTTAAGTTTAATTATTTACTTGTTTACTGATAGCAATATATGGGAAATAATATAAGTGACTTGGAGAAAACTCTAGACCCTTGTTTGTGGTTTACAAGAATTCTCAAGGTGCTGCATTGCTTGACCAAGTTTGATAAGACTTACCACATACATAAATCTCCTTTCTATACGAGATTGCTATACTTAGATTACTAGTGTTTTACATGACATGTCATCTATTGAACCATTGTAGGAAAAACAATTATTTTAAATACTTAAGAATTAGCAGAATCTTTGTTGTATTGGTTAGCCCAATACTAGCAGGCATATATTTATTATGATGATTATTATAATAGTTAGCTTTATTTTGCCAAGTAAATTATTGATAGATCTCTATAATTTAAAGATAGAATATATTTAATTAATTTTCACATTGTAAGTTTGATTTCTTTAGATTTGCCGTAGAATTCTAGATTTATTATGATTTAGAAAGTAGGTGTGTAGTAGGTAGTGTCAGTGAATATTAATGTCAAACTGGAGAGGTCTCGTCTGATGAAGTCTACGCTCCGACCTACTCGTGCCCATATTCGAGACCCCGAGAGCTTTCAACTTGAGCTATCCAATCGCTTCGATTGCCTTGAGAACATCGCTTCAGTGGACGAGATCAATAACAGGTTAGTAGAAACTGTCCATACAGTGGGTTCCAAGTACTTTAAACCCCACCGTACAGATAGGCCACAGAAACTCTCCAACGATACCCTCAACCTCATGGCTGAACGACGCTCATTGAAACTGCAGTCTTCGGATGATGCTGAAGCATATAGGCTGCTCAATAGACGAATATGGAAGTCCTTGCGACACGACATTCGGATCTTTAATACAAACCGTATTAAAGAGACGATAGAGCGGAAAAAAGGCTCCAAAGTGTTTGCAAGAGACATGTCTATTGGGCAAAGCCAGTTGACGAAGCTGAAGAGAGGAGACGGCAGTGTAGCGTCGACCAAAGCGGAAGTGTTAGGAGAGGTCGAGAGTTTCTACGGACAGTTATACACCTCGGTCGCTAAACCTGTTAGCAGCTCGGCCAAAGACCCAAGAGCCAAGCTGACCCGACATTATACCGAAGATATCCCGGACATCAGCCTGTACGAGATTAGAATGGCCTTGAAACAGCTTAAGAACAACAAGGCGCCTGGTGACGACGGTATCACATCTGAGCTTCTGAAAGCGGGTGGAACACCGGTACTTAAAGTCCTTCAGAAGCTCTTTAATACCGTCTTACTCGAAGGTTCAACGCCAGAAGCATGGAACAAAAGCGTGGTGGTGCTGTTCTTCAAGAAAGGTGACAACACTTTACTTAAAAATTACAGACCCATCTCGCTTTTGAGCCATGTTTATAAGCTGTTTTCGAAGGTCATAACGAACCGTCTCAGTCGCAGGTTTGATGAATTCCAGCCTCCGGAACAAGCCGGTTTCCGAAAAGGCTATAGTACCATAGACCACATCCACACGCTACGGCAAGTTATACAGAAGACCGAAGAGTATAACTTGCCTCTTTGTCTAGCGTTTGTGGACTATGAGAAAGCCTTTGATTCGATCGAGACGTGGGCAGTGCTTGAGTCTCTCCAGCGGTGCCGTATTGACTATCGGTATATTGAAGTGCTGAAGTGTTTGTACAAAAACGCCTACATGTCAGTCCGAGTACAGGAGCAGAGTTCGAAGGCAATTCCATTGCAAAGAGGCGTGAGACAGGGAGACGTTATATCTCCGAAACTGTTCACCGCTACATTGGAAGACGCCTTCAAGCTTCTGGAATGGCAAGGACTTGGCATCAATATTAACGGCGAATACATCACTCACCTTCGATTTGCCGACGATATTGTAGTCATGGCAGAATCCATGGAAGACCTCAGTACAATGCTCGAAGGCCTCCATCGAGTTTCCCAACGGGTAGGTCTTAAGATGAACATGGACAAGACAAAAATTATGTCTAATGCCCATGTTGTACCTACCCCAATATCAGTTGGGAACTCAGTTCTCGAAGTTGTTGACGAGTATATCTACCTGGGACAGACAGTCAAACTAAGCAGGTCCAACTTCGAGAAAGAGGTCAATCGTCGAATCCAACTCGGCTGGGCAGCGTTCCGGAAACTTCGCGAAGTCTTCTCGTCAAAAATACCTCAGTGCCTCAAGACAAGAGTCTTCGACCAATGTGTGTTACCAGTGATGACTTATGGCACTGAAACGTGGTCTCTTACTATGGGCCTCATAGATAAGCTCAAAGTCACACAACGAGCTATGGAGAGGGCTATGCTCGGGGTTTCTCTACGTGATCGAATCAGAAATGAGGAGATCCGTAGAAGAACGAAAGTCACCGACATAGCTCAGAAGATTAGCCAGTTGAAGTGGCAGTGGGCAGGGCACATAGCACGCAGAACAGATGGCCGATGGGGCCGAAAGGTTCTGGAGTGGAGACCACGTACCGGCAAGCGCAGCGTAGGTCGTCCACCGACACGGTGGACAGACGACCTGAGAAAGGTCGCAGGACGACGTTGGATGCAGGCCGCTTCCAACCGGTCCTTTTGGAAAAGCATGGGGGAGGCCTATGTTCAGCAGTGGACGTCCTACGGCTGAGATGATGATGATGATGATGAGAAAGTAGGATTCTTGGTATAGCAAGCCTTGAGGCTTACAACTTGTATGCTGGATCAAAAGCTCTTTACTGTGGCACAAATGTTCTCCGTCATGCCAAGAACCTCTTCTATTTACCCCAAAATTAGTAAGGCCTTACTAAGTCCGTTTGGTAGTTTTCCTAGAGTTTGCGTCTATAAGCGATTATAATCTTACTTATCTCTTCTTAATATTATCATTTATCATAAAGAAATGCTTTAATGAAATTACGAATTACTTTTTGATATAACATTTGATACTCAGCAAATAATTTAATTGCTATAATTTATAACCGCATTCTCATGCTAGGATCAGAGTAGACAATTTAGCCCAAACTCGATTCATTAGCAAGTATATAATATATTATTGCAACAAATACATAACATTTCTTTTGAACTAATATTTCTATATTCCTTTGCAGGCAAATATTTCTGTATTCCTTACTTTATACTGATTAAAAATTCATTTTTATTTCGTAGTTAGTCGTTTTAGTTTCTAAGTCTAGCATACTAATAGATTGTATTGATATGACGAATTTATTATTGAAACCTACGTCTCTATTGGTAGACGCTACTAGCGCGTGAATTTACTTATTTGCTCCCGATTGAACCATCACGAAGTTAATGTATAACCCGGTTTACAAAAATACTATTTCCTAGACCTACATCGGTCCTAAATGAATTCCTAGTCAGTTAAAGTGTGTGTAAGTCCCCAACAAACGTCCCAAAAGTTAATTGTGCATGAGCTTTCATCCCCCTGATAGGATAACGGGTGCTTGTGATGGAACTGGTCCATTACAATTTTCTTGTTCTCGTGGCACTCCACAAAATTGTTTTTTCGTTACTAATGCAACATTGGATGAATCTCTCAAGAAATTTTGGGAAATTGAAGAAGTGAATCCTAAATCAAAATTTTTGTCAAAAAAGGATGAACTTTGTGAAAAATATTTTGGCGAAAATCATTCTCGCAATGAAAATGGTAGATTTATCGTACCTCTACCTTTTGTTGAGGTGGAAAATAAACAAATTTTCCATTACTCTCGTGATATTGCTCTTCAGAGGTTTTCAGCTATCGAACGGCGTCTACAGATGAATCCTGAATATAAAGAGGCTTACATACGTTTATGGAAGATTATAAAGCCCGTGGTCACCTTGAAGAGGTAGAGCCCCCCTCTACTAAGGATGGAAACTTTTTTTACATACCGCATCACGGTATCTTGAGGCCTGATTCGGTCAGTACTCCGCTGCGCGTGGTGTTTGACGCTAGTGCTAAGGATGCTTCAGGAATATCTTTAAATGATGTTCTGATGCCTGGACCAAAACTACAAACTAACATCTTTGATGTTTTGTTACGCTTTCGATGGCATGCGGTAGTATTTACCGGTGATATTCAACAGATGTATAGACAGATTTTGGTTCCAGATGAGGACGCACAGTACCAGAGCATTGTATGGCGTCCTACTACTACTGAGCAGGTCCGTGATTACAAACTCAAGACCGTGACTTATGGCGTTTCCTCAGCTCCATTTCAGGCACTACGTACCATGGCTCAGCTGCCATAGAGGCTGCTGAAGAATACCCAGCTGCCTCAACTGTGCTGGTTAAGGACATCTACATCGATGACATTGTCACTGGAGCTGACTCTACTACAAGTGCTCTACAACTCAGACATGAACTGTCGAAAATATTGTCGTCTGGTGGTTTCCATATCAGAAAGTGGACCTCCAATTGTCCAGAATTTTTAAAGGATATCTCTCCAATAGATTTGTACTCTGAGACTTTTAAAGGCTTTGAGGAACCAACTGATGTATCGGTAAAAATATTGGGACTCTTATGGCATCCTCACTCTGACACATTTGGGATTAAAGTGGCCGATAATGGTAATCGTCGTTGCAATAAACGCATAATTCTGTCTGAGATCGCTCGAATCTATGATCCTTTGGAGTTTCCCAGTTACATTCTATGCTAAGTTGCTAAGTACCTCATGCAACTTCTATGGACCATAGGTGTCGCTTGGGATGAAGATGTGCCAGATAACATCAGCTCAGAATGTTCCCGGCTTAAAGAGCAACTCTCGTCTTTAAAGTCGGCATCGATTCCTCGCCGGTTGATACGCAATTTTGTCGTGTTGCAGCTCCATGCGTTTTGTGATAGCTCGGAGCGCGGTTCATGTGCGATATGCTACATTCGTGCAGTTGACGCAAAAGGCGCCTGCTCGGTTCATTTCTGCTGTGCAAAAACAAAGGTCGCTCCAATCCGCAAACTGTCCATCCCAAGAATGGAGCTTCAAGCAGCTGTTTTACTGGCTGACTTGATCAAAGCTGTCACCAATGCCTTGGAACCATTTTACTATTTTGATAAAATTTTCGCTTGGTCCAACTCTACCGTGGCACTATCATGGATAAAGTCTTGCCCATCTAAATGGAAAACTTTCGTCGCTAACCGCGTGAGCCACATCCAAGAAATCGTGTCTCCGGATTGCTGGGGGCATACCAGCACTCTGTCGATGCCCGCAGATGTCGGCTCTCATGGTGCACTCCCTGCTGATCATGTGCGATGTGACATGTGGTGGCAAGGCCCCCCATGGCTTGCAGAGTCAGAAGATCAGTGTAGTCCTTCGTTCCATGCCTCTTCCACTCTTGCAGATTCTGAAATGCAGGAAGAGCAACGAATCTTTAGTCTTTTGTCCACTGTCGAAGTCAACATTGTTGACAATGTAATAAATAAATTCTCGTCGCTTTCGACCTTGAAGCGAGTTCTATCTTGGTGTTTTCGATTCTACCATAATGCCAAATCGCCTCGGCATAAAATTGTCGGGCCTTTAGAGGTCAAAGAAATTCAAGATAGCTTCATGTTCTTGATTAAACATGCACAACAGGTGTCATTCCCTAACGAGATTTTTAAACTCAAAAATGGCTCTGCCAACACTCTACCCAAGAGCATGCGCAAACTTTCACCCTTTCTTGATCAGGCGGGTTATCTTAGGGTGGGCGGTCGCCTGGCGTTTGCCAAAGTCGACTTCAACGTGAAGCATCCGCTATTATTGTCACGTGATCATCGGTTGACGTTGTTGATCATTCAAGACTACCATGATCGCTTCATGCATCCTGGAGCACAACCCTTCAGAATTTGCTTGCGCAAGATTTTTGGATACTTTCGCCAAAAAGAGCCATTCGTACCATCGTTTCTCGCTGTATTAAATGTTTCCGAGCGAATCCTCAACCCGTTCCTGTACCTCTTATGGGAAACTTACCGTCTTTTCGAGTCAATCAAATCAGACCGTTTTCGTCTTCTGTTGTTGACTACAGAGGACCTTTTGATATCGCCTTGGGTCGTGGCCGAGGAGTCAAGACCTACAAGGGATATATTTGTGTGTTCGTTTGCACTTGCACGAAAGCAGTACACATCGAATTGGCCTCAGAGCTATCAACGGACGCCTTCTTAGCGGCGTTGAAAAGATTTATCGCTCGCCGTGGTCGGTGTAGTCGAATTATATCTGACCAGGGTAGAAATTTTGTTGGTGCTAGTAACTACCTGAATACTCTTATGCAAGACGCTGCTTCTTCGCAAGAGATTGGATTTTCATTTAGTCCTGCTGGCAGTCCTCATTTCAACGGGTTGGCCGAGGCCGGTATACGCACCGTTAAAACTCACATGACTCGTGTTTTGGGAAATCAGCGATTGACCTATGAGGAGTTTTATACGGTGTTATCGCAGGTGGAAGCTATGTTGAATTCTCGCCCGCTTACTCCTATTAGTTCGGATGCGAACGATTTAACTGCCTTAACCCCTGGTCATTTTCTAACGATGGAACCATTGTCAGCTCTACCTGAGGAAAATTTCCAGGATCAGCAGATAAGTTCCCTTCAACGTTGGAAATTAATTCAAAAAATGCACCAACATTTTTGGCGTAGATGGCACAATGAGTACATTCACACGTTGCAACAGCGAGCTGAGTGGAATAAAAATCGTGATAACATTGCGATAGGCACTTTAGTGCTTATTGTAAATGAACAAACGAAACCCCTTAAGTGGGCTCTAGGAAGAATAGTAGCTCTACATCCAGGAGCAGACAAAATTTGTAGGGTTGCCACGGAAAAGACAGTGACTGGGGAGTTCAAGAGTACACCGGTTGTAAAACTCTGCCCCCTACCTGTCGCACTCTACAGTAACTAATACTTTGATTTATGTAATTCTCGCTATCACTAAATATTGTTTTTTTTTTTGTTTATTATCTGCGAGTAAGTATAATTTATAGCTTATCAATTCAAATCCAAAAATATATAATACTTTATTGTATAATCAGCACAACATTTCGTCAAACATATCGTCTTTTCGTAAATACGTTGCATTTAGGTGGGCGGAATGTTCAGTATTCAATAATGTTAATAGTAAAAAGTGCATACGTGGCAATATTTGTAATGGAAATAATTTAAATTCCCGCCTAAAAAGCCATTTTTTTGACACTTCGAAGTGTCATACGAGTTGAACCATTGTCGTTACACAGTACTGTTCGTTTTTTCGAATCTGCCTTTTTCGTGATAGACCTCCGCGTCGTAAATTCATTACAGTTGCTCTCGGGCTCGCTTGCCTAGTCGTAGAGGCAGAGCCATCTCATATTTCCGCGCAGGAGTGAAATTCCATAACTTCAGTGAGGCGCCGAATCTATCAAACTTCGGTGGCACCCGATTGTCAGTGGGCTACTACACTACACTGCATGACCGCCGCTGCTACGGATAACTTAAGGACATATAGGTGAAAGGGCGCCCTAGTAGCTTTTCGTCTTACATCCCATCAGGCAGGCTTAGAACTCCTATCGTTGAGTCTCATTTTTCGTCATACTAATTCTCGAAAACTCTAAGTATAGCTACAGTCCAATATAAATCTCGCACATTATTTGGTCCTTCGAGCCGGATCAATTGAACGGCTCAAGTTTGATCCCTAAGTAGCCTCTAAAGTTCGGTGCCAAGTCGAGAATCGAACCTATGGCCCCTAGGGTGTCCAACTCCACGTACGGAAATAGTCGCGCGACTATACCGCTATAGCCGAAGCTATGGAAGGCTGCAGAGCGACGTTCTAGTATGAGAGGAAATAAACACATATAATACGCAGAAGACACTTCCACTGGAGTATACCAACTCTAAGGATTGGGCGTTCCCTATCGAGGTGGATCTTAGTTGTCACCGTGAGGTATCCAACCCACGTCCGGTACAATGTCCGTAGCAGAATATATTACCTCACGGAAGCTCGAGAATTTAATAAGCATTTTCTCGGTCTTTCTACTGCTTATATACTTTCTCTAACTTGACAGAGACGCCGATTTGAGGCCGATAGGTATCCAATCAATGCCCTTTCTATCGGCGTCAAAATGACTTCAGATCCTTCTCAGCCAATCTCGGCCTTTTAGCGGATCCCTATTCCAATTTCAAATTCTCATCGAAATCCCTCATGACAACACATATTTTGAATCTCGAATGACGCTGATCCGAAGCACGTAGATCCAATCAATGCTCTTTCTATCGGCGTCAGACCGGCGTCAGAACTCATTTGTTTTAGGGTTCATTTTGACGAAGCAAACTCAAATACACGGTCGCGTAACAAAAATGTGTTCCTCACATTACCTTTGCATGGCTAGAAATATAATAATAATAATAAACATATATATTTATTTCCTCCTCACAAAAGGTTGGTAAAAACAATTTAACATATTTAGCAAAGAGTGACAAAATAAAACCTAACTATGTGAGGGGGCTGGTGCCCGAAGTAGGTTTTTAAAATAAAAACCTGTGTCACAGGTCACCAGGTCTCCTCCCACGGATAGAATATACTTTGGCACACACCAGTACTAAACTATATCATAATTTTTTGTGTATTAGATGTTGAGGGTAGAATAAAACAATATGTGCGTAAGCAAAGTGTTGTGATTGTATCTGTGTGAGTCTGTTTAGTGTCAGTGTGTACGCAAGAATGTATCTGCGGTGTGTTAATTAGCATATGTGTGTTTTGTTGTGTGGCTACGAGTTATATAGTAAGAGTCAGTAGTCAGGTAAAGGTACAACCGTCCAAACCTGGTAACAAACATCAGCCAGAAGTTGTTGTGTACGCATCGAAACCCTATGGACGTCGCGTACGCGCTGAGGGAAATATAGGTACTCCGCTTCATGATCCTCGGCTTCCCGTAAGTCCTTACAGTTGGAAAGGTATACCGGTGTGAAAATCCCCAAATCCAAATCCAACACCTTATTCCTGGCTCACACCCAGGAAGAAAAGGAAACCCTTATTAGCCAGGGTTGAGGGGAAGGAACGGGATCGCGCACTCTTACCATCCACGAAGCCCAGGGACTGACATTCAAGTCGATCATCGGCATCAAGTCCATGGGCGGTTTGAAGCTGCACGATAGCGTTCCCCATGCAGTCATTGCAGTTTCGCGACACATCGGGAATTTTATCTACTACGCAGACGACCATAATGATGCCATTGGAAGATCCATTAGGAAGGCGATGGTTGTAAGACCAGAGACCATACGTGAATATAATCTGAAAATGGCCAACCGAGATAGAAATAGCGTGGTGATGGAGCCCCTCTGAAATGGGATGTGGGTAAGCAGTCCTCTACGTCTTAATGAGATTTTCCTTTTAAAAATATAAACAAATATATAAACGTTTCCTTATCTCACGTCAAACAAAAAAACCCAAATATCTGTAGTTGCCTTCGTAATGTAATGGGTAAACATTGGCATTCCAACCAGTCATGCTCACGAAGAGGTGTTGGCATGTGGCGGCGTCGTGTCGGGTCGCCATCTTCCCTCAATATGGTTGCTGCTTGCGGAGACCGGTCTGCTCGGAATTCCAATGGATACCTAATTTTGGTTTTGTTTTTCTCTTTTATTTTACTTCTTAAATAATGTTAGGTTTAGTATATGTTCTCTCATTGTATGCAAAGATGTATATTTAAATAGTTGATTAATTAGTTAACTTAAGTAAATGTAAAAAAAAGGCACAGACAATGGAGTCTGTAGGTAGAAATATTAAAGTAATAAAAAAATACCTTAATAAGCTAACTATTCGATTTATTGACTACCGTATTTTGAATGCTTGCTATTATTAATATTTTAGTGTAAGGTATAATATTATAAGAAAGATAGGCTTATATAATAGGGGGCGAGTCAGAAAATCAATTTTTTGTCAGAAAATCAAATTACTGTCCAACCCGGGGATCGAACCCCGGATCCCGAGATTTCAAAACGGTGCTTTCACCACTACACCATGATCAAGCGAACGAAGCCGCTGGCGGGTCAGATCATTACTTAGCCGTTGGATAGGCAAAATTCTTACTAATAAACGTTGCATAATTTTATCGAGTAGATAATTACTACTTAAAACAGCTGTCAAATTAAACAGCCTCCTGCCCTTGTTTAAAATTTTAAATAGGAAGATGGCGGCCATATGTCAGATTGAGTTGTAAATTTATCAGAAAGGACACAAACCCTCCTTGGAGTATATAT
This sequence comes from Selenia dentaria, assembly GCA_917880725.1. NCBI lineage: Eukaryota > Metazoa > Arthropoda > Insecta > Lepidoptera > Geometridae > Selenia > Selenia dentaria. The sequence goes on from OU862902.1 coordinate 5,526,008, forward strand.
TGTCTATGCACAAAACTGAAAGCAGAAATTAACTAATAATATTGTAAATTTTTTTCAATGGATGACAAAATCAATATGCTGCGCACTTTTCGTGACGATATTGAAGAGTTGAGGAAATTAAGACCAACTTTAAGGAAACAAAAGCTGTATAAAATGAGATTCGACCCCATTACAGAACTGAGCGATTATGACTTTCTAGACAGGTACCGATTCCGCAAAACAAACATGCTCAGAATAATACATCTGCTAAAAAATTAGCTTTCTATAGATGCCCTTGGCGAAGGTGGTGGTATAGATAGATAGATATATAATTCTTTATTGTTACACCACTTAATATACAAAAATAACATAAAAGTAAAAGAAAACTTAAAATAAAGTGTTACAATGGGCGATTTACAATGGTATACCTACCGGTAGACTTACAAGTCATGGCAATTCTAAGATACTGGGGTTGACTCGAAGTAAGTAACTACTTGCTAAGTTGGCCTACGCAATGGAGTTCTCTCCCTCCGAACTAATGGGCCTGCCAGTGATAGGAGATACCTGGCGGGCCCGGGGTGGGACCGCTCCTATTGTCCTCCAAGTCCACATGGGAGCGGTCATTGTGGGTAGCGGTGGTGTATGGGCGCCACCGCAACTGAGGCGGGCTGCGGTGTCGTATGGGCGGCACCGCGGCTGAGAGTTAGAGGCCGCGGCGGGAGAGGAGTCCCGGTATTGAGCCGCTCTCCCTACCTTCCGCGGCCTTGACGCCGCCGCCACCGTAAAAGGTAAAAGGGGAAGAGGGAAGAGGCCTGTCGGTATTGAGAGGCGCCGCTGTCCCTATCCTCTGCGGCAGGTGTAGTAGTAGGTGTTGGCCCCACCTTACCGTCAAGTGAGTACCAGGTGGTACTCAACTCGCAGGGGGACGTCGGACGCCCAGACTCAGGGGAGTCTGGCGTCCATTTGCAGGTTTGGTCCCCGAGGCGGTTGCGGCTCGCTATGTATTCCGGCTTGCTGCAAGGGAGAGGGGTCCAGCAACGGACAGCCGCGGCGGGTTCGCAGCCGTGTGCGTAAGCGTTCCCGCGTTCCCGCCATAAGCGGCAGTGATGGAGACTGTTGTTGTATTTTAGTGGGTATGCTACGGAAACTCCCACATAACTACCGGGGCCGGTGGTATCTATACAGGGCTAACTGCGACAAACAAAAAAGGCAATGGAATTCTCACATTACACACCCATTCACAAATATATACATATTTTTTCTAAATAAGGGGCTTTGTCGCTGATATATTTACTTACAGACCAAGAAGACGCTGATATTCACGGCATGGGGCCAGTAAACTTTATAACGTCTATGTAGGAAATTGGCAATTGCATTAGCTTCCAAAATAAAAAAAATACATCAAACGCAAATCAATCAGATTTGACAACGACAAGTACATAAATATCTCTCAATTTTACTTCTATTTGGTATTTTGGGTGTTTCATAATGCCTTTTAGTTTAAATGTTGTCGACATAAAATACATTTCCATATTATACGAGTATCTATTGCATAACTAACTACTGGCTAAATAGCGTTTATTGGTAAGAAATATTTAAATACCAGTTAGGCACTGTTTAGTTATCAGTTGTTTAGCAGCGTCGATAGCGATATTTTTATTAGTAAGGCTGTTATTGATTAGTCAAAACATGTATGTGGTCATACAGGAAGTGCATGTAGGCCTTAAATTTAAATAAGTTTTAACAAGTTTTGCCCGCATAGGCGTACAAATATAAGTAGTGAGATGGCGGTCCCTTGCAAATAATATAAAAATAGTAATTGAAATATTTATATACGAGTATTATAGTAAATTGTTCGCGCAACAAATAGGGCGAGTATAGTTTAGGTCCAAATTGTCGGCGCAACAATCAATGTTTAACAACAGAGTTTAATTCTTTAGCGGAATATATTTTTCATTTCTCATACTCGGAAAGTAGTGTTGTTTTGATCTGATTATTGGGTGGAAAATGCTGCTTCACTCCATAGAGAGGGAAAAACTCATACAAACTACTTCCCGCCTACGGGCCGGCATGAACTTTAAAAATAGAACTGCTGTCAGCTCTGAAGAGTTTTATAAAACTTAATACCTACTTACTAACTTTATATAAAACTCATTAAAACAAGGAATATTTAACTCTCATTAAAATAAATGCTGCGGCCATGTGACTTTCTAAACAGCCAGTGTGAACTTAGCGCAAACTTCTTTGAGCGGAATAAGCCGCAACAATTACGCGGTAAGTTCCATATTTAACATTTAAAAAGTCGACATAAATTGGCGGGATACTAATCTGTTATGTATCTGTGACGGAATTAAAAAAATAGGTAATAATCTTTGATGCTAAGATTTGATAATTAAAAATGAGTTCAAGCGATTCTGAAATATTGACACCAGATTCAATTAGAGACGAGGCAAATTGTGTTATTGAAAATATTTTGCCAGAAATCTCAAAATAAAAATATATAAACACACAATGATTTTATGAAGTTGCGAGCAGAGAAGAATATAAAATCGTTTTCCGAAAGTGTATTTCTTACATATTTTAATGGACTGTGTAGCAAACTACAGCCTTCTACGCTATGGAGCCGATATTCAATGCTCAAGAGCAGTCCTGGATTTGTCAATAGGCCGTATAGGCCGCGGCCTAGGGGCCATGAATGCCACAAATTTTCGAAAGTAAATCGATGAAAAACTGTTACCAAACATTCCTCAGAATTCTGTTGTTGTAATGGACAACGCCGCTTACCATAGCACTCAGACGAATAAAAACCTACAATGAGTACCCTGAAAAGCGAAAAGTGGTTAGTACGGCGAGGTGTTCAGTATGATAGCGCTATGCGTAAATGTAATCTAATGAACATAATTAATGAGCAAACAGTGCAAAATTGATGAAATATTAAAGGAAAATGGACATATCGTGCTTCGCTTACCCCCATGCCATCTGGATTTAAATCCAATTGAACTCGTGTGGGGGTACGAAAAAGGCGAGCTCGCAAGGACTTCCATTGATTCGAACTTAGATAAAAAGTTAGAAGCTTTAGAATTGCTTTTTCCTAATTATTCGGTTGAACAGTGACGCGATTGTGATAATCACGTCATAAAAAACGAGGACGAACGTTTATAACACAAAAAACGTTTATTAACATAATCGATTATTATTGCTTTAACTGGGCAGAGTGCACAAGCTATAATTCTCGGAATCAGGTCATTGTGCGAGGTTGTTTGTTATTTCTATAGTACCTACATTTTTCTCTTTGTACATTCCTAATTCAACTGAATGAAAACGACAATGATGATGACGACGAAACTGATGAAAAACATCAAACAGAGAGTGAACATGAAAGTGATATGGAAATTGATTTATAATTAAACAATCTATCATAATTTTAGTAAAGTTAAAACAGTGTTTTATAATTTTAGTAATCCTAATAATTTGTCCTCAAGCATAATAAAAAATTATAAACAATAAAAGTAGTTTTATCTTTTTATTTACTCCTATATGACGTTAAGTATAACTTATCGCAAGATTTATCCTGGCCCACTTCTCTTCGTGTGTAGCCGTGTGCTAGAACGACGCACTATCTCGTCCCCGCCACCGTCTATCACCTCTCGGGACGGTCGCGCATGAGATTGCCTATAGATTGAGATTGGCTACAGCCTACTGATAACCAATAAATTTAAAATTTCCATATAAGAATGATTTCTAGGTGCTTATTCGTATTAAAACAACATTCAAACATTAAAAAAAAACAACCGAAATGTATTATATATTTGAACAGTTAACGTTTACGTTCAGTCCTGATATGGGTTTTGACTGCGGTACACCGGTGTACCAGCGCGGCTTTATGCAATGTTTAGATTTGGGCACCGGTGTACCGGCGCGGTTTTATTGGTTAATGGCCGGTATATACAATACATTGTTTAGGGCAAGTGTTAATTAGAATTTCTACTATTGCCGGGTAATTAGAATAACTCAAACATGTCGCAAGTACTTATTGTACTTAACCGACAATGTACTTCTATTAAACGCTTGAACTGAACAGTGTTTATACTTGTCATAACATAATGTGTAAACGTCTACCTTTGTTGCTAAATATTTATAGTCAGATGCTTCATTCAGAAATGTTTCTATATCCTGAGCTGTGACCACTTTCGACTTTTTACTCATATACCCTTTTTTTTATTGTACTATTGCATTTCTTATAAACGTTTATGTTATGTTACATCTCAAGAGGCTCTCGCTTGATGGTTGGATCAAGGGTCAGATACAGAATCCGGAGGGCGCGGACACGGAGGCGAGCTATTAGAGCTCGCACATCGTCTCCGCTAGGAGGGCCTGGGGCGTCGGACGTGGGGACGTCTGGCACCCCTCAACCATGAGGTCCTTTCGAGGCGGCGACGCGCTGGATGTCCCAGTGCGTCGCTGGAGCCGTATGAGGAGGGCGTTCTGTCCCTCCTCCGAGGTGTGTCTGCCCTGAAACATCGATGGGCGGACGTCGGCAAGACAGGGCTGCGGAGAGTGCGCAAACGGACCCGTGGCCTTGTTTGCAGTCGTTGCCGAAGGACATCGTGGGGTTTTTAGTCGGTAGTGAGAGTCCGACATAACCCACGCGCTTTCCCCAGCGAGCGAGTATTCGTAAAAGCATTGTCCCCACGCAAAAAAAAAAAAAAAAAAGGGTCAGATACAGAAGGCAGTACTCCTTGACACGGCACGCATCGTCAGGAGGTCCCTCACTCTGCAGTCCTGACCACCGGTAGCTTGGGCCCTGCCCCGCTACTGGCGGAAAGCTAGGTTTAGGTTTTTTTTATAATAATTTTATATTGTTTTATTGAAAAATTATAAAATGTGAACTTAAGAGAAGAAAAAAAAATATCTTTATTTGTGGAACAGAAAAACATAAGAAACAAAATACATTGAACGATGCTAACCGCTATAGTACAAAGACTTTGTCGCAGATAGCAACGCCCTCCTCCATAACACCTACTAGATACAATGCTCTTATATTAAATATTATAAAAATTAAAAATAGGTTTTCACAAAGTTTAACTTTGACAATATTATTATTCTGTATCATCATATGATAAAGTTATGAGGCATTTTAGGGTTTTAATTTTACAAATTTGTAGGGGCAGTAAGAAATAAGTTAAAGATTTGAGTCGTGTAAGAGTGGCGTGTGTGTGGGTATGTGTGTGTGTGTGTGTGTGTGTGTGTGTGTGTGTGTGTGTGTGTGTGTGTGTATTTACCTATGAAGTCACTAATTACATTTCTAAATAAATAGTTCTGTATCATCATATGATAAAGTTATGAGCCATTTTACTCTCAACTACAAGCGTCACTGTGACTACTATTTGTGCAGGAATGAGCATAAATTCTGAAGAAGGAAGGTGGTCGAGAAAAAATGTTTGCCGAGAAGGGGACTACTTTAGTTTTAGATAAGTTTAACGTGAAGAGGTTGGAGTTTAACCAGTCTTTAACAGCTTTCAGCGCATCTTCCGCTAAAACCTTAGTATCTGTCCAGTACTGACCATGTACCAGTAGAACTGTGTCGTCAGCATACGTAATTATTCTACAGTTTGGGAGACACATATTGCAAAGGTTATTGATATATATCAAAAACAACGAAGGTCCGAGGACACTACCTTGTGGTACACCGTAGTTTATTATTTCTTTGTTACTAACATATTTTTCAATTTTACTCGTAACCGACTGTGTACGGTTTTTAAGATAACTTGAAAACAAATTTAGCACAACACCTCTACTACCAATGTGTTCGAGCTTGGAGAGTAAAATAGGAATGGAAACGGTATCGAATGCTTTCGATAAATCTAAAAAGATGCCTAAAATTTAAGTTTTTTATCAAAAATTTTAACTATAGTGTCCGAAACTTCCAATACGGCGTCTTCAATTGATCTATTTCTTCTAAAGCCAAATTGATTTTTTTAATAAAATATTGTGTTCATCTAAATAACTTATAAGTCTCTTGTTGAGTATTTTCTCAAGTATTTTTGACAACACTGTGAGCACTGAGATGGGTCGGTAATGCAAAACATTGTCTCTATCGCCACTTTTGAATATAGGGCGAACAATCGCTCTTTTAAATACTGTGGGGAAAACTCCAGTTGACAGACAAAGGTTGAAAACATAATCAAATATGGGAATAAGAACGTGTATTGCAGATTTAATAACCGAAGTAGGGATCCCATCCCATCCTACTGCAGACCTGTCTTTGAGATTAAGTATAATAAATTCTTTTTCATGGTTATCTACGCTAAAAAGAGCCATTGAACTTAGTGAGCTTAAATATGAACTCGGCATTGGGGAGCATGATGGTTTAGTTGAAGACAGCTGTACTTGATTAAGTTCAGCTATTTTCAAAGCCAAGTTTGCGCCTACACTAGCAAAGTAGGAGTTGACTTTATCAACAGATAAAGAAGCAGATGTACCCATTTTTAGTAACTCGAAGGAAGAAGATTGTTTACTAGTTAGGTTGCCTAACCGGTTAATTATTTTCCAGGATATATTTTCCTTAGGACTACTCTTGGCCTTCTGAACTTAATTTTTTTCGTAACTATTTTTAACATTTGTTAGTAATTTGTTGCAAAAAGTTCGATTATTAAGGTATACAATTTTATGATCTTCAATGTTAGGATTTCGTTTGTGTTTTTTAAATAGTTTGTCTCTGTGACGAATACATCAAGACCAGGAGTAATCCATGGATTGATTATTCTTTTTCTACTAAGAGTAATTATTTCTTTGGCCTGTACATTAGAAGAGATAAGCTCAACTAACTGCTTGGATGCGCTTTCTGGGTACTTTGTAGAGAGGAGAGAGGAATAGTCTATATTTTCCAAAGCATTTACGATGGTAGGTATATCATATTTTTGTGTTGTACGATTTGTAATGTTAGCTTTTAGTTTAGTTTCACATAAGACCAAAACTGGGGTGTGGTCTATAATTGATGAGTCCAAGACAAGTGTAGTTGCATGTTTTAAGGATCGAAGTATGACGTTATCTAGACATCGTTCCTCTCTTGTTGGATAACGGTGTGCTGGAAACATGGCTTGGGAAGCGGTAAAATTTAGCATAATTAATTAGGAATATTATTGAAGATAACAACAAATGAACCTTAACAGAAACAAAAACCAATTATAAGACGGATAAGAATAGTGGTAGTACATACTATAAATCTATTCTGTGTTAAAGGTAAGTCAGGTAGCTAAAATAGTTGATAAAAGTAACACGACAAGTAACAATGAGATTACGCACACAGCTGCGTTGGTGCTCGGCTCCACACAACCGGTTCGCTGCTAATACAACGCGCTGAGTTCTGCTTCCCCATCCCGTATAATATAGTTCAATGTTTATTGAACTGTATTATACGGAATGTACAAAATACTTGGGGACAAATAGTGAAACACTAAGCATATAACCCATCAGATAGCCGCTTCAGAAGTGATGTTAATTTAGAGCAGTGTTTTTTACCTTTTCCATGACACGGTCCCCTTAGTATGAAGAAATATTTCGAGACCCATTACTTTTTTTTACTACTTTCATGTATGTATTTTTTGTGATAAATATTTACTTAATCCAACATAGTTATTCATTTTCATAATTAGCGCCAAAAAAATGTCATCACTAAAGACAAAATCTATGGCTTTACAAAAAAAATTGACTTGTGGTCATCGTTTCTAAATCAAAACCACTTCGATTCATTTTGTTCGTCTTGAAGAAGTCGGATGTGAGATAAACATCAAGGAATTTATATATAGTGGTATGAAAATGGTGATAGATAGATAAACGTTTTATTGCAACATTATAAAATACATAAACAAATGAAAAACTTAAAATTAAGTGTCACAATGGGCGGTCTTATCGCTCTGAGCGATCTCTTCCAGACAACCATGAGTATTCTTTTATATCCACGTTGTGCTTGGTATTAACTTTGCTTTTTATTATTAACTACTTATATAGATCACAATGAAGATGGGTCTCATCCTTTGGACATCTCACTGAAATACGTTAAAAACACACTTTCGGATTCGTAGTAATTTTACGTCTTTCGTTTCTACACTTAATAAAATTTTCATAAGCTTTAAATATTTATCCCGCGACTTTCAAACGTCAAAAGGATAATGCCAATTGCTTCAGCAGATTTTTTCATACTTTCTGGAGTTGAATACATATCACTATCCCTGTCTATTTCCATTGTTTTAAATTTTTGTTGCTAATTAGGTACTATCAAAGTTTTACAATGGTACTAAATACGCGCCATTTATTTTTTGTTTACCTTCCAAGTTGGTTTTATCTAGCCGATTATTAAGCTATTGCATAGCTTCTATCGCGGGCCTTAAGCGTGGAGACCGAATTCTGAATTCGACTCTTGAAATATCACGCTTGTCTCTTTAGTTCAGCAACTCTCCTCTAGATGGCATTGGATAAATAATTATAATTGCATAAGTTGATTTGGCATCTATCGATGAATAGCAGAACTTTTAATGACTTTTTGAAATATCACGCTTGTCTCTTTAGTTCAGCAACTCGCCTCTAGATGGCATTGGTTAAATAATTATAATTGCATAAGTTGATAAAAACAGCTATGAAATAGCTTTACCGCGGCAGTCTCCGAGTGCCACACGTCTTTTTTATTTTCAGCCAGTATTTTTATTTTCAGCCTTTTTGATGTAATGCATACATTTTATATTAAACTAAGTGGGAGACATTAAACCTCTGTGGTAAATTTAAATCTATTTTTTCCAGTGGAACCACTAAAAAAAGTTTGAAATAAGTTTTTGAAGACTGTACCATGATAGTTCAAAAGTACCTATTATCACAATATTGTGTGCATGGTACCGGCTTCGACAAGTTATTTCACAGAAAGCGGTAAAATTTTTTGGTAAACAATTTTTTCACCCTTTTTCGATCCCTTATGAAGCAAGGTCACTCACTACCTTGCTTCATACGGGATCGATTGTCATTCGCCATAAATTACAATATCATCGAGATATGCGAATAATTATTCAGTTATTGGTATAACTCGAAAACCATTTGACAGAATTTGATAAAATTTAATTGGAACCACCAAAGTATTGTCAACTCAAAAAAAAGAATTATTAAAATCAGACTAAGTACTCTATAAAAAGTTATAAAAGTCAACTACTTGAGAACCTCCTTCTTTTTTGAAAGGCCGTTGTTAAACATTTCTGTGCTGTTCCAAGCAAAAAATATGTCTTTTGTGATCGGTTTTGTAGAGATTAATAATAAAATTACTACGTGGTTTGAAGAAAAAATATTTACATAAAATAACTTGAGAAAATTTGCAACCGTACGAGGCCACTTAAAAATTACAATTTAAACCATATAAGACACTCAAATAAAGTTGTTGCCGCTACAATAAAAAACATACCTAAATGAACCTTCCTCAGCATTTTTAAACTATGATACATATCACAACACAGCACCAAAAACAAAACACTAAAGCCAACAAAAATAAATCAATTTTAAAACGTCCATTCGAAACTAGACTTAGTAATCAAATAAAAAAAGGACAGGTTTGAAATCCTAACTTCAAAGCGCTAAAAATAGCACTTTATATGCAATAATTAATATGTATTTTATTAATACATATAGAACTTCTATATATATATCTTCGTAACTCGGGAACCCTGACCTGTCTCAAGAGTATGTTATATGTTTTATTTATCAATTTATCAAAATATGAGTAGGAACACGGAAGTTTCACAAAACGTGTTATCAAGGCATTTGTGAACAGTAATTCGACATTGCAATATTTATATAATATGCATAATATTCAATGCTTACAACATTAAAACATCAACAATCGAAAGCGGAATGGCAGATTCCTATACATTTGCAGTCTAGACGAAAGAAGCCGCGTTCATGAATGAAATATACTAATTTTATATTGCGAATTGAATCATTTTCCTAGCAGTTGGGAGTAAAAATCACCTATGAGTCAGTCTCGTTTATCATTATCCCAAAGACATAGAACACAATTTTGTTTGCAACCCGGCGCTTATTTACGATGATTGTACAGTAGATGATGTACATGTAGTAATGTTGTACGGTTCACGATATTTTGGCAGGCGTAGCATTCATGGGTCATCTCTGTTATTGTAGGACTAGCTGACCCGCCAGCGGCTTCGCTCGCATGGCCTTGCGGGATACGGTTAATTACAGTTTACAGTTTTCTAACTATCCCGCGGAAACTCTTTAATTTACCGTGATCAAAAGTATCTTATTTGTTGACCAGGGGTATAAGCTACCACCATACAAAATTTCGTTAAAATCGGTCCAGTCGTTTCGGAGATTAGCCCGTACAAACAGACAGACTAAGAGAGAAACAAAAAAAATCGATTTCACTCCTTACATCCCCCTGACTCGGTATTTAGCATTTTTTATTGTACAGAAATTTGACCTCTACAGTTTTATTATATGTAGGTACTCGTAAGTATATAAAAGATGATAATAAAATAAAATCGGTATATTGATAAGTACACAAAGAATTTATTTAAAAAGTATTTTACTGTACAATGACATTGTCCAAAAATGAGGCTTGACAGATTATTAAGTAATCTTGACATTGAATTGCAGAGTGCGTGTATTCGAACCACACGCTTTTCACTTAGAACAAATGACAGAACTGTAGGTTTACCGGGAATTGTAATAGTTATTTCACTTTCAGTTAGATGACACTAAATACAAGTTCATACATTTTAATATTTTTTACAATGAAAATATGTTACCAATTAGAAAAATGAAAATAAGTTACATTTATTTAATTATTTTATCTATTCTTTAATTAATGTATTTAGGAAAAATAATATTGTTAGATGCATTGCACTAATTATTGTGTGGTACCAAGAAAACTTATGCGAGAAAAGGAACGTAACCACATGTCAAACATTATTAGTGATGTTTCTATGAAGCGTCGTAAGAAAGAATCGATTAACGTTGGTCAAAAAATTTGAAGATATCGGATTTCATCCACTGAGCAAGGCTAAGTTCATATAAAGTTGCATATGAACTGTTGTAAGTTATGTCTGCAAGTCTGCAACGTCTATGCAACAAAGAAAACAAGTCCCAGCGAGCTTGAAAGTACCTGACATTTAAGGATTTACTGAAACATTATTTTTGGAAGTTGTTATAAGTTATTGTAACTTTTAAGTATACCATTCATTACCCTACAATATAAAGTTTAAGATATGGTGTTTATGCAACGTTGTAGAAATATCCGAGCAAGCTTACAATTGCTCGCACATTAACACTGTGGTCCGTTTTGCGATAATTTTGCTCACAGTGCTATCGTCTACCAAAGCTGGTCCGAGACAAATATCGCGATTTTGACAGCTCGTGGCTCTGTAAGCTTGTTGTTAATTCGGACCATAGTTGTAGCAATAACGAACCATTTGCGCGCGAAAAACAAATTCATAAAAATATCGTGCATAGTGTGAAGGTTAATTATGTGGTGTGTGGATTAAAAAGAAATAATGGAATGGATGGACCGACTTTTACAACTTTTACATCAAAAAGAAGGAACACCAGTAAAGACATTGTAGAAATAAACAAATACCTGTCACTTTTGACAGAAGGCTCACGACGATTATGGTGTAGAGCATGGTTCATGTAATCGTCAATATGGCGGCAGTTAAGACGTCATCGATGACGTAGCGTGGGCCATCGTAATCACGCTCACGGTGAAAGGGACCGACTGTTATCGCGCTAATAGCGATGATGGCTCAATTGGGACCGTAGTGTAAGATTTGTTTTAAACGTTGCTAAAAACGTCGAAACATAACGTAGATTTTTAAGTGACAGGCTCAAGTAACGCATTTAATCTAAATTCAAGTTGCAGCAATGAGTCTGTAAGGTTCATGTTTAGTGGGATGTTTAACAGTACTAAATACCTTTCTGTGACTGGTATCACCAAAAAGGGTAAACCAAAGACACAGGGTTCACCCAAGAGCCCTAAATATTGTACCTATCCCTGACGAGTATGTTACGATTTTTAACGGCTGGCCTGTCTTGCTGCGTGGCAAACGGTGAATTTATTACTACTCATTATGGTTTTCCTACGAAATATGTTAAAAAAATAATACATGCGATATAAGATTTTAATCTGAGTTCGCGATAATGTATTGGTTGTTTGAATTGAAATAATGCCGGATATACGAGTATCACTCCTTTCTAGTTAGTACAAAGCTACTACAGGCATAACCTTGCTGTTAATTAATCCTTATCTAGACTTATAATAAAGAGGAAAGATTTGATTGTTTTTAACGGATAAGCGCGATAACTACATCCGGTTCAAAAATATATTTTATACTACACCTGCTCGGAAAGTACCTTGATACTTTATCAAATTTACGGTAGAAAGTACGTCATTGCATATCGAACAAATATGCGGCGAGAAAACGCATCTGAGCGGGAGAGAAAAGTGTATGAAAATCCATTTCTTACGTGGTTTTTCTTTTTTAATTTTGGGTAAGACTATGCGCTGGTAACCTAAATATCAAAAGCCAAAAAGTTTTTACAGTGAGTTTTTATCTCCAAGTTCGCAAAATGACACTGGCCACTAGCTGTGTGTTGGATGGTGTCAAACAATTTGAAAAAAGAACATGTGAAAATTGCAGACGCCATTGGCGCCATTTTCAATTTGTTTGTTGCTTGAGGATTCAGTTTTTGTAGAAAAGTAAAATAAAACTATCAAAATGATAAGTAGTGATAGTGATGATGAAGATTTTTTAACTCCGCCGCAGTTGAAGGAAACAGCAAAAATACTGATTGAACCTTTTACCACAGAAATCAATTAAAAAATATAATAAAACTTATGACGATTTTTTGCCAGTTGCCCCTTTGGCACCACAGCCTTCTACGAGCGCAGTGCCAACAGCACAGCCAGTTATTCCTCCTACATTATCGCAAACATCTCAAACAAACATTAATGGAAAAAGTGTTACATTAAGCTTCACTAACTGCAACAATTTCAATATAGGTAAATTTCAATTAGTAAAGATTTAGTTTTTTATTTTCCTCGTAGGTGTAGTATAATATATTTTACCAGTAGAGAGCTATATTATTATATGATTTATGCCTGAGTAACATACACTATATTTGATTAATCATCCATCACCGCGCGGGTGAACCCGCAGAGCACTAGTCATTATATAAGGCGGATACAAAACCAGCAGGGATTTTCAAATACGGATGGGTTTTTTTTATTACTGACCTTATAAATATTAGACTACAACCTACATATTCCTCACGGTTTATGACACTAGCGTGTACAGACACTCGCAGAATTGTGACAATCAGTTTAGTCACAACACAGAAACCATAGACAAGAACCATCTATTTATGAAGACAAGTCAATTATTTTAAATATATTATAATCGATTGAAAATCTTAATAGCTGTTCAGTTAGCATTATCGATTTACTATAGTCTATAATGCCCATCATTAAATTCAAATTCTTTTCTTTCAGTTTCAATTTCGTTTTAGTGAAAGTGTTTCAATAAATATCTTTGATAAATTACACTACTTTTTATTTGTTTACGGACTCCGACCACTCTACTTACAATTGCTCGCCCCTGCTACGCTCACTCGACTCTGATCTGCTTAACAACGACTCAAACCTACTTGGAAAAATGTCTGGTCCCGCAAGAAATTGCTGTGTACCAAAATGTGGAAAAACCAGTAAGTACAGTAACTTAAACTTAATAAACTAGTAGTTCCTGTAGTTCTGCGAGCAGTAGACCTCACGGGCACAATCTATCTTATATTGAATAGTAGAACATGCATACCAAGTTTCATCAAGATTGGTTGAAAAATGCAAAATATGTCTAATGCCCATGTTGTACCTTTTTTTTTTTTTTTTTTTTTTTTTCCGTTGGGAAAAATGCATTACGCATCCCCCCCCGTTGGGGATGAGGGGGGGGTATGTGGGACTCCCCGGCAAATGCCAGTATACCCACTAAACGACCCAGCGGCACTCCGGCTTCGTATGTGTGGAGGAGAACTGGGGAGTCGGCCGAGCCTTTACGTCCAGTCCCCCACCGACGACCGCCCGCTTTTACAGCGGGGCCTGCACGCCCCTCCCACCAGGAGGAGCCCGGGAATGGCCAGGAGTGCTTGGCCATTCCCGCCCGACGAAGGTGGTAAATAAGTGCAATGCGAGAGAAGGCACCCCCGCGCCTATCCCTCGCTATTCACCACCGCCCATGTTGTACCTACTCCAACCTACCTGGGACAGACAGTCAAAAATACCTCAGTGCCTCAAGACAAGAGTCTTCGACCAATGTGTGTTACCAGTGATGACTTATGGCTCTGAAACGTGGTCTCTTCCTATGGGCCTCATAGATAAGCTCAAAGTCGCATAACGAGCAATATTTTATTGGCCTTATAACTGAGATTGTTACATTGGGCAAGTCATGTTTACATTAATCAATTAATTTTAAATTAAATCATTAAATTACAAATAATATAAATACAACCTAATTTATGAAAATAATCGAAAATACCTATTACAATTAAAGTCAAAATAATATACCTTCATCTGAGTCAAAATTAAAATAATTAATCAATGTCAAAAACTAATTGATGCCTTAAAACCTATACAATACAGTTTATGTTTTAAATAAAATCACATTACAAAATTATCAAGCACATAAAAAGATTCAAATGTCATTGAACGTACACAACAAATAAGAATAATACATGAAAGGCAGACCATTTTTTACCCTTTATTATTTATTATTACTCTTGTAGGAGAATGAAGATTGTGTTAGACGCAAAACCATAAATTCATTAACTGAATAAAAGGGATTTATTTCAAAAAACTCTTTTAATACCTTTTTGAAGTCGTTATTATTTAAATTAGTAACATTATTTGGAAGCTGATTATACATTGATAACTTATTATATATGCCTTGTTTCTTAACTTTTTCTAATTTCGTTTTATATTTGAAAAGTTTTTCTCTATTGCGTAAATTATAACTATGAACATCTTTATTTTTACTCATATTTATTTTGTTGTCATGTATCTCTAACAGGCTGTTGAAGATATATAGTGATATAACTGTCATTATTTGGTTATTCTTAAAATAATTTCTAACCGAAGTGCGTTTTGGTAGTCCAAAAATTATACGTATGGCCCTCTTCTGAGCTTTAAGGACTTTTTGTACATCTGTAGCGTTTCCCCAAACAGTAATAGCGTACCTAACGATGGATTGAATATAAGCGTAGTAAACGGACAGAAGGGACTTTTTGTCTAAAAGAGGCTTGAGTTTAAGTAGCGCATAGTTAGCACTTGCCAGTCTCTTGCATAGTTTTTCTATGTGCGATGTATGACTCAGTGTGTAGTCAATTGTGTAACCCAAAAACGTGTTTTCTGTCAAGCAAATATCGTTATTTTTATTTTTTCGACTTTTTCGTTCGATTACAACACTTTTGTTAGTGTTTAACATGATGCCATTTGCATTAAACCAGTCATCAAGAATGCTCATTGCTTTATTAATTTTTATATCTAATCATTTTATATCATTATGCTCAAAGTAGCACAACGAGCTATGGAGAGGGCTATGCTCGGGGTTTCTCTACGTGATCGAATCAGAAATGAGGAGATCCGTAGAAGAACGAAAGTCACCGACATAGCTCAGAAGATTAGCCAGTTGAAGTGGCAGTGGGCAGGGCACATAGCACGCAGAACAGATGGCCGATCGGGCCGAAAGGTTCTGGAGTGGAGACCACGGACCAGCAAGCGCAGCGTAGGTCGTCCACCGTACAGACCGTACAGACCGGACAGACGACCTGATGAAGGTCGCAGGACGACGTTGGATGCAGGCCGCTTCCAACCGGTCCTTTTGGAAAATCATGGGGGAGGGCTATGTTCGGCATTGGACGTCCTACGGCTGAGACGATGATGATGAAAAAGGGTGCTGAGTCATTAATGCTATGTGATTACATTAAAATATACCATCAGGTTCCGTAAATGTAGGTACCCACCAATGTGAGTTAGATTAGATACCTACCATAACTAATGTCTTTGGTAGTTGTCAATACAAAGACACAATATCTTGAATTGTTTTTGCGATCAATGCAAAAGTAATAATGTATAAATGGCCTAATCAGTAATGCTCCAATTATAGGTTAAGCCTATTTACCATCTTTTATCACCTCATCAGTTACCATCAGGTGAGGTTGTACGCTCATCTTCAATCAATCTGAAACATATCTCATTATTAGTATTTCCACTTCTTATCCACTGATCTTCGGGACGTGCAAACAATCAGTTAGCCGCGATGTCTTACGTACGTATCCACATCTAACTTACATTGGTAATTATTTGTGCTACGAAAATGCTACGCCTGTGTTAATTATAGGCATCGATAATTGACACCTGCCCATAGCGACTACCACGAGGAAAGGGACTAAGTCACAACCTGTGGCAATACAGACGGCATTAGGTTAGGTTCTTTTCGGCTTCGCAAGTAGCAAAAGCAGACCGGTCGAAACAATATGCCATGTACAATTAATCGAACCTGACAATCCCAAACACGAACTCGATCAACTGATTAAAGAGCAATATAAGTTGGACGCGATAGGAATATCTAAACACGAGGCGCGTAGCACTGATGACCAACGCGCACTTGAAATCCTTGAACGCATGGCACACCGACTTCCAGATGGGCGTTTCGAAGTAGGTCTTCTCTGGAAGGCGGGCAGTCTAATGGTGCCAAATGGCTATCCGTTGGCGCTATCTAGGTTTAGGAGTCTCGAGGCTAAGGTATTGAAAGAACTTGATTTTGCGGAACGATATCGAAAAAATATCCACGATATTTTAAACAAAGGTTACGCTGAAGAATGTACCGGTTTAATTCCGAAGGGTGTTTGTTGGTATCGCCACACTTTGATGTGACAAATCCCAACAAGCTCGGCAAGTTACGTGTCGTGCATGATGCTGCGGCGCAATCGCGAGGGGTCTCGTTGAACTCCATACTATTGCCCGGGCCTGATTTCTTGCAATCCTTGCTTGGAATTCTAATTGGTTTTAGGGAAGGAAGGATCGCTCTCACAGCAAATATTAAGGAAATGTTTCCACAAGTAAAAATTATCCAGGAAGATAGAGATGCGCAACGATTTCTTTGGCGCAACAACCCTTCCGGCCCCATAAAGGTATATCGCATGTCTTCGATGATATTTGGCGCATGTTCTAGCCCATCGACAGCGATCTACATTATGAATCTCAACGCGTCAGAGTTCCGTGAAGATTTCCGCGAGGCCGTAGAGCTTATCAAAATCAATACGTACATGGATAGTTTCATCTGTAGTGTTGATAGTTTGAATCATCGTCTCGTCTAGCTGGTGAAATTGTGACGATAATAAACGCGGAGGGTTCGAAATGCGAGGTTGGCTAACGAATAATCCACCAGCTTTGGCCCAGCTGCCAGTAGGATTACTATCCGATGTGGTGTCTGGCAAGGGTATAGAGCTATGTAAGGACGCTGTGAATCGTACGCTAGGTCTGATCTGGAAACCTGCTCTCGACTAGTTAAAATTTTGGTTTGGAATATCATCTGATTCTTCAGCTCCAATCACTAAGCGTCAATCGTTAAAACAAGTTCTTCGCATCTACGATCCTTTGGGTATTTTAATGCCAGTCGTAATAAAGGGCCGTATTCTTTTCCAAAACTTGTGGCGTAAAGGTCTGGACTAGGACGAAAAGTTTACCGAAGTTGATTGCAAGGTATGGAACGAATGGTTTGAGAACTTGAAGTCAGTTGCAGCAATACGCGTACCGCGACGGTATAATTTGCGCAATGCAGAAGTTTTGCAGCGCGAGTTGCACATCCTTTGCGACGCGAGTGAATCAGCGTACGTTGCCGTCGCGTATTGGCGGTTTACTGATACAAATAATACAATACAAAAATTATTTATTTCATTTCAAAGATTAATGTTACATAAAGCAAGTGTCAGGAGTCTCCCTTTAAGCATAAAATGTCTGTAGTAGGAGCCTCCGGTCTTCCATATCCAGTACATACTAGTAACATTGTGTGTAAACATAAATGCTTCACAAACCTTTTTATCGATAAAAGATTTATATTGAGTGTGTGGTTTGTGTGTGTATTTGTGTGTATATGCATGCATGTGTATATGTATGCATGTGTGTGTGTGTTTGTGTGCTCGTATGTATGTTTGTTTTAAGTTACTATTTAGTTCATAGAATAGAGTATATTATTTGTGTTTATTTATGTGAGTTGTTGCAAAAGTGTTTCTGTCTCCTTGTATTCAATAGTTTTAATCCAATTACTTATCATTTTTTTACATTCATAATAAGATTTGTTGTAAATTTTGAGTTCTGTATTTATTTTATTGTATAGTTGTAGTGAGCGTGAATTGTACCACCAGCTTGCAAATTTAGTTTTAACATAGGGAATTTGCAACACATCTTTTTTGTTTCTTCTTTTCTCTACAAGGTCATTGTAAGGTGATGAATTATGTTTGTTTAACACCGTCTGTAAGATACGAGTATATAATTTTCTCACAAATAATAAGTTACTGATCTGATAAAGCCTTTGAGTAGGAAATCTCATTTTTTTTTAAATACATTATCTTTATTAATGCTCGTTGGGCTCGTTCAAGTTCTATAAATTGTGTCTTAGCTGCACCTCTCCAGATAGTAATACAATAACTAAAATCGACTGAGCTAATGCATCATATATTTCATTCAAGAGATTCTTTGGATGGTCTTGGTTTTGTGTGTCGCATACTTTGGGACAACGTGTCTTAAAGTTCTGAAAATCCATTTCAACTTTCCAATTCTGCCAGTGACTTGCTGAAGATGGGAGTGCCAGGTCTGTCTCTGATCCAGTATTATACCTAAGTATTTAGTGTTTGTGACCTTATTTAAACTTACGCATTTACAAGTTACTCTGTTAGTTTCGTTACATGTGTAAAGTGTAAACTCTAATTTTAATTTCTTTAGGCTGAGTATGATTGTAAATGCTAAAGCACATATAACTTGTTTTTTTGTGTGTTTATGGTGAGTAAGTTCAAAGTAAGCCAATTACCAATCTTGGTAATTCCATCTACAGCATATTTCTCAACTTCATCCCATGTGTTACCAGAGAAGACTACGGCAGTGTCATCAGCATACGAAAATATCTAGGCGTTTTTAATTTCCATATTGAAAAGATCGTTTATATACAGGCTGTTTGGTAGAGGGACCGACAAACCAAATGAGCGTGTTTGGGGGCCCACTTGGAGAATACAAGTTGGCCAAAAAAAATCCCCGACACCCCAATTTTTTTAACATTTTTTTGTGAATTTTCTCGTTTTCTCCAATATCGTACCAATTTTGCTTTGCGTGGCCTGAAGGTGTATTAGAGACCAAATTCAACTAAAACATCTGGTCTAAAACAGATTTTACAAATGTTATGATGGTAAATAGGTACAATTTCGGAGAAAAAGGGAAAAATCACAAAAAAAAGTTACATATTGGGGTTTAAACATATTTTTTTTGGCCAACTTGTATTCTCCAAGTGGTCCCCCGAACACGCTCATTTGGTTTGTCGGTCCCTCTACCAAACACCCTATATATATAAGAAATAGGTTTGGACCTAGGACACTGCCTTGGGGCACGCCATACGACACGCCTGCATAATCACTAACAGATTCTCCCATCCTTACTCCTTGCATTCTATTTGTGAGGTAGTCTCGAAACAGTTTCTGTGGGATTCCTCTTATTCCGATCGTTTCCAGCTTGTGCATAAGGATTGGCATAGACACGGTGTCAAAGGCTTTTTTTAGGTCTAAAAACACTGTTATACACTTTTTTCCACTGTCCAAAAGTTCTGTTACAAAAGAGGTCAGGGAAGTAACTGCATCTTCGGTTGATTTACCTCGTCTTAAACCAAATTGAAATGGGGATAGAACTTCAAATTTATTGAGATAATCAACAAGCCTACTATTCAATAACTTCTCCAGTATTTTTGAAATAGCTTGCAAGACAGATATGGGCCTATAATTGTTGACATCGTCTCTATCTCCACCCTTATGCACTGGAGTAATTACAGATCTCTTTAGGAGGTCTGGGAAAATGCCACTATTGATACATTCGTTTGCAAGATGAGTTATAATGGGTACAATGCTAAATCTTACATATTTTAAATATCTCGTAGATATATCATCTCACCCTGGTGCACTATTTGATTTAAGGTTCATTAATATTCTATCTACCTCCTCAACATTAGTATTTAAAAGTACCATGGAATTCGGCTGTGTTATTAAATTCGACAAGTCACCAAAGGTATTATCAGCATTATGTTTAATTTTTAGAGCAAGATTTTTACCAATATTAACGAAATAGTCATTATTGTAATTAACTGATTCAGAATGCGAAGGCTTAGTATTGAGCAATTCGTAGTTATGATTGTTGTTTTTTTTTTAAGAATAAGTAATATTTTTGATATTTTTCCATAGTAACTTATTATCATTCATAGAGTTTGCTAGTAATTCTCTATCATATTTTCGATTAAGTTTTTTGATGAGATTGTTGCAGTAGTTCTCTGTACTCGTTCTGTACCTTTTGTAAGTGATTTTTAGGATATCATTGTGTGGATCTTTAGTGAAATTATTTTGAAGTTTATTTCTATTTTTTATACAGCGCAGAATACCAGGTGTGATCCAAGGTTTGAGTATCCGTTTACTACTTGTACTTATTATGATATTAGTATTTAATGTTATAGATTCAGACAAAGTATTTATAAGTTGGTTTGTTATTAAGTAAGGTTCATGACAGAAGTTCTGACCTTGTAAATACTTAAGCGCCCTTTCAAAATTTATAGAGGTTTTAATTTTATTAAAATGCTGATTATGGTTAACTTTAGATAATTTTAGTAGTGTAGTAAAATGGTCAGTGACAGATGTGTGTAGGATAGCTATTAATGCTGATACTTTCTTTTTATTAATTTTGAGCATAAAATGATCCAGACATGATATATCCTAGTTGGCAATGTATGCCCTGATAGAATACCATATGTTGTCAGTACATTAAGAGAACTTAATCTGTTTCTATATTGATACGGAGCTTCCGCTTCTTTAGAATTAAGATTAATACTCGTATTTATGTCCCCAGCCAAAATAATGTCTTTCTGAGAAGTCAAAGTCTCAAGATGAGTACTAAGTGATTCAGTAAAACTATCTGTATTAGTATTAGAAGGGGATCGATATATACATAAAACTGTTCTATTCAATACTTCCAGTTGTAAACAGGATGCCTGTGCTAGTTTAATTTCTTTGACTAACCGTAAGGTTAAGTTTCTCTTTAATATAATAGCGTCACTCCGTCATTTTGGTTAAGTTGACAAGCAGTAATGTAAGAGCAGTAGTTATCAAGTCGTGGTATAGGTTTATTAACGTTTAGTCTGCATTCTGAAAGAATAATTATATCAGCCTCAAATTTAAAATTGGCCAGAGTAAGCACAATATCATCAAAATTACAGTAAATGCTCCGAACATTCTGAGATATAATAGTGAAATCACTTTTACTTACATGAATCAATCTTTCCAAATCTGATCTCTCATCACATTCCAAAGTACGTGCAATTTTAATGTTGTCTATTTCGTGAAGTGTTTGTATTATGTCACTCATGATTTATAAATGAAGTTATTGTTGTCATTTCAGAGTATGTTTTGTATTTCAAAAATATTAAATTACTTTTTATTAGGTGTATAGTTATAACGCTGTAGTTTGAAGAATTTAAATTTAGAACTATATTAAATATATGACGTAGTTGATTTTTCAAGATGTGTGTACTAGCTATAATGTGTGTTATGTTTTTGTTATTTAGTGTGTAGATAAGTATAATGATATGTATGATAAGGTTATGAGTATTTTTTTACAAAAGTTAACCAAAACAATCTTAAGTGGTTTATAATAAATAATTACATTTTTTGCATTAGTTGATGAACTTGTTCTTCACTTCTAATTCTGATAATCTGTGAATTCTCGTCCTTTCTTACATACCCTTTTCCATAGGCAGTCCAGCAAAATTTATATACCATAGATTTGGCAAGGTCGCGTGCAAGGAAATATAGCCAAGACCCCTACACAGTTAGGTGCTCCCCAATAAAAACTGGATGATCTTCTTGAGTTTTAAATCCTAAATGTTTGCAGCATAGCTTAGTTTTGTGCCTTGTGTTAAAAGCTTTTGCCAGTTTCAGAAAATTGGTCTTAAGCAATGTGGAGCTGGTTTCTACAATAACAGGTGTACTTTGTTTTTCGCTGTTCTTCCCACGAATTCTATATATGTCTTTAATATCAGATTTATTCACTGTACAGTCTATGTTTTTGGAAAGGCATAAAACCATTTCAATTAATTTGTCTTTGGATTCATTATTCTTTTTTGGCACGTTCTTTATTTCACAATTTGTTTTTCGGCTCCGTATCTGTAAGTCTTCAATTTTATCCTCAAGTATTGTGATGTACTTTTTGTCTTCTTTAGCCTGATTCTCCAAAAAATTAATCTTCTTCTTATACTCTTCATTTTGAGCAGTCAGGTACTCAATAGATTTTTCTATATTAAGATTTGACTGTTGGATTTGTTTCAGTGTAGTGGTAACCTGCTGCATCTCACTCCCTTGTCTGGACATCATTTTCTTGATTTCGGTTTTAAACTCTTCCAATTGCTTAGAAATAGACTCAGCCATGTCCTCTCTCGTTCTCTTAATACGTTGGAATACGTAGCTTGTCGGAGTCTTATTTGAGGTTCCCGCCAAATTAATCTCAGAGTCTGAGGCAGACTTATCCAAAATAGAGTCCATGGCGCTAAGCTTACTATACTATTATGATACTACAGTACTTTTAATTGCCGCAAACTGGTTACATTTATGGCCGGACGCGAATACAGCATTCAGGTAGTATAAATAAACAAGGTATTATGAGCCAGTTAGTCCACGTACCTGAGCCGTTATTGCACTCCGCGGCGCTCGAATTAAGAGTGAGGGATCAACTGAACTGGTCGTTGATCTGCACCTTCATATAATACTGCGACCTGTCCAATGTACTCTGACCTGTTGTTGTCACTTTCGCGGCACTCGCATTCAGAATGAGGGGTCAACTAAAATGGTCATTGATCTGCACTTTCAAATAAAACTGCGTTTCGTATTACAGTATAACCTAATCCCACTGGTTTTTAAATAAAATAAATACGTATCGTAGCTGTTAACACTGTTAACGAGCTACGATACGTACTGTTAAGTGTTGTAACATTGTTAACGTGAAGTGACAATAACAGCTCAGAGTACATTGGACGGAACGCAGTATTATTATGAAGGTGCAGATCAACGACCAGTTCAGTTGATCCCTCACTCTCAATTCGAGCGCCGCTAACACACGTCCGAGCAGCTCGGCGTCCGGTAGAAAGAGCTGATGTACATGTTAAAGTAAGTTTAGCTCTTGTTTGTAGTAAGGCTCGGGTCGCCCCTCTAACTTCCATACCACGCCTGGAGCTGCAAGGAGCAATAGCTACTCGTCTCGCAAATTTCATATCTGACGCACATCGTCATAAACCTCACCGACGCTACTTCTGGTGCAACTCCATGACTGTTCTAGGTTGGTTGCGTAGTGACGCTCGAAAGTATAAGCCTTACGTAGCTAATCGATTCGGAGAAATTCGGGAAAGCTCTGCGCTGTTTGAATGGCACTGGGTCCCCACCGCCTTCAATGTCGCTGATGATGCGACACGTGTGAATCATAGCATACTAACTATAGAGTCGCGCTGGATGTGTGGGCCCTCATTTCTGTTTTCTCCTTCGGCAGAATGGCCAAAGGAGATAGCAGGACATGAGAATATAGAAAACTCAAAAGACAAAGAATTAGGAGTGTGATTCTAACTAAGCTAAGGTGTGCAAGCGTTTCTTGTATTCTAATGATTCTGCTAATCACATCACACCATTATCATATTTAAGACAAACCCAACAAGTGTCATAGTTCAGTGCATCATAAACAAAAATATTCCACGACAAGTGCCAAATCGTATCCGATATTAACACAGATTACTCAAGAGCTGCGCTAGCTGAGGTAGGTACCACTACACCTCGGGTAAAAGAGACGGGCTGTGGATTTTGCATATTTCGTCTCTGTCCCTCTTGTGCCACAGCGTTCCGACCAGTGAGTACGTACTCGTACTCTCAAGAAAAATATTTTGAACTGTCGTTTAACCGAACGAATAAAACTTGCTACAATGGTCAACACTTGCGCAGCTTGCAACAAATCTATACGTCTGAGTTCTCCAAACATAACATGCTCGAAATTTAGTGGCTATTATCACCTGATATGTGTTAATATTACTGGCCGCAAGATATCTGAGGATTTCAAATCGAACTGGGCCTGTCCTATGTGTCAATCTAGAGAGCCACGGAGCGATAACTCCAACACACCCGTACGATTCAGCGCGGTTGAGACGCCACCGGTGACTGCTGCGCTCTGTGAAGACAGCGTCAAAACGCTACTGCGCAACATAAGGGCATAAGGGTTACCCTAATTTGGATACCCATTTGGAAGGTATTTTTAAAAGGTTAATAATTATAAATCCGACCCGTAAGTGTTACTCAATTAAAGGGTATTTGGTATTCGTATTGTTGTTTTAGTCCAAACGTTAAAACTTAAGTTGTGCGAACAAGTAAGCCGGCGGTATTTGAAACAAGAAAGTGATGTTGCAATTCTTTGTTATGTTCACAGTTTACTCACATATCACGAAAAAAGATATTTTATGTTTTAGTTTTATGATTATTTATAACTATTTACTACTGGTTGCTGTCACTTTATTATGTTAATGATCTTAACTGTTTTGTTTTATAATGCTTAAGAGCCGTCATTCTGCGCAGCGCTACGCGAGTTTAGATATTTTACGTAGCGAGCTACTCACTAGCGCGCCCGACGGCAGTGGCCCAACCACTCGAGCAAAACAGCGCCGCATTCATATTTTGATCTTTTTGTGTCAATTTTGGTTTTTATATCGCAAGTAGACGTAGGTCAAGAATGTAAAACAAAATATCATGCTGGACTCGTTTTATTTTTAATATCAACATTATTTAACACATGATTATTATTAATCAAGTGTTTGTTATCTACCAGAGCATAGACTAGAAAAAAGTGAGATTTAACTCTTGGACCTACCTACTACCTACATGGACAATAGACAATAGTGCCTGCTACTTGTTTTCGGCTCCTGCATCATGTCCTGGGCCCCAAGTCTCTTACCTATTGAGCAATTACCGCACTATTGCGACGCTTCTACGATTGATACGGAATTTTGGGTATCTTAAAACTTACATACAAACATACGTGCACACTACTACCCCAAGGCAGAGTATTTTGCATGGCGGTGGTACACACCAAGACGAGTTACTCCTTCAGCAATAATTGGAATGAGCGTAATCACAATTTGAACAGTGCACCCTACTACTACTCAAGGCAGAATATCTTGTACTGTGATGGTCCCCACGAAGACGAGTTGTTGAATTGGAAATAATTAATTAAGTTCCAATACATTCATGTCTAGACACAATTATGAGTACACTGCGCACACTACTACTTTCATTCAAAGTAACTGGCATTGCGGTGGTATCCAACAAGACGGGATACTATTCGGAAATGATTCAATTAGTATAGTTGCAATTCCTTCAAGCTTTAACATAATATGTAAGCACACTGCACACTACTACTTCGGTTCAAAGTAACTGGCATTGCGGTGGTACCCAACAAGACGGGTTACTATTCGGATTGGATTTAATTAGTTGCAATGACTTCGAGCCTTAGTACAATATACGTGCTCAGTGCACATTACTAATCCGAATCAAAATAACTGGCATTGCGGTGGTACCCAACAAGACGGGTTACTATTCGGGTATGATTGCATAAGTGACAATGCCTTCAAGCTTTAACACAATATACGCGCACAGCGCACACTACTACTTTGAATCAAAATAACTGGCATTGCGGTGGTACCAAACAAGACGGGTTACTATTCGGATTGGATTTAATTAGTTACAAGGACTTCGAGCCTTAATACAATATACGTGCTTAGTGCACATTACTACTCCGAATCAAAATAACTGGCATTGCGGTGGTACCCAACAAGACGGGTTACTATTCGGGTATGATTGCATAAGTGACAATGCCTTCAAGCTTTAACACAATATACGCGCACAGCGCACACTACTACTTTGAATCAAAATAACTGGCATTGCGGTGGTACCAAACAAGACGGGTTACTATTCGGATTGGATTTAATTAGTTACAAGGACTTCGAGCCTTAATACAATATACGTGCTTAGTGCACATTACTACTCCGAATCAAAATAACTGGCATTGCGGCGGTACCCAACAAGACGGGTTACTATTCAGGAATGATTTCATTAGTAACAATGCTTTCAGGCTTTAACACAATATCCGTACACAGCGCACACTACTACTTAGAGGAAAAAAGTCCTCGATAGCGTATGTCTATCTCTAACATACTATATCCATTTTAATACTTTATAAATGGGCAATTATAAAGCGGCAATTGGAAAGCTATTTACATAAATACGGTATGAATCCTTATCATTTTATATAAGTTGGAGGCTTTAAGCATTGCATGCACATTATTTCATTCTTTTACACCATATTTACTTTTCTATGCTCTACAGACTACTATGAAGTATTCACCACTATACCAAGACCAAGCGAGTGAAGCCGCTGGCGGGTCAGCTAGTTATAATATAAAAATCATTATAGCCATTTGTAAAATTATCTTATGAATAATTTTATTAGGTAAGTATTGCAAACAAAAATGTTTTTCCGTAGGTACAAAAAGAACTACACTTACATAACGACTAATCATACTCGTTTTGAAACATAAAACTATAATTTGATTTAAATATAAAAGTCCCAAATCACAATCTATTCGCAAGACAAATAAACACTCGCCGGCGCGCGGCGGAGGTTTTCTGTGTAACGAATTTCGATCTCGCACACGCAGGCAATGCTGAGGTAGCAATATATTTGCTGAATACCTACAACGCGAAAATAGTGATCGCTCGGCGATTCTCTTATTCAATTCAGACAACGCTACCTTTACGATCAACAACCCAAAGGATAGGGTAAACCAGGGTTACCCACAACCAACCACAGGGTTTTTAAAAGTTACAAATACCTCTTCATATGAATACCCTAAGCAAAGGGTTATCCTATGAGGTAAAGTGTAACCCTACCATAGGGTTATAGAAAGTTACAAATACCTCTTCAATTGAAAACCCTAAGCAAAGGGTTTTTAATTTTAATTTGCAAGAGATTTTTATGTGCCGTAACACAATAACGGAACTGCGTCACGAACTGATCACACGAACACAAGCTAGCTTACGCAATGAGATTGAAATCTCGAGTTGAATGAGACTGCTAACAAAAACCCTATGCATTTGATACAGTTGATCTCACAAAAAATCGGCGCAACTGTCGAAAAAAACGATATCGATTTTGTGAACCGCGTCGGCCCACGAAGACGCGAAAATGCAAACGATAACGGAGCCACTATCGACAGTACTGACCCTGCCAAACACAGCACGCTCTTCCGTCCTCTGGTTGTTTGCTTTCTTCGCCGACATGACCGGAAAGCTTTTTTAAAAGCAAGCAAAATAAGACGTAATCTGACCTGCGCTGACATAATAACACAAGGGCCTGCCAGAAATGTTTATATCAATGAGCGCCTTACACAGGAATCCAGACATTTATTTCGCGCAGCCAGACAGCAAGCCAAATCAGCGGACATACGGATACAAATTTTGCTGGGTCAGAAATGGTACAATTTACGTACGAAAGCGAGAAGGTAACCTAGCTATATCAATCAGGACCATGGACGAGCTTTGACAGCAGTTCTACTCTCCAACTACATAATCGACCTTTCAGACGTAATTACTTTCCTACTGCTGATGTTTATATAATTACCTATTTCGCTAAAATTGTCCTTTTGACAAATAATGTAACAATAGCCATATTATTAATTCATATATTTCTTGTACTCACTAATTGTAAAACTATTACGCACGCACCACCACTTGAAACCGTGGAACTCTGCAAAAATTTTATTACTAAATTTGATAATAAATTTAAAATACTTGCCTTTAATGTGAGAAGCTTCAACTGCAATTTTGATAAGTTTGTGGTGACTCTACAACAATTAGACGCTGATATAGACATCATAGTGTTGACAGAATGTTGGCTCAGCGATGGCTCAACACTAGATCCTCTGCCGGGATATACAAACATGAAATCTAGTTGTGCTACTGGGTGTGACGGCATTCCAACAACGGTTTTAAAGCTTACCAAAGAGTTGATTGCTCCACATATAGCTTACATTTCTAATTTAAGCTTTACAACTGGCGTATTTCCAAACTTATTTAAAATGGCTTTAATCAAACCAATCCATAAGAGTGGAGACAGAGGTAGTATTAATAATTATCGACCTATATCAATTCTCTCATCTCTATCCAAAATTCTCGAACGATTGCTCAATAAACGTTTAGTTTTGTATTTAAAAAAATATGAATTGATTTCGAGTCATCAGTTTGGTTTTATTGCAGGAAAATCTACTGAGCATGCGCTGTCTGAACTTTCACACTATATTGCTCGAAAAGTTGATAGCAAAAAAAAATGTATAGGTATTTTTTTAGACCTGGCTAAAGCCTTCGATACTGTTTCTGTCTCTTTACTCCTTAGAAAAATGGAGAGATTGGGTGTGCGTGATGTTCCACTTCGTCTTTTCAGTAACTACCTTACCAATAGAATACAAAAAATTAGGATCGGGGATTTCGAGAGCGATGAGACAACTATAACGTACGGTGTTCCTCAAGGAAGTGTTCTCGGTCCTACTCTTTTCTTGTTATATGTGAATGATCTTTGCAATTATAATTAATTATATAATTAATTATATTTCTGGCGATGGTAAAATAATTGCCTTTGCTGATGACACTGTTTTAATTTTTTCTGCACCTTCTTGGAATGAAGCTGCTAAACGTGCTGAGATTGGTTTAAAAGAAGTAATGTCATGGCTACGATATAATTTACTGACGTTAAATGTCATAAAGACCAAGTACATAACTTTCAGTAAAACAGTGACTGGTCAACCTCAACCAGATGCTCCTCAAGTCAAGGTTCACACATGCCCATACGCTAGCTTTGATAAAACATGTAGTTGTATCTCATTACAAAAAGTCAGTAATATAAAGTACTTGGGAGTCATTGTTGACCAATTTTTGGACTGGCAAGAGCATGTCAGAAAACTAACTGGAAGAGTAAGAATACTGATAAAAGTATTTAAGCGTGTTAGACACTTAACCGACAATAAAGTTTTAAAAACAGTATATTATGCACTCTGTCATTCAATACTGAGTTATTGCATAACTGTCTGGGGTGGCACTTACAAAACGTGCATGATGAGACTGGAAAGATCCCAAAGAGTGGTATTAAAAGTATTATTCTCTAAACCATTTAGATTTTCAACCAAAGACCTCTATGCAGAAACCAAAATATTATCAGTAAGAAGGCTCTTTCTTTTAAAATCCACGCTCAAAATCCATTCTTGTACATCCTACAATATATGTGATCATCTCAATAAAAGACAAAATGATGGTTTAGTGCCTTCTGCAATGTTCTTTTCGGCATTTGCTCGTAGACAATTCTGCTTTTTAGGCACATTAATATATAAAAAAATTAATGCTCGGCTAAATTTATATCCACTCACCTTAGCAAAATGTAAACTTGCGGTCAATAGTTTCCTTTCTGGTCTTGACTATGATGATACTGAAAAAATACTTTGCCTAACTATATAACTAAATATATACACGAACGTATGTCTTGTCTGAAACGTATGCCGTGGCGGTGCCGGCTTAGAATAGCACCCCCCCAACTCTACCCGTGGGTGCCGTAGAAGCCGGCTAAGGGATAACAAATCAGAAGGTGGGCAGCAGCACCTTCCCAGTCAAACACACACAAACTGCGCTCGCCAACCCGCCTGCCAAGCGTGGCGAGTATTGGCAAAAACCCCTCAATGGATTGGACAAAAAGAACCAGGCCCCCAGTCCCCGGCAGCCCCGCTATTCCTGGCTACGGTAGCGGCCACGGTAACGGTGGGGCAGGGGGTGCTAAGAATCCCCGGCAGACGCCCAGCTACCACCCCCAACGACGACGACTGGCCCTGGTAACACACAACATACGCACGATGAGGACAGACGAGAAGATATATGAGCTGGAAGAAGAAATGAGTAAGCTACGCTGGGACATTGTGGGGTTATCTGAAGTCCGTAGAGCGGGTGAGGACACGATAACCCTAAAATCAGGTAACTTACTCTACCACCGGGAGGGCGACCAACAGTCCCAAGGTGGTGTCGGGTTTCTCGTCCACAAGTCCCTTACTAACAACATAGTTAAGATCGATAGCGTTTCCAATAGGGTCGTATACCTAATACTCAGAGTATCCAAACGATATTCGCTGAAGGTCATTCAGGTATACGCACCGACGAAGTCGCACCCGGATGATGAGGTGGAGGATATGTATGAGGACATTAGTCGGGCCATACATACCTCTGAAACGCACTTTCTAGTTGTTATGGGGGACTTCAACGCGAAGTTGGGTAAGAGAAGCGAGGATGAGTCGAAAGTGGGGCAATTTGGCTATGGACAACGGAACCGTAGGGGACAGAGGTTGGCCGACTTCCTGGAGAAAGAGGGACTCTTTATGATGAACTCTTTCTTTCAGAAGCCACCTCACAGGAAATGGACCTGGCTGAGTCCCGATGGTTCCACGAGAAATGAGATTGACTTCATTATGACCCCCAAAAGGCAAATATTCACTGATGTCTCCGTGATCAACAGGGTTAAAACCGGTAGTGATCACCGAATGGTAAGAGGCACGGTGAATATTAATGTCAAACTGGAGAGGTCTCGTCTGATGAAGTCTACGCTCCGACCTACTCGTGCCCATATTCAAGACCCCGAGAGCTTTCAACTTGAGCTATCCAATCGCTTCGATTGCCTTGAGAACATCGCTTCAGTGGACGAGATCAATAACAGGTTAGTAGAAACTGTCCATACAGTGGGTTCCAAGTACTTTAAACCCCACCGTACAGATAGGCCACAGAAACTCTCCAACGATACCCTCAACCTCATGGCTGAACGACGCTCATTGAAACTGCAGTCTTCGGATGATGCTGAAGCATATAGGCTGCTCAATAGACGAATATGGAAGTCCTTGCGACACGACATTCGGATCTTTAATACAAACCGTATTAAAGAGACGATAGAGCGGAAAAAAGGCTCCAAAGTGTTTGCAAGAGACATGTCTATTGGGCAAAGCCAGTTGACGAAGCTGAAGAGAGGAGACGGCAGTGTAGCGTCGACCAAAGCGGAAGTGTTAGGAGAGGTCGAGAGTTTCTACGGACAGTTATACACCTCGGTCGCTAAACCTGTTAGCAGCTCGGCCAAAGACCCAAGAGCCAAGCTGACCCGACATTATACCGAAGATATCCCGGACATCAGCCTGTACGAGATTAGAATGGCCTTGAAACAGCTTAAGAACAACAAGGCGCCTGGTGACGACGGTATCACATCTGAGCTTCTGAAAGCGGGTGGAACACCGGTACTTAAAGTCCTTCAGAAGCTCTTTAATACCGTCTTACTCGAAGGTTCAACGCCAGAAGCATGGAACAAAAGCGTGGTGGTGCTGTTCTTCAAGAAAGGTGACAACACTTTACTTAAAAATTACAGACCCATCTCGCTTTTGAGCCATGTTTATAAGCTGTTTTCGAAGGTCATAACGAACCGTCTCAGTCGCAGGTTTGATGAATTCCAGCCTCCGGAACAAGCCGGTTTCCGAAAAGGCTATAGTACCATAGACCACATCCACACGCTACGGCAAGTTATACAGAAGACCGAAGAGTATAACTTGCCTCTTTGTCTAGCGTTTGTGGACTATGAGAAAGCCTTTGATTCGATCGAGACGTGGGCAGTGCTTGAGTCTCTCCAGCGGTGCCGTATTGACTATCGGTATATTGAAGTGCTGAAGTGTTTGTACAAAAACGCCTACATGTCAGTCCGAGTACAGGAGCAGAGTTCGAAGGCAATTCCATTGCAAAGAGGCGTGAGACAGGGAGACGTTATATCTCCGAAACTGTTCACCGCTACATTGGAAGACGCATTCAAGCTTCTGGAATGTCAAGGACTTGGCATCAATATTAACGGCGAATACATCACTCACCTTCGATTTGCCGACGATATTGTAGTCATGGCAGAATCCATGGAAGACCTCAGTACAATGCTCGAAGGCCTCCATCGAGTTTCCCAACGGGTAGGTCTTAAGATGAACATGGACAAGACGAAAATTATGTCTAATGCCCATGTTGTACCTACCCCAATATCAGTTGGGAACTCAGTTCTCGAAGTTGTTGACGAGTATATCTACCTGGGACAGACAGTCAAACTAGGCAGGTCCAACTTCGAGAAAGAGGTCAATCGTCGAATCCAACTCGGCTGGGCAGCGTTCCGGAAACTTCGCGAAGTCTTCTCGTCAAAAATACCTCAGTGCCTCAAGACAAGAGTCTTCGACCAATGTGTGTTACCAGTGATGACTTATGGCACTGAAACGTGGTCTCTTACTATGGGCCTCATAGATAAGCTCAAAGTCGCACAACGAGCTATGGAGAGGGCTATGCTCGGGGTTTCTCTACGCGATCGAATCAGAAATGAGGAGATCCGTAGAAGAACGAAAGTCACCGACATAGCTCAGAAGATTAGCCAGTTGAAGTGGCAGTGGGCAGGGCACATAGCACGCAGAACAGATGGCCGATGGGGCCGAAAGGTTCTGGAGTGGAGACCACGTACCGGCAAGCGCAGCGTAGGTCGTCCACCGACACGGTGGACAGACGACCTGAGAAAGGTTGCAGGACGACGTTGGATGCAGGCCGCTTCCAACCGGTCCTTTTGGAAAATCATGGGGGAGGCCTATGTTCAGCAGTGGACGTCCTACGGCTGAGATGATGATGATGATGATGATGTCTTGTCTACACACACACACACTCACACACACACACACACTCTCTCTCACACACAAACACACACACACACACACACATACACTATTACGCATTTCTAATACAAATACTATTAATAATTTGTGTTCATCCTACTGTTTTTGCCGCATTTTAATTTTTTATTATATTTTACATATTCACTTTCGCTGTTAATCACTACATAAGAAACTACTACTATATTGTTGACCATCAACTAAATTGAACGTGAAAATATAATTGAGTTTATTTTTAATTTTTAATACTCATAACATTCTTTTAGGACTAATGCTAGTCCTCGAGTCTGTGTTCTGTGAATTATTACAATGCAAGCCACGGCTCATAGTGCGGAAAAAAAGGCATGCTTTGTGGTAGTTATCGATAGCCGACCTTTACATGTGCCAAGATAAATATATTCTTATCAATCGAAACTCTTTAATGGCTGCGAATAAATAATACATGTCATGACTAAAATAACAACAGCACTACCATATAAAAGCATGCCATAAATATTTAGTTGTATTAAATTTTATGTTGATAAGTGGTTGTTATTTATCCAAAACTGTATATTATTATAGACTAATAATTAGTTTTTTTTTTCATTTTTTTTCTTTTTTTATGCTTTGCTATGCAGTTATATGTTTTTCATCTGAAGTGATTATCTACCTAAGGCGCAACCAATTTTCTAATATGATAAGATATATATTTGTAGACTTCATAGGTACAGTGTTCTGGTATGAGACTATATATGTATATTTAATTGGTACCTACTTTATTACATATACCAATTATTATAGTATACCCACTCCTAATCGATAGTTTCATCTGCATCGATAGCAATATGCTTTGACAGTAGTAGTCGCATCACTAGCGCATCGTCACACTACACAGAACATTATGACACAAATGCTGCTAGCTTCACGTTTGTTTATGAATGTAATCCGAACTCTTTATTTGCAACCATTTTGTATGCTACCTCCACTTTGTGAACGGTAAGCTATTAGTAGTATTTTTAAACTATGTTATTGAAACTGTATAGGTATTTCACTTGTAATAATTTTGTTCCTTGCAGCAAGGGCTGTGGGGTTTTTTATTATTGTTTAGATTTATTATTGTTTTATGTAGTAGTAAGTTAGGAAAGTAAGTTTATAAAATTCTAATATGTTTCGTAAGTATTTAATATTTTATATAATTAAGTAATAGTAATAATGATTTAGTATAAATAATTGCCTTATAGGAAGGTCTTTAACAGCGTAACACAGGCTGACCTAGTACGCTGTTAAAACTGTTAAAATTAAGCAACTCTTTATAATTATGTTGTAATGTAATATGTAATAAGAAGCTATTGTTTCTTTTCTATGATTGTAAAGTGTTTTAAATAGTTACAGTATTAATATATGCTTAGTATATGCTGTGAAGTAAATAAATAAATAAATGCTCACCGCACCACGGTACAACAAAATAAAAACGGTGGAGTTGTTATATACTTACTCGAAATGTGCACATACTACCTCAATTCATGAACCAAAAATTAATGATGCTGACGCACTTCTTGTAACAATAGACAATAAATTTACAAAACTGGAAGTTTATAGATCTCCTGCTACAAAGGTGTCGAACTTAGACCCGTTTATTAATTCCCTTGATTCCACTCTCTGCTCCTTGAAAAGCTACCCTTATCTGGCTATCGCAGGGGATATGAACGTAGATATCTGCAATAAATTCAACAATCATCACTGTGACTATCTTACATTAATGGCTTCACATGGCCTTCTTCCAGCGATCTCGAAGCCCACAAGGTTCCTAGCCTGTCTCGATCACATTTTTATAAAATCACATACCGAATCATTAGGACTAATATGTGAAACATCCATTACAGACCATCGCATTGTATTAGCCAGTTCATGCATTTCAAACCCTGCTCCTCCAAAGGTAAATTCCATACTTAAGACAAACGTCGAAGCCGCTGTAACGGATATTAACTCCACAGACTGGTCTGTGATTTCAAACATATGTAACGTAAATTTAGCAGTCACAACTTTTAATGAAATAATATCTAATATTTGGCTGAAGATACACATAAGGTAAAGATTGGGCGCAAATGGGTAATCATGAAACCTTGGATCACTCCCGGACTACTCCGCTGCATGCGTCATAGAGACAAATTGCATTTAGATTTAAAAAATCATCCTGGTGATTTAATGAAGCGTAAAATCTATGCAAGATATCGAAAGTTTTGCAAAAAAGAAGTACTCGAAAAAGTTGTAAATAACCGCCTTGTTTTATATCTAGAAAAGTTTAATTTGCTTTCTGACAGGCAATTTGGATTCCGACGAGGCAGATCAACAGAAGATGCTACGTCACTCTTTGCTAATTTAGTATCGTCACATATAGAAAATAATGAAAATTGTCTAGCAGTATTTCTGGATTAAGCAAAGGCGTTCGACACTAATTACGTTTCTTTATTAGAAAATTAAATACTTTCTCTTTAAACATGCTGATACTTCCCGAATCCAATATTGCTCTCGGTAAATGATTATATATGTCAAAGGACCCTTATATATACTTGAAAATTGCTTCCCGTTCTGTACAGTTACCCCAAAATATAACTCCATACCTTAAGGTTGACGTTACATATGCATGATAGGCTGTAAGAACCGCTGATTGGCTGACTACTTTTGATAGTAAGTAAAGGGCATAGGAAAAACTGCTAAGTTTAGAGCGCAAATATTCAGCATGACTTTTCCAATTTAAGTCAGAATCTAAATGGAGACCCAAAAGTTTTGTGTCTGATACTTCTTGAATGTCATTATTGAGATAGGTTATGTTTGATGTCAATTTTCTTATATTTGTAAAATGTATTAAAATTAGTTTTGTCTAAATTTATTTGCAAATTATTCGATGTCAACCAATGAATTATATTTTCTAATGCTAAGTCAATTTCCGGCTCGAGTGGTTCTTGCTTTTTGCCTATGAAAAGAACAGTGCTGTCGTCAGCGAAAAGGACCATTGGCTGTTTAATGGCTTGAGGGAGGTCATTAATATATATTATAAATAGTAACGGCCCCAGTACACTGCCTTGCGGAACACCATATCTTACCATACCGGTAGAGGAAGTGTATTTTACTTCAGTTTTTGTTTCTGGGCAGATTGCTGTAATTTTCGTTTGCTGGGATCGATTACTGAGGTAGGATTTTAATAAATTTAAAACATTTCCTCTCACTCCATATGCCTCCCACTCTATAAGTTTATCAGCTAAAACCACATGATCAACATGATCGAACGCTTTTGTAAGATCCATGTACATAGCATACATAGGCAATTTCTGTTCTCGGCCAGACATTACTGTTTTTAGTAAATTAAAAATTGCCACATTTATTGACTTCTTTTTGCGAAAGCCCACTTGTTCATCAACGAGGATGTTAAATTTATCCAAATAGGAGTACAAACAAGTGTAAATGTATTTTTCAAATATTTTAGAAAAAACTGGTATTAATGCTATTGGCCTATAATTACTAATAATTTCTCTATCATCCTTTTTATAAAGTGGCTTTATTATGATTAATTTTAATTTATCTGGGTATATCCCACAATCTATACACAGATTCATGATGTGACTGAGTAATGGACATATTACAATCCCCACTTCCTTTATTACCTTAATTATAATTTTATCGTAACCTGAACTTGAGGTGTATTTTAAAGATTTGTTTATTTCGAGCATATCGTCCGGGCTCGAAGGACTCATAAACATCGAATTAGCTTTTTTCGAGTAATTAGTATTTATAGTATATGAGTAGTATTAAGACGTAAATTTAGCAGTCACAACTTTTAATGAAATAATATCTAATATTTGGCTAAACATACACATAAGGTAAAAATTGGGCGCAAATAAGTAATCATGAAACCTTGGATAACTCCCGGACTACTCCGCTGCATGCGTCATAGAGACAAATTGCATTTAGATTTAAAAAATCATCCTGGTGATTTAATGAAGCGTAAAATCTATGCAAGATATCGAAAGTTTTGCAAAAAAGAAGTACTCGAAAAAGTTGTAAATAACCGCCTTGTTTTATATCTAGAAAAGTTTAATTTGCTTTCTGACAGGCAATTTGGATTCCGACGAGGCAGATCAACAGAAGATGCTACGTCACTCTTTGCTAATTTAGTATCGTCACATATAGAAAATAATGAAAATTGTCTAGCAGTATTTCTGGATTTAGCAAAGGCGTTCGACACGGTCGCAGTTGGTCTGCTTCTGAAGAAAATGTAATATAGACGCATACGAGGAGTTTCTTTGGTGTGGTTCAGGAGTTACCTAACTGAGCGGAGGACAAGAGTCTTCGACCAATGTGTGTTACCAGTGATGACTTATGGCACTGAAACGTGGTCTCTTACTATGGGCCTCATAGAAAAGCTCAAAGTCGCTCAACGAGCTATGGAGAGGGCTATGCTCGGGGTTTCTCTATGTGATCGAATCAGAAATAAGGAGATCCGTAGAAGAACGAAAGTCACCGACATAGCCCAGAAGATTAGCCAGTTGAAGTGGCAGTGGGCAGGGCACATAGCACGCAGAACAGATGGCCGATGGGGCCGAAAGGTTCTGGAGTGGAGAACACGGACCGGCAAGCGCAGCGTAGGTCGTCCACCGACACGGTGGACAGACGACCTGATGAAGGTCGCAGGACGACGTTGGATGCAGGCCGCTTCCAACCGGTCCTTTTGGAAAATCATGGGGGAGGCGTATGTTCAGCAGTGGATGTTTTACGGCTGAGATGATGATGAACTGAGCAGAGACAGTTTGTAAAAATAGGTTCTAGCAACACTCTCTTTATCAAATATGGCGTCCCGCAGGGCAGCATTCTCGGTCCTACTCTTTTCAAAGATAAAGATAAAGATAAATTTATTGCATAAAACATGGGTAGATGATACATAACTAAATGATATGCACATAGTTGTTGAATGAAAAATTCTGTTCCACCATGTTTTGCCTTCGCAGGCGTACAATTTTCTGAGATGGAGCAACCGGTCATTCTTGTGAATACTAAAATTATAATTATTATTAAACATTTTGACTAAAAACAAAATTAAACTTATGTCATCATATTGAATCAAAATTTATCATTAAAAAAGTCCTGAATATTATAATAACATTTATCAACCAACAATTTTTTTTAATTAATTTTAATTGCCTTAACATTTAATTGCCTAAGCGGCTTAAGGATTTTATTATAAATGCGTGGTGCCATACCGATTAATTTTTTTCGCAGAAGAGCGGTTTTGCCTGTCGGATTACAAAGAATGTTATGGTCACGTCGGCTTCTTTCTACATTGTCGGATAATTTTGGAAAGAAATCTGGATTATTCTTAACAAACAAAGCTATCTCTAATATATATAATGATGGAAGTGTTAAAATTCTATGCATCACAAAATATGGCTTGCAACTATCAGGTGTTTGAAGCCCAAACATGGCCCTAATACAGCGTCTTTGCATTAAAAAAAAATTCACGCTTCACGCTCTACATAGACGATATCGTAAATTTCTCCCTTCAAAATACAGAAATCATTACGTATGCGGACGACACTGCTGTAATTTTCTATCACGAAGACTGGGATCAGGTAGACAAGCGGAAAAAGGTCTGGCACAAATTACCACCTTACTAGACCGTAATATTTTAACTCTAAATATAGAGAAAACAAAATATATTGCTTTTTCAAAAACCTGTGCATCTAGTCCGCCTTTAGAGTTTTCTTTGAAGATACATACCTGCTCTTCTAATGACGCCACCCGAGATCCCAATACCTGCTCATGTAGTACTATTGATCGAACAAAGTCAATGAAATACCTAGGCATAACCATAGATGAGAACCTTAATTATAACCTTCATATTAACGACATGGCGGGCCGTGTGCGGAAATTAATATTTATAATGAAAACAACTGAGGGATTGCACACAACCTGATGTCATAAGACAAGTATATTTAGCCTTATGCCAATCCTTACTACAATATTGTGTCACAGTCTGGAGTAGTGCTGGAAAAACCAATTTTATAACTGTAGAAAGAGCTCAGCGTGCTCTCATTAAAGTTATTTAAAAAAAATCTTTCCGGTATTTAACTGATAAAATCTATGACAAGTTTAAAGTTTTTCGTGTTCGTCAGTTGTTCATTCTAAGAGCTACAATTAAACCACACATAACTTTTTTGAACAGTTCTGACTACATTAACCTCAGAAATAAACGAGTTTTTTGCATCCCTCCTCCGAGTGCCACCTCTTTGCAGTACGTAGGAGTCCAAATTTTGCCCTTCTCAACACATATAATAAAGTGTCTAAGCTTTGTAACATAAAACATTGTTCTGCATTCACATGTAAAAAACTGGTCAGAGAATTTGTGTTAAACCTTTCGTATGATGAAACTGAAAATCTAATATAAAATAATACACTACGTGGAAATATACACTCACACACACAACATACACTCTCACACACTCATTAACCTCTTACACTCACTACTACTCTCAATCAAAACAACATAATAAATAATAATCTATTCATTTACATAAATATTAACTGGCACTCTCTACTGACTTTTGAAACCTTTTAACCCTCTGAATTCACTTTACGAACACGCACACTTAATTAACTCTAGAAAGTCCTTAGGTTATATTACTACAGGCTATACTATAGGCTACTAATACTAGAGATCGTAAATTTTTTATCAGTATTTTTATTTAGACACGAATGGTATTATTATATTTCTAC
Source organism: Selenia dentaria (assembly GCA_917880725.1). Taxonomy (NCBI): domain Eukaryota; kingdom Metazoa; phylum Arthropoda; class Insecta; order Lepidoptera; family Geometridae; genus Selenia; species Selenia dentaria. The sequence goes on from OU862902.1 coordinate 5,565,907, forward strand.
TCATAATTTGAACAACTACTTTACTTCCATAATAATTTTAATAAATCAAATCCTTGTATATCACTTCTGCACATGTTTGTGCAACTGAAAAAGCTACGTTATGTTACAACGTGTTTAGCAACGTTTCTATATATTTTGGAACGCGGCGGTAGTCTTTAAAGTACATTATAATGAAAAATTGACGTTCATAAGTGCGTCTTTAATGCCTAAATTGAATAAATTATTTTGATTTTGACTTTAAAACAAATTTTAATGTGCGAGCAATTGTAAGCTTGCTCGGATATTTCTACAACGTTGCATAAACACCATATCTTAAACTTTATATTGTAGGGTAATGAATGGTATACTTAAAAGTTACAATAACTTATAACAACTTCCAAAAATAATGTTTCAGTAAATCCTTAAATGTACTTTCAAGCTCGCTGGGACTTGTTTTCGTTGTTGCTTATACGTTGCAGACTTGCAGACATAACTTACAACAGTTCATATGCAACTTTATATGAACTTAGCCTTACTCAGTGGACTAAATCCGACATCTTTAAATTTTTTGACCAACGTTAATCGATTCTTTCTTACGACGACGCTTCATAGAAACATCACTAATAATGTTTGACATGTGGTTACTTTCCGTTTCTCGCATAAGTTTTCTTGGAACCACACAATAATTAGTGCATTGCATCTAACAATATTATTTTGCCTAAATACATTAAATAAATAATAGATATAATAATTACATAAATGTAACATAATTGGTAACATATTTTCATTGTAAAAATTATTAAAATGTATGAACTTGTATTTAGTGTCATCTAACTGAAAGTGAACAAACTATTACAATTCCCGGTAAACCTACAGTTCTGTCATTTTTTCTAAGTGAAAAGCGTGTGCCCGCCAACTGCGTTCGCGTGAAGTCGTGTATGCAGAATAATGACAAGGATAATTACATGGTCTAAAACCGTTTTTTTTTTCGTATGAAAATAAACAATTAGGACATTCAACTACAGGTTGTTATTACTAATGAGTACGTGATTAACAATACTTCAGTACATACTAAGTTAAGTACATAAGTAGTTGGTAATTATAAAATATATCAATAACGTAGTAGGTATTGTTAAAATAAAAAGGTTCTGTTGCAGTGAATAGAAATCATCCACCGCCTTCTTTTTAATCATGGCTTCGTAATTTTCTTTTTATGGTAAATTTGCTTTCATATAAATGCGGATGAAGTCGTGGGTAACTGCGAGTTACTCATATAGGTATGTTTGCATATCGGATATGGTTTATTTTGTAGATTATCTGTATTTAGTACAATATTGCAGAAATCACGGTTAAATCTCATCATTCCGCCATTATCTCTTGTCTTACGAACGATCCATACAGGGTCCGGAGTTCAAATGGCACAACGAGCGTGTACGGAATGCTCTCGTTTAATCGACGAGCGCCACGCGACGCGACGAGCACCTCGAGACGAGCTTGTAGACGCGCCATACAATAAGAATAAACTCATATACCTGAGCTATAAGGTTTTATTTGAGACTTTAGAGGCGCCGCCGTACCCTTCAAGGCCGGTCTACGTGTGAGCGAAGCCGTGGGTGAGCTAGTTATAAAACCTTAAAATAAGAAAATGCATTTTTAATTTTTTGTTAAAATACCTAAAGTGGTAGTTATAATAATCTACTATGTATAAATGCGTAGGATTATGGCAATGTTTTATTTTTCTCTTATTTTAGCGTAATCTATGAAACCCAATGGAACTATGACAATATTTATCACACGACTAGTCTTTATAAAGAAAATCAAGCGTGTTTTTATAATTTTTATAGAAACAACAAAGTAGGTAAACAAACAACAGGAGTATCAAAAGTGTTACCCACCCACATTTTGTAAAATGTGGGTGGGTAACATTAAGTCCTAAAATTCAGTAGAAGTTGGTTAATGTCATGGTAAAAACGGTAGATCTACCTCTCTAGTTAGATAGATTTTAATATTATAAAAAAGGTAAAACAAAAGAATTACCTATGTATCAAAATTAAATAAATGTTATTTAATATTTATACATGCTTTGTAACAGGGGGCGAGCATATTGCCATCTACAGGGCACTGTTCCAGTATCCGGACTGTTATTGAGAAATTCTTTTTTTTTTTAAAACCCAATAACTGTCCAACCCGTGAATCAAACCCATGACCTCGAGGTTCCAAAACGGCACTTCCACCACTACACCTAGACCAAGCGAGCGAAGCCGCTGGCGGGTCAGCTAGTAGATTTATATTCACTTATTATTTTTATGTTAATCGGTAACGAGACGAGTAAGAAGCTCGCATAATGTTAAGCGTCACGCTTGCCCGTAACAATTCAGTACCAGTCAAAATTTTAAACCACAAGAATTCAAACCCAAATATATTATTTACCAAACCAAGATTTACAAAAATATGCAAACACAAATATTTATAAAAACAGCTCACTCTGTTTTTAATTAGGAAAGCATATTATAATGTGAATATTTATTTTAATGATAATAATTTATGACGTTGACTCAGAATAGGTATCTATGTCTACATTAATATTATAGATATAGAATATAGATAAGAGGTAAGATTAGTTTGTTTAAATTAAACAGGCTCTGAAACAACTGGACCGAAATGAAACTATATTTCACCATTAGAATCCTACATAATCCCTGATGAACATAAGCTATATATTTTGATTCATCATCATCATCATCATCACGCGGGTGAAACCGCGGAGCACAGTCAGTATTTTTATAATATGATTTGTTAAAGCACTAACGCCTGCTTAGCGAAACCGAACATAACAATTTTAGAGAGAAAAAGATTGGTAATATTTCAATTTAATTACTTGTATTGACATAGTTTATTGGACATAGAATTTTATATTGACACTAGATTTTGCCCACAACTTCGTCCGCGTATGTTACTTAATTCTAGATAAGAATTATTATTGTAAAAATAATAGCTATGTTTATGACTATTGCCCGCCGCTAAATGTGATAGGTATTTGACAAAAGTTCAAATCAACTCCAACCAGAGATTGTTCATGTGACTTATTAATCGTGATCGCGATACAAACCTACATTGGGCCATTTTAATTCAAACGAAAGGTAACATCAGATATATTGTACACGTGGCACGAATACTGTTTCTTCTCAGTTAATAAATTGGTATTTAAGCCAATAATGCAACATGAAATAACTAAATACAAATTTTTACACCTATAAGTTCAAAGACTAAGAATTTCCATGCAAACTTTCATCCTCCTAAGTAATCCCTGTCAAAATATTAAGGAACACCATGTTTTATTTCAAATAAACTATCTTAATACAAATTTTCTCAACTATATTAGAGGATCAGAACATGACTGGATAAAATCGTATTGAAGCAATAGGACACAGTGTGTAGACATTTTGAAATATAATGACAATACCAAAACTGTAGAAACCTACATTTCAAATTCTTTACAAAATAGTCATGGGGTCCCCCAAGGTAGTATTCCGGGCCCTCTATTATTTATACTATTATCCTATCCTATCCTATTATAAACGTGAAAGTTTGTATGTATGGATGTATGGATGTTTGTTACTCTTTCACGCACAAACGGGGGGGCTAATGTTGATGAAATTTGGTATGGGGGTAGATGAGGCGCTGGATTAACACATAGGATACTTTTCATCATCATCATCATCATCATCCATCACCACGCGGGTGAAACCGCGGGGCGCAGCTAGTATATTATATATCAATGACCTTCCAATTGCAATTAAATCTAAAACTATATTGTTTGCAGATGACACCACAATAGTAGTAGAAGGTAGAGATGATGTGTCATATGAAATGCACATTAAAAAGGCTCTTAATGAAGCTATTGCGTGGTTATCTCGAATCGTCGAATAATCTTCAAGTAAACATTGAAAAAACTAAACTTATGCAATTCCATACCGCACAAGGCAAACCATCACAACTCAGTATTATATACAATGGCAAGGCTATTGAGAAGACGACGGATATCAAATTCCTAGGCTTAACCATTGATAGAAATTGTTCTTGGAAGCTTCACATTTCAAATATATCCTCAAAACTAAATAGCTTTGTTTACCCCTTCCCCGGAGAATAGCTCAAGTTGTGTCCAAGTAGGCAGCTATCACGGCCTATTACGGATATGTGAATTCTATCTTAAGGTACGGAATTTTAATATGGGGTAGATCTGTTGAGTTAGACAGAGTATTTGTTCTACAAAAAAAATGTATTAGGGCCATTTTTGGCCTTCAACAAATCGACTCGTGCAGACCATATTTTCGACAATATATAATATTCTAACAGTCGCTAGCTTATATGTTAGGGATACTTGCATCTTTGTTTATACGCATAGAAATCTGTTTCAAAATGTCAACACTAATACTAACCACAGTGTTCGATCAAAATATAGAAACAAATTATATCAACCACTTACAAGACTGATGTTGACATCCAATAATTGTTATATATGTGTATTAAAATATTTAATAAAATTCCTGATATTTTTAAAGAGTATTCATACTTTAAATTTAAGAGATTAAACCGTTGGCTTTCTGAAAAATGTTTTTATAGCATACAGGAGTTTTTCCAATACAACATGTGACATACACTAATCCAGCTACTTTGACCTTTACTTATATAATTAATTCTCAATTGTAATTGCTAAAATGTTTACATAGGTATTGTTTGGAATTACATTTATTTTGTTTTATAAGTTATTTGACATTTAATTTTATTCTAATTATTATAAAATGTATCGCATGTTTTGTCATTTTTAATTAGTAGTACCTACCTTAACTACATATAATTCATATTGTACTATATGACAATCTTTAGGATTGTCATAAAGTTTAAATTTATTATAAATGTATTACATTTAAATTTTGTATGCCTGTAAAGGCAAGTTTTGGCTGGACATTATTTATAATTATATGAAATTTTGTAAACTTTTTTTTTTTTGAACCTAAAACTTATGAAATAAATGATTATGATTATGATCATAACTTCAAAAACTAAGATAATGAATATCAGACAGTTATACATTTACAATATTTGTATTTTATTAAAAAACCCTAGACAAAAACATTCATATCAACGTGACATTCACTAAACTAAAACAAGTGTCTAAACGCAGCACGAGACGAGCGAGTTTCATTGTTCTACCAAAGACACGAACAAACTATGGCAAAAAATGGTTAAGTTTGAAGGAGCGCAGCTTTTTAATAAAATACCCTCAAGTATAAAAAATGCTAATTATAATACATAATTAACAATAGCAAATTACTTTAATAAAAACATTTGTCAAGTGTTTGTTATGATAAGTGTAAATAAGACGAAACGACGGTTAAATTTATTTATGTATAATATTGTTCTCATGTAAGTGATGTTAATCTTTTTTGAGAATAAATTTCTTTAAACCTAAAAACAAAGTTTTTCTACACCAAGTTTCATCCAACATTTCACCCATTTAAGTCATCCCTATCAAAAAATATTACGTAACACATTTTTTTTTATTTAAATGGAATATCTAAATAAAAATAGTTACACCTATAAGTTAAAAAACAAAGAATATTCCATACAAAGTTTCATCCCCCAAAATTAGCCTTGTAAAAATTTTAAGCAACACTGTTTTATTTTAAATGAACTAACTACCTATCTAAATAATCAAATCAAACAAAATCAAACATATATTTATTTCCTCTTCACAAAAGGTTGGTAAAAAACAATTTAAAAAAATAAAAATAACTATGTGACGGAGCTGGTGCCCGAAGTAGGTTTTTTAAAATAAAAAAACCTGTGTCACAAGTCAGCAGGTCTCCTCCCACGGTAGAATATACTTTGGCACACAACCGTACTAAACTATATCATAATTTTTAGTGTATTATATATTGAGGGTAGAACAAAAACAATATGTGCGTAAGCAATGCCGTCTCGCCGGACTAGCGACCACACGGTGAGTGCGGCGCCGCATAGTTTTGCGGTACCGTAGAGGCGACGGAAGAGAGGGTCAGCCCTATTCCGACGACAGTCTATTAAAAAAATTGATTGGGAAAGACGTATGTTGCTGCTGTTATTACTTCGCCACCGACGCACCCGACGACAACGTAGAAACACACGACGATATTGGGTCAGTATAGCCTTGAGGAATAGTGACGGATTTTTTTTAAAAGAATATCAAGAGTTGCTCTTAGACGGAAAGAGGTTTTACAATTTTTTTCGAATGAGTGTGGCTACTTTCAAATATTTATTGGAATTCTTAGAACCACATATACGAAAATAGTAAGTATACTAATATGAGGAATCCAGTGGAGTCAATAGAAATGCTGGGCATAACTTTGAGGTTAGTAATGAAAAACTTAATTATTCCTCTTACTTTATTAATCGATTTTTAATATCAATTTTAAGGGCGGTATTCTTCCTTACAAGTTTGCAAAATCACATTCATACTCCAACTCTTCGCTATTTTGAGACACTTGATTTGGAGATGAAATTACACTAGAATGCGAGTTTATGTAATTGCTGCTCGTGCTTTGGTAATTTCGGGTTTGATACCCGTGTGGTGTTTGTGGGGCTTGCTCTTCATACATAGAGGACGAAGATTGTGGAGTCGTTTGTCCATAACGCATTTCCGTTATTAATAATTGTAATACTTTTGTTTGGAACGTCAGAGTCTGAAATTCCGTAAAATCTTCAATGGATGGCAAAATGCCTTTAATAAAGGACAAGTGGCGATTTTGTGGCTCCTTCAGAGTTTTTAAAATTTCCTTTTCAAACTCGTCCATTTCTGCTGCTGTTCTCTTCTTGGTGACAGGAACATAGCGGGACGACTCAGGTACTGTATCATCTGTAGTAGGTACTCGTGTTACATTGTTCAGCCAAGTCTAAACTACTGTCAGTAGTACTTTGTGCTACTTTTTTCAGAAATAAAAGCTTATTATAATAATGGTATTTTGCAAGTTTCTTAACCGCTGAGCCAGATTTGGAAACTTATTTCAAATATTTATTAAAGTTGTCCTCCATTTTTTTACTACAGAATTACTTACCTGAAAATAATATAATAAATTTAAAATTACGAGTTCTTATATACATATTTATATTGATTTTTGAATAATAAAACTAAAGAATTTATCAATTTTTTCTCATAAAAGTGTTTTTGTTATAGGTACCTAGGAAGCGGAAATACGATACAAGATTTAGAATTCAAATTCAAACGGGGGAGATCTACGATTGCATGTATGATACTGAGAGTATGTGAAGCTATATGGAAACATCTACTTCATGACAACATCCCTGAACTGGCCACAGTCCTATTCCAAAAAATTGCATCCGATTTTGAGGTCAGAGCAAATTTTCCTAACTGCATCGGGGCGATTAACGGGAAACATGTACGCCTGTGTAATAAATGACGCATTTTTCACAGACCGATAAACGTGTCCTATGATTTTGCTACTGCCATTATAAAAGCATGTTGTGTTCTACACAATTTTGTGGCCGATCGGGATGGTTTTCGTTCAAAGGATAAATTGAAGATAATTTGTGACGAATTTCACTCGCTCCAACCCAAAAGTAATGAATTGGTAGCAGCTAATAGTATCAGTGAAGAATTAGCAGACTATTTTATAAGCAGTGCAGGATCTTTGAAGTGGCAATTAAAGAAAATTTAGTTATCTTACCAGTAGGTATGAAGAGGAATAATGACTCACCAATTTTGTTCTTTTCAACAGGAGTGTAGTTATCATATTCTGGAAATAAATGTTTTATAACTTCTTCCCATGCCTTTGCTTTTGATTTATTGTTTTTAAAACCCACATGAGACTTGTCCCACAGTATTTCTCGTTCTTGAATTAATGAAATGAGATAGTCCATTTCAATACTTTCCTCACATGTACTCATTTTTGTAAAATAGGTACACGAAAATATAAAAATTAACGAACGTTCGCACTTCTTTCTGCCGGGCAGACAACTGAGCGGTGCCACTCCGGTGCCGCAATACTTACACCCCTCCCCGCCTCGTCTCGATTCCGATGCGCGGGCGGTGCAGCGCCGAAGCGCACCGGACAGCACCGTGTGCCATACCATACATTTTTATATGTAGGAAACCGGAGCGGCACCGGTCAGACGCCGCACCGCCGCCGCACCGCATCCTGTGGCATCTTCCTTAGTGTCAGTGGTGTACGCAAGAATGTATCTGCGGTGTGTTAATGAGCATGTGTGTGTTTTGTAGTGTGGCTACGAGTTATATAGTAAGAGTCAGTAGTCAAGATCAACATTTTGTATTTTACTATGATAAATAATCACATTAGTTTATATGAGTTTTTAAGTTCGCAATGTACATTTGGGTGAATGGGTGGGTGAATTATTGTGTGGATGGATGGATGTAGATGGGTACCTAGGTGGGTGGGTGGTTAATGGTTATAATTGATTGGTCAGATGGATGGATGGTTGATTAATTTATAAATTGATATATAATCACGTTAGTTTATATGAGTGTTTATGTTCGGAATGTACATTTGAGTGAATGGGTGGGTGAATTATTGTGTGGATGGATGGATGTAGATGGGTACCTAGGTGGGTGGGTGGTTAATGGTTATAATTGATTGGTCAGATGGATGGATGGTTGATTAATTTATAAATTGATATATAATCACGTTAGTTTATATGAGTGTTTATGTTCGGAATGTACATTTGGGTGAATGGGTGGGTGAATTATTGTGTGGATGGATGGATGTAGATGGGTACCTAGGTGGGTGGGTGGTTAATGGTTATAATTGATTGGTCAGATGGATGGATGGTTGATTAATTTATAAATTGATATATAATCACGTTAGTTTATATGAGTGTTTATGTTCGGAATGTACATTTGAGTGAATGGGTGGGTGAATTATTGTGTGGATGGATGGATGTAGATGGGTACCTAGGTGGGTGGGTGGTTAATGGTTATAATTGATTGGTCAGATGGATGGATGGTTGATTAATTTATAAATTGATATATAATCACGTTAGTTTATATGAGTTTATAAGTTCGCAATGTACATTTGGGTGAATGGGTGGGTGAATTATTGTGTGGATGGATGGATGTAGATGGGTACCTAGGTGGGTGGGTGGTTAATGGTTATAATTGATTGGTCAGATGGATGGATGGTTGATTAATTTATAAATTGATATATAATCACGTTAGTTTATATGAGTGTTTATGTTCGGAATGTACATTTGAGTGAATGGGTGGGTGAATTATTGTGTGGATGGATGGATGTAGATGGGTACCTAGGTGGGTGGGTGGTTAATGGTTATAATTGATTGGTCAGATGGATGGATGGTTGATTAATTTATAAATTGATATATAATCACGTTAGTTTATATGAGTGTTTATGTTCGGAATGTACATTTGAGTGAATGGGTGGGTGAATTATTGTGTGGATGGATGGATGTAGATGGATACATTATTGAGTTGTAAACAATTTCATAACACTACTAGCAATGGAAGTCGAAATGAATATGCTACATTTTTGTTATCGATTGAACATTTGGTACTGCTCTGTTAACTACGTTAGGCATAATTTTGAATGTGTAATGATATCGCAAATTTGCTATAGTTCACCTTATTACTTTTGTTAGTACATTGACCTTATAAATCATCAAGTGTCAATCACGCGGCATTTATATTATATACGTCAGTCGTTGAAAGATAACCGATAAATAGGTATAACTAATGTGATGCTGATACAATCTTAAAAGACTACTATTAATTATATTAAACAGTAATTCCCAATCTAAATCAATAAAAAATATGTATTCATAAGCAATACATATGCGCCGTTCAGCAACATTATTATAGCAGTACTGGTGATTCGTAAGTATTATACGAGTATATATTCCATAGGTATTCTAATTGGCTTCAAAAGGTAAATGGCCGTTACGACGTTCAAAATCATCATTTCAATGGCATAGATAACTTTACCACGTTAATACTCTGTTATGTTTGCACCAGAATTAATTATTAATAAAATATTCCTATGTAACTTTCTTATTTCATCGTTATTCTCGAATACATATTCTAATGTTATATTGACGGTTTAACTTACGCGGTAGGTCGACCGGTTTCGTGTGTCGGTCGGTCATAAAAATAAAAGTAAAATGTACTTACTAAAATATATATTAAATAAACTTACGAAAGTTTCAATCAAGTTAGGTATACATATTCTAAGCATAAGTTAGCTATAGTGACGAGATAGATTCTTAACAATAAATGAGTTCAATTCACTATACCATATTTATTTCTAAATAACGGAACGTCGCATTTGATAGAAATATTTGCGACTAGCTGCGCTCCGCGGTTTCACCCGCGTGGTGATGGATGATGATGATGATGAATCAAATATAGCGTATGTTACTCAGGCATAATGTAGCTTTCTACTGCTGAAAGAATGTTTGAATCGGTGAAGTAAGTAGTTTTTGCGCCTCCGTCCACTTGGATCCACAGCTCCGCTCCACATGTGGATCCGCGGATACCTTTATCTCCTCTTAAATCCACCATTGGAAAGATCCAAAAATAATAATATAGACTTTTATTGGCATATTTTATTTACATACTTCATTAATAAAATTAAAAAATTAAATTAAAGCATTATTCTCCTAACAAAACAATGCTTTAAAATAATTTTTAATTATTAAAGTACAATGTGTCCCGACCAAGGAGGTTTCAATTCAATTTAAGTACACATTATCTGTGGTGAGCGCGCTGCGCGCGAAACGCGCTGGTTCCAAGCCAATAGACCTATAACCGTAGACAGAGAAACCAATAGACAAAGGTACTCTGTAACCGCGACTGAGACAAAGATAGTTTGTCAACGTATGCGATGAATGTTGCCACAGTATCCGAACTCCTGGACGTTTTGGATGTTACAGGGAAAGGGTAAATATTTTAGGATCAATTAAATAAAACCAGATATGAGATTTTTCTTTTGTCTTTATAATCAATGTAGTTGATACAAAAATATAATTAATTATTGATTGCGGAACAATGTTAATTTCGTGTACAAATTTCTTACTTTTTCTTTGGGCTCCGATAGCTGTTTTGTGTACTTGTAAATTCGAATTTGAAGGTATTTCATGGTAATTGCTTTCATTAATAGAACTTTATGATCATTTAGAGGAGAATGATCATAAGAAATACCATGTTCTTTAAATAACTCTTTCCCTATACATTGGCGAATACATTGATTCATTAATTGTAGCAAAAGATTATTTCGTGTAAGTAGATTACTGCCCGATTGTGTTAAATTGCTCCTAAAAACTTTTTCAGCAATTTCACAAAGGACGATTACATCAGCGGAAGGATAATGCAGACCGCCTTTATCCTTTTTTACAATTAATTTGTAACTGTTTTTGGAGGCAGTGTTAATCATTGACATCAAACAATTTTCACATTTCACCATCTTTGCTACTTTTGTTATAATGAAACCAGAAATATATATAATTATCTGCTTAGAAAATTCTGTAAGTCGTGAAGGATCGGCAAGGTAGTCATGATCAGTATCAATGTTAAAATACTCGGTTTCAGTTGGACTTTCGCTTTCTAAACAAGTGGAATGTTCCAAAAGGGGTAAAGTAGCATTTATTGATTTTTCATAACGCGAGTTAGTGTATGTTAAAATGCTTATATTTTCGAGAGATGTACAATTTCCTGTATCAATGTTTTTGAGTTCTCCATGAACGACTAATCTTTTGTACGCGGCTCGAAACTGTACCGCCGAGGGATTATTATTGAAACCGCCTTTAGATCGAATTGCACTAAAAAACGATTCCAAGTGATCCTGACTTAATTTATATGTAGGTAAGAATATCAACTCTGAGCTGGAGATAAGTTTTTTATATAAAAATTGCAAACCACGAATGCAGCACCTTAGTCCGATTATACACACTTTCCTATTACTTTGAACAACGTTTTGGCCATTTTCTAGTTTAAGACTACTTAAATAATCGAAGACTTCATTTAAGAACACATTGATATTCACAAAATTTTTCATATTTAGAGGTTTTTTATAACCATATGCATTGATATTTCGGCTATTTAAAATATCGAACAGATTATTTACTTTTCTAATAAAATCAACGGTGGGTGATGACCCTTGGAACTGTTCGAAATGATTTTCTTCACAAAACTCAATGGAATCAGCAACTGAATTGCTAAACGTCTGAACTGCCAGTTTAACTTTCATTATCTGTTTTACGAAGTTAATATGTGCTTTTCTTAATTTATTTGCTAGATGGAGACCTTCTTGTTCCTGCAAATCATGCAAAGATGTTATAAATTACCACTTTATGATTTTATCATCCCTAGTTTTTAAAACGTGTTTATTGCCGAGCAGATTTCTAATTAATTTCACCATATGTGGTGGATCAGGAAAGAAACACCCTCTATTTCAATGTTAAATACAGGGTTAACTTCGACATCATGTTCTATTTTGCAGCCTAATATTTTCGCCATCGCAAAATTTGAGGGACATCCATCACAAGTTATTGAAATAACATTTACGTTACAGGAATACAACAACTTAATGCAATCTGTTACAAGCTGTGACTTCTGTTCCGCAGTAACGCTTTCGATTAGAAAATACCCAACAGGTATTTTCCAAGAATCGTTTAGGGCTGTTACCATAAAAACTAGAGCCTGAGTAGCCATTCTAATATTATAGCCATCTAAATTGGCACCAATATTTATTGCGCCAATACATTCCCCACCATCTAGAGTCATAGCTTTTCTTATTGACATTTCATCAAATGAAAGGCACACATGAATATTTTTACCTGATGCATTTACTTTTGACTTTATTGCATGCAATGCCTCTTGGGTAAATCCGGGATTACCATCAACTGATCGATACCAACTAACCAATGTTTGCGGGTGTGGAAGGCAAGTATTAAATTGTTCTCTAACGTAAGAATAAGCACGTGGACTAATGAAATGCAAACATAATGCAAACTTTCTCAATGCAGGAGAAAATTTTTCAGTTTTTCCAACAACACCCAAAAACCGTTTAAGGAAATCTTTGTTACCGCTATCAATTGTGCTTAATATGTCAGCATCTTCATATGATATCAAGGATTTGAATTGTAGCTCTGAAATAATATCTGATAACTTAGCATTTCGTTTCATTAGACGCCTGTTTGTTTGCCGGACAGCACGTATTTTTTTTCGAAGATTTGCAACAGCCTCAGTTTTCTTCATTAAAGCCACTTTAAGTTTTTTCTTTCTTGGCGAATCTTCCTCTTCAGGTAATTGCAATTTTCTTTTGATAACCTTTTTAGTGCCTTTTATTTTTGTGTCATCTTGAAAATTGGCACTTGTAGATGTGGACGGTGCTGGATCAACACACTCCTCGGGTATTGAAATCTAAAACATTCAATCAAATAATAAAAAAACATATCCACAAGTACCACATTAATTTTTGTGAATATGTTAATCTCTTGGATCAGAATTTATACGAGTTTGTAATAACAAAAGGTTGTGATTTTCCATGCACTAATTACTGTCTGACAATATGTTTTAAAATAAAAACGAAAGATGACAAATGAGTCTAAAATCTGCTTGAAAAAACCTGTCTAAATAGTTTGCTGCTAATTATTTACCTACTTCTTAATGCTAGCAACACAAAATCTCGTTTAAACTTATTTTTGCCAAATGTGGTACAAGTTGAAATAAATTTAATTCTTGAAGGCAGCAAATCATATTTAATCAACGAAACTGTTTTCTTAGGAGCTATGGTTGAATGTATGTTCTAATAAATTCTTACCGCTATTGGTACAGCATCAGGATACAGAACTGTCTTTTTGTTCTTTTTTATAAGTTGTTTTTGTGGGAAATGATTGCTACATATTTTACAATATTTTGTGGGAATCCAATCTTTTCTCCCAGTTGCTTCAATCCATTTATTACGTAGGTCTGGATCAGCTGGAAACCTATCGATAAACATAGGTTAATGATTAATACTCGCAGTTAGTTCAGTTCTCTAAAATTATAAGTGTAATTTTATGTCAATCAAAATTACTATGAGAAATAATAAATCAAAATATGTTTTCGATGCCGAAGTCTTCCCGAAACACTGGATTATTATGGTATTTCGTATTTATTCACTTTCGAGTTTCGCCATATTGTCAAATAAATATTTTTTTATTGATGATCGGGGTATTATTTTTACAAAAACTGGCAACACTTACTTGTTGATGTTTATAGGTTATTGAATGATAAAACTCGATATTACGCTAATATGTTCCTTGTTTTAACGCGACTTGTTGTTACTCTATGCTAATATATAAATAATCATCACTGAGAAACTATAGATTAGGACAATAAAGTCGTACTTACGCGTGAAAAGACACACCGGCCATTTTCTTCTCACTGTCGCTTAAACATGAAATAACACGACAACCCACCATTATATTTACTTCGATGTCTATATTAGGATAATTTCACCGTCTTTTCAATGGGCTGAAATCGATTTTTAACTAAATAACACACAAAATTCGAACACCAAACACGATGAAGGCACGAACTGTCAAAGTTTGTTTCGCAATTCAAGTTGCCGACCTTGAAAAACCGGTTACACAATAAAGGACAAAAAAAAGAGTATTTGTGTCTTTGTCTTATGCATTCGTAATTGTATTATCACTCTCTTTCTTGTGTAAGTGATAAAGGTATCGTTATTGGGTCTATTGGTTTCTCTGTCTACGCCTATAACAGACTTTTTCCACTGATATTGGTAAAATTGTGGTTACGCCGCACAAGCCATACAAACAAGAAGAAGAAGAAGACTTTTTCCATTTTGGCGCTATTTCGTACATACGAATTTGAGTAATATTTTGTTGGATAAAACTTTAGTAGCAAAAATGTCATGAGATTAAATAAAGTAGTGTATGCAACTGCATATAATTAGGTATTCAAACACTCGTGTAATCTTATTTTGAAACTCACCTGCGGCTAGTTTCAAAAAACTACTGTACTATTCTGAATACCCCTTGCTCAAAAACATTTATTTTACTATTAACCAGTGTGCAAGACAATGACGGATCCTTCATTTGAGATGGGTAAGTTTTGTATCAGTAGTATAAAAATATAGGTAGGTTCATATTTACATAGATATATACATAGGAATATATATTATATTTATAATAAAAAGGCGTCTGACACGGAGAGTCAGAAGACGCGGGTTCGAATCCGTCCGAGGATTTGAATTTTTTTTTCTCTATTAATTTCAATGTTTGAGATCGCTAAAGCAGGCGTTAGTGCTTCGAAAAGTAATACTTTAACATAACAAGTCCATTGGTTTCTTGAGTCAGAAGGTATTGCAGACAATTTCGTAGACATTGACGTCTTCTATAAGAAGATAGTACATCACTTTCTCTTTATTGTCAATAGTTTCCACAGCGAACGCCATATAAGAATTTTAGGGTATTATTTTCACACCTTGGGTTACGTTATCGAAGTTTTCATACGGCTCCCTAAATTTTTGAAAACGTCCTATAGCCTTTGTTATAGTTATAGTATAATATTAGTGTATTTTCGATTAATGGAAACTTGCACTCATATTCATCGAACTTTACGTGCGGGCAATAAAATGACCGACCATGATGAATTAATGATACGGGACCGTTTAGCATGATGAGTCCAATTAACAAGTTAATAAATACATTAACATGTTTACTGTTTAAGAAACAAAGAAATCAGTTTGCAAATTACAATTCAGGACATTAACACATGAGTGTGTAACACACAATTACCAAACTAATCTGGTGAGGTAAGCCGATTGAACATGTATATTAAATCAAAGAAAAACTCAAATTAACGTGGAGTTAAGTTCACTGTATTTTACGATAACCTACCCGACAGGTTATTTAAAATATTTAGTTAGCCTCCAGCTGTCTTGCTTTCATGATTTGCATATATACAGGATGGACATGTTTGAGTAATACCACGTAGGTATATAAATAAAATGGCATAGATAAATAGTGACAGCAGGGTGGGTGGTCGTAGCGAAGAATATAGTATTCTAACGAACACGTATATTCTCCGGCTCATATTCAAAAGCTCCTTGTTTTGCGGTACCTCGAGGCTGTCATGTCAGTCACTACATATGACTTTCATCTCTCTTCATAGCTCGTTGTGCGACTTGAGCTTACATGCGAGTGTAATACCCACAGTGGATGACCGTTTCAGTGTCAAAAGTCATGACTGGTAAACACACCTTCTCAAAGACTTTGGTGTAGAGTCTCTGAGGTATTTTGGACAAAAACACTTCGCGAAGTCGAAACTGAACTAAACGTCATTGGAACGCTGTCCAGAGTTTATCGAAATTGGATCTGCGTAAATGGACTTTGACTATGAAGCTTGGCTTCATAGTCAAAGTAAAAAGTCACCTAAGTATAAAAAAGTATCACATAAAACAATATTTCTTTTCTTCTGAACACACCAGTTCAGTTCACAGACATTTTTGAATGAAACGTATCAAAGAAATAAATGGTAAGTAATGCCGACGGCCTCGGCTAACTGTGGGCTGCCTTCATCATGTAAAAATTCTGAGATTATGGCTGGCCTAGCTGCCAAGTTGCACTCCAAGCCTAGACAAAATTCAGAGGCTTTTGTCCGCACACGCTACATACCAAAATGTGTCTACGAACTTAGCGCGACGTCACGTGACTTTTCCACAGGTAATGTCAACGCCATACATTTTGAAGTTGTCGTTTGGCGTTAACGATAACAGAAACATCTTTTGTCTAGGCCTGCAGGTCCGCGGATTGTGGTCCAAACTCCTATCCTAGATGAAGGACCGTACCCGATTAATATATTATTAGGAAACAAAAAAAAATACCAAAAAATGGAACCGACTTCAAAAGCAAAATGTGTGAAATAACTTGTTGTAGTCGGTACCATGATAGTTCAGAAGTAAGTACCTTTTATCACAATATTGTGCGCATGGTACCGACTTCGACAAGTTATTTCACACTTTTTGGTGTTGAAGTCGGTTACATTTAATGGTAAAAATTGTTTGCACCATTTTTAGTGACCCTTGCTTCTTACGGACTCGATTCTCATTCACCGTCAATGATGATAATTATATCATCAAGATCGGCGTAATAATTTTTAGTTTTTGGTGTGTAACTCAAAAACTGCTTGACCGAATTCGATAAAATTTTAATGGGACCACCTCGGAAGTATACTCTAACAATCAAAAAAAGTATTTAAAGAATCGGTTCACAAATGGGGGAGTAATCGATTAACATACACATAAAAAATACATACACACGAACATATAACCGCCTCCTTTTTCGAGGTTGGTTAAAAATATAATTCGATACATTTTACAAGATTTAAGTTTGCGAAATAGATGCTTGTAATGTGACTGTTCGTGAAACAAAACATTTATGAAAAAAGAGGTTAATAATACTTTTAAATATTATTCCAAAAGTATTTTTGTGTATCATTAGCAAACCACATTTATGACTATTGACTATAGCGCGACCAAACACCCTATACATGGACACATAGATACATAACACAAGATAAAATACGTCTCAGATGATTATCTATTGGTCTACCTCCTACATGATTATGACTACTGAATATTTGCAGTTAAAATGTATGCATAATAATTAATTGCACGTCGCATAAAAGAGATGTAACTTATACTAAAAAAGGAAGCCACAAGTGTGTTTAGTGTTTTCCCGTTTAGTGCAATTTATAAGGTCATAATTTTCCGTGGATTTGAGTCGTGTTTCGTTGGAAAGCATCTTAACATAATATGCAGAAACAAATATCCTTATTAAACAATATTGAAACTGCATCAACGTCGGTATAGTAGGTACTTAGGTAGTTTACATAATATTCCATCTTACTATATAGACGCGAAAGTTTGTTACTCTTTCAGGCTTGATTTAATTTGGCATGGAAGTAGATGAGGCATTGGATTAACAAATAAGATACTTTTCATCAACATGCGGGTGATATTTCACCCGCGTGGTGATGAATAAGCTTCTTGGGCACAGCATAGATAAAATAACAAGATCTCCGCCTACGTCAAGATCGTAATGATGACTTATCTTCTATCAATAGAGTTCTGGCAAAGATGTGTCATTTCTGCTAAGCTATTATAGTCAAAACACGCTATGATTTTGACAGCTCGATACATGAGACGCGCTCGGCGATAGAGTCGGCATGTCATCCATCTTTGTTGTTCAGCCGACTGTAGTCGAGCGATTCCGATCCCACCGACAGACAAGTACACCGAAGGCCTACTCCTAAAAACAAACTACGAAGTTTCGATTGACGGATGTCGGGTTGTCTACAAAAGTAAAAAAGCACAAATAAAGTCGAGGGTGGTGAAATGTAATGTCAGTTTTTTTTTCATGGTGATTAATTGAATATATTTGTATGTACGAACTGTATTTTATTATTCGTTTTTACGGATTGATTTACTGGTTGACTAAGAACAAAGTATTTTAAATTTACTCTACAAATAAATAAAATGAAAGTGTTTGTAATTCCAAATTATCAGATTTTCACTATGCTGATAACTGATGTTAACTAAGGCTACCATTATTTAAAAAAAAAACTCTGTCTCTCTGTCTGTTTGTTACCTCATCAAGTCTAAACGGATCGTAATCAAATGCCCGTGAAGCACATATGATACTTTTTATTATCATCATCATCTATCATCACGCGGGTGAAACCGCGGGGCGCAGCTAGTATTTAACAAATATTTATAGCTCTATGAAATCTATCTATACTTTAGGTTAGGCAATAAAGACTGTACTAGCTGCGCGGTGTCGCCCGCGTGGTGTTAGATAATGATGACGATGACGATGACAACTGAGCGTGTTTCTGTAATACCGGCCTTGGAGACACGTGAGTGCATATTCATATAGTGCATAATAATTTAATACTCAAAAAAATTACACAAGCGTTATTAAGAAAAAAAAATTTTATCACCTTGAATAACTGTTATATGTCACTTGCTAAGTATATTTTATTCTATTAAGCCTGTTAAAACTTTCATCATAATTTAACTTATTCTACAAGGTGTGTTTTGCTAATTGTTTGTTGTAAATATTGTAGTAAGTGCTAATTATGTGTAACCGTGCGTGACGTCACCTACCGGCCTCAACGGAAGACCAACGCTGGTCGTTCACGATCAGCACTATGTTGAGTTGGAGCCGATTTGTGGCAGAGGGCTGCAAGAATCATAAATTTTATTGTGTTTTGTAATTATTGTTTGGATTTATGTGTTGCACTACGAAATGTTTTTGTATGTGTTTTGTCATAAATAAAGCCTATTCTAATACTATTTATTTTATACTAGCTTTTGACCGCGACTTCGTCCGCGTGGAGTATTTTAAAGACTTTAATTATTGTTACTATAATGAGCTATGTTCATGGCTGTCGCCCGCCACTACATGTGATATTTTACAAAATTTCATGTAGATATCGTATTTTACGAAATATAAAAAGACCTGTAACTTTTTTTTAATAAGCCGATTTTTATGGATCAAAGATAAAAACCTGCTCAGTACTACAAAGAAATGGCAAATTGCATCAAAATCCATACAGTAGTTTTTGCGTGATGAATTCACATGTGGACAGACAGACAGACAAACATTCTAAAAACTATATTTTTTGATTCTGCTACTTTCATTTAGTCATATAAAAACTACGAAGAAATAATATCAGGAAGAGTAACTGCCTTAAATAATGACCAATAAAAGTCGTGCTAAATCAATAAAATCGTTCACGCCGCTATACTCAGCTGTCATAGTAGACGTTGCAGCACGCGCGTGGACCAATCCCTGCTTTCCTTCTGAAATTTAAACCAATCACCGAACATGTCTATTTGTAACCTCGGAAGTAATTCGTATTTGGAATCATACGTCGTTTTGGTTTGAAGGACCACTTTTTGTGTGGAATTTGTTCTGAGTTATGCTTCCTGACATTATTTTTTCGTAGTATAAAAATGATTTTGCAAAATTATCTTTCATGTACAAATTTCACCTTGGCTACAGTTTTATTATATGTATGGACTTATTATGTGCCTCACGGAGTCAAACTACTTAATAATAAATATTTAAAGATAGGTACTACTAATTGCACAAGTTTGTCTAACACCGGTTTTGAAGACACATAAAAGCTATTTATAAATGTTTACTTTGATAGTGAGCTATTATATTGCATTATATGTATAGTATTAAAATACTTAGGTATATAATTTTTAATCATCGAAAGCTCGTTTAGGTGGCTAGACATAGATATGAAAGATAAAATCTCAGATATATATTTGTATCAAATCATTATTCAATGCGTAGGTAGGTATTGGATTTTCCAAGTGCAGATCTATGATAGTTGTCTATGTGTGCAGAATTCAATTTAATAAATGTGACATAATGTCGTCGCTCGCACGACTAACTGTCCTAACGAATTTTTCAACTTTTTTTTTTTTTTTTTATGTACAATAGGTTAGCGCTTGACCACAACTCGCCTGATGTTAAGCGTAGTTGTGATCTACGATGGAGCGCGCTTACCTAGAAGATACCGATTCACTCTCGACTTAAACTTCTCAACTGTTTTGAGTTAGGATCACTAAGTTACTCTACACAAAATTCACTATTAATCTCACTCACCGTCGTATCACTATGGTATTTGACTCGGAAGATATCGACGTCTGTGCAGACGACGTATCTAAAATAGACACTGAAAAAATATAACTAAGTGGCGTAACTCATTAGGCTTTTTAGTAGAATTTCATGTAGTGAATAAGATGCCATAATGTCGTTTGCATTGAGATAGAATGCCTTTATACTATAGTTAAATTGCGACTTTGTATTGTTTAAAATAAGACACATAATCATGTGGTTTTAGCTGATAAACTTGAGGCATATGGAGTGAGAGGAAATGTTTTAAATTTATTAAAATCTTACCTCAGTAATCGATCCCAGCAAACGCAAATTACAGCAATCTGCCCAGAAACAAAAACTGAAGTAAAATACACTTCCTCTACCGGTATGGTAAGATATGGTGATCCGCAAGGCAGTGTACTGGGGCCGTTACTATTTATAATATATATTAATGACCTCCCACGAGCCATTAAACAGCCAATGGTCCTTTTCGCTGACGACAGCACTGTTCTTTTCATAGGCAAAAAGCAAGAACCACTCGAGCCGGAAATTGACTTAGCATTAGAAAATATAATTCATTGGTTGACATCGAATAATTTGCAAATAAATTTAGACAAAACTAATTTAATGACTTTTACAAATATAAGAAAATTTACATCAAACATAACCTATCTCAATAATGACATTCAAGAAGTATCAGACACAAAATTTTTGGGTCTCCATTTAGATTCTGACTTAAATTAAAAGTCATGCTGAATATTTGCGCTCTAAACTTAGCAGTTTTTCCTATGCCCTTTACTTACTATCAAAAGTAGTCAGTCAATCAGCGGTTCTTACAGCCTATCATGCATATGTAACGTCAACCTTAAGGTATGGAGTTATATTTTGGGGTAACTGTACAAAACGGGAAGCAATGTTCAAGTATATATAAGGGTCCTTTGATATATATAATCATTTACCGAGAGCAATATTGGATTCGGGAAGTATCAGCATGTTTAAAGAGAATGTATTTAATTTTCTAATAAAGAAACGTTATTATAATGTACATTACTTTTTAAAAGACAATGTTAAAGAATTGGTGATATGATTGATTAATTATATGGTTTGTTTTAATTTATACTCATAATTTTATTATTAAATATTCGATTTTAAATATAAGCACACTAATATTTAGGTAATGTTGAAATACAATAAATTACAATTGTTAGGTTTAAGTTACTTTCTAAAACTACTAATTAAATTATTGTATGTTCAACTGACAACAGCTTGGTCCACCAAGCTGTTGGGACAATAATAATGTATACGATCAATAATGTGACACAGTTAAACAATAAAAATATATCTGAATCTGAATTCATAAATTATAACATTGTATAGAAGTTGTTAAAAATAACACCAAACACCGTGTATTGCTCCAAATTCATAAATTATAACATTGTATGGAAGTTGTTCAAAATAACACCAAACACCGTGTATTGCTCCAAATTCATAAATTATAACATTGTATAGAAGTTGTTAAAAATAACACCAAACACCGTGTATTGCTCCAAATTCATAAATTATAACATTGTATGGAAGTTGTTCAAAATAACACCAAACACCGTGTATTGCTCCAAATTCATAAATTATAACATTGTATAGAAGTTGTTAAAAATAACACCAAACACCGTGTATTGCTCCAAATTCATAAATTATAACATTGTATGGAAGTTGTTCAAAATAACACCAAAAACCGTGTATTGCTCCAAATTCATAGATCACGGAACGTAACTTAAACTATGACCTTGATGCGCAGAAAGCAGTGTTACCATGTCAATGAAACAAAAAATGCCAAACAGTTAGAAAAAAAGATGCTAGAATGTATTACCCTTAACTGTGGCTAAAAGTGGCAAAAGAACTGGATTAAAACAAACTCGAGTCAGTCAGTCTTTGAAACGTATTATTTAATCATCTAAGATTAATTCAATGTAATACTCATTTGAGGTTCTGGTTCTTTATGAACAAGGAAAGAATATTTTCCTTCTTTCAGATTTGATCCAACACTTCTATGGGTATTTGGTAAGAAGCATACGTCTGCTTACGTTGATGTATTCCATAGATAATGTTCGTTCAGACATTGGAATTATGTAAGTAGATGAGTGAAAACAAGCGCTATGAAAAGAAAGTATGGAAATTAGTTAGCTGTAATTTGTGAAAAGTAAAAAGTTGCTAAAAATGTGGCTAAAACATATCCAATAATATTTGATATTTTTAGCTAAATCAATCCCAAAGTGTAGCCAGATATAGCTAAAAAAGGATAACTTGGTACCCCCCCGAGTGTTCCCGCCTTGCCGTGGCGGGGGGGCTCAGTAGCCGTGGCTTGGGTCACCACGGTGAAGCTAAGAGGAACCAATGGGCCTGCCAGTGATAGCCGATAGCTGGCGGGCCCGAGGTGGGACCGCTCCTATGGGCTTTGCCCTCCAAGTCCACACGGGAGCGGTCACTGTAGGTAGCGGTGGTGTATGGGCGCCACTGCAACTGAGGCGGGCTGCGGTGTCGTATGGGCGGCACCGCGGCTGAGAGTTAGGGGCCGCGGCGGGAGAGGAGTGCCGGTGTTACGGTCAGCCGCTCTCCCTGCCTTCCGCGGCCTTGAGGGGCCGCCACCGTTAGATGGCGGACGCGGTGGGGTCGCAGGGGAAGAGGACTGTCGGTATTGAGAGGCGCCGCTCTCCCTGTCCTCTGCGGCCGAAGTAGCAGGCGGTGGGGCTACTCACCTGACCCATCGTAGGGGGACTTAGGGCGCCCAGACTCGGGGGAGTCTAGGGTCCATTTGCGGGCTAGGTGCCCCGTGGCGGTTGCGGCACGCCAAGTAATCTGGCGTGCTGCAAGAGAGAAGGGTCCGGCAACGGACAGCCGCGGCGGGTTCGCGGTCGTGTGCGAAATCTGTCCCGCGTTCCCTCCAAAAGCGGCAGTGACGGAACACCACAGAGGTTTGGTGGGTATTCTGCCCTTCTGGCAGAGACTCCCACATAACCACCGTGCTCCCCCGGGGCCGGTGGTATCCATAAAGGATTACACTGCGTAAAAAAAAAAAAAAAAGGTTAACTTGGTAACACTGGCAGAGAGGGGCCGTGCGTAACCCATAGCAATGCGGAGCACAACAATCACAGTCTGTACAATCGCGCCTTTTTTCTGTTTTCTGTTTTTTTTACTATATGCTGTCTCCGTACTATTTCCGTATCCGTACCTTGTTTTGCTACAACTAACGTGCCAAATCCAAATCACTTTACATACAAGGGAGTTTCATACAACATTACAGCCCCGGGGATGTGATGCCTTGCTTTACGTTGTTATTGCGTTACATGTAATTCAACATTTTCGAGCAGGTGGTATGAAAAAGTTAATACATGTTTAATCTGCAGTGAGAGAATGGATCTATCCACGATAAACTTCTCACGTCGATAAACTTACTTATTATATAATCTATCGTACCTTGTATATATCGTGGCTGACTCATCGATAATTGCTCTTAAATTTTCTCCTATCGACAATGGTTAGGTGACTTAGGTCTAAAATGATTATTGTCAAGGTATAATAATGTTCATTGTTAAATTAAAGTCAAAGTATAAAAATGACAATAATGGGTATGGTTGCCGGTGAAATTACAGGTGAGACTCAACAACTTATGTCCCAGGTTTACGGGAGCAGTGCAGTTCGTACTTGTAACACAACGATATGCATCAGTTATAGGCAGATGATACCACTTAACACCGGGTGGGCCTCATGTTCCGTGTACCTAATGACAAAAAAAAACCAGATAAGACGTCAAATAACTGTCAGGAATAGATAGGCTAAGAGTTAGAATATCTCCGTGTATTATTAATCTTATTTTTTTTCTTATTTAATATAGAAGTAAATCTCGAAGTGATTATATTATTTGATCTTTATTTTAATTTTATTTGAGTTATGGTAATCGGTTTTTACTTACATTTATGTAAGAATTATGTAAATTTATGCAAGTTTTTATACTAACATAAATTAATATCATCGATTTTACATGATATTAACAATAGTTGTTTGGGCGCAAAACGTTTTTGTACTGGTTGATGCAGCTAAATTTGGATTCTTCCTAGATCTATGGATCTAACCTTGCCATTGCAAAGATTGCGTTTTCACAACCAAATTTCACGTAAATTTGGTTGTGAAATGGTTGTAATCTTTGTCTGGAATTTGTATTGTAAAGAATCTTGGTATTCGGTTGAATTGTGAATTATCGATTCTTAACATAAGTATGAAATATACCGACTGGAAATCAGCTTGGATCTTCATGGAGAAACGTCAAGGTCAGTTGCTGGTGAGGCTTTGTTGGTATCCCTCCTCCTTCTTCTTTTCTTCGTTCACAGAGTCTAACCAACAGAGACTGAGTCGACTACGAGCATCGCACCCGGGACTAATGTACGTTTGATTACTTGATAACTACTATTTGACTGATAGTTCTTTGACGTGTGTTTCTGTGTGCTCTTACAGGTGAAGAGATTTGAGAGTCAAGAACTGAATTGGTTGGTAAAGCTCCTTGTAAATCGAGGACAAAATCTAGTGTACATTTTTGTCCAGTTCCTGCGGATCACACATAACTATATTTTATTGCCAGAGTGGTTTGCAGGCAATTTGATATGGTATACTACAATAATAATTAAAACTTATTCGATGTTGCGACATATTTCTACCGCGAAGCAGTAATGTTTGCAATTCCGGTTTGAATGGTATGGTTGCCGGCAAAACAGGCACATGAGACTTAACAACTTAAGGGCTCAAGGACGAACGCAGTGCAGTTCGTCACTTGTGACGTACGTACATACTCAGCCCATCCTGCTGGAACTCGAGCCGGCTGGGCTCGAGTTGGGCCATAATCCACCACGCAGGCCCAGTGGGGCTTAGTGGCCAACCCATATCGTAGTTTTCAGGCCGCCAGAAGGCCTTCGACATAGCTTAACGACTGTTGTCCTAAGACAAACAACCGGGGCCGACGGTTTAACTTGCCCTTCGCAGCACGGAAGCGCTCAGTTGAACAATGCCACTAGCACACACCCATCGAACTTCTGATCGCAGCAAGTGTTGCTTAACTAATTCATCGGTTAAAAGATCGCCAAGTCAAGCTCCGCTACAAGCATTTCTACTGCGTTACGTACGTGACGTACTATTATAGGATTTGTATTATAGCGATTTGTGTTATATGATAGTCTCCCCACGCCTGCCCAGGCAGTTGCGACTGCTTTAAGGAGAACTTTGGCGTAGCATTGCTCGTCACTCCATTGATGATGAAACCCAGTTGTTAATCTCTACTCGAGGCCGGTAATTTCATATATGAAACTCCCTTAAGAGGATTGCATAGCTAGTACTTTCCATACTAAAAGAAAAAACTCTTTTCTACCTCTTAACATTGTCCGATTTCAGTGATTTTTTTGTTCATGGAATCATCACATTGTTTACTATGCCCGTACGTTTAGATTTTTTCAGTTTTTTTTAAGTTCTAAAAACGGAAATTTATAGTGCTTTGAAATACTGCAAAAATCAAAACGTACGGGGATTGTAAACAATGTGATGATTCCATGAAAAAAATATCACTGAAATCGGACAATGTTAAGAGGTAGAAAAGAGTTTTTTCTTTTAGTATGGAAAGTACTAGCTATGCAATCCTCTTAAATGCGCCGACACACACTGCACTCTCACTACTCAACTACTTACTTGTTTGTGAATCGGATATGCATGTATTTAACACCAATCTTAATGCACTATTGCTAAATTATTATATGCGTTATTTACCCAAATTGTGTTAATATAGTTAAGTAATTACAATTATTATTACATTATTGACATCAGACTCAAAAACGTTCTGGTCATTAACTGTATGTTTTGAAGTAATTATTATTATAAATAAATAAATTATGGTTTAACTTAGGCCTTTAGTCCACGTTTTATAATAAGACGAACATTACTTTTGAACTGCATGCACCTATCATACAAAATATTATTACAAACTATACAAATGTAAAAAAATATTCTTATTTTCTACCGACTTCCAAAAAAAGATGGAGGTACTCAATTCGACTGTTTTTTTATGTTTGTTACCTCATAACTTTCGATAGGGTGAACCGATTCTCAAAATGTTTGTTGTTTGAAAGCTGGTGCTTCCCGTGTGGTCCCATTTCATTTCAATTATATCCAGTAGCTTGTGAGTTACACTCCAATAACTGATTTTTACCAAAGTAATAGAATGAATGTCGGTATTAAATTTTTCAAATTGCGCTTGTATTTGAATAGTTACAATAATAAGTTACAATAATAATAAGTAATACAAAATATTATTATTAATTACAAAATATTCAAACAGAGTCAATTCGACATAAGCTTAGCAATACATTTTCGCTGATTCCAGTTTAAGTAAGATTTATTTGACTCTTTTACTACCTTATTTATTAATAGGTGTTTAATTTAAGTACCTATTGACATTATAATTTATTCTATTAAGAATAAACTATAAATAAAATGTGACAGATAGTATACTGTTAGTGATTTATTGACGAGTTTAATAGTATGCTAGTTGTATCATAAGTAGCTGCACCCTGCGGTTTCGCCCACGCGTATGATCGAGCTAGAGAGAATGACTATGCCATAGGAACGTAGTTTGGGGTCAATAAGTGTGTCAATGCTTTCCGCGACACAGTGAATCCTAGAGCAGGGGTCTTATTTGCTATGACCTTTCAAACAAGTAACGCGGCGCGTTCTGAAGTTGAACTTCAAGCAGCGTTAATTGTTTGAATGGCCATAGCGAATAAAGCCCATCACACACGATGAATATACTATAAAATACGAGTATATATTATCTTAGAGCAGATTCGGACATATCGCTCACCATATAATTCAATGAGCGACCGAATGAGTGACACACGGTGAATATACTATAATATTTTACCTTAGAGTAGCTTAAGATGCCACCGATATTCGAAAGGCATGTTAACATACGCTAAGACTACTGCAGATCATGAAGACATCTTAAGATAGTGTCCGATACTGATCTTAAGTCTAATCAAATACAGGATTTTGACAAATCCGTTGCAGTAAATGGACGTCTGGTCTTCATTTACAGAACAAATTTATATTTTCACAATAAAAACTAATGAAGCTTAACATTATCTTATGTACCTATTTTATTTCGAACCTGTAGAAAATTTTTTTCTGAATAAAAATGCAACTAACGTCTGACTAACGCGAATGTGTCAAACAAAGGAAATCATCGAAAAAGTGAGACTTTCTATCTACTAACCGAACTAGCGGTATGACAATTTTTACTTTGTAGAATTTATAAAAATGTTCTATGGGCCTAACCTCTGTAGGTTTTTCTAGATTGTAGTTACTACGTATAGATCAATCAAACTAGGTAATTACTAAATCGATGTTAGTATTATTGATGAATTAAGGCTATGTTATATTATTAGACTAGCTGCAGCCGCGACTTCGTTCGCGTGGCCCTTTAATTAATGCTTTCAGTATAAATCCCATCAAAATTGGTCCAGCCTTTTCAGAAAATACCCAGATTATAGAGGCAGACAAACAAACAATTAAAAAACTGGTAGGTATCGTGCAAATAACCATATGAAAGTGCAAGAAAAAGCTGTTTTTTTTTCCTGAAAAATCATTGTAAAGTTTAAATTCACTACGGTGTTTCCTGTGATCTTCTATCGTTTTTTACTTTTAGCTAGTATGACGGTTATATCATATTCACAGTCCCAATCATCATCTGAGTAACTGTCTAACAGGTCTAGCAACAAAATACGAATCATCGCAAAATAAAAAATATGAACACTGTATATTACAGTGTGAACGATCGAGATATGCGGCTCCCGCGACGGGTTCAGATAGAATGTACGCTTGCTATATATTATAGTATCTGCGCCGTGTGTGGTGGATTAAGTTAACATAACTTTTATATTCGACGCTATAATATATTTTACTCGTATCTTAGTCGTGTGTGATGGGCTTAAGAGCGGTGTGAGTGTGTAAACGAATACCTACGTATTGCTTGACAACAGTGTAAGTATCCTCGGTGAGGATCCTTTAATAATGCAAAGGCCCTATTCATTGTAAACCTCCATGCACGTAACGCGACGCGCTACGATATCTTCAAGGAACGATAATAAAATTGCATTAGACTCACGATCATTATTTGTAGATATCGGAACGCAAAGCGTTACGTGTTTGAATAGTCATAGCAAATAAGGTACTACTACATCCGTCTGAGCTTTGTTGTTGCCCCGGTACAACTGTTCGATATCCCATCTTTTAATGTACCTATTTATGTAATTGTTCCGTGTAAAGTTCAGCATATTATGTGTAATTTGAAATGTTTCGATCGAATATTTGTGTGCTTGATAATCAGCGCCATCTATCGGCTTTCTGTTGAAGCACGGACAAAAAAAGGCTTATGTTCTTAAAAACGTAACGGAAGTTTTACCGCATACTAAATTGCCTAGTTTGGATGAAAGCGCTAATTACGTTCCACTCGCAGATTTTTCATATAACATACCTACACCTATTGACCTTTTGTTAGGGTCAAACATATTAGGTAGTATCTTAGACGGTACTAAAGTTTTTCTAGGGCCCGGCAGACCCATAGCTTTCGGCACGATATTTAACTTCACGTTATTAGGCCCGGTTTCACTAGATACGGGCATTCAGCCTCAGGTCAACTCTGCGCAAATAGACCATACTGACTTGGCACAACAGTCAAGCCAAAACATTCATTCAGCTCTAGAGAGATTTTGGGAAGTAGAGGAAATCAGTAATCCCATTACCTGGTAATTCCCATTAGATGGTAAATCAGCACACGAAGAGTGCGAAAAAATATACCAGTCCACCACCACGAGGGACCAGTCTGGTAAATATGTAGTCGCGCTACCGTTTGTTACGGATGCCCCCGAACTAGGGGCTACGCACGCTATAGCACTTCGGCGGTTTCTCAACCTCGAGAAGAAACTCCAACGAAACCCCGAGCTTCGCTCAAAATATGTAGCGTTTATGCAGGAGTACCTAGATAAAGGTCACATGAACCCCTGCCATCCAAATACGTTATGCGATCAGCCTTATTGTTACATACCGCACCATGGCATTTTTAAGGCCAATTCAGACAAGCTACGTACAGTTTTTGACGCTAGTTGTAAAACCGCAAATGGCACTAGCCTCAACGACACCTTACATACGGGACCGGCCCTGCAGCGAGATATCACGGATATCATTTTAAACTTCGGAACACACAAGGTCGTTTTCAGCACAGACATACAACAGATGTTCAGAAACATCATGGTTCAACCCGATCACAGACGGTTTCAGCTCATTCTCTGGCGTTCATCACCAGATCAGCCTTTATTAACATATGCATTATCCACCGTGACTAACGGATTACGCTCCAGCCCATTCTTAGCGAACCGCACCATCCAGCAGAAGCCGCTCAGGTGCTCTCTAGGTCAATATTTGTTGACGACGTGCTCACCGGACATGATACTGTCGGTGAAGCCATGACCTTACAAACCGAGTTGATTAGCTTACTCGCACTGGGGGGTTTCCAACTGCGTAAGTGGACATCCAACTCCCGTCGTCTTTTAGAAACGTTCCCAGATGACCAGTGCGAGATGTCGAAAGATTTTGACGTCAGTCCAGATGATAACTCCATCAAGGTCCTTGGTATACAGTGGATACCACAAACTGACGAATTTACCTATAGTGTCTCAGTACCTACTGTGATAGATGGTTTAACCAAGAGATCCATACTCAGCACTATAGCGCGTCTGTACGATCCAAGCGGTTGGATCAGCCCCGTCATCTTCCACGCTAAAACCTTGATTCAAAGGTTGTGGACTTTAAAACTAGATTGGGACGAACGAGTACCCAATGACGTCGCTCTTGAGTGTCAGAATATCTATCGTGACCTACCACGTCTCTCAGCGCTCAGGTTTCCATGAAACGTCTGCTCAAACAAGGCATCCACACACACCCTTCAGGGATATGCGGATGCTTCAGAACTCGGCTACGCCGCGGTTATATACCACGAAACTACACCTGACGGACAGGTACATGTGCACCTGCTCATGTCTGTTAGATTAGAAATATCAATGTATGCTCGAATGGAACGCAACCTCTTACTATCCTTTGTAGATGTCAATGTCAAATAGTTCTAAGAAAGCCACTTGTTGGCGCTGCTTGTACCATCTGTACTCTATGGTTTTGTGTGTACCACTTCCCTTTACTTGTAATGGCGACATGTTGTGTTATAGTTATAGTACAGAAGAAAATATCTAAATAAAACTCAATTATCTAAGAAAACAGAAAAATTTTTTTAAAGAATTTTATTGGTAGCATAGCTTACTAACCGTCTTAATGTCCAAGTTCAAGGTAGCTCCTATTAAAAACCGCCAAACCATTCCTAAACTGGAGCTATCAGCCGCGCACTTGTTGGCTAAGCTCATGGCCCATTACTCGGCCCAGTTATCAGCTCACATCACCATTCATCAGCACATATGTTGGTGCTGATGAATGTCAGGGGAATGTCAGCTCAAGATCTCTTCAAGCATGACCTGGCTCAAGGACCCACCACGAACATGGCCAGCCCTTTCGCCCGCATTGGGTCATCACGCCTTACCAGGCCTCAAGCCAAAAAAGGCCGTTGCACACATAGCGGTACCTGACTCGACGAGACTCTGCTCACCCGATTCAGCTCACTGGATAAACTTATAGGCGTAACGAGGTGTATAAAGCGATTCATACACAATTGTAGACAGAGCCGCTCTGCGCGTATGGCTGGGCCCATTACGGTCAGCGAACGAAAGGAAGCCCTTTTACATTGGGTGCGCTCAGTACAACACAATAGCTTTGCTGAAGACATACATCGCTTACGACACAACAAAGAATGCACGATACGCGTACAACGCCTGTCACCATTCTTAGAGAACGACTTACTGAAAGTGAGTGGCCGACTGCACTGCGTTACGACGCAGTACCCATTGATATTACCCAGCTCAAGTCCACTAGTTGATCTCATTATCGACCATTATCATAAAATTTACTGTCATCCAGGCGCTGACACTCTGCACTCACTTTTACGCCAGCAATTCCGGATATTATGAGCTCGTCGCGTAATTCGACATCGAGTATACAAATGCATGCATTTTTTTGTTTCCGCGCTAAACCTAAGGCCCCGTACATGGCCGACTTACCCGCCGACCGCGTGAATGTTCAGCCCGTATTCAGCAAAGTCACAACGAACTTTGCTGGACCCTTTTTGATAAAATCCAGTACACTTAGAAACGCCAGGCTATTAAAAGGATACTTCTGCGTTATAACATGTCTCGCCACGAAGGCGGTCCATCTCGAACCTGTATCGGAGCTATCCACGGAAGCGTTCCTTGGGGCATTACAGCGTTTCGTTTCTAGGCGCGGTGTACCTACGTTAATTAGATCTGATTGCGGTACAAATTATGTAGGCGCTAGGAATGAACTTAGGGAAATACAAGACTTTCTCCCCGTTATCCCAGTGCTTACGGGATAAATCTTACCGAAGAGAATCACCAGCCCGCATTCCTAAGACGGACACCTACCCAGAGGACACTCACACGGACCTGCCCGCATTCCTGTGAGTACTCATCTTTCTAATACCTTTTACTATTCCACGACCGTATGGTGGCAACCCGCCCCATTAAACGTAGTATATCAAGGACTGCTCCCGTCGCTACTTCGACAAAAACACACACACGAAGCGTCTTCAACGCTCGCCTTAGGCGGTGCGCCTTCTGCGCCCGCATCTGCCTGAGTGCCATCTGCGCTCGCCACCCGTCCGGTGACGCTGTAAATGACGGTAGAAGGAAACAGCATTAGTCCGTACGAAAAAAACCGACACTCAGTCGTTCGGTAGCCGCCACGGATGCAAGACCTCCTATCTATAGGTCGTTATTACGGACGGTTTATAAAATAAGTATATGTATACGGAGTTTCAATTCTACACTATGCTTAGTAATGGATAATTTGCCAACACTTACTGACGAGATAATAACTAAGCCTCTTGAGCTTTTTGAATGGTGTACGTAAGCCATTTATTATGTTTATAATATAGAGCGGAGCCCCAAGACTTTTTCAACAAGTTTTTTTTGTGATTGCAACCTTTTTTGGTAGCTGCCTGGCACGGAAGGGTTTCGAGGCAGAATCTTTTCGTTTTATTTCGTTGCTTCCATATTATGATTTCCTGTCCTATCCCGATGGGATGAGGAGGAATTATGCCTCTTGTCGGGCTGTAAAATTTGTTAGTTACACCGGCAACGCCCTCATGTTAGGGATTGAATAAGTCGACCCGGGTTTCGACCAAAACAAACTCATCTTTGGGTGCGCAGCAGAGACTGCGAACTACAGTTGGGCACTGCAGACCTTAGCGTGTGCTGTGTCACTCTCTAGACTGACCTACTTTGACGTAGCAATGCGGTATCTAGGGTGGTGGCAGTTAGCCAGTGTTGTTCAGAAACTTATCTTGTGATGCATAGTTTTTGGATGTGTTTCTTTGCGTTTTGTTTAACCAGAGGCCCAGGCCAATATTTCGTATGTAGGTTGTATAACAATTAAATATAGTCCAGGGTCTTTTCGAAGATAAGCCAAAACGCGACCTGAGAATATATGTTATTCTACCAGCTCTGCCTAAATAACGTTGAATTTTTCAGTTTTGCTACTTTACCTGGTGTGAAAGTGCATGAATATATGTAGAAGTTTTGTTTGTACATTTTCGTATTAGAATGTGCTTTAACAGATTTAAGCCAATCTGGTACATTAATCAGTCGATTGTATGTCATCTAAGAAACCATTTAAACTGTTTTAAGTCTTGTTTTATGGAACTCGTTCCCTAACGAGTGAACGACTTCGACTGGTTAAGCAAAGCGTAAAGTAAGCGTAGCGTTTGATTTCATTATGGGGATCACACCATAGCTAATGAACTCATAACATTGGAGATAGAAGTGTTTGAGTTTTATAGTATTGTACATTATTACAATATTGTTCAAAAGGTTGTTGTTCTATGAGCTGTTCTACATAACCTTTATTTTTCTGAAGCGTAAACATGTTATTACACGCTTTAACCATTTTAAAGTTCAGTGGTTTTAATTTGAGGTGCTCAGTAGGGCTTATCCTCGTTTGATTCCCCACACATGTTTGGGTCTGCTCAAATCGTAGTACAAGTCAGGATGACTGTCGCTTGGATTGTAATTTACCACGATTATATTACAGTTGATGAAAAAATAGTAAGTGTTACTTACGGTTTGGTGATGAGCCGGAGCTAAACTACGAACCAACACTTGAATCCGACACCGTTGATAGGTTATAATCTTCTTTTTCCTGTTTTTATTCCGCGTCTTCCATCGTTGGGGCTGGACCAGTATATGTCAATTTAAAGAATTTAAAATTCAACTGAAACAGTGTGAACCAGTTAAAATATTTCATTTATATCTAGAACCAGCGGTAGCACTGGCTAGAAACAAAAAATAATTAGTATTGAAACGAACGGTAACACCGTTAAAATATTTTTGGTAAGTATATATAATTGCACATGAACTTACTAGTTGGTTCAGGACTTTACCTGAACTTTCACCAGCATGACGCAGTCAGTAAAGTAAATATTTCGTACTTACGACCGCTCCGGATGAAAATCCAAACCAAAGAATACTTTTTACTCGAGGAGATCCAAACGCCAATGAAGCCAAGTTGCGCTAGGCAGACTACCTGGGCTGATGGTTGACATTTGAGGGGAGCGGAAGGGGCGGAGTCGACGCCGATTGGGCGAGGAGATCGGGCGGACCAATCACAGCATGACTTGTTCGGAACGGAAGTCGAGTACGCTACTCTCATGTATAATTAGGTTTCGAATTACGGTACAGTTGTTTAATGAAAATATATCCGACGAGTTTTATTATAATCAAATACAAAAAAAATCAAAAAATTAGCTAGATTAGTACAACGAATACCTAATTGTAGATCACCTGTTAAAAATATGCTCAGGACCAAAATAAAAAAGTATTGATATACTGATTCTTATAAAATCTACAAATGCGAAACTGAACGATAGTTTCGAAACATGGATTTACTAGTTTTTAGATTCAGAAGAAAATCGCGTCCGCCACCTTGAATCTCGAATTAAATGAGATACTCGTAATCGACACCCCCGAAAACCATGGAAACGATACCCATATCTATGCCATTTATAAATTCGCGTCCGCCATTTTGGATCTCAAAATATATTGTCATATTCGTAATAGGCAACCCCAAAAACCATTCTAAGAAAGGACAAAAATCTCGTAAAAAATATAATTATACTATTAACAAATGTAACTATTGCCCGGCAATCTCATGCGCGACCGTCCTGCGGGTGACAGACGGTGGCAGTACATTAATTTAGCAAAAACTCTTGCTGAAGCCACAGGTTTGTCTGAAACCAGCGTTAAAAAATTATAAAAGAAACTAGAATCATGAAAGCACAACGACTTTACTTCACCACGGAAAACCGTTTTCCTAAAAAAAGGATTGAAAGGATCGACAATTTTACGGAAGGTGTCATACGAAGAAAAATTACACAATGGTATATTGTCAAAAAATTTATCCCGTCGTTGAAAAAGTTGAATACGTAATTTAAACAAGACAATATACTTACAGAGACGGACAATACGTAGGCTTGGTTTCCAATATTTAACATGCCAGTCAAAGATGATACTATTAATTGAACGTGACGACATAATGCGACTGCGGTGATATTACATCAGAGACATTAAAAAATACCGCCGAGAGGGTAAGTCAATAATTTTCCTAGATGAAACCTACGTGAATAAAAATCACGTGACACGAAAATGCTGGCAGTCTGATACAGAATGCGGGGCTATGCAAAACGTCGATAAAGGACCTCGTATTGTAATTGTACACGCTGGCAGTCGCAATGGCTTTGTACCTAATGCTTTATTGTTGTATGTTCAAATCGCATTCCAAGACCGGTGGTTATCATGGAGACATGAATGCCACAAATTTTCGAAAGTGGATCGATGAAAAACTGTTACTAAACATTCCTCCGAATTCTGTTATTGTAATGGACAACCCCGCTTACCATAGCACTCAGACGAATAAAAAACCTACAACGAGTACCCTGAAAAGCGAAATGCAGCAGTGGTTAAAACGGCGAGGTGTTCATTATAATAGCGCTATGCGTAAATGTAATCTAATGAAGCAAAACACGGAGAAACAGTACAAAATTGATGAAGTATTAAAGGAATATTAACATATCGTGCTTCGCTTACCCCCATACCATCCGGATTAAATCCAATTGAACTCATGTGGGGGTACGAAAAAGGCGAAAAGTTTCCATTGATTCGAACTTAGATACAAAGTTAAAAGCTTTAGAATTGCCTTTCCTAATTATTCGATTGAATAGTGGCGCGAATGTGATAATCACGTCATGAAAAACGAGGACGAATATTATAATTCAGATAGAGTATGTAATAATAATAATAAATCATTTATTTGACAAAATGGCATTCACAAGAATAGGGTTATAATTGAGCACCTGGTTCCCAAACTAGGCTCTTGACCATGGTATAGGACGCAGGCCTTTTTCGTCGGATAATTCACAAATTATTGACTATTTAATATTTTTACATGAAATAGGTAGTTATTGCTTATTTATTACAATTAATATTTTTGTTACAACGATATAATGATTAATTATTTAATGAACACACATGTACCACAATGCGGTTCAAATGATGTAAGTGAGTGTTGATGGAAAACCACCTGCTGTATGTTGTCGAATATATAACACTTGACACTCTTTATACAGGTCAGATGTGGGATACTTAAATGGTCTATTTGTACTACACTTTAGACCTCTCTGTGCTCTTTCTAGAGGAAGCATGAGAGATGTACTAGTACCTCCCCATAATGTAATGCAGTAGGTGATAATAGATTGGCACAAAGAAAAGTAAATAAGTTGTACAATCTGCCAGTCAGCACTGTCCCTAATCGATCTGAATACTGCCATAAGTCTACGGACGCGTTGTGTCAGTTGGTTTATGTGAGGGCCAAATGTAAGTTTAGCATCTATTATAACTCCTAAATATTTTATTTCGTTTACTCTTTCTTATACGGTGCAGTTACAAATAGGTGATGACGGGATCATACATGAGACAGATTTATGACCTATGAGCGCTTGGGAGTTACTTATATCTAGTGAATCTCGTATGGTAAATGCCATATATTTCGATTTATTCTGATTAAGCGTCAAGAGATTTTTTCGCAACCATATTGAGATTTTATTAAGCAATCTGTGCTATTTGGAACACCTCTCCCCAGCTATTTCCATTGACTAGTATAACCGTATCATCTGCATAATGTTATAATAATAATAGAGCCTTGATCAATTGACATTTCACATAAGTCATTGATGTATGCCAGGAAGAGTGTTGGGCCAAGAATGCTACCCTGTGGAACGCCAAAACTCACTGGCAGTGGGTTACTAACATGTTCCCCTATTTTGACACTCTGTGTTCGGTCGCTCAGGTAGCTTTTTATTAGTTTATGTTACAATCCTCTGATGCCAAGGTCGCCTCCTTCCACTTGGATCCACAGCTCGGCTCCACATGTGGATCCGTCATACCTTTATCTCCTCTTTAATTCACAGGTGGATACTTCTTTTTACTCTAAAATACACAGGTGGATCTCTGAATACTTCTTTTTCCTCTTAAATCCACAGGTGGATCCGTGGATACTACTTTTCCCTCTTAAATCCACAGATGGGTCTGTGAATATTTTGATTCCTTTTCTTCATCTACCTACTTAATCA
Source organism: Selenia dentaria (assembly GCA_917880725.1). NCBI lineage: Eukaryota > Metazoa > Arthropoda > Insecta > Lepidoptera > Geometridae > Selenia > Selenia dentaria. Next base: position 5,603,480 of record OU862902.1, read on the forward strand.
GGTTTACGCCATAACAAAAGATTTATGAATGAAGCGGAGGCTTTGTATTTATATAATCAGGCGTGTATTTATATAACCATAATATGTTCTAGATGCTACAAGTACATATTTTACCTTGAATGAAACCTTGAAAATATTCTTAAAGTAATTTCAATTGTAATTGCAATACAATAAAATCCAACAATAATTACGCAGCTATTTAATTGAATTATACTTGAAATAATATCACCCCTCGACCATACAATACAAGTTTTGATATTATCGTATTTTTTCTTTATAGAATTATGAATGTTGATAAAGTTCGTGCTATTTGAGCATAGTTTCGAACAATAAACATAATTTGTATTATTAAATGAAGACATTATTAAATAATAGTAGGTGACTGGTTTGAGAAGTCAGCCAATAAAGACTGAATTACTGATTAATTTTATTAATTTCATTACTTTAATTGATTTAAATTGAATATTTATTATTTGTTGGGTCAGATATACTAGAAGTCATTTTTGATTTCGTGTTTCTCTGTGTTGTAAACAGCTGATTTACTCCATGGTTCCGGTTTTACACCGCATATTAGGTGCAAGTAATCGACACTTCTACGTTCAGGGGCGTGTCAATATGACGATGTAAAGGACAGGTACGTTATTGTTTATTAACATAATCGATTATTATTGCTTTAACTGGGCAGAGTGCACAAGCTATAATTCTCGGAATCAGGTCATTGTATGTAAGTTGTTTGTTATTTCTATACTAAATTTTTATCTTTTTAGATTCATAATTCAACTGAATGAAAACGACGATGATCATGACGACGAAAGTGGTGAAGAAGATCAAACAGAGAGTGAACATGAAAGTGATATGGAAATTGATTTATAAAAAAACAATCTACACTAAAAAATTCATCAAGCATAATAAAAAATTATAAACAATAAAGTAGGTCTATCTTTTTATTTACTCCTATATTACGTCACAAGTAAGGACAACTTATCGCAATATTTATCCTGGCACACTTCTCTTCGTGTGTAGCCGTGTGCTAGAATGACGCGCTACCTCGTCCCCGCCATCGTCTGTCACCCTGCGGGACGGTCGCGCACGAAATTGCCGGGCTATAACAATAAGATTAGCAAATAAGCATGGAAATACAATAATAATAATACTAAAAAAAACACAATTTATTTTTAATTATAATACATACAATATTTTTAAGCGATTTCTACCATAGCTTAAGAATGTTCATCGTGATATTTCGAGAACGAATCTGCATATTATTATTATATCTCATGGGCACAAGTAGTATAATAATGTATAATGCACCATTATAAATAATTTCAACTCAACGAACCACTAAAAAGCATCAACCCGACTAACATGTCCCAAACGAGTGTATGGCAGTTTGGGCTCGCTACCCTCTCGCACCACGCAAACCCCGCACGAATGCTCAGTCTAGACGTCGTTTTTTTTACGCAGGGTAAGTTTATGGATACCACCAGCCCCGGGGGAGCACGGTGGTTATGTGGGAGTCTGTGCCAGAAGGGCAGCATACCCACCAAACCTCTGCGGCTGTCCGTTGCCGGACCCTTCTCTCTTGCAGCACGCCATGCAACACTTGGCGTGCCGCAACCTCTTCAGGGGACCAAACCCGCAAATGGACGCCAGACTCCCCCGAGTCTGGGCGCCCTAAGTCCCCCTACATCACATACATATATGTCAGGTGAGTAGCCCCACCGGCTGCTACTTCGGCCGCAGAGGATAGGGACAGCGGCGCCTCTCAATACCGACAGTCCTCTTCCTCTGCGACCCCACCGCGTCCGCCATCTAACGGTGGCGGCCCCGTCAAGGCCGCGGAAGGCAGGGAGAGCAGCGCACCGTAATACCGACACTCCTCTCCCACCACGGCCTCTAAATCTCAGCCGCGGTGCCGCCCATACGACACCGCAGCCCGCCTCAGTTGCAGTGGCGCCCATACACCACCGGTACCTACAGTGACCGCTCCCACGTGGGCTTGGAGGGCAAAGCCCATAGGAGCGGTCCCACCTCGGGCCCGCCAGCTATCGGCTATCACTGGCAGGCCCATTGGTTCCTCTTACGGCCCGTCCCAATAATCTATCTATCGCCGGTTTACCTTACTAGAGTTAGATATTTGACACTATTTGTATGGACGTTTTTTACGGACAGTTATACACCTCGGTCGCTAAACCTGTTAGCAGCTCGGCCAAAGACCCAAGAGCCAAGCTGACCCGACATTATACCGAAGATATCCCGGACATCAGCCTGTACGAGATTAGAATGGCCTTGAAACAGCTTAAGAACAACAAGGCGCCTGGTGACGACGGTATCACATCTGAGCTTCTGAAAGCGGGTGGAACACCGGTACTTAAAGTCCTTCAGAAGCTCTTTAATACCGTCTTACTCGAAGGTTCAACGCCAGAAGCATGGAACAAAAGCGTGGTGGTGCTGTTCTTCAAGAAAGGTGACAACACTTTACTTAAAAATTACAGACCCATCTCGCTTTTGAGCCATGTTTATAAGCTGTTTTCGAAGGTCATAACGAACCGTCTCAGTCGCAGGTTTGATGAATTCCAGCCTCCGGAACAAGCCGGTTTCCGAAAAGGCTATAGTACCATAGACCACATCCACACGCTACGGCAAGTTATACAGAAGACCGAAGAGTATAACTTGCCTCTTTGTCTAGCGTTTGTGGACTATGAGAAAGACTTTGATTCGATCGAGACGTGGGCAGTGCTTGAGTCTCTCCAGCGGTGCCGTATTGACTATCGGTATATTGAAGTGCTGAAGTGTTTGTACAAAAACGCCTACATGTCAGTCCGAGTACAGGAGCAGAGTTCGAAGGCAATTCCATTGCAAAGAGGCGTGAGACAGGGAGACGTTATATCTCCGAAACTGTTCACCGCTACATTGGAAGACGCCTTCAAGCTTCTGGAATGGCAAGGACTTGGCATCAATATTAACGGCGAATACATCACTCACCTTCGATTTGCCGACGATATTGTAGTCATGGCAGAATCCATGGAAGACCTCAGTACAATGCTCGAAGGCCTCCATCGAGTTTCCCAACGGGTAGGTCTTAAGATGAACATGGACAAGACGAAAATTATGTCTAATGCCCATGTTGTACCTACCCCAATATCAGTTGGGAACTCAGTTCTCGAAGTTGTTGACGAGTATATCTACCTGGGACAGACAGTCAAACTAGGCAGGTCCAACTTCGAGAAAGAGGTCAATCGTCGAATCCAACTCGGCTGGGCAGCGTTCCGGAAACTTCGCGAAGTCTTCTCGTCAAAAATACCTCAGTGCCTCAAGACAAGAGTCTTCGACCAATGTGTGTTACCAGTGATGACTTATGGCACTGAAACGTGGTCTCTTACTATGGGCCTCATAGATAAGCTCAAAGTCGCACAACGAGCTATGGAGAGGGCTATGCTCGGGGTTTCTCTACGTGATCGAATCAGAAATGAGGAGATCCGTAGAAGAACGAAAGTCACCGACATAGCTCAGAAGATTAGCCAGTTGAAGTGGCAGTGGGCAGGGCACATAGCACGCAGAACAGATGGCCGATGGGGCCGAAAGGTTCTGGAGTGGAGACCACGTACCGGCAAGCGCAGCGTAGGTCGCCCACCGACACGGTGGACAGACGACCTGAGAAAGGTCGCAGGACGACGTTGGATGCAGGCCGCTTCCAACCGGTCCTTTTGGAAAATCATGGGGGAGGCCTATGTTCAGCAGTGGACGTCCTACGGCTGAGATGAGATGAGATGAGATGAGTATGGACGTTATGTCAAATTTCTACCTGTAGTAAGGAAAACTGTGGATAGATAGATTATTGGGATCCCTCATTAGCTACACCGTGGTGACCCAAGCCACAGCTACTGAGCCCCCCCGCCACGGCAAGGCGAAAACCCTCGAGGGGGCAGTCTAGACGTCTCCGTTGGCCGACTGTAGGTTTACATAGTTTGTGGTAATATCTTGTAAAAATATATGTATGTAATTTTTCTATTCAAATTTTGTTAGATGAAATTTATGATAGTTTGATTTTGTTTCAATTTAAAAACTAAGTGTACTCTAGAAATTAAGGAGGACGAGGGCTTTGGTGTCCCCAACACAGTTCTTATCCAAAACTCTCGCGGGTACCATCGTTTTCCATAACAATCTATGCCATTGTTAATGTTCCATAAATAAAGACTTATTATTATTATATTATTTTTATTTACTGCTTTATTATCCGGTCCTTTACAAAGACATAAGTGGGGCTGAAATCAACACTTAGAGGCCTATTTGGTTTAAAATATACAACGTATAAAAACAGAATTTAGGATGACGGTGACATGGATTATCAGTAATGGGTCAATCCAGATTAGTTCGGTGTGGTGACTACATATCTTTGTATATGATAGCCAGATTTGTGAAGACTAGTATAGGCTGCATCAGCATCTAGCGTTAGGCTATTATGTAAATAGGCTATTTTTATCTCAGAAAACGCGGGTGATCCCTCAGGGCGCAGCTAGTAGATTATACTTGTAGACAACATCATTATAGTGTTACATAATCCAAGTATTGGTATCCGTAAGTCCATTTAAATTTTGTTTATCTGTATTTAAAAATAATATTAAAATCGTAAATACGCAAAACGACCAAACTAGTTCACAATATTTATTACAAACATTGACAAACCAGATGGCGTCTTTCCTCCACCGACTAGTCTGCTTCGTTTGTTAACCGACACGAAAAAAGGAGAAGGTTCTATGTTCGATTATATGTGTTTTTTATGTATGTTCAGCGATTTCTCCCCCATCTGTGAACCGATTCTCAAAAAAATATTTTTATTCATATGATTGATTCGATTCGGTCAAGCGGTTTTTCAGTTACACTCCAATAACTGAAAAGTGTTTCTTCTCGATGATATCCTCATTGACGGTGAATGACAATCGATCCGTAAGTAGCAAGGGTCACATAAAAGTAATTCCATTTTTGTGGTAAATTTTTTTTCTCTCCTATCCACGCGACACTGGCAGATTTGCGGAAATCCCGCAGGGGCTAACTTGGAAATAGAAGGAAAGGAGGCGAATGTGCAAAAAATTTTTACACAGCATAATACAAGACGCACCTTCGACTTAACCTAATGATCAAATTGGACATTAGCATGGCTCTGCGAAGTTGTGACGTATGTGACAGAAGTGGCACAGTGACAGAAGTGGCACATTGGTATGGCATTATATGGGATTTCAATTCTGCCCTCCGTAGCAGGGTAGAAATGTAGTATGAAAATCCGTTTCGGCCCCGGTAGCGTTCTTTTGTTTTTAACAGCGAACATAAAAATAATACAAACGTCAAAACTGAAAAAGATCTTTATATCCAATAATTAGAAAAAAGAGGTGGGAATTATTTTATTGTACTCGATTTTCAACGAAAGCAGGATAGAAAGTTTTTCTGTACTACGACAAAATACATGGCGGTCATTTGTTACGTATTGTTAAACTTTGTATTTTGCCAAATTGATAACTTAACAGTACGTTTTTAATTATTCTAAATTATTTTAAGATGTCGTCTCATAGTGAAAGTGACTATTTTATAATGATGAAGCCACCAGAAAAAATATGTTTTTGATTTCTTACAAAATGCTCCATACAATTATTTACAACGATAACTTTTGCAAAATAGTATATTGTAAATTAAATATAATTGGCCTCCTGGAGGTCAATTCTACAATTTCGGAGCGTTTAACAACATATTAGGCTGCAATTGCAGTTCGAGTCCGATTGTCCTTCGATGATTACCATTAAAAGCCATTCTACTATTTCTATAGACAAACTGGAATTTAACACCATCTTAAATACTCCTTTAAAAGAAACATACATTACTCATACACGAGTATGAGTTAGCGTTATGTTCATGAGCTATCGAGTTAGCAGAATATAATGTTTTGATCGATCGCTGGCGTCAATAGAAACGTAACTGCAGCTGGACTGTTCAACTGCGGTTCGATTGCAATATAGTTAGTGGAATCGGCCCTCAGGCCAGGCGATTTGACGGCAGGAAAAAAATCGCAAATAATTTTATTCATTTTAAACTTAATTGTAGTTTAAACAATAGAAAGGAACAAAATCAAATAAATTATTTAGTACAAATATTCCTCTATAAGTCATATAATATAGAAAGTGGTTGACCCGCCAACGGCTTCACTCGCTTGGTCTTGGTGTAGTGGCGAGAGAGTTATTCTTTTAATTTCAATAACTTTTTTATTTATGAACCGATTGACATGAAACAAATACTTCTTCTCATATAATTATCTTCCATGTACAGACAGCGATCCGTTATATTTTTATTACATATATGTATAGGTTATATTTTATACCTTTTGCCTAAAGCAGGAGCTAGCATTTCGGTATCCGTCGCCTCAACCTAATGTTTGACCAGATCCCTGTAGCTATCTCACTATTATTTGTACGTTTTTGGGGCAAAATATGTAGATATATATATATATATAATTTTGACATCTACTGCATCCGTTTATTTAACTTTATGTTATCCTGACAAACAAATATATATTATATCTTTTTCTTTGTCATCGAACGCTCGGACATTGTAGCACAGTGAGTAATAACGGACAGTCCTAAAAGTTTAGCTGGAACTTGTTGCTGAGACACAGTCCACACCCTGTGACCATATCCAGCAGACCCCATGAAGTTTGGAAGGGAACCCCATCAAGCTTCATGAGGTCTGCTGATGCTGCGAACGACCACAATCTTCCGTTGAATTATGCTTATTTTTTTAATATACGCCAGAATATTTTACGCTTTTTGCCGGTCACGCTCGTGAATTATGTTTACCCCGAAAATCGTAACCCTCTTTCTGGGTGAACCAGTAGTGAGCGTGCCATCCCGCTCTATAAAACATGTTAGTAGAGTTACTTAAATCAGAGACTCTACAGTTATCCCTGAATTTAGACATATGGCATGTAAATAGAGTGAAAGAAAAAGAAACACTTACCCATAAACTTCTTTGGCGGCATTTTCCTCTGCTCCCGCTCTTCGCTCTCGTCTCTCCGCATCATCTTGCCGTCCCACTTCCTCTTCCTGCCCTCTCGCTCTTCCAAATACATCCCGACGTCTTCTTCTCTCAACAGAGCAAGTCTCACACTCGATTCGCAAGCTATATCCTCTTTATAACACTCATGCATAGTCAATTCTTAGACGAACACATACACTAAACTAAATGTCCGATGATAGATGATTCGTGATAAAAAGAGACGGCAGCAAAGTTAGAATAGGACGAAGAACGAGTTGTATAACTTCTTGATCCCAGTTGTCTCTCTCTGGCGGTGACTTTGAAGTAGTTCGTTCGATTTTCAAAAGCATCGTGGTGAAACGCACGTTGGGTGTGAAATTTTTGTTATGTTTAGTTTTTGAGGGTAGTTGGGGGATTTTTGTGGAATTTTTGAGGTGAGTGTTGTAGTGGGCCTCCATTAGTCCACGCGTGGGGTTTGGGAACCGTTTACTTCGATTTACGCCAGAGATATCGCGAGGTGGGGGTCACGGCTCCTGTAAAGAAGAAATTATGTGGTTAAGACACTTATGAATTGTAAAATTACATTTTTATGAAATAATAAATGAGACCGGCTAATTATTTATATGATTGTCAACTCATACAAGCGCGGAGATACATATTATACAGACTATTAATTAGTGTAAGATAATGCTGTCAAATTGTTCAAAAAATGTCGCTCCGTCCCCATACGACGGTTGAATGTTGTTGAAAATAATAAATGTTGACGTCTGGGAGTCCACAACCGTGCGATTCCGAAGGCACTTTCTGCCTCACACTACTACTATGTGGAACCAGCTGCCACTCGAGGTGCTTCCGAACGGATACGACTTGGGAGCCTTCAAGAAAAGAGCCTATGTCTTTCTCAAAGGCGCAACGAATCTTCGAGACCTCTGGTATTGTGGATGCCCGTGGGCGACGGTGATTACTTACCGTCAGGTGAGCCGCCTGCTCGTTTGCCAACCTATACCAAAAAAAACAAATATAGAGTTAAATATGCGATGATTGGTCGACGAGACTCGGACCCTTAGTGGCCATGGCGTCTGACACTGATTGTCGTAAGACGCGGGTTCGAATCCCGTCCGAGGATGTGAATATTTTTGTCTCTAAAATTGCAATGTTTCGTATCGCGAAGCAGGCGTTTTCAAAAGTCATATCTCTATTTTATTTTAACCCCAGGTTGGGGACGGTCGTTTGTAGTTATTGTTGACTAGCTGACGTATTCGCTTGCCACGTCAATGGGATACGCTACGAAGCCAATGAAATACACAGAATTCACCCCCTTAGACGTGGTACATTTCTAAAAATCCTTTAAGATCCTTCCTAAAGGGCACCAACTGTCAAAAGCTCACATTTGTAAGCGCAGCAGTTTACGTTCCGTGTTGATGAATCAGTCAGCTTAAACCATAGAAAAAAAAATACGTTTCTGTCTTTCTGTCCGTTTGTAACCATATAACGCCTAAACGGCTGAACGGATAGTAATGAGATTTGGCCAGGAGATAGATTATTTCCCGGATATATCGAATATTTTTCATCATCATCCATCACCACGCGAGTGAAAGATGATGATGAAAACGATGCCACGCGAGGCACAGTTAGTATTTTACAGACCCAAATTTTAAAAATTATAAGTTGTTTTGACCTAAAATCGGAATATTGGGCATATGTACGGAGCCTTTTTAAAGCGCGGATGACTCGCTATTGTCAGTCTTTTGTTTAACCGACTTCAAAAAAAGGTGAAGGTTCTAAATTTGACTGTATTTTTTATGTTTGTTACGCATCTTTCGGCCAATTATAAATCAATTTAGATTTTTTTTGTTTGATGATGAGGAGTAGAAGACTACAGAGGTGGTCCCATGTACATTATATCGAAATTGATTTAGCGCTTTTTGATAAAAACAAAACATAGGTATACCCAGAAAATTTTTTGGCTTGTGGGAACCACATTTTTTTTGTAAATTAAAGTTTTGAGCAGGTGTCTTAAATAGTATAATGGAAGTCTGTTTAAAAATTTTCAAATTGATTATTATTTTGTTATCGGATAAAAAACAAAAGAATAATTTTGTTGAGATTATCTTAAATAGTCCGGTCAATTTAGACATACGAAGGTGCATAAAGTCCCAACAAGCTAAAAATCAGTAAAATTGTTCATAACATAATTATAAATAATATTTAAAAGTTAGTCATCATCCCCATCATTCCAAAGTCAAAGTCAAAGTCAAAATCATTTATTCAATTTAGGCATCAAAGACGCACTTATGAACGTCAATTTTTCATTATAATGTACTTTAAAGACTACCGCCGCGTTCCAAAATATATAGAGCCTACCGAGAAGAAGCGGCAAGAAACTCGGGGCCATTCTTTTTACATAGATGCTTTTACAATATTTTTACTTAGGTACTACAGATATTAGCTCCAGTTGCCTTACAAAAGAGAACATAATAATGGTATCAGTAGGGCAAGACACGCTACACTTTGACATCTTAGTACACGAGTAGATAGATCCTGGAGTGATCAGTCCCAAGCTGTTTTATCCTCCAAGTAATCCGAAATTTTGTAATAACCTTTTTGACAGAGTTTAGTTTTAATAGTAATTTTAAACTTATTAATAGGCAAATCTCGGATAACATTGGGAACTTTATTATAGAATCGTATACATTGTCCCATAAAAGAATGACTTATTCTGTGGAGACGCGTTACATGTACGGATAGCTTGTGCTTATTTCGCGTGTTGATGGAATGAGCATCACTCCTTTTATCAAAACTGCTAATGTTTTTCTTTACATACATTAGATTTTCATAGATAAACTGAGAGACAACAGTTAGAATGTTTATGTCTTTAAACTTCTGTCTAAGGGAAACTCTGGGAGCTAAACTGTAGATCGCTCGTATAGCCCTTTTTTGCAGTATAAAAATGGAATTAATATCTGCAGAACATCCCCAGAGCAGTATGCCATAAGTCATAACGCTATGGAAATAACTAAAATAAACTATTCTAGCTGTGTCTACATCAGTTAATAGTCTATTTTTTTTAACAGCATAAGCCGCTGAACTGAGCCTACTAGACAATTTTTTTATGTGGGGACCCCATTGCAATTTAGCGTCTATAGTAATTCCTAAAAAGACGGTTGACTCCACAAGGTCCAACCCTGTTCCATTCAATTGTATATTGGATTTTACTTGTCTCACATTTGGCGTCGAGAACTTTATACAATTAGTTTTCTTCTCATTGAGGAGAAGATTATTTGTATTGAACCAATTCACAACTTTAGCTAATGCATTGTTAACATCGTCATAGTTTAATAACTGCCTTTTAATTTTAAATAACAGTGAAGTGTCATCTGCAAACAATACAATCTCGTGATTCTTCTCTACATAATAAGGTAAGTCATTAATATAGATTAAAAACAAGAACGGCCCTAGTATTGAACCTTGTGGAACGCCCATTGAGATTATAGAGCCGGGCGATGTTTTACCATTAATGTCAACCCTTTGAATTCTATCATTTAAATATGAAGTCAAAAGGTTGAGAGCCATGTTCCTTACAATACCGTAGTGTTGTAATTTCCTGACAAGTATATCATGTCGGACGCAGTCAAATGCCTTAGATAAGTCACAAAAAACACCTAAGGCATCTTGAGAGTTCTCCCAGGCATCAAACACATCTTTTATAAGTTCTATACCTGCGTCTATAGTAGAGCGATTCCTTGTGAACCCAAATTGATTCTTATGGAAAATTTTGTTTGCACTAAAATGAGTTTCTAATTGATGTAATATAATTTTTTCGAAAATCTTACTTAGCGTAGGTAGTACAGAAATAGGCCGAAAATTTGTTGGATCAGTAGTACTACCAGATTTGAATAAAGGAACCACTTTACTGTGCTTCATTAGGTCAGGAAATACACCACTTGCAACACAACTATTAAACACAGCTGCTAGATTGGGTGCAATGACATCTATAATTGAAGAAACGGTCTTCACAGAAAGACCCCATAGGTCTGCCGTTTTTTTCGCATCTAGACTTTTGAAACTGCTTACAATATCTTTGCAATTAACTATTGAAAATTTAAAAGTTGTGTCACATTCAGTTACACTTTGTTTAAGTAAGATCTCAGCAGAGATGGAGGAAGATTTTAGAGTTTTGGTTGTTAAAGAAGGAATATTAGTGAAGAAATTCTCAAACTCGGCCGCTACCTCCAAATCTGCTCTTACATCTTTATTATTAATTTTTAAATGAAAGTCTCGATTACGCACTGTATTCCTACCAGTTTCACTGTTTATAATGTTCCACGTCATTTTTATTTTAATAACAGAATTTTTGATCTTATTTCTTAAATAAATAGATTTAGCTGAGGAACAGGCTCGTTTAAATAACTTAGAATAACGTTTGACATATTCCAAAAATACAGGATTATGATTATACGATTTTTCATGGTACAATTCATATAACTTTTGCCTACTTTTATAAATTCCTGGAGTTGCCCATTCACTAAACCTAGCACGATTACCAACAGATATTGTTTTTGGTACAAACACTTTGCCAAATTCATCACTGATAAGATGGAACAGTGAGTTATATGATATATTTGGGTCATTGTGACTGGGCAACTCTGGCACTTTCCGGGATATATTACTTCTTAACAATTCTAGGCGGCTTGCATTTATTGGAACAAAGCTAACATATTTGCTTTGGGGTTTGTTAGTTTTTCTTGGAAACACTGCTAGTTGACCACAGTGGTCTGATTCTAGATTATTTATAATGAAATTTTTAATGGGTTTGAGATTAGTAAATATATTGTCTATGCAGGTGGAACTTGTGGCTGTTATCCTAGTAGGTTCCAAGAAAATATTGTACATATTATACGATTTAAACAGTAACAAAAATGTATCCACTACCTGATTATTTTCTAGCAAATTAATATTAAAGTCTCCACAGATAATCATTGATTTATTTGTATTAGATAGCTTAATTAATGTTTCCTCCATGCACTTTTCAAAATCATTATATGGTGAGCATGGTGGTCTGTATACACATAGAACAAGGAACTGCTCAAACTCAATACAGGACATTTCTATTACTCGTTCAACAGATAGGCTCACAATGTCTTTTCGTTCTTTGAGTTTTATATTTTTATTTGTAATAATTAAAGAGCCACCACGTATAGATTTTTCTCTGTTGAAGGAGCTAGCCACTTGATGATTATTAAAATTAAATAAGAGTTGGTTCTTTTTAAGCCAGTGTTCAGTAATACAAAGAATATCTATTTTGCTATCATCTATAAACAATTCCAGTTCCAACTCTTTGCCCATCATACCTTGAATGTTCTGATGAACAATATTGATTGATTTAATGCAAGAGGTTGTCTCTATTGTCTTAGGCACTAATTTAAATTATTTACAATGTCATTAGTAGCCAAGCAATTGGCTGAATTAAAAATGTCAAATTGCTCAATAGAAGCATTGTCAATACTATTGGATTGCTCAATAGAAGCAACCTTGTTGGCCAAATTTTTGGCTGCAATATCAAATAAATATGATAGCGACACAGGTATCTGTCTTCTATAATAATTAGAAAGATAGTAATTATCTTTTGTCAAGTAGAATTTTTTTATATAATTATTAATGTCAATTAAATTAAATTTATTTCCATAAAAAATATTATTACATATAGTGTATAATCTTAAATTAAGCTTATATCTAATATCATTTTCCACCTGTGGCAAACTATTACTATAGGGAAATGTAAACATTATGACATTATCTACTGTAAGATTAGATAGACGGTTGTTGAAATCAATTATTTGTTTTTTGTTTACATTCCCCCTATTTCCTATTAAAATTAATAATGTTGTGTTGGGGCTAAAGCTATAAGTTAAAATTCTAGTCATAATTTCCTGATATGATAGACCAGGTGTACAGTAATTTATTACATTATGTCCCTTGGATGTATTCGACAATAAGTGACCCATGTCTTTGCCAATTTCATCACTAAATATTACAATTTTTGGTTTGTCTATAGTTGATGGTATACTATTTGTATTTGTATTTTGGGAACCACTTGTTAAAGTTGTATCTTGACATAAATTTTTACATGTTCGCACTATTTTAGAACTACATGATGGCAATGAATGATCCAGCGATAATCGGTTCTTTATGTTATCATTGTATACAGGATTGCCAGTAGAATTAAATTTAATCATTTCATTCATTGCCAATATGTACTCTTTTAGCTGTTTTTCTGAGCGTTCATACTTATTTTTAATTGATTTTAACTTTTCCTCTAGAGAGTCAATCTCACATTTCAGGTTATGTGTGTCACTTTCATATTGCAATGTATTATTTTCTAATTTAGAAGCATACATATCCAACGTATCTAACAGACGAAGACGCTCTCCATTTAATTTCACATTTTTGATGAAAAATTTGTGTTTTTTTACAAGTTTTTGAGTTTTTTTAATATATTTGTTAATTTTTACATATTTTTTTAGTTTGTTTTTGCTGCAGTTAGACTTAGGTATAGTGCTAGGTGTTACTACACTGTCATTGGTTAGGTCAATTTTGTAACCATTGGTTTAGTATGAACTGTAGCAGAAACCATGCCCGGGGCACTGCACACCAACTCATCAAATAAACTTTGGTTCAAAGAGGCAGTGATGTTAAGTTTAGCTGTCTCAAAGTTATTGATTATAGTATATGCCTCCTGTAGCTGATGTTCTAGTGAATTAATTCGAGTAAGAGCATTTTCATACTCTAAGCTACAGTTTTTGAACCCGTCCACAACAAGCTGGAGCCTGTCCCGAGCATCAGATACAACCAACAATTGAGTGTGTAACTCAGCCATTTCAATTTTTTGGTTTTTATTTCTACTTATTAATTCAAGTAGTTCCCGTTCATTATCATCTCGTTCCTTATTCATTTCATCACACAACTTTTTCGCAGATTGCAATTCCCTCAAAGCCATTTGGAGTTTGGACGCCTCCTGGCGAGCCAAAGCACTGCGAGTCATCATTTTAATCTAATATATAATAAGTACCTACTAATCTGAGTTGTGTGAAGATACTAAAATAAGGAAACCAAGTTAAGTACGGTTGCTTGTTGTATACAGGTATGTTAGGTTATGTCTGAATTCTATGTAGGTTTCTAATTATATTGTAGTCAGACGGTAAATAAAGTATGATAAACAAAGTTAAAAAAACATACCTGAACACGACAGAACAACACATAAATAACACCTAACGTTTACAGTTTTTTCTAAAATATGCCGGTTACTCGAGTAGAACTGTCACTATCACTTTTCGAATTTCGTTTTGTATTGAAATTATGCACAAACACGTTGAGTATAACACTTATTTCATAAAAACACTTATTTTACTTAATGACCAATTGGTATTTAGATTAAGAAATCAATTATAAATATATTTTAACAATAAAATACGAATAACAAATTCAAATCAGCTGTTAGCCCCAGTGTTGCCACAGTGGGAAAATCCCCGTGTATGGAATTTTTTTTATTCAAGGTCAATGGTCAAAAAAATGAGTTTTTTGCTATTTCCAGCAAAACGGTAAGTTTATCATAAAAGTACCTTAGACAAAAATTGTAGAACATGAAATTATCTATGAAAAATTTATCAATATTTTTTTCCTACGAGCCACCGTTTCTGAGATATAACGACTCAAAAAGTTATAAAAGTTGTTATGATAAAATATAAAAGATGATGAATCAAAATATACAGCCTATGTTACTCAGGAATAATGTAGCATTCTAATAATGAAATATATTTTTTAAATCGGTTCTGTAGTTTCGAAGCCCATTCAATTCAAACAAACAAATCTTTCCTCTCTATAATATTAAGAAACTAATATTTTCATATTATAAAGAGGTAAAAGTGTGTAAGTTTGTGAGATTATTTGTAGGAAGTAATCTCTTGAACTACTAACTGATTTTAAGGAAATTGGGCAAGGAGATAGATCATACCCCGAGGAAGCACTTCCTACTTTCTTTATCATCATCGTCCATCAACACGCGGGCGACACCGCCAGCCAGTTATTAATAAATTGGCAACACACATTAAAAACGGCGGCTGTAAAATCACAAAAATTAAGAACAGCCATAAAACAGTTTTACTTTAATTCTCATGATTCACGATAAGCTCTCCGACACAAATAATCCAAGACAGCCATACAATAACTTATTTAATAAGTTATTTGAACGTAGAGTCTGACACACAGAGAGAAGTGTACAGTGGGCCGAGCACCAAAATATGTTTAAGTTTAACGTAATCGTAAAACGTAAATTAAGGACACCGTTAACGTATTTAGTACAAACTGTCATTTATCTAGTACAATAGTGGCACATATAACTCATAGTTTGTACTGAATACGTCAACGACACGTTGCGTTACACTTACGCAATTATTTATGTTCGGCACACAGCTAGGAAAATTAAAATGTCTAAAACTGACCATGTTGTTCGATTCAACGGATCATGTGAACTTTATGGCAAAACTTTAAGGCCAATAGGTTCGTCAACAGAGCAGCTTTACGCGGGCCGATGCAAATATCGAAGAAAGATACAAATAGTATTTGTGCCATTTCCTAATATTTAAATCATGCGGGGCAGTGTTTGGGGACTGCCGAGAGTAGTAAAAACTATTCGAATTATAAAACACACAATCAACTACAATTGGTAGTCATGGAAACCATTATCGCGCCTAAAGACGTTTTCACTTCATAACTACATTATCATATACATTACAAAGCGTTCGGTGACGATGACGCGAGTTCCATGATTATTGTTCACTCAAGTGCTCACTTTTGGGTGAGCAAAAATCATGGAACTAGCCTAAAGTAGTTTTCGCTTTAAACAACTTTCTTGTTACCTCCATAATAGGACTGGACGCAAGCACTTTCCTTTCTATTTGCGTTTCAGTCGCATTCCCGCCGACCACCGCGAAGTAACGCATCGCGTATTTCGCCGATACTGTTTTACCGGCGCCTGACTCTCCACTCACTGAAAATAACACAAAACTCATAATAATAACAGTTGAGTCCTGCTGTTTCACGGTCGTGGTTATGGATGATGATGATGAAAATAATTCCATGTCCTTCCCCGGGATATAATCTATCTACTTGACAAATTCCATCTCGATCCGTTCAGCCGTTTAAGCGTGATAAGGTAACAGAGAGAGAGACAAAATAACACGTTTTTAAAATATTAGCTGCGCCCTGTGGTTTCACCCGTGTGGCGATGATGAAAAGTATCCTATATGTTGATCTATTATTTTATTTATTCATTTATTTAACAAAATCCACAGCTTAATCCCATTTATTTAAGCTGATGACCCTAGTTGCCATAATCCATCAAAGGTCGTTGGTCATCATGCGGCCAGACACAATAGAAATTTCATAGTTATAATATAACGACACTTGAAGGGATAAAGATATTGTAGCAGTCTTTCATTGCCTGAAAACACGGATAAAACGACGTTTTCTAAAAATGAGAGCCAGCTAGATCGATTTATCGCCCCCGAAACCCCTGCGTACCGAATATCATGAAAATCGTTGAAGCCGTTTCTGAGATTCAGATCTCAAATATAAATATACACAAGAATTGCTCGTTTTAAAGGTATTCGTAGAAAGCCGATTAGGAATGTTTTATTATGAAAACTAACGTGGTTTATGCACATTTTTAACTTGGGAAACGGGACTCGCTAAGGTCGCATCGGAAAAAGTAAAATCACTATCAGCCAGAAGACATCCACTGCTGAAACATATGCCTCCCCCATAGAACGCCCCTGGGACCAGCTACTTGCTTCCTGCATCCAGCGGTTCCACCTAGCGGGGGGCCTACACTTCGTCTTCCGGTGCGTGGTCACTACTCGAGAACCTTTCTCATCATTTATCGGTACTGCGTCCGATGTGGCCTGCTCATTGCCATTTCAACTTACTAATTTTGAGAGCTATGTCGGCTACCTTAGTTCTCCTACAGATCTCCATATTTCGGATCTTATCACGCAGGGAAACCCCAAGCATAGCCCTCTCCATTGCTCGTTGAGCGGCTTTGAGTTTGTTAATGAAGCCAACAGTAAGGGACTACGTCTGTGCCATAAGTCATCACTGGCAACACACACTGGATGAAAACCTTGGTTTTCAGGCTCTGAGGTAATGGGGACGAAAAGATGGATCGAAGCTTTCCGAACGCTGCCCATCCGAGCTGGATCAACCAAAATGATTTATATTCATAATTACAAATCTGGGGGTAAATAATTTGGTGAGGGTAAACCAAATGGGTTTTTTGCCAAAATCGAACCACAGACGGCGCCTTGTGGTTCTTAAGATGTTTCAAGGCCATCCTAATCTCATACAGGCTGATGATTATCTTCGGTATAATGTCGAGTCAGCTTGGCTCTTGGGTCTTTGGCCGAGCTGCTAACAGGTTATGCGACCGAGGAGTATAAACGTCCGTAGAAACTCTCGACCTCTCCTAGCACTTCTGGTTTGGTCATCTGGAGTTTAGACGGGTAGGGTCAACTTGACTATGATAAGTGGGAGTACAATCTTACCGTAAATTGGCAAATCATAGTAAGGGATGATCGCCACCAGCACAATGCCACAGTAAGTGTAGATGGCGTTTCGATCGCAGAATCTGAAACAGAAATATGTTTTAATTTTTATTAGGCTATTTATAACATCTTAACAGTACTACCAAAGCGATGGTAGACGCTATTATTATAATCTTAAAATAAACTAAATTTTTATATATATAACAAAACATAGAAACTGTTACGAGTAGGCAAATAAAATATTATATAAATATTTTCAATGCATTTTTCTGCCATTTCTGTGAACTTCGGCAAGATACATGCAAAAATATATCCAAATCCTCCGAATACGTATGGCTCATGACAGGTTTCAAAAGATTAGTCCGCAACAATACTTAAAGACGCAATAAAAGCGGTTCCGTAATAAAAAATGAGATACCTTTAAGAATATTTGAGCATTTCTAGGCTTGTAACAAGTGCAATTTGAAAAATTTATTTTCATTTCTATTACTTTGGTAAAAATCAGTTAATGGAGTGTAACTCAAAAACTAGTAGACTGAATTTGATGAAATTTAAATGGGACCACAAGGGAAGTACCAGCTTTCAAACAAAAAAAGAATTTTGAGTATCGGTCTACCCAGTCGAAAGTTATATTAAAGGTAACAAACATAGTACCTCCTCCTTTTTAGAAGTCGGTAGAAAATAGAATTTAACCTCGCACTAAATTTCCGATCGATTTTTATAAGGTTTAGGGTCAATTACTGAGCATAAAATCACAAAATACTGACAGATCCAGGTGGGGTTTCAAGCCCCTGGAATAACCTTTTTGGCCGATATCTCGGAAACTATGCACTTTAGGGCAAAAGTTATTGAAACAATTATTGTAGAGAATAAAATTTCTCATATTTTATTTCCTGTACACTTTTTTGTAAAACTTTCCGTTTACGATTTATGACCCATTTAATAAACCGGTTTTTCTATCTCTGCCGATATCTCTTAAAATTGTATATTATTCAATTAAATGCTATCCATGTTTAAAGATCTGTTTCTTCTTTACACATTTTGTTTATACCATTCCCACTCTGAAAAGCTTATTTTATTCACTGAAAACAGTGAATAAAAAGGCCTTTTAATCACTGTTTTGGTGTTTGAATTTAGAACACACCATTATATTCGACCTCCATCTCAATGCTTATACATCTTCCTTACGCAAAGAATAATCGACATACAAACTCTTTGTGCAAGTAACTCCTCGAGATTTGATTGGTCGATATTTGAGACAAGGAGTTAAGCATTAGAAAAAAACTGTATTGTGTTCTTTGCTGTGATTATCGAAAAAAAATATAATAATTATATATAAATTACTCTTGTTTAGTAATTATTCCAATTTTAAAGTGTATTTTAATTAATTTAACCTTCCCTTTTTTCATTAAATGTCTATTTTCGCTTAAATTATTTCTTTTTCTCGTAGTCATGGTATAAAGTATAGTATGCAACTCTTGAATAAAACGGATTAATATCGAGGGCCATGAATCACTCGCATCGCTCAGGATTCTAAAACTTAAATAACTTGCTACGCTCATAATTCAATATTCACGAATCACTTCCTGCGGTCGTGATTCAGTCGTAGGAATACTTCACTTATTCGTGATTCATCTATGGCCCTCGCTTTAAATCCGTCCTTTATTTACTAGTTGCATAATATACTATTACATACTTTTTTTTCTAAATTCCATACATTTTGAGTTGTAGGGCTAGGGTTGGCGCTGAGGGTGTAAATGTTACGTTACTTGAATATTTTACGTAAACCTACGGAGTACGAAGTACCTACGGAGTGTCTTAGAGCTGTTGGCACGAGCTAAAGCATGTTTCGCCTCACATCCCAGTGGTACCCCGGTACTCAATTACCTTTCCCAGGTCGTTCTACCCATGCAGGGACCTACTTCGGATTTTCCGATGCTGGAATCTCCGCGTGAATACGAGTTTTGAATTCGACCATTTTGCTCCGACTTCCATCTGAGGTGGGGAGAATTGCATAAGAGCCACCCTGAACAAGATTGTTCTAGAAATCGGTGATTTTTATTTTTTATTTTTACGTCTACGTAACAAACTCGTCTACGTCTGCGCAGACGTATACGTATTTATAAAGAGCATATAAAAGCAACGCGTTAGTTATAATTACCGCAAAGTCAGGCATGTGTAGCGATTAATTATAATTTGATGATTACAAGCTTTATGAGCACAAAATCAGTCGAGCATTGCTAACAAGAAAGAAACGTAAATACTCGGACGTCTCATAACTCACGTGCCGTTTAACATTTTAATTATTCTATAACATGTTTACAAACTAATTAAACATTTTACGAGTTGAAGATACACATCTATAAACTTTGAAGCATACTGACCAGCTTTATGCAAGGCAAAGCGTATATTTGTGTCGATTATGTAAGCATTCTCTAAACTAAAAATTTCTAAATTATGGTCTTTTTGTGTTTAGGGTAAAATGTAAATTAGTAAAAAAAAACTGAATGATAGCACTAAAATTTGATATTTCTCTTTTTAGACAGATAAGTCCTCACGTAACTTGGTGCTGGGCTATGCTTTGATTTGATCACGAGTTAGATGGGTTTTTTCTGATTTAATTTAACGTAAAACGTTAGGGTCAGCTCAGAAACAAATTCCACTAGATGGCGCTGTTTTCTTGATAATTGCATATTAATTTATTTTAATGAAATATGGGAGGATTAAATAAGAATGCTTGATTTTGCGCCCTTTATATTTATTTATTAACACACTACAAACATAACTGAAACTATTTATTACTCGGATTTCGAGAAAATGGATAATAATTCTCAACTCTTGTTATACCACAGATTACGTAATAGTACATAATCCTTAGGCACGCACACATACAAATTAAGAATTTGTAGTAGCTATTTAACAAATTCGTCCGTTTCACAGAGTTCCCATTAGCCTATCCGTAGAAACGTTTTCGCATGGGAACAAAGGTGCATGGTTCGAACCTGGGCTTATCGTGTTATTTTTGGCATTTATGTTTTAGTTTTTTGAGAAACCTTTATTCGTCATTTTAGATAACGATATGAATAGATACTAATATTATCAGTGACATTCTAATATACCTAAGCCTCAACCTGAATTAGATACCTATACTTTATTACCCTATGTCTTTTCTGCTGCTGTAACAGAGCGAAGGATCGTCTTGATTTTGAGTAGTATAGGGTTCCGAGGGTGACTAAGGTTACTTTTTATACAGACGTAACACGGGCAAAGCCGCGGGCAGACACTTGTGTAATAAATAAAAGTCTACATCATTTCAATAGTGTATATTCATAGATCTAAGCACTTAGCATTTTTTTTAACCCTTCTTAGAATAATTTCTGGTAAAACACATTTTTTTAAAAATGCTACTAGTTTCGGGACCATTCCAGCAATAAAATCTTCATCTCGTTCTATTTCTATTACTTTTATGGGTTGTTCTGGTGAGATGTAGCACACAAAGTAACATTTTTTCATGTTGGTTACCCGCAGCTGACCTTGCACCTTGTTTTTTTCTCCATAAATCTTCATGTCTGTAATCAAAAAGAAGCATTGGTTTAGTAGGTAAGTACCTAGGTATATTGAAAAGTTTGAACCTCGCAAAAAATGTCGTGAATAATAATAAACTCAATACATTATGTAGTAGGTACATAATATATAATGGAATAGTTTCAATTACTTACGTGGTATTAGTATCACCATGAAACCTCTTGAGTTGAGCACGGGATGCTTTACGGCCTCTCTTAGGCCCAGAATATCTGTGAGCTCTATATCTCGCTTTGGATCTCTGAGATTGCATTTTGCACAATATTTGACAATATGATATCGCACAAAAGTTTTTGCAAAAACAACGTAATAACAACAAATACTACAAACAAATAACATAATGGAATATTACTCGAGAAGTCAGTCACACGGAATAAAATAAAATATCAGCAATTCAGCATCACCACTGCAACTTCAGTAATAATGACATATGAAAAATATGAAATTGAAAACTGTCAAAACGTCCAAACCAGTGTTGCTAGTGGCAGATAGTCAAAAGTAACTCGAGTCATCTAATAAGTACCTATATAACGCAAAAACTCACTATTTTAGCACTCTCTTATTTGGGTTTTTGTGTTTCAAGGTCATTAATTAATGTAAGTAATTTTGGAATAAGCATAACAAGAGTTGATAATGTCGCTGGAAACAAAAAAATCTAAGCATTAGGTAGCTTCCATTTTTTTACATCAACAGTAAAATAATATACCTAATGAAGGTTATGGTAATTACTAATTTTGTGCAAAAACACTCAACTAATACATTTCGATCGGAAGTAGTGCACAAACGTAAAAAATAACTAAAATAGCTAACAGCTCGAGTCTGGTAACACAAAGACAGCAGAACTGAGTGGAAGAAAATGAATTTATTTTATGTCGCACAGAGTGGCAACGTCGCGTTCAAGCCGTGATATAGCGCGGTTCTACTCTCGCAGAAAATGTACTCTACTAGCACGCACCATCTGACAACGTAGCTTACTTGCACTGTCAAGATATTATAACGTACATAATGTAGCTATATGTATAAAATTGAACCACACAAACGTAAAATCAGACGATTTGGCGATGGTAAAACAATAAGATAACACGCTGATGTTTAACTATATCATTGATTTGCGCAAATATGAGTACAAATTAGGACAATGTTAACTCACAATAACTTTAAATTCGCTCCAGAGAACTCAAAAATGCGTAGTTTAATTTGTATGGAAAACGTTTAACCTTAATCTAAAGATTGAAAATAGCACGCCACTAGTTACATGCCTAATGATGGGGCTTTAAAATTACATAAATTGTTAAAATAAAGTGATCAGGGCCACAATAAAAGATAAGAAAAAAATTACAATTTTAGATTCCATCGAAATAAGAGGAGATGGCTTGGGTAGAGGCTAGCGGTGTAAATGCACAATATGCACAGCGGGACGTCAGTCCAGGACTAATCGCTCCGAATAATATATAACATTATGTATATAACAATAACCATATTCTGTGGGTGATACTGGAACTGTTAGGGGCTGGCGACAGACTTTACCATAACGTCATTAAATGCGCCAAAAAACCTCGCGTTACGTTTATCATGGCAACATTATGAGTAATACGTCGCGTTGATACAAGAACCGGAATTTTTGAATGTTTATTCAAGTGTTTTTTTTTTTTTTATTATTTGTTCAAGAACTGGATGTACACAAAAAAAACAACACAAACAATATTTAGATCTTACAAAACATGTACAGGTGCGCACGCCCTTCTTGCTGTGAACACAGCATGCTTACAAGTATTATGTACTAAAATATATTTAATTTTATGTTACTATTTTTTAAGAACAGATAATAGCAGTCTCTTAAAAGAAGAGACTGAGGGGTTAAATATGTCTACATCATGACAAATGTCATTATAAGAACGACAAATACGATACAATGATGCATGGTGACCGTAGTTCGTACGTGAGTGTGGAAGGCTGAATGTTTTTCGATTAATGAGACGGCTAGCGGGGCGAGGGATGTCAAATTTAATTTTCTCAAGCAACGAGGGACTGTATATGTAGCCATGGACAAGCTTGTGAAGAAATACAAGGTCAGCGATGTTCCTCCTTTGTTGAAGTGATGACATCTCAAAGTGATGAAGTCTAGAGTCATACGAGTCCAGCTGGCTACAAAGATTGTTAGTGTAGGATAGGTGGTATAAAAATCTTTGTTGCAGTTTTTCTAATCTTTCAATGTGTAGCTTGTATGACGGGCTCCAAACGGGACTGCAATATTCCAGAATGCTACGCACGTAACAGTTAAAAATTATAATAGAAACATCGGAGTCCTTGAAAAATTTAGTCTGCCTAAACACAAAACCTGAAAGGCGAGAACTTTTTTTAGCAATACGGTCAATGTGTTCTCTAAAATCTAGCTTAGTGTCAACAGTAACACCAAGATCACGGATGCTAAATACCTCAGTTACGGGTATGTTATTTATAAAGTAAGATACTTGCGTTGGTTTTCTTTTTCTGGAGAAATTAAGATAAAAACACTTAGAAAAATTTAACGTCATCTTGTTATAAACACACCAGTCATTTATGGTATTTAAGTCATATTGTAAATTTTCCAAGTCACTGTCGGAGCGAATTTCTCTATAGATTTTTAAATCATCTGCAAACATTTGAAATTTTGACGTAATTTTAGAGGACAAATCGTTTACGAAAATTAGAAAAAACAGAGGGCCTAGATGCGAGCCTTGTGGTACTCCTGATGGAACTGATCTTGGTGGAGACATGAAAACCACGGACCTTGACGAATTGTGAACGGTTAAGGAGATATGACTCACACCATCGTAACAAGGAACCGCAAATACCAGCATGCGCAAGTTTCCGAATCAGTAACCTATGATTGACCACATCGAATGCTTTCGAAAAATCAGTATAAATTGCGTGAATTTCGTGCGAGTTTGTGAAAGCTTCTGTGATATCACTCACAAAATTGACGAGATTTGACGCTGTCGATCTACCCGGTAGAAAGCCGTGTTGTTGAGGTATAATTAACGGTTTGAGGTGGAAGAAAATCCTTTTTTGGACTATCGATTCAAATAGTTTTCCCATGGCGGATAAGATTGAAATTGGTCGGTAGTTAGAAACATCCCCAAGATCTCCTTTTTTGTGAATAGGAGTGATGTTTGCAACTTTCCATTTAGTTGGAAAAATTCCACATGACAGTGACTTGTTAAATATGATGTGCAATGGCTTGACCAGTTGTGAGGAGCACGATTTCAAAAATGAAGGGGGTATGGAATCCGGACCAGGGCCCTTGCTAGCGTCGAGCAAGTTTAGTGATGTCAGAACATCTGACTCGGAGAGATAACATGAGCTAAGTGATGTATGATTTCCGCAGGACTCACCGTAATAAGTATCTAAGTCAGTTTCGCTGGAATCACATTGGTAAGTAGAGTGAAAATATTTAGAAAATAAATTCGTAACATGCTGTCCACCCTGCGCGCTTTGGCTGCCAAGAAATATTTCATCCGGTATATCGCTACTATTTGAACGTAACGACTTTACGAACGACCAAAAGTATTTAGGGTTCTTTTTAATTATAGTCTTTGCTTCTGTCTTCATTTGATTAATACAACTAGCTAACATCTTGTCACAACGTTCACGTAGTATCTGATGCGTAAGGTGATCTCTAGGATTTTCATATAATTTAAACCTACGGTGATACTTAGCCTTTTCTTTTAATGATCTAATTAAGGGTCGACTAAACCAGAACGGATACTCATTATGACCTTTCTTACGAACTGGGATATTCTGAGCTATTATAGAAGTGAGAACATCATAAAAGGCGTCTACGGTCTCGTCAACAGTTAGGCTGGGATAGAAGTAACTATTCCAATCAACCTCATTCAATTCTTTTCTGATATTGTCATAATTACCTTGGGGATAGTTAAATACAGATGATTTTTTGACTTTAGGAGCCCTTGGCGTATGAATTTTAATTTTAACCGAAATAATTAATACAGGATGATGAACATCAAGTTTAACCAGTCCAGGCGCAGGACCATTGGATACTGATACTGATTTAGGTGAATTAGTGATAATGAGATCCAATATTCTGCCATTCGAGTTGGGAATAGAACACATTTGATGAAGCGCGTTAAAAGATAGTGCGTCAACAAGAAGACTGTCAATGTTGTCACTTGGAGCTCCGGGAATCAATGAGCTTGAATTCTCATCTACTCCACGTGCCCACTGAAGATACGGTCGATTAAAATCACCAGCCAATAAAAATATTGAATTTCTAGGCATCTTATTTTGTAGAACACTTGTAATGTTAGTTAATAATGTATCCATGTGATCATACTTCGCTGGCGAAGGAAGATATAACGCACAAATACACAAATTTACAGCTGAGTTTCCCTGCCCAAACCTGATTGACACCCACAAGTTCTCTCGAGTAGATTCCCATTTAATTTTTCTTATTGGAGCATATTTTTTAAGCACTGCTATGAGAACACCACCTCCCTCACTTTTCTCGGAAAGTGTTGAGTGACGGTCGCGTCTGAAGACCGAATATCTATTGTCAATAACTTCATACAGAGTCATTTAGCCACGTCTCAGTTAATAGAATAACATCCACATCTAACTTAAGTGCATTCGTAAGTATCTCTGAGGTTTTGGTCCTAAGACCTCTAACATTTTGATACAAAAGTTTTACATTACATAAAGAATTACTTTTACCTAATGACAGCATAAAATTAAAAAAAAATATTAAAATATCTAAAGAGAATTTAAAAAGTCTAAATTTTTGACTATAAAACTTTTAGAGTTAGTGTCCTTTCTCAGGAAAATTTTACCACCTCGCACCCACAGAAATTCAATTTTTTTGTCTTTCGCAACTTTACGAGCAGCTCCGTGTAATATTTTATTTTCTGGAGATAAATGTTCGCAGACGTACACTGGTCTCTTTTCACCCGCAAGGCCCAGATGAGACGAGTTAAGTTTATCTTTCTGGTGGGTTCTATTATACGTTTTTACCGCAGCTATGACCCTGTCACGTACTAAAGGACTAGCAAGCTTCACTACAATAGAACGTGGCCGGTTTGATTCTTGGTTTTTTTTAGCTACTCGATGGTAATTTAACAGATCCTGATTAGGAAGATCACAGCCAACAGTGGTGAAAAGCTGCTGGATGACAGTTTTCAAGTTCTCCGTCTTATGTTCAGGCACGCACTGCAGTTCTACGTTACAGTCACGAGACTGCTGCTCAAATTGGTTTAAGCGAACCTTCAAGTTAGTGACTTCTGCTCGCAGAGAGCTTATCTCAATATCCTGCTGGTTGATCTGTTCTGACTTAGAGTCTAGCGCTTCTTGAAGTTTTTCGTATTTGGCTGACATAAAATTTACACCCTCGGTCAAATCTTGTATACTGCTGCGGGTGTTGGAATTCTCTGTCGCGAAATCGCGCCTTATCTCACTTAATAAACGAGACAGTGACTCTTCGAGCTTTTTGTCTATATATTGTTTTAGCTCGTCGTTGTTACTTGATGTTTGAGAGGTAACACTTGGGCTGTGAGTTTTAGGCTGCGATGATGTATTCGAGCTTTCACCTCGTTTGTCAGACTTGCACTCGCAACACTTCCAAGAAGATTTGTATGCTTTGGACTCTTTGCTAAATGTTTCTTGAAGTAATCCCAGACACTGGTAGTGATAGCTGTTTGAGCACTTGCAGCACTGTTTGATATCGGTCAGTTTTATCTGCTTATTACATATAACACAAAAACCCATTTTGAGTTTACCCAATTTGGTAGAATTCTTCTACGCTGGCAATATTAGTCACTTGTCAATATGAAAAATTCTTATGTCAATTGAATTTGACAATGGAAAAAATTAATATTATGTGGGTGTTTTGACGTTATCGCTGACAGCCCACTCATTAATTTTATTGTAGGGTAGATAAATGAAGCTTATTTACGTCGATTTTTATGGGAATGAGCCAAAACTTATCTTTGATAACGCCTGTGCTGCCAAGTCGGAGGTACTCGTACACTTTCAACACACTGTAAACTTGTTATAAACAGTATTTATATTAATTTTGGAAAAAACTTGAATCAGTACAAAACAACAGCGGCAGAGTTCAAAGCATTCTTTTAAAACGATACGTTCCGAACGGTGTAACGAATGCCGTTTTGTCCCTATCCTCTTTATTTACAGCGACTTGCCAGTACCCAGATCGCAAATCGATTGTAGACATGTGACACTGTCCTCGCTTAGTGGATTGTGCTGTGACTGAAGTGTTTATTTAGTAATGACTAAAAATGTCACATACGCGGCCTTTCTAAGTATTTATGTACACAATGATTCAGAGCAATCCGTACCTCAATAAAGAATATTAGTGTATTCTCTGAGTTCATTCTATTTCACACGCCTTCGATACGTAAAGTTTTTCCAATCACTTTTCCCACGTTTCTCCGTGAGTGTTAACTCGTAAGAGACGAGAAAACCTGATTTACTAGACGGCAAGCCTCTTGTGCAAAAGGCTGTCTTGTTTGTACCACCGCAGTGCCAGATTTTCTGTTGCGAATAGCGCGCAAGCATTTATTAGAGGATGAAGGCCACAGTAACAAGATAAACTACTGAGCGTTTTGTAGGTCGGGTTTCCTGGTCTGTTACGATTCGTGGGGACAGCGTGGGGAGTATTCTACTTCATCCTGTTACTGAAAGATCATATTGTTGACTTTGTGAGTTTGAGTAGGACCTAATGAGCTGATTCTAAATATGTATAAGTTATGCCCTATTTGTCTCATATGTTCTTGAAATATATATGTCTAAATCTTCTTCTTCTTCCTTAAGTGCTTCCATTACTGAAGGTTGGCAGTCAGTTTCTTGAATTGTTCCTTGTTGCCAATCTGAAAAAATGCTCCACGGTCTTAATCCCTGTCCACTCCCTGATATTACGGAGCCAAGATATCTTTCGTCTACCCGATTTCCGCTTCTCGGGTACATTTCTCATCAAGATGGTCTGCAGGAGGGAATACCGATCATGTCCGAGGTAGGCGACCTTTCTCTGCTTGACAGTCCGGAAAAGTTCAAGAATGAAAGTCTAAGTGTGTAAAAATTGTAATAAATTCATGGATCATGCATTTTCGCATCTATTGAAACCTGTTTTTGATATAAAATGTAGTTTCGTATTAATCCTTCCTTCTTCTTAAAGTGCCTTTCCAACTAGTGTTGGTTTAGTTGGTTAGTTTTGGTTTAGTGAGGTTGGCGATCAGCGTGGCACAGTCCTTCTTGTTTCTGGTTCAGTGGAACAACTCAGACGCCCCCGATATTTCAGTCCACTAACGTGTATTCCGCAACCACGACTTCTTCCTTCTCCCCACCTTTCTTTTTCCCTCTTATACCGTGATAATTAAAACAAAAGATTTATGAATGAAACTGACGTATATTTACGTCTCTGGGACGCAAAGGGTTAAACCTCATCTTGGTATTGGCCAGCGGATGTATTTGAAAATGAAAGAAGAGATTGGATTGACGGAGAAAAGTCAATGGTGAAAAAGGATTCTGGTGAAATTGATAGAGGACACAGCTCTAGTTTGATATAGGAGGAGTGGAATTCCTGTGAAACTGGGGTTTTAAAAGCCGTTCTAAATCTTAAACCCCAATGTTGAAACAGTCAAAGTCAAAATCTTTATTTCACATTATCTTTAAATTATTTACATAATTATATTATGTGATGACCCATTACATAATGACCCAGTTTTGGGTATAGCAACATAGTATCTTTTATAATGAATCTCTCGCCTGATGTAAAGCGAAGATGGAATCAAGAAGCAATGACTATAAGTGCAGCTTAGCTGCACTAATGGTCATTAGCAAAATTAGCAAGCTAGTTTATTCTATTTTATTGAGGCATTTCTAATTTATTCTTAAACCTGAGCGGGTATTTTCGTGTATATCTGAAACTATTGAGAACTAAATATGCAATTGCGAATACAAGGTGCGGCGTCAGCGCCTGTAATGAGTCGCCAGTTCAGACTACGCGTGGAAAGTCCTTTCGAAGCATTATGCAGTACGATGTGAAGTACAACTCATAGAAGCAGTACCTTACATGGACACATCCGCTGGAGAGAAGAGAAGCTGGAGAGTGACTTTGCTTGGTCATATTTTATATTTATAATAAACTATGTTTATTTCTAAAGTTTCTTTTTTATTTTCCTTCTTTAAACGCTATTTTTAAGTTTAAACGCTATTCTTGGTGGTAGCTCCACGTAACACTATACGATATACAAGATAGGAAAATGTATGTCCTATGTGTATATTAGGCTGGTAGACTTTTGCATAACAATCACATTGTAGTGATCCATATCTCCTGCGAATATCCTCCGTGGCAAACCACTGCGCTTATCATTTGCAGACATTAGTTTTAGTGCCCATTCGGCTAATCATGTCACTTGCTGCAGGTCCTTTCGAACCTCTGCACTACGAAGGCAAAGATTGGCTCCACTGTCGTACTCATCAAGGCGAACTCTTGTACTCAATATGCCCACCAGGCACCACCGCGACAGATTACCAATGTCTCGTGAAACACGCGAAACATTCACTCAACTCAATACATGGCTTTAATCCGTGGCAAAATATGATTTGAATAGTGATTTTACATAACTTAATCACAAGTACTCGTACTTATATGTACATAAAACAATGGAAAACGTTATTACATATATACTGTGGGAATACCGCATTGAATTAATATATTGTTTTTCAGTGTTAAATGTTTGTAGCGTATAAAGGTTTTGTACCTAACTAGATAAAATGACTCGAAGAATTTCAAATAAGTCTAAACTGGTACGAGAAATAAGTTCGAAACTGGTCCGAGAAATAAGTTCGAAACTGATCCGAGAAATAAATTCGAAACTGATCCGAGAAATAAGTTCGAAACTGATCCGAGAAAATTTCCGCTAAAAAATGTTTTATGAGAGAAGAGGCAAGCGCACCTGTTAGCAAATGATCACCGTCGCTCACGGACATCCGCAACACCAGAGTCGTATTGGTTCAGGAATACTTCCGAAGGCCGCTGGTTCCATAAAGTGGTAGTGCGAGGCAAACAATGATACCGATTCACTTGTCCAAAAAAACTAAACTAACGAACTAAAACTGTATTATGGTGGTTCTTATTCTGTTAACATTAAAATCCAAAATCATTTACCACTTAGAATTACACTTCTAAAAATAGGATTTCTCTATTTAATTTTGGGTTATTTTAAGTTAGTTTTTTTTTTAGTTATATTACTAGCCTCCACAGACTCCACGGTCCGTGCCATTTTTAAGGTTTTTTTTGCAAATTTATTGAATCTAAATACAATTAACAACAATACATACTTAATTAGAGGACATAGGATTTTTATGTTAAAATACTTAATTAAGGGCTATATCGTTTCTAAGTTTTCATCACCATTCAGAGCAGACCGGTCTCCGTTTAGGTGAGTTTAGCGAGCACCAAGTTACGTGACGACTAAACTGTCTAAACTATGCCCACAACTGAAGAGTCTAATATAAGTAAATAGTAAGAGAAAATGTCTAATTTTAGTGCTGTCATTCGAAAGTTTTATACTAATTTGGATTTTAGCCTAAACAAAATAAGTACTGCTATAATTTAGAGATTTTCAGTAAAGAGAATGCTTACACCAATGCCGTAAAAAACGCACAGTAGTGGACTGCTAGACGTCGACATGAAATGGGTGGAATATCTTGCTCTGTCGAGACGTTAGAGATATAGAGTTCTGTCCTCCAGTAAGTAGGGCTATTATGTATCTCAGTTGCTAACAAATATTGATTGAAATCTTGAAAAATGGCCGCTCTATGTCACTTTTGTCAGCTTCAGTCATCAACTTACTAACATTTTTGCTTACTAGAGTTGTCCAAACTGACATAGAGCCGCCATTTTTCAAGATTTTAATCAACATTTGTTAGCAACCGAGATACATAATAGCCCTGCAGATCCTAAATAATAATATCTGTACCTTATCCCACAAACACAAATGATATGGAAATAGGAATACGAATAACTCCTATTAGTCTTTGACCTTTATTATTTAACCAGTTAAAACTCGTGTTATATTAACCAGAATTTTTCTCCGACCAGTTTCGAAATTAAGTTTTTCGAATCCAACGGGAAGGACCAAAATTTAGATCCATAATTCCGGTAAAATAATGGACCTAAATCACGATAGCTTTCTAACAAATTTATTATGTTGCACGAGTGTGAGCATAGTGTACAAAATTATTAGAAACCATTTTGTTTTAACGTTCTCCTCGTCAATAGTCGTAAGTTTATAGAAAGTTTTTATACGATTTTACAATATACTCGTATATACATATGGCATAGTTGTTTTGATAATCGTAGCATAACGAGGAGAGTCGTATACTCATTATCAGTATAGATTTTATCGGATATAAGTGGTATCGTCATGTAAAGATTTTGAGATAGTGGACATTTGCAATTGTTTTCGATTGTGTTTTAGTCGGCACTTTTACTAATCGTGTAATTCTTAAAATATTTAATTTAATATCCTCGTTAATAAACAAATCAGTTTCTTAGCATTAATTGTTAATTTAAATTTGGTGATATCAAAGAAAGTGGCATTAGCGAACTTTTCGTTATACATGGTGATAATCTCAGGGTTCGAAACTGATTCCATGCTGGTGAAAAATACTGATTTTACTGGCTGCAAGCACCTAAAATACTGACCGTTTACTGAGCAAACCTCCAGAGGTGCTGACTTTTCGTCAACCAATTTAACATTGAAATATGCATGTATATTATGTATGCTGCATCATGCAGCAACTATACTGTTAGTATATTATATATGTACTCGGATGCTAGTCCAAGGTTGTAAGTAATAAACATATACATACGTTTCCATAAAAGTGGCGTTATTTGTAGATTGAAATTGTGTTGTGTGTGAAGAATATAAAGTAAGCGCTCATTTTATTGAACATTTTTGGGACGCCTCTCTTTACTCGTCCAAATTTTTTTTATCTCTCATAAGAAAAGTGAACATTCATTATTATATAGGGTGTTTGGTCCGACAAACCAAATGAGTGTGTTCGGGGGCCCACTTGGAGAATACGAGTACAAGTTGGCCAAAAAAATCCCCGACCCCCCCCAATTCTTTTTACTTTTTTTGTGAATTTTTCCGTTTTCTCCGAAATTGTACCTATTCACCACCATAACATAATTTGTAAAATCTATTTCAGACCGGATGCTTTTAGTTGAATTTGATCTCTAATACACCTTTAGGCCACGCAAAGCAAAATTAGATACAAAACAGAGCTAATTAGACACAAAAAAAAGTTCAACAAAAATTGGGGGGTCGGGGATTTTTTTTGGCCAACTTGTATTCTCCAAGAGGTCTTCCAACACGCTCATTTGGTTTGTCGGACCCTCTACCTAACACCCTATATAATAATGAATGTTCACTTTTCTTATGAGAGATAAAAAAAAATTGGACGAGTAAAGAGAGGCGTCCCAAAAATGTTCAATAAAATGAGCGCTTACTTTATATCTTCATATCTTCACACACAACACAACTTCAATCTACAAATAACGCCACTTTTATGGAAACGTGGTCTTGAAATACAGTCCTGAATAGAGAGAGGCGTTTCTTTACTCCGGATCAGCGGTGCCTTCTTTATAAAACTCAGGTGCGCCCATGTATTGAATATTGTTGCCACCTCTGTGATGGATCCGCTAAGTACCTTATCGATGCTCTCGATAGACTGCAACGTCGCGCTGCCCGTTTTATTGGAGACACTGAAGTCACCCAACTCAACACCTAGAACCCCTACAAATGCGTAGAACTAAAGCTTCTTTTAGCGTTTTTTACCGGTTGTTTCATGGCGAATGTTCTGAAGAGCTTTTTAATCTTATTTCTTCCTCACCATTCCGATCCCGAACTACTCGTTCCGGCCTAGCATGCATCCATATACTGTTTAAAACTTCTTACCACGAACCAAAAAGTTAAGCAGTTCCTACCTCTGTCGTGTTAGTAAATTGTGGAATGCTTAGCCGGCGTACGTATTTATGACCCTGGGTCTTTCAAGCGGGGCATGAAAAAGCATCTGTCAGGTCATCATAGGGGTGGCGATTAGTGCAGCTTACGGCTGCACTAATCGTCATCACATCGTCATTTCTTCTTGATTCCATGTTCACTTTCCATCAGGCGAGAGGGAGTCACTTTGATGAACCATTATAAAAAAAACTCGTAAAAACTGACTTTTACTGACATTACTGACCATTTTCGACTCCTGTAATTTACATAATTGAACCCTTATTTCTTCTGGTCACGCTTTAACTTGAGAACGGATGGAACATACTCGCTAATTATTTTTTAGTTGTGTTAACATTTTTGACAATAAAGTCAATAAAAAAAAAGAATAAAAAAGTAGAACATTCTTATGAATGAAAAACTTAGAAAGGATGTGAGGTTATGGTGAGGCTGAAGGCCGAACCTACTACGCGAACGACGTCGCGGGCAGTCGCTAGTATTAGATTATTATTACTTGGCGTGACTGATTGATTGATCAATGCAGATCGTAAGCCGCTGTTGGAACAAACTTGATATTTTGGCAGTTGTGCCATTTATGTTGTACGAGTAAGCATACACTGATGTAGATTTTTTTGGAAATTTACCCCAAAAGGGGCAAGGCGAGCAAAGCCGCTATATTTACGTTTTGCTTCCGTCAAAATTTTCCAGTCTCACCAGTTTATTTCTTAAATATTAATCAATACAATATAAATAATGTATGTAATATGCAAAACTTAGCAATGATATGATTTTATAGTTTATTTTTTAACATTTCATTACTATGTACATAACATTAATAAATTAATAAAGCTGATTTCACTTGTTCGAAGCAGTCTGATTTGGAATAACAGTCAATGCGTATAGCGCATAAACGTTAACTGAATTAAACTTCCTTCGATGTTTCCACCGGCCCGCATGAATTATATCGTTTCGCAATGATACTCACATTTAAAATACCTTGCCACACCGAAAGTAGCTTAAATTGAATACCTAATGAATGCCATCTTTTAACCGCGGTAAAGACTGCGGCGAAGTAAAAGGGAGGGTTATGATTTTGACCGGTATGTATATACTCGTATGTTTATCTGTTATGGTGTTCAGGTCTTATGCTACTTTGCAGAATGTATTGTTTTGTTACGTTAGGTGGTGTACCTCGGCCATGTAAGCCCGGGTCTATTAAAGAATAGGGTTACGGTAACCTCTGCCTGTCGTCTATCTATCGTCGGTTTGCTATAGAGATAGATATTTGACACTATTTGTATGGACGTAATGTCAAATTTCGTGGTAGTAAGGTAAACTGTGGATAGATAGATTATTGGGATCCCCATTGAAAGGGGACCCTATGAGCTCGGGTATAGTTGGGGGTGGGGCCCTGGTCTCATCAACGAGCTCGAGGAAGACTGCGTCATGATGTGGCAATTGACACCGTGCCATCTATAGAAGAAGGAGATGCGAAATGCTCTCAGAGTTGAGCCAAAGGGCAATATGTCTTGATGGTCCCAGTGCGTTCCTATAGAGAACCTGGGGTCATCAATAAGACATCGAACCACCGAGGGGGTTTTAGTGGAAAGTCCCACATAACCCGGACGCTCCCCATAGTGTCCGGGTATCTAATAAGATTTCCCCCACGTAAACAAAAAAAAGGTGTACCTCGCCCTGGCCCTCACGGGGAAGCGGAGCGTCCCCACGGGTGGCGGATAGAGCAACGATTGGTAGTACAGCCTAGCTACGCTACCAGCTAAGTCAGATGGACTCGCTGACCACCGACGGGTGTGGTCCTCCAGCATTGTGCGACGGGTTAACGCGGAAACAACCTTTAGTTACGAAACGGACACAGAGAAAGATAAGATCCTAATTTACAAATTCGGAGGCTAAAATCCACTTCGGGTCGTAGCGCCACTGCAGTAAGTGAGTAAGTAAGGTGGTGTACGACCACGGTTATCCTCTGAAAACCGCTATGAATATGTGTGAAATATAATAAAATATAAGTATTACATGAAAGTTTTTTAACACATTTTTAAACAAATAGTTAGTTAGTACATATCTTTTTCTGGTGAGAATAATTTCTTGTTTCATACTTTTAGAACGTGACTTTTCAATAACCGGGTTTCCGTTTATAGGGTACCGTTCCCAAACGTTAAAACGGAATTAGTATGACGCCATCCGTCTGTCTGTCACCAGTCTGTATCTCATGAACCGTGATACTTATAGTTAGATAGTTGACATTTTCACAGATGATGTATTTCTGTTGCCGCTATGACAAAAAATACTAAAAACAAAATAAAATAAATATTTAAGGGGGTTCCCATACAACAAACGTGATTTTTCGTTTATATAGATACGGCACCTTTCGTGGCACGTAGGCCGTAGCACGAATAATTTGCGAAATGTATTACGTATCGTAACCGTCAACGCGTCACACTTCGGCGTACGAACTATCATATACACTATACACGCCAATAACTGAATAGAATGGAAGTCGGTATCAAATTTTTCAAATTGTACTTGTTCCTGTTGTGGTTCGGGACCCTAAAAAAACTAAATTAAACAATGCATATGCATAACTAAGAGAAATAAAAATCGTTGTTTTATTGTGTGCCCAATATTGACATTTGCTTACTGGTTTTGACCAAAGAAAATGCAAAACTGTTTTACTGAATAAACCAAACTTTTGCTAAGCCAAAATTAATTTCTGCTTACCTGACTTTTAGGTTATGTAATACGGCGGGTTCGTGAAGGTATGAGAGCGACGTGAGGTCATTCTGTCCGATGAGCAGGGATGGATTCCGCAGCGGAGGCATGTGGTTCTCATCCTTGATCTGTAGGATCAAAAGCGCACAGATAATCAGACACCGTGTCAGATGCCTTGACCACCAGGCCACCGAGGTTTACCAACCGAGCATCGAATTTTTAACTCTATATTTCGACATCGATCGTGTCAGAAGACGCGGGTTCGAATTCAGTCAGAGGATGTGAATTTTTCACTCTAAAATTACAACGTTTGGTCTACTAAACAGGACCGTTATTCGCTATGACCGCTCAAACAAGTAGCGTGGCGCGCTATCATATATTTAAGGTTGGAAACCAGTTTTCCAACCTTGATCAACGAATAATTTGTTGAAGCTTCAACGACACCCTACGCCTAATGGCATTATCACAGGTCAGCGCAATCTCAACTACGTGTACACGGCTACGGAAAATATACAGAACACTATCGGACTACTAGAGGATCACTATAGTTCTAAATCAACATCAGTTTTAACACCTCAAATAACACTGGAGCAGTTGCGCCAGCGACCATACTCCGTTAAATTAAGGAGTTGTGATGGCTCGGGTACAGGCTGGTGGGGGAAATGCACAATACAGCCCAAGCGGGACGTCAGTGCAGGACTTAGCGCCCCCAATCAGAATAAGAATAAGATATGTTCAAGGAACGATAGTAAACTTGAATGGACTTCACAATCATTCTTTGAAGATATCGTACGCAGCGCGTCACGTGTTTGAATGGCCATAGCGAAAAAGGTCTCTGAACTGTTATAGTCAAGTGTGCCTGTTAGCCTGTAGCCCAGAAATGGTTTAGGCTATTTTTACCCTGAGAAAGTTTCCTGTGGATAGGCGGGTTGCGTGATGTAGCCTATTTTATCAGAATTCGGTATTTTCAACATTATTATATTGTTGACCACTATCTACCTTGATAGTTGGTGGTGATGTGTTCGGCTGTATTACCACATCGCACTAGGCTAGAATGGATGCTGGTTAACTGACTAACCAGACCATTAGACACTTCTTGATGGACAGCTGACGGAATCTGTTCCATCACCATTAGGTACTTCTTAATAGACTTGCAATTTTAAGAGCGGTAGCTAGTCAGATGACACTTTAAAGTGCTGTGGGCTGTGGATTTCTTGATAATGTTATTTTTATTGAAAACTCATGTCCGAGTAAAGGATCGAACCTTTAACCTACTAATTAGCAGCCGCCCTTCCTATCATAACTTAGCAGCTAATAAGTGACGGCACGGGCAAGGGTTAGGGGGCAGTTCGTTCAAGTCAGAAACGCGTCCCGAGGAATAGTTTCACCATTTTATTTTTTTATCTTGTAACATTCGCCATTTTTGTCCGGACGAATAAACGCTTAAAAGCTATGAGTAGTACAAAACGTCCCTTCCTCTAAACCAATGTGGGCACAGTTGACTATTATCAAAATTTAAAAGGTGAAACTGGTCCTTGTGACGTGTTTCAGACACCACTTCCTTTCCACAACTTCTTTTCCGCCGCGAGGGTGACGGAAGGGGGTATGTGGGGATCAGACCCACTAACCCTCCCGTGAGCAGTCCTCCGCCATGGTGGGGCGAGAAGGGGTAGCGGTGGCATTCACTATCTCGCCACTATCGGGCAGGCCGTTCGCCTCAGGTTAAGCGTTAAGTCTATCCATTTCAGTACAGTACGACTCGGATGTCCTTCATGGAAGCTTCAAATCACTCATCATTGCACTGAACTGGTCACCCCGACACATATAACTGTTTAGTTCCATTTACCCAATATGTCTACTTACAGACTCGAGAATGTGTTATTATGAATCACCTGTGTCGCTAGTCTTTAGGACTCAAGTCTTTACTGATTAAAAGATAGAGAGTAATTGCGTTTAAATAATAATATAATTTGTATTAATGTTTGGTACTTAATCACGTCGTAACGGTCGAACTGATTTCGATGAAATTTTCCATATTTGTAGTCCATTTTCTGACAACTTGATAAGACGTGCTATACCTCAAAAATATTTAAAAATACGTTATAAATACAACTTTCACGAAACCTGCTCTGAAAAAGGAAACCAACTTTTTCAGAGGAAACCTGCGATCAAAACATTATTGACACTGACATAATCAATCAAGACAGATTGTGCATAGATAAATCAGATTATGATATTGTAATTTAAAAAAAAAAATTTATTGTTCTTTTTAATTGGTCTCGTACTACTGTACATTTGCCGTTTCTCAAGTTATTTAGGGAAATATTTATAGTTACATCAAGTTAGATTTTATTCTAGTAGTCAGATAAAAATAAAATAAGTAATAAAAATAAAACTTTCTGAGCCGATTGACGAGGAAAACTCTAAACAACGGTTCATGATTCTGTTCACTTTGCCTACCAAGTGCAATCCAAATACTTAACGGCTAATAAGCCTTCAGCTGTATCAGGAACCAGATACAATGGAAAATCTACTATAATACGGCTCAGAAGGCAGGCTCAACTGCGCCAACCGGCCAGCCTGTTTTAAATTGATATTGTTTGTCAAAACTGTTTACACTTTTATTGAATTTTTGACGTTTGGGCCAAAGTTGCCCGCATAGATTAGAGTATGTAAACTAGAGATTACCCGTAATCTTATTCCCTTACCTTAATTTGTCGTATCTCGCCACTTTGGTCCAACTTGACGATAAGCACACCAGATCGGTAGTCGGAGGTGACCGTGGCGCTCTCCCATACTTTTTCTGGATGCTCCACCCATATTCGGGCATCCTATAACAAAGGATTACATATATTTAATCCTAACTTAATATCTATTATAGAGAGTGTGTTTGTTGGTTCTATAACACCTGGTGGCCACTTCTGTTATTTCACAACGTTCAACAATCTATACCGCCTGCAACTGCAGTTCAACTCCGGTTGTCGTTCGATACTTTGGCAAAAAGCCATTCTACTATTTCTGTAGACAAATTGGATTGTAGCGTCACATAAACATAATTAAAACGCTACTTTTTAATAATTATGTGTTTGTTACTACTATACACGAATATGAGTTAACGACGCGTTCATGATCTTTCGAGTTAGCAGAACATAAAGTTTAGATCGATCGCTGACGTCAACAGTAACGTAACTGCAGCTGGACTGTTGTTCAAAAGCAGAATAAGAAAACGTATAAAAGTCACCGTTCAGCTACGGTTCGATTGCAATTTAATTAGTGGAATTACCTCCCAGCAGGGCTATTATGTATTTCAGTTGCTAACAAATTATGATTGAAATCTTGAAAAATGGCCGCTCTATGTCAGTTTTGGCAATACCTGTAAGCAAACTTGTTAGTAAGTTGACGACTGGAACTGACAAAAGTGACATAGAGCCGCCATTTCTTTCGATTTCAATCAACATTTGTTAGCAACTGAGATACATAATAGCCCTACTTGTTTGCACTAAAAACATTATACATGTAATGCTTAGAAATATGTTTGACATAATGAATCTCACAACTTGTTTTGTTGAGGTTTGTGTTCCCACTGCAGAAAACTGTAGAGGATTTGCGTCGTTTCTGAATCTCGCAACATGTTTAGATCATAAACATGTTGTGTGACAATGCGTACGCTACTCTAACCAATGTTTACATGTTTGTATGTGAATGTTTAGGCAGTGCAAACTCACGGTTATGCTTTCACGCCTAAACGGCTGAAAGGATCGTAATGAAATTTGGCAAGGAGATAGATATTGTCCTGGGGATGAACATAGGACTTTTCATCATCATCAATATTCATCACCACGCGGGTGAAACCGCGGAACGCAGCTAGTAAAGTAACAACATTTCACACTCATACACCTGAACTAGGATTTCCATGTCGTGGAAGGCATGGACATATTAACACAGCACGAGATCCAAGAGAGAACAAATTAACATTTCTCTTTACACAAATATTTGTCCAGGTCAGGGACTGAAGCTGGGACCCTACATTTCGAAGGATGGGCGTACCAACTGAGCTAACAGAACCGTCAAAAACTTTGCACATAAATAGTTTATGAGGAGTCGACAATTTTTCGCACTCGCTTAAATAATAAAATCGATTACGCAATAAAACATTTTATTATATAAACACTCAAAACCCAAATCCCTGAGTTGTACACCTATTTCTACTCTATTGTTAACTTTACCTCATATAGTCAATTTTACTTTGTTTTATCTACCGAAAAAGGAGGAGGTACTCAATTCGGCTGTTTTTGTTATGTTTTCTCAAAATTCTTTCTGTTTTTTGTTTCAAAGCTGGTGCTTCCCGTGTGGTTCCATTTAAATTTCATCAAATTCGGTCCAGTAGTTTTTGAGTTACACTCCAATAACTGAATAGAATGGAAGTCGGTATTATATTTTTCAAATTGTACTTGTAATGTGTATATATTTATTTATAGCATGCAGTTTACTTCGTATTAACCTGTTGGTGTCCATAAACATAATAGTCCATTAACCACACACGTTGCAGTTCCTGGAAAAGTAGGTTGATTTCTGCGAAATCTATTAATATGGCCAGTTAATTTATTAATTTGGCCAATATAACATTGGCCAAATATGGCGAATCGCAAGTCAACGGGTCAACGGGTAGCACAAAGGTAGTGTATGAAATTTGCATTCATAAATGTAATAATCTTTGTTTAACCATAAATAAATAAAAAAAGGTGTGCGTCTCGGGACGCCTCACAGAAGATAGCACTGTGGATTAGAGTGAGAGAGGATGCGTGAGAGAAGGGGAACCCAAGAAAGGCTGGCACCGTAACGCATTACGTAACGAATCGGTTTATTACCCTACCATTAGAAGTTATCACTTCCAAAAGAATCCAGCATCACCTCAGAAAAAAACACCACCATAAAAAATGTGTAGGAAGAAAAGAGAAAGAAAATAAGTTTATTTCGAACATACACACAACACTACAAGAAAATATATGTGCCTATTTATGCCATCCGTCACCTATGAGCTACGCAACCCTATATTGTAGGGATGGTCAACTGTTCGATCGCGGCTATTAACTCGTCCGCATCAGGACAAAAAATAACAATAGATTTATGAATGAAACTTGCCTGGAATGAGAGTTGCTGATTCGGACGGGTTAATCCAGTATATAAACGGTACAAACACGAGGCCCACCTGGTGTTAAATGGTAACCTCTGCTTATAACAGATGCATTTCGTCAAGTGAGGA
Source organism: Selenia dentaria (assembly GCA_917880725.1). Classification (NCBI taxonomy): domain Eukaryota; kingdom Metazoa; phylum Arthropoda; class Insecta; order Lepidoptera; family Geometridae; genus Selenia; species Selenia dentaria. The sequence continues at coordinate 5,644,693 of OU862902.1, forward strand.
ACTGCACTGTGTACGTAACTGCTAAGAGCAGTAGAACTCTTTGTGAATGAGTTCACCAGTGAAGTACTGCTACCATATCTTTTTCTACCGTGAAGCAGTAATGTTCGCAATACTGTGTTTTGGTTTGAAAGTATGGTTGCCGGCGAAATTACAGGCTCATGAGAGTTAACTCACGGCCTTACTTATAAACGCTGCTTTAATTTGAATATAAGTACTTAAACCAGATTTATGTAGATAATGTACCTGTAGTGTGGACCGGTAGGCCTCGGAGATGAATATTTTAATTATAATTTATCTAATAGTAACATTTGTAGTAGTATCATAGAATAAATAATAGTATGTACTATGCATACACATACACATGTATCCCGCCTAGTTTCACATGGCCTACGTAGTGGATTATGGTCCATACCAGGCCCTGAGGAGATTGTGAGACAAAGAGCCTTAAGAGGCGAGCAAAACTGACTTAACAGGTAGTAGGCCTCCTGAATAAAAGGCCGTCTTGGTAGGTACCACCGCAGTACCAGATATCCTACGCGAAGCAGTAGTACGCAAGCATTACTGTGCAAGACAATGTGTGTTACCAGTGATGATTTATGGCACTGAAACGTGGTGTCTTACTATGGGCCTCGTAGATAAGCTCAAAGTCGCACAACGAGCTATGGAGAGGGCTATGCTCGGGGTTTCTCTACGTGATCGAATCAGAAATGAGGAGATCCGTAGAAGAACGAAAGTCACCGACATAGGCCAGAAGATTAGCCAGTTAAAGTGGCAGTGGGCAGGGCACATAGCACGCAGAACAGATGGCCGATGGGGCCGGAAGGTTCTAGAATAGAGACCACGGACCGGCAAGCGCAGCGTGGGTCGTCTAAAGGTCGCAGAACGACGTTGGATGCAGGCCGCTTCCAACCGGTTCTTTTGGAAAATTATGGGGGAGGCATTTGTTCAGCAGCGGACGTCCTACGGCTGAGATGATGATGATGATTACTGTGTTAGGGAGTGGAGGGCGCTGAGCTATTGAAATTACTAGAAAGAGTCTCAAAAGCAATGCCTCGGGAGCGTAATGCAATATCATGCTAAAACACTGATATTTACAGTTCCGTTCGCAAATCGTTTCTGCTACTACCTCTGTGGGCCGAGCACGAAAATCTGTTTAAGTGTGTCGTAATCGCATCGTTAATGTATTTAGTACAAACTGTCATTTATCTAGTACAATAGTGGCACAGATAACTTATAGTTTGTACTGTACACGTAAACGATACGATAACGTTACACTTATGCAGATTTTCGTGCTCCGCCCACTAGGGGCTTATAGTAGGAAAATTTGTGTAAATTTAACGTAATCGTATCGCAATACAAACTATGAGTTATCTGTGCCACAAATGTAGGTACTATATAAATAAGCGTTGGTAGCGTAAACTATGGAAACCTTTTCCTGAATTTCTATATCGTAAGCCGACGATAAAAAACTTCCACTAGTACCTATAGAACTACTAATTAGAGTTATTATACATTTGACGAGTGATACGCGAGCGGAGACGAGGCGTGAAGCTAGTCTCGTATTACTATGCGCACGTGACTGCCCACACGTTGTTTACCATGCTCAGTAGTTTAGCATGCTCGGATGGTTATGATCGGTGTTATAGTATTTATGTACATAAGTTATTTAATACGAACATGTTTTAAGAATTTCTAAATAAGCTACCACTTGACCTATATCCCACTAATATTATAAATATGGATGGATGGATGGATGGATGTTTGTTACTCAATAACGGCCGAACGGCTGAATGGTACTGGGCGAAATTTGGCACAGAGATAGATTATAGTTTGAAATAGCACATAGGCTACTTTTCATCATCATCATCATCATCAACATGATCCATCACCAAAAAGCTTATATATATTCTTATATCTATATATCTATATATGTATAATATTCTTGTACCTATATAAACCTATATATACCGTTACAAGGGAGGTTCTAAAAGTTCGGTGGAATGGCAAGGAAAGAAAATTTCTTATTCTGCTTTTGAACAGCAGTCCAGCTGCAGTTACGTTTCTGTTGACGTCAACGATCGATCAAAGCTTTATATTCTGCTAACTCGATACGATAGATAGATCATGAACATAACGCTAACTCATATTCGTATAGAGTATAATTTATATTATATGTATAAATAATATAGTAGCGTTAAGATTAAGCTTTTTGTGTAACTATCAAACGACACATGGAGTCGAACTGCAGTTGCCGGGCGTGATATGTTGTTGAATGTTGAGAAATAGTAGAATTGACCGCGAGGTCATCAGTTGCCGATATTCCAAAAGGACGATTTACTGATTTTATAAATACAAATATTAGGTAAGATATAGATAAAAATTGCTGATGAACGCCGATAGAAAATTATAATTCTAAATAAATCCAGATTTATTTGATCTTTTCAATATTTACAATTATATGGCACAATGCTTTATCAATAAAACTAAACTTCCGTCCGCGGCTAACCTAAACTAACCGACTCAGATAATCACACTTCCTCTGATTCACTATAAGCATAGGAGCGTTCGTTTAGTTTTTAGAGCATTGGTGGCGTTGTCATTGATGGCTCTTTTGTTAAAGCGTTCGTAAAGCTCAAAAACGTTACCTTTGCCACTTTTGCCACTTTTATTCGAACGCTCAACTAAGCATAAGACCTAAAATCACATGTTTATGCTGTCACATACATAGCTATCTAAAAACGATCACAAACAACAATGCTCCGGACGTAGGTCAAAAATGGCAAAAATACCTCCTTTTTTAAATTTCCGAACGCTGAAAAAAAAAGAGACGAACGACATTTTCAACCACAGGTTTCCAATTCGAACGCCCCTTGTGAGCGTTTTTAGCGTTATTTTCGCTTAAAACGCTCACAAGGGGTCTATTCGAACGCACTATCTGTCATGGAATTTTTACACCCGCGTGGTAATGGATGATGATAAAAAAATATACTATATATTTTTTCAGTGCCTCATCGCTACATACCAAATGTCTTTAAAATCCATTAAATAGTTTTTGCGTGAAAGAGTAACAAACGTCCATACATACAAACTTTCCCGTTTACAATATTAGTAGGATAATTATTACGACAGACTGCCTGATTCATCAACAAGTGTGTAGTATGCTGCATGCAGCTATATCAACCTGCCAGTCTAGTTTTGACTGCAGTATCAAATACGACTGCGTCTCAGTGACTGATGGCGATTCTCAGATTATAATCGACGTCTTGACTTTTATTAGAATAGTATACTTTTTTTATACTTAAGTAATATGCATGTGAGTGACCACTATCTCACTTGATGGTTAGTGATGATGCGGTCGCAGGAGGTAGCACACTAGACCTAGAATAGCTCGTGGCTCTCAAGGATACATTCTTACATTTATGAGCTCCTAGTACTTTTGTTTTACACTTGATAGGCGAATGTTTGACTACCTACTATCTCACTTGATGGTCAGCGATGATGCGGTCGCAGGTGGTAATCACACTAGACCTAGAATAGCTCGGGGCTCTCAAGGATACATTCTCACATTTATGAGCTCCTAGTACTTTTGTTTTACACTTGATAGGCGAATGTTTGACTACCTACTATCACACTTGATGGTCAGCGATGATGCGGTCGCAGGTGGTAATCACACTAGACCTAGAATAGCTCGTGGCTCTCAAGGATACATTCTTACATTTATGAGCTCCTAGTACTTTTGTTTTACACTTGATAGGCGAATGTTTGACTACCTACTATGACACTTGATGGTTTGTGATGATGCGGTCGCAGGTGGTAATCACACTAGACCTAGAATAGCTCGTGGCTCTCAAGGATACATTCTTACATTTATGAGCTCCTAGTACTTTTGTTTTACACTTGATAGGCGAATGTTTGACTACTATCGGACTTGTTGGTCAGTGATGATGTTCGCCTAGTATCACACTAGAGCTAGAATAGCTCGCGGCTCTCAAGGACAGCTGCCGGAACAAACTGTTAGGTGTGCAGCGACAGGTTTTCATACTTGAGGGTGACAAGAATTAAGGTTAGAACCGGGATATTTACTATGTATTGTATTTATTGTGAGCTCTCGATATTTCGGAACAGTTGCATGCTCCATGTTCACGAGTATACTGAAGTATCTGCGGGTAGGTGCTGTTATGAGCAGACGAAACGGTCTACCCTCATTCTTTCTTTCACGTTTCTTGCGTTCCGTCTTATTACCAATGACACAACAGTCACTTATTGTGACACAACAGTCACTCATTGTGACACAACAGCCACTCATTGTGACACAACAGCCACTCATTGTGACACAACGTACAAGTACAATGGTACAAGTGACGTCGCCTTGTCCCAAACGCGATGCTTTGAACAAACTAAGTACTTACCTATCACTGAGTTGTCTTACATATATCCGAGTACCTGTCAGTAAAATAATTGTGCCACAGTTGTACTATATGAATATGATTGGTGCTGAATTAAATTATTTAATATTTTACGTTTACTTTTCACAATAACATGCAAGTTTGCATTATGACCAGTGATCGGAATGTGGGCCGCCATTGCAGGGCCGTATTTAGGAAATTAAATGATCAATTGAATAGATTTATCAAAAAATATATTCATGTTATAATTTTTTCTTTGTAATCCTCTATTTATTTTTTATTTGATAACGAGCTTGGTTTCGGTACATGTATGATTTTCCTCTATGACATGTTTATTGTTCACACTTACCAGAATTATTTAGACTTGTGACTGCTGTTTTAAACTTTTGTTTAGAAGTTTATCAATATAGACTTTATTGAAGTCTGTAGGTGTTATGTTGAATAAAACACTATATTTTAGTAAATACATGTAATGAGCTCCTTAGCACACAATTCCAAGAGAAAGTATGAACATATCTAAATACCTTGAAATTTATAGAGAGAAAAATTCACATCCTCGGACGGAATTCGAACCCGCGTCTTCTGACTCTCCGTGTCAGACGCCATTGCCAATTTTAACTCTCTATCTGACTTTAACCGTCTTACGGTGACGGAGCGACATCTATTGCAGAGCTTTGACAGTACTTTCCAACCGAAAGAAGCATTATTTAGAAATACTTAAACTTTCGTATTGACATCGCAACCCTTGTAATTTTTATAGTATTACTTTTTAAAGCACTAACGCCTGCTTTTACGATCTCAAACATTGAAATTTATAGAGAGAAAAAAATATCTAAATACCCTACACTTAGCTAACCTTATTATAACAAAGAAGGTTGTAAGTACCTACATTGATACACAACAGTAGGTAAGTAGTAATTTTTTTAATGAACAAGAAGATAGTAATGTACCTAATGATGAAGTTTATAAATATTATATTTAATGCTTGACAAAATATTCTTAATCCACAGAATGGTTCTTATTTTACAATTTCATAAACAGAGAAGTTTATATTTTTGAATATTATAAAAATATATTCCTACCTACTGACGAAAAAATATTTCAAGTTTGGACCTGTAATTAGCACCAATATTCAGATCCCTGATAATGACCCGAAAATTGCATGCTAGGTATCCTACTTCCTACTAATCCTACTAATATTATAAACGCGAAAGTTTGTGATTATGGATGTGTGGATCTTTGTTACCGCCGCTCCGCCTTAGTCAAGATCGTAATGATGACAGTTCTGTCAAAGTTTGTGCCAGATTCTGATAGCTTAGTCAAAAGCCAAGTCAATTTCACAGCTCGATACACTAGACGTGTTCGGCGACCGTCAAGGGTGATGAAATGTAATGATAGTTTTTTCCATGGTGATTAATTTTATTTTATTTTTATTGTTTACTGATTGATATACTAAGTATTTAATTGTACTCATTAATACTATTATAGCAATTGCGTATGACCATGTATGTACATTGCCTTGAAATATTATGCCCGAAATAAAGGAGAAATAATAAGCTACTCGAAGTACTAATCCTGCGTAGACGTAGTCGCGGGCACGAGCTAGTTTTAATATAAACGCCTGTGTATACATATAGGTGCTCATCCCCAAATCATAAGATCTTTATCCAAGCATATGAAATCCTTACTTAACTTAGTTAACGAAGATTTCATTCAGCTAATTTGCAATTAGCATTCAAAATACTAATTTGACATATATATTTCAAGTATTAAATTATAATTCATTAACTGTTATAATAATGCCATTTATAACTGATGTCATTAATATATTATTTAAATAAGAACTTTCACAACTCATAACCCCTCACCAGTCGACTGTCCATATAACAATGAAATTTCTATTGTGTCTGGGTCCTTCGACTGATGAAGTAATAACACTATACAAAATATGAAAATGTGATAGGAGTATAAAAATTTGCATTTATGTCATGTCGTCCTTCGAGTAAAAAATAGTCATTATGTCGATTTGAATTTCGAACACATTCCATAAGCACATGATATTATGTCATCTATTAGGTACTCCATGTGAGTTACAGTTCGGTGATGTTTCGTTTCTTATCATAGGTATAATGGGAATTTATTTACTTTAATTGGTTTTTCCACAATTGCCTAAACTGCCTACACAACTATTATACTTACTCCCACAGGAAAAAACTTACTTCTACACATTTTGCGGAATCTATGTCCACAAAAATCTATACTAATATTATAAAGAGGAAAGATTTGTATGTATGTTTGTAACAAATTGGCTCAAAAAGTACGGGACCGATTTCAAAAATTCTTTCACCATTAGAAAGCTACATTCACCCTGAGTAACATAGGCTATATAAGACTCATCATCATCATCCATCACCGCTCATGTGAAACCGCAGAGAGCAGCTAGTCATATATAACATTACCTCAAGATTAATAATCTTTGTATACAAATATTGTTTACTCTGACTGTATCTTATGTCTCTCTGTAGTCTGAATATATTTGTACTTATATAATATCTACTATCTACCTAATCTGTGCCCACTAATCTAATAAATTTTGGAATTGGTATAGCCATAACACTTTTTTCTTAATGAGATTTCAGAATGTAGGATATTCAGAAAATGGCATCAAAACTTATATATGTTAGGCTACACAAACAAAGTAGGTTGGTTAATAAAAACTTCTAAATAACTTCCAATATTTGGGGAAACTTCTTTTATAAAAAAGATGTTTTTATTTCTTTTTTAAATGTTCTTTTTATAATTGACTAGTGTTTGCCAGCGACTTTGTTCGCATAGTAGGCTCGGCCTTCGGCCTCGCCATAACCTCCCGTCTTTTCTTGGTTTTCCTTTCTTAAGAACCTTCTCCTGACAATAATTAACACAACAAAAAATGAATTAGCAAGATTTTTCCATCCATTTAAGTTATATTATAGCATGACCAGGACAAATAGGGGTTCATTTATATATATATAAATGATAATACTAGTTACTGCCCGCGACTTAGGCTCGCAATAACATTTCTTGTTTTTTATTTTAATAAGAACCTTCTCCTGGCAATAATTAACAAAAAAGAATTAGCAAGATTGTTCCATCCATTCTCAAGTTATAGCGTGACCAGGAGAAATAGGGTTCATTTTATACTATAGATATAGACTTAGAAAGATGTGCCATGGTATCAAATAAGTAATTTTTACACATTTTGTAATGCCAGATTGCCACCACAGGTTGATAAACATGTCCAACAATTTAACAGCTTGATGGCAATACAAAATACTAAAATGTGTATTTTCATGCTAAATTCAGCACAGTTTTTACTTACTGAGTAGTTTTACTAATGATGAGAATCCAGAGTAATTTATCATCCACTAGCATCTAAAAAAATAGATTAAATTTATCTCATTTCTTCTATGTAAATACACAGCTATTTTATGTAGGTATATGGATTAAATATTATGATCATATTGCATTAGTGTATTCTAGCCACTTTCTTGTGGAGAATAGCCAAAATGCTTTCATTTCTCCAACCTACTTGTGAGAAGATATAAAGTGTGTTCGAATAGCCCCAAGTTGGCGAAAATAACGCTAAAAACGCTCACAAGGGTGTTACAACTCACTACATGTAGGTAGGTAATAAAAATAAGCATTGTGAAATGCAATATAAATGTTCGTAATATTTTAGATTTGCCTATATGGTACCTATTTCACTGGTAATAATTAAATGTAGGCTACTAGCCATTTCTCAAATAACAGTAGTAAAGTCATACAATCAATAGCCAACATTTATGGAATATTTGAAGGTAATCATAAAAAAGATTTCTACACATACCCCAACAAAAATCTAGATATCAAATTAATCAGATAAAATATATAGATAATTGTTATAGCCAGATGTGATGTGAAGTCATCATTGTATAGAGACGTATCAAAAAACTTATGTACTCGTAAATAATTCATAAGCTTTTTATAATGAATTAATTATGTAAAGAAATTGTTGCATGCTCCCTGACATAGATAGCAAAAGTTATAACTTTTTTACAATATGTTAACGTTGATGAAACAAACAAATGAATAAATGAATAAATTATTCAGGAAATCCCAAATTCCAGGTTCAAAATGAGATGAGAATAATAAGTAAATAATTAGACAACATTTTCAGCCAGTATTTCTTACCTTCGTGTAGAGTTCTTTTGTAGTCATTGTGATATTTTGACTATTCCAATAGGTACCTAATAGCGCTTTTTTGTTATTTTACCACAAGTTCACAGTTTTGAAAATACATTTTAATTGAGAGGGGTACATAGTCTTCGTAAAACTACCTAGACTTTTATTTTTTGTTCTCATCAGCCAAAACGTCACTGACTGATTACTATTGACATTTCACTTCAGTGTTATCAGTTTTTTTATATAAATTTTGCAAATAAAAATGTTTACACCAGTTTTGTTCCCGTACTATATAGATATAATATTTTCACAACACAAGGAAACATTCATAGTAAAATCTGCTACGCATAATCACAAAAAATATAAGATGGAATTGACGGAATCACAATGCAAGTGATTACAATGGAATAGAAATTGAAAGTTCGCCTTATCATTTTCCCACGGTGCTGCCATGCTGAACAGTATATAAATACCTGTCACTTAGAATCACAGACCCCGTTTTCACCAACACTTTAGGTAACACCTAAGCTAGTTAGGTTAGTAGTACATAAATGTCACTGTAACTTGGTTTAGGTGGTACCTAAATTATTGGTGAAAACGGGCATAACAGATGCTAACGCATCTTAGGCTAATCTAACGTTTCATTTCACGCATTTAAATTATCCAGATGTACAAGTTTGTATTTATGAACAAAATTTTATTATTAAAATTTTGTTCATAGTTTGTGGATTCGTTGATTTTATTTTATAAGGTTGTTAAGATTAGTTTTCTATTTTTGGATTTTTGGAATGACACTTGGACTAAAATTAGTTTGTTAAATTGAATACTATATTCAGTAGTAGCCGATGTAGTCGCGGGTAACTATATTATAATGTACAGTACGGCCGACGAATCAATGCCGGTCTGAAGTAGCGTGTAGATAGCTGCGCACAAGCGTATTTAGGGTCTCAACCGAGGTAAGCGGCGGGACGCGGGGCGGGCTAGTGATGTGGCCCCTTTTGTGCAAGGTGCTATGATTTAAATCGATATGTATTGATTGATAATCACTCGATTATCTAATAATTAAAAATTTAACTTTTAAATGATAATATGTAGCAACGTTAATATGTAGGATTGCCATATTTGCCAGGGCTATTTAAATAGTAATTTTTATTCATGTTTATTTTAAAGGGTTTTGTCCATTTGTGGTTTTTAGCGAAGCGCAGCTAGTATCTAACATAGATAAGAGACTATTGTCTCATCTAAGTGTCTACAGGTAACAAATATGTACTACATCTACACACAAACAAACATTCTTAGTTATGATTTTAGGTAAATGAACAAAGGAAACAAAACATCCGAGTTATAGAAATAATATTGTTGGACGCTACTGGCAACAGTGGTGAGACGAGCGGCGGACCGGCTATATAAACCGAGCAAAACCGACGCGCGCTCTCTTTGCTGCCTGATACTCCGTACTGAGCGGACGCACCTTGCCTAAACCTATCCATTTTTATTCTTATAATTTCTGGTCATAATATTCGATTTGTGTACATATGTGATATTTTTGTTAATTATAAATTTAGTGTTAAATTAATTACATTTGTATTTTTTTAAAAACTGTTTTCACTTCTGATTTCTAATATCAGAAGTGGGATCGTCTTCATTCCCACATTTAAATCTGACATAATCAAACCATTTTAGTGCAGTACTTATTGTGCTCGTTGTTTTACTTGTGCGTCCGCAAAGCACGTGTTGGCATAACCTTTCTTTTTTGTGTGTGTTATTGTTTGTGTTGGGCTGCGTTCGCGCACCACGATCTCGAGTTTGTGTTACAGGGCGAAAAATGGATAGATCGTCTCGTTCCCGGTCTCGTGAGCGGCATTCGCGGACTCCACGAAGACGACGTTCACGTAGCAGAGGTTCACGCGGCCGTCGCTCGCGCAGTTGGTCGCGGAATTCCCTGCGGCGCAGTACGCGTCGTTCTCATAGCCGCAGCGACCGTTGCGGAAAAAGCCATCGCCATCGCGATCATAGTCGCGATCACCGAGATGACCGAAGCAGGACTCGCGGCTATGATTACCACTATCGTGATCGCCGTTACAGTGCTCGAAGTCGCAGCCGGGACAACTATCGTCGTAGCCGTGAGTCATGGGACACTATTGTGTCTCGCCTGCATGCTTTGGAGACGCGCGCACAGCCGGTAGGTTCAGTAGGCCCTACTGTTGAGAACAGCACTGGACAGATAGTTGAAGCTATCCAGTCATTGAAATCCGTGAGTACCCAAAAGTACTATGTCTCAAGTTTCGATCCCAGCATTCACGATGTTGATGTCTGGTTCAATGAGGTAGACAGGGCTAAGCTAGCTAACTCTTGGAGTGACCAGGAATGTCTATCACGCGTAGGAGCTTGTTTACGAGGTGACGCTAAAATGTGGCTTGACGAATGGGTCACTAATGAACGTTCATGGAGTAATTTTAAAACCGATTTTAAACCTCTATGTGTTAATAAAGTGGACGCCGCTGGCATTTTGCTTGACGTGTTGCTAACAAATTCTGACAAATTCAGCACTTTTGCAGACTACGCACGTAGGTCACTCTTGCGTTTGCGTATTGTTAAAGGGCTTAGTGATGAACTCACTACGTCTATAGTTATTCGTGGTGTTACTGACCCATATGTTAAAGCTACTGCAACTAATGCTAATCTCGCTCCGACAGATTTAGTGAATTTTCTGTCCACGTTTGTAAAGCCGGGAAATAAGGTAATCCCAAACGCTCATACGGTTCACCGTCCAATGTTACATAGCAACAAGTCACGAATCAATAAGAGACCATTTCATCTCGACTCTAGTAAATGCTTTTCGTGCGATGAGACCGGGCATAAGTTAGTTAACTGTCCAAAAAGGATGAAACGAAATCTAGCACCAAGCTCTGAGCAGGCTAAATCAACCGGCAAACAAAATTCGCTTCTTCCATGTACTTTCTGCCAAAAGACGGGACACGATATTAGTAAATGCTATGCAAAGCAACGCGCTGCGCAGCGAAATACAAATAATACTAACTATTGCACTACCCTCCAAAAAAATAATAATGATGTAGTGGTAGGTGTAATTCAAGGCATACCCGTTGACATTTTGATAGATAGTGGTGCCATAGACGTGTCTTTAATATCATCATCTGTGGTAAAGCATTTTTCCTGTCAATATAAACCTACAAACCGGCAGCTTAAGGGTATAGGTGACTCAGTGACTCATACGTTACTCTTGTGATTGAGTTAGAAGATATATCACTAGAAGTTGACTTGCTCGTGGTACCTAGTGAATGTATGAACGCCCCCGTCATAATTGGTACTGACGTTCTTAATCGTGAGGGTGTGATGTACGTAAGAACAAAAAATTCGCAGCGCATATTACACGACTCTAAGCCTTCAATGGTGTCGGCTATTGGTTCGGATGAGTGTGGCGTAATTAAGACTTCTTTGATCGGGGATGACTATAACGAGTTAATTAAAATTTTAGACGAATATTCACAATTCATGATCTCCGGCACAGCCACTTCTACCGTAACCACGGGCGCTATGCACATTCGACTCAGCAATGATACCCCGATACATTATCGCCCGTACAAAATGTCACATGACGAAAAATTAAAAGTACGTGACATTATTCAAGATCTTCTTTCTAAAGGAATTATACGCGAGTCGGAGTCACCATACTCTAGTCCAGTTCTCTTAGTAAAAAAAAAGATGGCTCTGACCGCATGTGTGTTGATTTTCGAGCTTTAAATCGAGTCACGGTCAAGGATCGATATCCGTTGCCTCTTATAGATGACCATATCGATCGTTTAGGTAAAGCGACATATTTTACAACGTTAGATATGGCCACTGGCTTCCACCAGCTCCGGCTGGATGAGGCCTCAATTCCACTTACTGGATTCGTGACAACAGAGGGCCATTATGAGTATTTAAAAATGCCATATGGTCTCGCTAATGCGCCAGTCGTCTACCAGCGTATTATTAGTAAAACATTACGGGAGCTCATTAGCAAGGGCAAGGTCCTTGTGTACATAGATGATTGCTTAATTCTTGCAACCTCCATCAAAGAAGGTTTGCAAGTCTTGCGAGAAGTATTGTCGACGCTCACAAAAGCAGGATTTTCTATAAATCTTAAGAAATGTGCATTTCTATGCACCGAGATTGAGTATCTGGGCCGTGTCGTAGCGAATGGAACTGTGCGCCCTGCCGCCAATAAAATCCAAGCCCTAGCTAATTCCCCGTCACCACAAAACGCTAAACAAGTAAGACAATTTCTAGGGTTGGCAGGGTATTTTCGAAAATACATACCAAACTATTCTAGGAGGACTGCCTGCATTGCGCGTTTAACATGCAAGGATGTTCAATTTTGCTGGGGCACTGAACACGAGCGCGTTCGACAAGAAATAGTTACTATTTTGACTAATGAACCCGTTCTTGCGATATATGACCCCGTTTTACAGACTGAGGTACACACCGATGCCAGTAGTCTCGGGTTTGGCGCGGTTTTGCAACAAGTTCATAAGGATGGTAATCGTCGCGTTGTTGCCTATTACAGTCAAGTCACGAAAGGAGCTGAGCAAAAATATCATTCTTATGAGCTCGAAACCTTAGCGGTAGTTAAGGCTCTTAAGCACTTCAGGCACTATTTGATTGGAGTGCAGTTTACTGTAATAACTGATTGTAATGCCTTAAAGGCAACCCAAAATAAACGAGATCTGTTACCGCGTGTGGCAAGGTGGTGGACTTTTCTCCAAGATTATAATTTCAGCATATCTTACAGTCATAGTACATCTGTTTTCACTTCTGATTTCTAATAATATATATAAAATTTATGATGTAGAATCAAAAAAAGACCAAGTAATTAATCATATATATCGGCGCAACTACAACAGTTCGTCGAGAATAATTAAGTTTAATCATTTGATTGCCCTAAAAATAGTTTATAAATCATCAGTTGATTATTTTTGAGTTGATTACGATGTAAAATTAATGTTATGATTGTAATTTCAATACTTTACCAACAAACTTGTAAACTCGTGCACGTGCGCCGAGTCCTATAAATACGGCCGCACTGTAGGCGCTCAGCTCAGTCGCTCTCGAGTCGCCGTACAGTACGGACCTCTTTGTGACGTTGTTACGCTGCTCGTTGAATATACGAAGCTTATAAAAGTACTTGTGAAGTTTTACTTCGAGGACCCAAAAATGAGTGATCATCATGAAAACAACAATTGTGACGTCAGCAATGCTGACGTCACACTTTTTATAAACACTCCGGAGGTGCTTTCTCCGTCATCAGAAGTGGGATCAGAACAAGCTCTGGTCCCAACCACATCCTCATCGACTTCGGTTCAACCTGTCACGACTGGAACAGCGCAGGGCAGTACCAGGCTGATAGGCCCTGCCTCATTGAACACTTCAGGAGTACCAGCAAACAACTTTAATACCATGCAGCCCATCACAACGGGAATTACCACAGACATGACGTCCACACCAATCGCTGCGGGAGATGATCTCGATACACTGCAAAACAACGCTGCAATCGCCCCTGATTCAGTGTCATCCACATCTTAAGCTGGCCAGTCAGTCCGGATAACTCACAACGACGAACACGCATCAACGGATTAAAACCGGCGAGTATAACATTCATTATGTTTCACGATATTTGCAACTAGAATCTAAAAGAATAAAATGTCTGGAGAGTGATACCTCTGAGCTAACCATGTGTTACCCTTGAGCTAACCACGGATCCTTGATGCATCCACAAGTGAACCCTGAGATACCGTGGGGACGCCTTGTGGAACTATGGGTAGACACGTATACACCACAGATTCTAAATTAATAAGGCAGTGCACTTAAGATGTCTTAGTGTACTGTTGTAATCTACAAAAATGTCTGGAGAGTGATACCTCTGAGCTAACCATGTGTTACCCTTGAGCTAGCCACGGATCCTTGATGCATCCACAGTGAACCATGAGATACCGTGGGGACGCCTTGTGGAACTATGGGTAGACACGTATACACCACAGATTCTAAATTAATAAGGCAGTGCACTTAAGATGTCTTAGTGTACTGTTGTAATCTACAAAAATGTCTGGAGAGTGATACCTCTGAGCTAACCATGAGTTACCCTTGAGCTAACCACGGATCCTTGATGCATCCACAAGTGAACCCTGAGATACTGTGGGGACGCCTTGTGGAACTATGGGTAGACACGTATACACCACAGATTCTAAATTAATAAGGCAGTGCACTTAAGATGTCTTAGTGTACTGTTGTAATCTACAAAAATAAAATGTACCCACGAGTATCCACGAGTATCCACGAGTATCCACGAGTATCCACGAGTATCCACGAGTACCCACGAGTATCCACGAGTACCCACGAGTATCCACGAGTATCCACGAGTACCCACAACTATCCTAAAAACACTTCTAAATATTTTTACAACACTCATTAACACTAAGCAACACAAGTTGCTTACAGATACCAAACTCAGAAGAAAACCATTTCGTTGTTTCAGATACACAATCAGGCTGGTGCAGAGCACGCACCGCCTGTCAGAATGGCCGTATCGGCGCAACTACAACAGTTCGTCGAGAATAATTAAGTTTAATCATTTGATTGCCCTAAAAATAGTTTATAAATCATCAGTTGATTATTTTTGAGTTGATTACGATGTAAAATTAATGTTATGATTGTAATTTCAATACTTTACCAACAAACTTGTAAACTCGTGCACGTGCGCCGAGTCCTATAAATACGGCCGCACTGTAGGCGCTCAGCTCAGTCGCTCTCGAGTCGCCGTACAGTACGGACCTCTTTGTGACGTTGTTACGCTGCTCGTTGAATATACGAAGCTTATAAAAGTACTTGTGAAGTTTTACTTCGAGGACCCAAAAATGAGTGATCATCATGAAAACAACAATTGTGACGTCAGCAATGCTGACGTCACACTTTTTATAAACACTCCGGAGGTGCTTTCTCCGTCATATATGTTTCTTTATTATAGTTATTAAAATTCGATGCTCGGACCAGAACCTCGGTGGCCTAGTTGGTCAATGGCGTCTGACACGGTGAGTCAGAAGACGCAGATTCGAATCCCGTCCGAGGATGGAATTTTTCTCGCTATAAATTTCAATGTTAGAGAGCGCTAAAGCAGGCGTTAGTGCTTTAAAAGTAACACTATAAAAAAAATATATGTTATTGTCTCTCTATTCATATAAAAAACATAAATCTTAAACGCAACTATACTATCTATCGGACTTAATAACATGTAGCATTAAATTAAAACTATTGACCGAGCGAGTGCGAAACACGAACGAAACGTTTCTCCAATAACTTGGAAAAATTGCTTTCGTATGTCTGTCTGTCCAGAGGTCCGCTAGTTCACATCTATATACAGGTAGCATTTCTCAATCGATTCTCGTGAAATTTTAAGAGCAGGTTCAATAATTTTATAATTCTTTTGTTGATTTAGTATATAGAAAATTTCCAACATAGGTAAAATTATTTCATAGGTTTTTGGCATCCTAAAATGAAACTAAATCAACGGCTCCATAAAAACACTATAAAGACTTGCAGACCAAGCAAGGTGAGATTGTTTAAAGGATTTTGTTTTAAGTCCGCGGTGAATATTTATTCAGTTTAAGCTGCGCAAAGACATATCGCAAAGTCAACTGCTCACAGAGCCACTAGTTTATATCATAATATAAATAAGTATCAAAAATTTTTCTACATCGAATTTCGATGTACAATGCGATTAAAATAAGAATAGGACGGGCTCTCGGCTAACTTCACTCATATAAGTACGGTCAGCAGAACAAACTTAAAAATAGATTAATTTTAAATGAATGACTAAAAATCGTTCATTTTATAAAATTTATATATTTATAAGGTTGGCAGCACAGACGCAGTGTTGCAAAAGTTTCCGATTTATTGGGAGATCTACTGATTTTGGTCATTGTCTCCCGATATCCCGATTTAGCAATTCAGTATCCCGATTTTTGAATTATCATCTAATGTAAAATAATATTCATAAATAAACATGGAAAATAATATTCTTCATACGGCAAAACTAAAAGATTTTGAATAAATGAATATATTATTAACATAAAATACTCTTGTTTTATTCCGAATAAAAATCTCCCGTTTTTAGATGGCAAATTTAACGAATTTAATTTTTCAATTTTGCAACACTGGTGAGACGCCATCTTGATTTGATGACACATGTCTTATTTATCCGTCAGTGTACTACGCGACACGTTTCCAAGTGCATTTTTATGTTCTTACGCTCTTTTTGTTGATAATTTGTTTTTGTTGATTGTTTAATTTGTTCTACAATGAGCAAAAGAGGTAGGTTTTACGTCGGCGAGCTCGAGAGATTATCAGCAATGTTGATAAGTACTTCGAGGAAGAGAAAAAACGTGCTATTATGTTGTTGGACCAGTTAAAACAAGCAAGAATTGTACCAGGGCCAGATGGCAATATTCATATATCGCGTGATGTATTTGAAAGTTTCATTAAGAAACTGCTTCGAAGGTAACCGCAGATGTGATGGTGCAGATGCAGGAATGGCTTACACAAAACGATATTCAATATGAGCAAACATTCACAAAGGCTGAACTTTATGAATTAATAAAAAAAAACAGGCCACCGAAAGATTACACAATAGATAACATATTTAGATCGCATCGCCATGAAGTGTTAAGACTGCCACCCTATAATTGCGATTTAAATCCGATAGAAGACATCTGGCAAAACGTAGAGTAGCAGACAAAAATGTTGAGCAATTAGAAAGCGCAATCGAACGTCTGACACTTGAGTCGATCGCATCAATCACGAAAGATGACTGGAAGAAAGAAATAAACCATGTAAAAAGGATTGAGAAAGACTACTTCGAAAGGGAATTACTTGAAGACGATGACAATGGCCCATTCAGTTTCATTATAAACATAGGTGACAGTAGTAGTAGCAGCAGCAGTGATGATGACGACGATTACGAGGAGTCTGATTCAGTTGGGCATCAGGACATGAGTGGAATTGAAGAGCTGATCGATTAAAATTAAAATACGTACATTAACTAAATAAAAACAGTTCAATGTGTTTCTGTGTTTACTTTAGTTTACCTACCTATGATTCGTTTTTAGACTAATTTTTTCTCTACCTATCAGATAAAAAAGTACGTGCTATTACGCAAGCCAATATTTTTTAACATTGCTTTTTTTGCACACTATACCAAGTTCCCGTAGTGACGTCACATGGCGCTAGGCCGGTCCTATTCTTATTTTAATCGCATTGTATGATCATCAATCGACTAGTGAAAACACTTATACCTTATCACTATTCGCATGGCCTGATGTTGAAAACGTCGATCATGTGTCTCAGTCACTCGTATACGTTTGGCGCATGATTGTTACTCTTTTTTCCGGGCGGTACACTCTTGAACAAAGTATTCGTTTTTCGGTTGATTTTGTGGATATTTTTGTCATTGATGTTTTCATATTTAAGTTTGTAAAGTTTAGGTCGTATTATATTTCGGTTGCTGTTTTTGTTAAGTATTATTTATTTTTTGTTAGGTTAATTTGTTATGAGTGGTTTAGTACACGGAATGCCACGGTGCAATATAGTTTTTACGCCGCCGGCGTTCAAGAACAATAATACGTGCTTAAAAAATAAACACATTAAGTTACTAACGTGAGAGTTATACAAAACGGTATGGTGTAATCCATACGCACCGTTCGTTACATCCTTGGAGAAGATAAAAAGTGCGAGTTTGTCTCATTCTTTCGTACTCAGGGCAAGATAAAACTCCATTCCAAACCTGTTACAGGCATAGACAATTTTGATAAAAATGTACTTAAACGCATCATACATAACCCGAATCCGAAAAGGAAATTCCATTACATGAACGGTCAAAATTAAAAAAAATTAAAACGTTTCAAGGAGATCGTAGTCGTTTAGCCACAATAACAGAATAATTAAGTTTTCATTATCTTAAGAAATTGAGAATTAAAGATTCATCAATTGTGTGGTATGGATGAAGCTGATATAAATCATATTTTCTTTTCTTGCCCCTTATTTGATCATAATTCATTATTGAGTTCATTGGTTCATTTTAAATTTCCACTTCCTATTCTTCATTCTGTGTAATATTAACCTTAATTCAATTAATATATTATCATCTTTGATAACTAAAAATAACATCAAGCTGTTGTGTAATTTATCAGTTGTGTGTAATTTAATATTGTAATATATAATAATATATTTAGTTGTGTATATTATGTAATTATTTAGTTTTTTAAAATAGATACTCGTAGTATGTAGTATAAGATATTTTTCCTTTGTTTCAGATACTTACATCTATATTTCTCCGATTTTGTTAATTATATCTTTCTCTTTTGACATGATGCTGGCATGAATGTTCTAAACAATTGCCATAAATAAAAAAATAAAAAAATTTCATTAGGGGAAATAAGAACTCAACAAATTCTAATTGAAAAGAGCAATAATATTTGAAGAAAATGTAATACTTAATTGAAAAATAAAAATAAAGGCTCTATAAATTAAGCCAATTATAATTAAAATAGTTTACGCATTATACGTAATAGTACATTTTTCACGCGTTTCATATTATTTTGATAAATATTGATGGAGCAAAATAGTTACGACTGGGAAATTTAAGCGGATTTAGAACAGTTATAGTTAGTAATTATTTATTCTCAATTTTACTGAAGAAGAATAATATATTACAAAAAGCCTGTCACTTAAAACATAAAATTAGTGCTCGATATCTCGTTTCGGTTAACACATTTTTCACACAACTGTACATGCGCGAACAGTCTACGTGCCTACCTTCCAAGCGGCATTGATCCGTCGGCCGTACGAGTACTGTACAGGTAGCTGTATTATTGCGCAACCAATTAATGTGCGGCCTGTATTGTACGCCCCGTATTGCACAGCCCATCAATTCGAAGCCATGTACAAGGATTCCGGATTGTACATTCCTGGCTATGCATTGTCATCCCGTACCGTTTTTGCTCAGGCCGGATTGTACGACCTGTTTTGCACAGCCAAATATACCGAGTCCATGTATACACGGAATACGGGCTGTACAATACGGGTTGTGCAATACTTGTCTGTGCATTCCAGTAGTCGTACATTACTGCCTCCCGTAGTCGCGACTTGTCAAACTTCGTGATATTCTATGGCTCGCGATCGACAAGAGAAAAACAATTGAATGTCCATGAACAGTATAGTCACCGCGTTACCAACCGAGTCGTGCTGCCATAAATAATTTAACTATGTCTATCTCGCTCGCACTTGTGGGTCTTATGGAGCCGCATAGTGATGTACGTAAGATGGTTATAGTATAGGCGCATATCGATAAGAATAAAATCAGATAGAAACATAGTACATAGTATTGTGGCCCTGAAAAGGGCTGTTTGTAATGAATGTTAAATAAATAACGTTTATTCTTCCTCATCGGAATCTTCGTCCTCTGTATCATCCTGTAGATCGATTATGAATGGTGCTTGATCTCTTATAATGGCTTTCTTTATGTTAGTGTCAGGCATGCCTCAAATATAGTGCGTTCGAATAGATCACTTCTGATCGTTTTTGGCGAAAATAACGCTAAAAACGCTCACAAGGGGCGTTCGAATGGGGAATCTGTGGGTGAAAATGTCGTTCATGCCTCTTTTTGTTCAGCGTTCGGAAAGCTAAAAAAGAGGAGCATTCGACCCTCATTAGCACTCGCTTATCGCTAGCTTCTGATTCGTCGTTCGTAAAGCTCAAAAACGTTATTTTTCCACTTTTGCCACTTTCGCCCATACCCTATTCGAACGCTCAACTGAGCATAAGACCTAAAATCGCATGATTATGCTGTCAAATACATAGCTGTCAGATAACGATCACAAACAACCATGCTCCGGACGTGGGTCAAATTTGCACTTTTTGGTGGCAAACATGACTTTTTTTGGCTTTCCGAACGCCGAACAAATAGAGCCCTAAGCGACATTTTCACCCACAGGTTCCCAATTTGAACACCCTTTTGACCGTTTTTAGCGATATTTTGGCCAACTTAGGGGCTATTCGAACGCACTATTAGGCTAATATAACGTTTCATTTCACGCATTTCAATTATTAAATCTACATACTAGGAACAAAATTTAAGCATTTAGGTATATTTTGTTCATATAGTTTGTAGATTCGTTGATTTTATTTGTAAGGTTGTCAATATTAGTTTTTTATTAGGTATTTTGGAATGACACCTGGACTAAAGTTAGTTTGTCAAATTGTATACAATATTCAGTTTAAAACACATACTTAACGAAGTAACGATAGTACTGTTAGTAGCTCTACCATGAGCTGGCACCATAAATGTCATCTATCTATCTTGATCTATCGACTACGTAAGCTTTTGATTTGCGTAGTCGCTGTCAGTTTTAGTTCTACAATTGACCGCAAGGTGGCACTGTTTTTTTTTTCATACATTTTATGCGACAGTCGATACCAAGCATCGATTGGTGTCAATGGTTTAAACTCATGGTAGAGCTACAGGATTCCGTTATTAGGAAACTGAATGGTATGAGCTAGATGTTTGTTACAAGAAAATAACGGGACATTTATTTCGATACAATTTATTAATCTAATCCAGCCTTTACGCACTACAAAAAAAAGCATTAGTAACTTCTCTCATAAATAAAAATAAAAACCTAACCATTGCATCAAAAACATGTCAGTCGTAGTAAATTCGCCTTGTAGTCCGTCAGCCGTATAGTCGAAAAGTTGTAATTATTATAAGCTTGTTCATTTGTTTTCTTGTAACGGAAACCATGCTTGACAAGCTTCGGTGGCGATTTCACACAAAGCCGTGAAAGTTTTACCTCTGGAATCGTAATCTGAAAATATAAATGAACCGGTTTTACTTAAGTGTTACAATATAATTGTGGTTTGAATCCTTAGAATTAAAAAATATATCAATGTAGAGTAGTCCCACAATGTTGAGAACACAACAAACTTCCTTAACGACTAGTTTGCCCGCGCCACAAAACTGCAAGGATTTTTGAGGTCCAAAGTGTCGGCGCAACAATTGTTGCAAGTAAGTGTCACGCGCGTTTTTCTTTTGTTTATTTTTTAAAGTCATCCCAATGTTTAACCATAGAGTTTAATTCTTTAGAGTAATATATTTTCTTTCTATGGCAACACTACACACGGACATGTTCTATCTGTAAACTTTAAAAAAAAAATATAATCAATGTTTACATTTTCAAATATTTGAATGTAATTAGATAGATATGTGTTTTTACTATTTAATTACCGCAAAAAATCTATAGGTATTAATGTAAAATTTTTAAATTGCAATTTTTTTCCACATCAATTCTGATTTTTTCGGCTACGTCAAGTTCGTCCTCGTGTAACATAACATTTTACTAATATATTTGACATGAATGTTTATGTATCAGATTTCTTGGTTATTCAACTATCTCTGACAAAAATTTCGTCTCTTAACTCGCTATAGGTATGGCACAAGAGCCATTTATTCCCAACTTGGCGCAAACTTTTGACGCGGGCGCAGGTCGTAACACTCGGGAGCAATCACGAGGGCGCCACAGGGCTCCTTAGGCAAGTTAGTCGTTAAATGAGTAGATAGTTAAGTAAGTACCTGCATCATTTACGTATAAAGAGCTCGATAATCGCCAAAACTACAGTAGTGTATACTACAAGGTACTTTGTACTTTGAGTGTTATACAGTTTATAAACTAAAGTTTCTACAACGTTCAGCTAAATTGTAAAATCTCGAAATTTAATAGAGTTGAGTTTTGACAACGTCTTAAATATGCGACTATAGTGTAACAATATATCTTGGTATTTTACGTAAATAGTATTTATGATCCTAAGTGATGGTTTGTCACTATGATCACATGAACATACCAGTGGGTCCTCTCTTTCCGAACATGATGCCGTTCATTGGTGCGTTTTTGTAATTGGCTTCTGTGACGTCGGCAAGTGAAAGCAGTAACACAAGCACGCAGGCCACGAGGATGGTGAGTCGAAACATGACACAAGACATCTGAAAGAAGAAGAAAAACCTGTATGATGTTTACAGTAGTTTTCCGAACTATATTATTATTTAAAAAAATATAAAAGTAGCCTTGCAAAGTAGCTACTTTGCAAGGCTACTTTTATATTTTTTTGAATATGATTTTTGAATTATATATATATATATATATATATATATATAGCTCATAAAACCTAAACTCTCAAATATTCTCATTCAGTAGTTCAGCATATTTTATAATGTCATCTTCTACTCAAATAAAATGTATCATACAATGCGAGTCATTTTACGCAGAATTTTATTTTAACTGTTGTATTTTATTAGTTTAACATTATACGACCTACAAAAATACATGATGTAAAAAGAATTATTAAAGTGCTACTAAATAAGATGATGTTAATAAATTAACAATAATAATATTTATTTCACAAAACAATTAAAGTAAGTACAATAACAAATCCATGCTACATTGTGATTCCAATGGCTTGTAAATTAATAGACATAAAATAAATACCAATCAAACATTCCTCTATAAAATAATAAAATGTGTAACAGTAACAAAGAACTGAACTCCGAACGAATAACTTATGTTGATCAAAATACTTATATGAAACGTGATAAAAATACCTTGAGTTTACTCTTGTTTTATTTCTTGTTGGTAACTCCGATGATGCCAGCCAACTGATGCCAAGGAAGGATCTACCCGCCATTTTATACCGCAAAATCAGGTCATATCGTATATCCACATCAATCCACCCTCAATTATTGGATTATTGGAAACTGACCACAGGGACTCCTGGGATTATAACTTTGTTAGTGCATAAGATTAATAGCAGATGGTCTCTCTCAGCACTTTGATTGAGTTTGCTTGCCATATAGGATTTACTAGGCGTTTGCTCTCTTAATGTACTTAGCATATTGAAGAGTTTGTAAGTTATGTGAACATACATATTAATCTGTAAATATAATTGCTATTGTAAGCGGTTAGTCTATAACCGATCAATAATAGGTGTAGGTATTATTATCTTGGGCCCAAGCCACACATAAATGGCGTCGGGACCATTCAAATTTCATACAAAATGCATAGAAATAAAGCGCAATTTAGAAAACACAATATTTCGTTGCTCGGACGTGGTTATGACACGCCATTTTGTGTTCTAAATTGCGCCTATATTTCCATGCATTTTGTATGAAATTTTAATGGTAGGTATAGGAAGCCGCCCGTGCCGTGTTTGCGCTCGACGCCATTTATGTGTGGCCTGCGCCTTGATTGTTGTGTCCTGATGTGATGTCATATAATGGGTTCAGACTGAAAATAAGTAACTCTTGGTCTAAGATCTTATGATTTTAGTTGAATGGTCTGTGTCGAGAAATAAATACATATATCTGACATTACTCAACATTGCAAAATGTTTTGTGTTCGTCATAACAACTTAGCGTCTACCACAAGACAATGTGTCAATCACAAATCAGATGACTCACTAGAGACACTACCCGCCTTATTAAAAAACTTAAGACTAAACATACCTACACGTTTTCAATACATACCTGGGTTGTTGACCCTATATTATTATGTGTTTTTAATGTATATTAAATTATTTAGGACACCGAAATACACATCTAGCATATTTTTATAATTTTTTAAAGAACTAAATAAACGATGTTTTTTTAACTTTTTAAATTGGTGCAAAAACATTATTCAATGGCGGCCTATACGTCGTATGACGTCACTAGGGTAAGAACAAATAGTGTTGTGATTATAATACGTTTTGCTTGCTTGGAATTTGCTTGCTTGAACATGGAGATGGCGGGAAAAACCAACAATAATTATTGTATCTTTTGTGTTTATTCTCATGTTTTGACGTGTAATAGTGGTGGATTATCAACCGTTGATGTTCACAATGGTGTACGTTAAGTGAATAAAATCATGAAACATTCATTTTATTTATTGTTTTCGTCAATCGTGTTAGCGAGATGTAGTAATGCATCCACGTGACTTATACAAAACAGTAATTAAATGACTGACTTATTTCTTAGAGCAGACTCTAACTAAAGAGTAGAAAAAAATATTTATAGGTAACCCTGCAGTTACAAAAATGAACCTAAATATTAGCCGCATAATTTACTCTATGTAAAGTCTTCCACCTCAAAAAGAAAAATGAACCCTTATCGGATCACTTTGTTGTCCGTCTGTCTGAATGTCATGATTTTTTTCACTCATAAAAAAGAAAAAATCTGAAATCTGAATATTATTATAAACTTAGGTATTTAATATAAAAAAAATGTATAACAAACTTATTATTTGCGGTTGCGGCAA
This sequence comes from Selenia dentaria, assembly GCA_917880725.1. NCBI lineage: Eukaryota > Metazoa > Arthropoda > Insecta > Lepidoptera > Geometridae > Selenia > Selenia dentaria. The sequence goes on from OU862902.1 coordinate 5,669,687, forward strand.
TATCCGTGTTTATGGATCGACAATTTGTCATTTATTGACCTAGTATATATTTAGTTTTAAAGCCATAATATTAGATGCGTTCTTCACTCACTTACTTGATTGTTAATTTGTTGATAAGGCACTGCACTATCATGTTTTTGGCATTATGACATCACTTCCGCAGCTACTTCCGTTTGAGATCACGTGACTTCACATTTTGTTTATTCAAAATAAAGAGTTATTTGCTCAAACCACTATTAGATTAACCTTATATTGTAATTTATTTTTGACTGTGTCAACTACCCTATTAGACTACAGTACCTCTACCATGAGTTGGCAACATATGTCATCTATAGTCGATACTCGATCTCGCCTACCTATTAAGCTTGTGATTGGCGTACTCGCTGTCAATTTTAGTTCTACAATTGACCGCGAGATGGTACTGTTCTTTTTTTTATAAATTTTTTCGGGGCAGTCGATATCGAGCATCGATTGGTGTCAATGTTGTAAACTAGTGGTAGACCTACTGCTAGTCTCAGTTGGAGCGTTGGTGACTACATTTACAGAGAGAGAAGTAGTGCTACTGTGTAATTTGACGTGATGTGACATTGCTGAGTAAAATAATTGAGAGTGAAGAAAGTCTGGGAGTGGTGAGCTCAGTGAAATATCACGGACAATTTTGAATAACGGGGTTAAACGGGAAATCACGAACCTAAAGTACTGGCATAGGTACTGTGTGTAGTTAACAACACACATTGCATTTCCCGGCCAAATATGACGACTGGAGAGTCTACGGATGTGTATAGGTTTGATGCTTACCATCAGCCAAAGGATTCGTGTTGTCACAAAGTGAGTAGGTATATAATGTAAATATGCACCTTTAGGTACCAAAGCTGCTTTTACAGTAAATATTTCTCATACAGTGATACTGGCATAAGAATTTTTTTTCAAGGTATATGATTTCTGGGTGTGAACAAGGAGTCAGGGTTGAACCGCACTGATGCTGAAATCATTATACGACCAAAATAATAAATTGTGCATTTGGCGTCTTTACGTATCTTAGTAATCAATCTAATTAAATCTAAAATGTATTTTTAGGTACCGTAAAACGGGGTGAATAAAATCGCGGGGGTTAATAGATAGAAAACTAAAAAAGTTTTTCTACAGACTATAGCCATACATTTTGAAAGAAAATAGTTCCGAAATTTTTATTTTTTTAAACAGCAGTATTGATTTTTCTTGAAATAGCAACACTGGATTGACGTGAGGTTTGGCTAACATAATAAAAAAAGATCTTGAAGTGAGTCCCTTGAATGTAGGTTAAACGAGGTCTTGTAAAGTTTATTATTTTCATTATGAAAGGAAGTGATTCATGTCATCACAAGTTGTTAACGTATTCGTTGGTTCCTTGTGACCCGGATTAATTAAAATATAAGTGCGTTTGAGATGTAAATTTCGAACTATTTGTAAAATTGTAAACCAAGTCATTTTTTATTTGTGATTGAGGTTAATAGACACGAGAAAGGGGCGAATAGATACGTAGTAAGGGGTCAATAGATACGTAGTATGGGTTCAATAGACACGTGAAAGGGTTCAATAGATACGAGTAGGAGGTGATTAGAAAAATATGTTTTAGGGCTGTTACCTATTGAAATGTTTTTTTTAATTGTTAGAAAAATCTATAATTCTTGGAAGTTGATGATTCGGAGACGATGTTGATATCTATAAGTACCTACTGTTTAAAAATTTAGGTCTATGTACCTGTAATATGTATATCTAGATTAATGCCCTAACGAGCTAATTAGGTATTTATAAATTATAAACTTCTAAGTCAGGATGTAAATCCTGATATATGTACAATGTTACTAATTATGGAGATAAATAAATATTATATACACACATAAATATAACATAAATATTTTCTTCTGTTATAAGTAAAAAATATGCCACGTGTTTATGAACCTGGTCCTAGGGGGATAAGTATAGAAAGTACGATAAAAACATCATAAACGAAACAGTTGCCGTGTATGCGAATGGCAAATTCTCGTTAAAGGCCATAGCTGAGAAATATAACATCGATAAATCTGTAGTTTTTTTTTCCTTTTTGGTTCGGTTATGTTCATTGTTATATTATGTAACATTTACTACTTACCTATTTTTCGCACTTACGTTAGGTAGGTACCTGCTTACTTAGGCCACTTAAGCTTTAGATATTGCCAACCCTAGCATTTTTTTCTAATCACCCCATACCTCGTGTCTGTTGAACCCATGTGCGGGTCAATAGAAACAAACCATATTTTTTCATATTGTGCCTTAAATAAGGAATTATTGCCACTTTAGATGACTAAAAACTATTAAAACAGCTAAGAGACATAATATAAGCACAGCATAATGTTCTCATGACTATTGAAAACATCTATAAAAATGAAGTCATAGTTCAAAATTGTGTCTATTCACCCCGTTTTACGGTAACGGGTAAATTAAAACGCCTTTAGGTAAGTAATTGATACGAATACGGATAAATTATCTTTATAAAATTCAGCATGTCACATACAGCCGTTCAAAAATATATAGATAGGTACATACAAAACCGAGAAGAATGGGCAAAATATTCGAAGTATTTTTTTTTTCAAATATTATATTTACAACTGTAATATTTTTATGACAATTTTATTAACTAACACTGGTGACAAGTGTTCACTTTGCAGAGGTGGTGTAGGTGAGCACTCCAAACACCTTTGTCTTGTAAAGAATGTACCTACTAATGAACTTAGGAACGACATAACGTTTTTATATTCAATAAAACGTTTAGTGCTAATTAGAATTTTCTATAAAGAATAGTTCTGTTATGTCTTGAAGGATTATAAAAAACAATTAAATATTTTTTCTTCTCACTTCCTCGGAAAGAGGCAAAAGTCCAATTTATCTGCTACCGTATAAAGTTATTGGAAATTTGAAAGTGACGAGGTATGAAGTATTTAAAAATATTATGTAGAGGTATTTAAAAACACTAAACAAAAAAAATTACGTACAGTCGAACATATACCTATCCTCTTTTTTTTGAAGTCGATTTTAATATAGAAATGATTATATTGCCAAACTGTGTGTAGAGTTCCTTCAACCAGTACGTACCTACTTTAAAATACGATATTTACACATTTTTCTAAAAATACCAGCTTGTTCAAGAATAAATACGTCATTGTTGTATGATACCATATTATTTCAAAATTAACCCTTCATATACAGTGATAATTAAAACAAAAGATTTATGAATGAAACGCACGTAAATGTACGTCAAACGTACTCAAAGGATTACCCAAACACATTGCAGTTCCTGGAAAAGTAGGTTGATTTCTGCGAAATCTATTGTATTATTGGCCAAATATGGCAAATCACGAGTCAACGGGTTAATAAGTATGTATGTAGGTCAAAGATTACGATTACCTCTTTTTATATATTATATCATTGATGTAGGTACATAAGATTATTATTATTCAAATAATATCCTTAAAATAAGTACACGTAAGTTATTAATTTATCACAGTGACTTTTAGAAGACTAACTGTGACTGTGAATTCCACAATCTAAAAATAACGTTAAAGTTACTATCAGATCAATATACTTAGTTAATACTGAGGTGTAACTATTGATTTCACGGTAATCTTAACGTTAAGGTGGTGCAACTCACCTTTAGAGTAAGCATTAGAAACGGGTGTACCGTGTATACATATTACTTTTTGTTTGTGTTCCTCCTCCTGTCTCCAGCAATTATTTGGGCATATTATTATAAATAATTGGACCCATACCCAATGTACTTTTTTCCATGACAAGCCGTAAAAATATTATTTTTTGACGACTCTTAATCTGTCCGAATTAGCAAGCCTCATTCGGGGCAAGTTTCATTCATAAATCTATTGTTATTTTTTGTCCTGATGCGGATAGATTAAGGAACTGAAACTTACCTACCTAAAATCATAACAACGTAGTTTCATATACAACACGTACTAATAAAACAACGTCAAGTAATAGGTATATAATCAAATTTCTTTGCTTTATTAATTTTACTCTCATAGGTTCCTATCTTATTATTTTCACGACAATATCCTGCAAATCGTATCAAATCTCTATTAACTTCACGTAATGAGAATCAATACTCCAGAGAGCCTAGCTGTGCTTGCAACACGCCTGCTCCTTTCAGCGTTATACATGCTGTTTCAGAAAACCAATGTTTAAAATATTCGCTGACAAAGGCACGAATAATTTGTGAAGAGTCATTCGTATCTTAAACGTAAACAATAGACAATGGCAATAAATAATGGTAACCTGATGAATACTGAATACTGATATACAAGAAATCATGAAAAATGACAGTGTTCCAATTGCAGGTTTTGTCCTGAAACCGTTAATATAATGTATAATAAAAAGTAAAATAACAAAAAGTTTCTTATTAAAAATTCGTGTCACGATTTCAGTGGTCGTAGGTGCTCCTCTGAAATGGCTCGATCGATTTTTATGAATTTATTTAGTATGTATTTTTTGAAGGTTATTAGGTTTGTATTGTTTGATTAGGTTGTAAAGTACTTTTCATCATCATCCATCTGCAGCTGTTATGAGCAGACGAAACTACCCTCTTCCGTTCGCGTTTCTTGCGTTCCATTTTATAATAAACTAGCTGTGCCTCGCAGTTACACCCGCCTGGTGATGGATGATGATAATAATTATGAAAAGTCTACTAAACCAGTTAATCCAGCGCACCAAATTTCGTCAAAATTGGTCCAGTGAGCGTTAAGAAGTAACAAACATATCAACACACTCATAGACTGTTGCCTTTATAATATTAGTGTGATGTATTCATGACTTATAATATTAGTGTGATACATTGTAAATATCCCGTTTCTAGTGTTAATTATTGCATTAGTGACCATGTCATTTTATAAACTTAAATTTTTAGGTGGCATATTTTAGTTTTGTCGATGCTGGTAAGTAATGCAGAAATATTATGTATATCACGGTTTTGGGATGATTCTGTTTCTGATATATATTTACTTGGTCGTAGTGATGATATTATAGTAAGTACGATACATTACTGGCAGTCGATTGTTATAATGTAGTAGGTATCTAATAAAATTGATTTTAAAGGATATAGCCATAAGAAATATTTTGACGGAATTTAAATAAACGGTATTGTATTGACTGTAACTTGGCATAAAATTGATGACATTTGAAATATATCATTAACAGAATTTCAAAGCATTGTTTCTTAATTTCATTGATTTTACTCCGTGTGGAGCCAAAGAAAATTCACGCCACCGTCCTAGTCGTAAGGAAACCCGACTTGCCAGGTGGTAGATCTCTTATGCAATAGGCTGTTTGGTTCGTACCACTGCAGTACCAGATATTCTGTTAAAACCAATAGTGCACTTTGAAAGGTGTAAGGTAAGGTAAGGTAAGGTAAGGTAATACAAGACAAGGGGAACCCAAAACCTTGTCTTGGGGTGTCGATTGCATTGCCACGCAAAACTTAGTTTATTTCTTTGAGCTTTGGGTGGTGCTGTCCCTTCAAGACTCATCAGTCGATAATTTAACAAGTACAATTTGAAAATTTTAATACCGACTTCCATTCTATTCAGTTATAGGAATGTTTTTCAAAACCTACTGCATCGAATTTGATGAAATTTAAATGGGACCACACGGGAAGAACCAGCTTTCAAACAAAAAATAATTTTGAGAATTGGTTCACCCAGTCGAAAGATATGAGGTAACAAACAAAAAAAACACATACAGGCGAATTTAGTACCTCCTCCTTTTTTTGGAAGTTGTAGAAAAAAACTATATTACTATAAAAAAAAATCATTGTGACAAAAGTATTAAATTAAATAATTTGAGTTTGTCAAAACGTAAAGCAACATTTTGTTTATTCATGGTTCTTCCGTACATTCGCTCATTCCTGTATAGGACAGTTATATACTCTTTGGACTCGCTATTGGCCGTATTTAGCCAATAACGTAATAGAACATTCTAACATACCTAACTACGCTTAAAAGAAATGCAACACGAATTGCTTAAAACCCCATCACCTAACCCAAAAGGTATTTATTTGGTTTTGGAACAGACTGTATGAACAGACTATATATTATACCTACACTACAGGCACTACGGAGAACTAATTATTCTCTTGTATAAAAGGGGTGGAAAAATTACAAACGACATCAGTTCTGCCTTGGGCTTTGACAAGTGACAAGTAAGGCTTTCAAAACTTTTCTTGTAGTTATATAGTAAGTTTCAATCATAAATGGTGTTTTAATATTTATATTTTTTTTAATCGATATACTAACCGGTCCTTATTTTAAGAATAACTTCCAATATTAAGCCACATTTTCTGCAGACTCTACGGTATATCAACTTGTTATTGTATACAATATTACGGATATATTGTTTACTATAGAGCTGGCCCCCTGAAAAGTCCAATACGATTGAAAAACAACGTTATTAACATTGAATCAACAAGATACTTATCGGGAGAAAGACGTTGCGTTTGATATTTTATAATTATATACCTAATGTGTTTTTAATTTTTTTCTAAATAACACTAACCGCAGATGGATAAATTATGAAAATAAAACTAGTGTTTTCTACAACCACTAAGGCTAACAAGTAATACTGTTTATCTACACTAATGTTGTAACATTCTAATTATGTTTCCAATACTTGACTTATAATTACTACTGTTATAGAACAGACAACAAAACACTCAATTTAAGCAATTTCACATGATGGTATAATATCCACATCGATATCGTAAAATCTCATTATAACATCAATAAAACGCGACCAATTAACGTGGCGAGCCTTATGTCAAAATCCTCATACAAGTTGTATAAAATTTTGATATTAGGCTGGCTTTTGAAAACAGTTGGGTTATACGTGAAAACTTCGTCGAAACTACTAAACTTACATACACAAAACTCTTTGGTAAGATCTTGTGCCAATTAAATAAAAAAAGAACAGCGCGCGCTCGCTCCTGATTGGCCCTGCGCGCGCAGCTGCATTTTAATGGCGGCAAGTTCACTGTGAGAATAAATACGCGTGAATTTAATGTTTGTTTTGTTTTTAAAATACAAATTAAAAGTTAAAAATGGATAGCGACGATGATATTTGTACACCTCCGGATATTCTAGAATTGGCAACAAAAGTAACTCACAATCTTTTGCCAGAAAAATCTAGAAAATTATATGAAAAAGAATATAATAACTTTTTGGCATGGAAGACCGAAAAGAAAACTACATCATTTTCTGAAAATGTCATTCTTGCGTATCTCAAAGACCTCTCCGACAAATTCAAACCATCTTCTATGTGGGCTAAATATTCTATGCTCAAGTCCACACTGAGTATCTACAACAATATTGATATCACGAAGTATTCAAAGGTCATAGCGTTCCTGAAACGCAGTTCAGAAGGACACAAGGAAAAAAGTCCTTGACGTTTACATCAGGTCAAATAAAGATGTTCCTGGAAGATTCACCAGATATTTTGTATCTTTTTGAAAAGGTAAGTGTATTTTAGTTCTGTTATTTAATCTACCTAGTACTTACGTACTACACACGCAAGTTATCTAGACACTCCGTTTAAGCGCTTTGTGTATAAATTTGGTAGTAGGTACCTACACTTTACTACTTCATAAATCATAGTTTTTGCCTTGGCTATGTACCTCAAGCTTATTATATCGTTTATTGTTACAGGTTGCACTAATCTTCGGCATAATGGGGGCATGCCGAAGGCAAGAGCTATACAACATCCAGTTCGATGAAGTCTCTAACATAGACGACAGTACAATCATGGTGAAGGTTTCGAAAACAAAAACGAAAATAGATCGTTCTTTCGTTGTGACGGGCAACTGCTATGCCGTATGTAAAAAATACATGGAACTTCGACCCACCCCCTGTCGAAACCCTGCCTTTTTCTTGAGCTATAGATCGGGGAAGTTCGTCGATCAAAGAATTGGTATTAATAAATTTGGTGCTCTGGGAAAAACTATCGCAAGTTTTTTGAATCTGCCTAACCCAGCGTTGTACAAGGGGCATTGCTTCCGGCGCACCTCGGCGACCCTTCTCATAGATAGCGGTGGTGATTTGACCGCACTGAAACGACACGGGGGGTGGAAGTCTTCTACTGTGGCTGAAAGCTACATTGATGAGTCTTTAATGAATAAAATTCAAGTCTCAAATACGATCTTGAACAGTATAGAAAACAAGACGAATGAAGTAATTATAAATATTCCGACTCCGTCTACGAGCTCTACTGCTTGCCCCGCGACCGCTACAGCTGCTGGATCAATAATTAACATTAACTTTCAAAATTGTACCATCCAAAATTTGAACAATTATTATAAATAAACTATTGTCAGCTTTTACTCTTGTTGTTTGATTAATTGCATTAGTGAAGATAAACTAGTGTATGCAACTGCATATAACACGGGTATTATATGACAGTTGCATAAACTACTATTTTAAACTATCATGTTCACAAACATTAGAAATATTCAAATTATCAACGGGATAGTTACCATGTATATGAGTTTCCGAATATTTCGTCCGTGAGTTCATCCGTGATCATGGCGCTTGCAACAGTGCCGAAATATCGGAAACTCATAGAAAATATACATGGTTGCATCCCGTTGATAATTTGAATATTTCTAAGTATTACCGTGCCGACTAATATATCGTACAAAATTGATATCTATCATTTATTTCCAGAAAACAGAACAATGCGTTTCATCATCCCTTTCTGTCTCATCATCGTGGTCATGTGCATGTTGGAGATGACTGAGGCAACTTTCAGAAAACCACCATTCAATGGGTCCATCTTTGGCAAACGGGGCAATGTTGGTAAGCAGTTATATGTACTCATAGATAAGTAACATTGAAGTAAGATAAAAATAAACTAATGCAAATATTACTGTCATTTACAATTTCACTTTTGTCCAGCAACTAGAAACAAATATAATCTATAATATTTAAAAAAATCAGGCCAAATAAGAGTTGTAAACACGCACTGACGGTTCCGTACATTAAGAAAGTATGTAACATTAGTGCTCTAACTAAATGCAAACTAGGTTAAAAGACAAACATGATATAGACGTTCGATTCTTATTATCGTTGAACACAGACTATTATAGGTATGTACTACGCGTTGAGTTACACATTTGATTTTTTAAAGCTGAAAGAAACCGTAGACTAGTTACCGTAGAATATTTGATATAATCAACTTGATAACTCTACAAGTTTGGTCATTGTTGTTCTGCTGTTCATCTTAAAAAGCTTAGAATTAAGAATTCATCCATCTGTGAGTGTGGTTTAGATGATGAAAACCTTAACCATATTTTCTTTTCTTGTCCTCGGTTTAATCATGATGTTATGTATACTACACTAATTCATTATAAATTTTCATTACCTGTTCTTAAAGACAATATCCTGTGTAATATAAATCCTGTCACTATCAATTTATTATCATCCTTCATTTTTCAAAATGATATTAAACTTTAGTGGTTATTTTCTGTTGTCGCTAGGATTTTCTTTTACTAGTTTCATTCATTTTGTCATTAGTCCATTGTACCTAGATCTCATTTTAGATGTAGTTAATAAGATACTTTCTTTTGTTCCAGATTATTAATTCTAAATTTTGCCGTTTATTTTTGTACTTATATCTCATCTGACATGTCGTTGGCAAAGTTTTTTCAAACAGTTTGCCATTAAATAAATAAAATAACTCAACACAAGTTCCTGAAAACAGGCTGTCTGACTAACAGACAGACGGACCGACAGACTGACAGACGGTTAACATAACAAACATATGGGTTCTATGAACCTTAAAGATATGGAGTTAATAATTTACATTATAATATTATGAATTTTTCATTAGCGCGTGCATACAGAAACAACATTTTGCAAATTTTAGAACGAAGGATTACATCTTTGGTTTCTAACACGGATAGTCAAAAGAAATGATGCGGGTACGAATTCCAACTGAGGATATAATTGGTTACTTTATAAGTAATAAAAAGTAGTTATTCAAAATCCATATTTTTGTATGTATATTTTTTTACTTACAGAATACGACTCTACTGGCAGAGCGCTTTCTGTGCTGTGCGAAATTGCCGCCGAAACCTGCCAGGCGTGGTATCAAGCTGTAGAGAGCAAATAGAGGAAGTTTTCAAGTTTTTTTTTTGTTAAAATGTAAACAATGTTAATGTAATAATCATGTAATTTATAAACTGTAATAAAATTGCTATGGCATAACTGACATTGATATTATTTTCCTATTTCATAATTTCCAACGAGAGCAGTAATTATCACACTAATAATCCCAACTACTTAATATTATAAATGTGAGAATGTTTGTTTACGCTTTCACGCCTAACAGGTGAATGGATCATAATGCATTTTGGCCAGCCACGAGATAGATCATATCTCAGGAAAGAACATCCCAGGTAGCAGACCGATGACGTAAGACGAAAAGTGACGTTGCACAGACGTCCATTTAAAGTAAATTAAGGTCGGTACGTCTTTGGACACAAATTAGACGTCTTCACTACGTCCTAAAATAGTATAATAATATCATAGAGAGACCTTCTATATGAACACGTCTATATGAAGTCAATAATGCGTCATATCATTAGTGCCTACAAAAATTCCAAATCCTAACGTCGTCTTTCAATTGACCAATGGAAGACATCTAGTTAAAAGACGTCCTTATTAAGTCGTAAAGACGTCATGTTAGTCGAAACCGTAACTCAAAATTTTTGAACTAGATGGCGTGACTAATTTGCAAGGTAATTCTACATCGCGCAAGCGTTTGTCGCATGTGATTCGAGTGTTCTCGCCTAAGCTCGGTTTTGTTAATAAATTCACCCTATGGTTGCAATATTTATACTAAAACATGAAAGTATAAATATATAGAATGCTTATTGAATGACTGAACAAACAGTAATTTGATAAATATTCTAATGGCAAATATTTAAGATGTAGGTCTTAAATTTATTATAAGAATAAATACGCAAAAGATTATATTGTATTTTTTAAATCAATTTTTATATTGCAGATTTATTCGTTTCTTTCTTCAACACCATCCTGAGGGCACAGTACGTCGGAACGACGTCTTTGTAGTATATATCATAGGTCTTCAAGACGTCATCGAAGTCGTCCCCCAGGCGTCTTTTTTCAGACACTGAGGACGTCATAAGGATGTGACATATTGGAGTCATTTTAGGGGTTCTTTAAGGTCAATTTTGGGACGTCAAAAGGTCATATACTGACGTAAATTGGACGCCTTTACGACCAGTTTTTGCTACCTGGGATAGGACACTTTTCATCATCATGCATCACCACACGTGTGAAACCACGGGGCACAGCTATTTACACAAATATAATATAGGCGAAAGTTTGTGAAAAGTGTGTTTTATTTAATGTTTGTAACTTTTTAACGCTCAAACGGCTCTACGAATTTTGTCGAAATTTGTGTGGAGATAGATGAGGTGCTTGATTAACAGATATTATACATTTTATACTACCTGCCCGAAAATGTCCAATATCACGCAATATCAACGTAAAGCATGCAAGTTGTATAAAACTCCCTTTGGGTGTTAAGTGATTTGGATTTGGATCGTTAGTTGTAGGAAAACTCTTAGTACGGAGACAACATACAGAAAAAAATAGAAAAAAAGGCGCGATTGTACTATAGGACAGTGTTGCAAAAATATGAAATATTATTGGCTAAACGTTTTAGCTACATATTTAGCAACTTTTTACTACTGACAAGGTTAAGTAAAATTACAGTCAATTTATAAGTAACTAATATTATTTTTATACCCACTTCCATTTCATAGCATACGATTCAGTTGGTTCAATTAACTGTAGTTTCAGAATGGAGAATAATAAAACACTTATCTACTACACAAAAAACATAAACACAGATAAATTGGAGCAAAAACAAAGACAAAAATAAACTAATAGACAAATAATCGACAATTTCAAAACTTGTGTTGGATGTCCAATATCTTGAAAACGGTTAAGTTTGGGGTACAATATTTTTCAAATCAGTCGGGAATGATGAAAACTACAACCTCCTAACGGATCTAGGTCAACTTAACCTGTAACCCTGTATAATACGTCCATAACCCATTCTAATAATTTTGGACAGCTCCAGCCAGGTTGATAGATCAAGCCCTGGCCAGGGCAAAATATTTTCTGTGAAAGCATAAATGTTTGTTTTGGGGTCTTGGATGGTTGTGGTGAAATGTGGTGTGTGTCCATGCCTCTCGAGACACAGGGAATCCTAGTACGGGGGTGTTAACTTTTATATAAATGCTTTTTTTATTGCCAAAAGTAGGCTGACAAGCAGAGGATAGAATGTACCCACCTGATAAAATTTGGTCAAGAACAAACATTTATAACCTCACTTTTAAATTTCATTTGTATGAAAACTATCCTTCTGGACCTATGTAAATAGGGCGAGTTCTGTGATCGAAACCATATTTACTCCTCATAGGAAGTTAGTGCAAAGTCTGCGTTCCCCTAAGTATAAAATTATATGTTACTTTATGAGCATCCTGGGGTGTCCAAAATCAACTGTAGCTGCGGTTTTCGTATATAAGACAGACAAAGCGAACAGTGTCTCGCCGGATCAGAGAACACATCAAAGCTGTTAAGAACAATGAAAGACACAAATCTGCCATAGCTGAACATCTACTGGACTCATGCCCTAACCACTGGATAGAGTTTCACAAACCACATGTCTTATCCACGGAACGCCACTATGTACCCAGGTTGGTGAAGGAAGCCATCAAAATCACGAAATGTCAAAATTTCAATTGTGGTGATGGGTTTCACCTTGCCAGTGCGTGGAATCGAGTGGTAGGTTGTCTAACGGCCGGTCCCAATAATCTATCTATCGCCGGTTTACCTTACTAGAGTGAGATATTTGACACTATTTGTATGGAAGTTATGTCAAATTTCTATCGGTAGTAAGGAAAACCGTGGAAAGATAGATTATTGGGATCCTCCATAAGAAGGAATAACAATGGTCGAAAATGTGATCAAAATACTACACTCGAGAGCAATGAATCCGGGTCACTTAAAGAATGTTAAAAATCTCGGAAACTAAAAATGATAGGTTAATGCAATAAATTGTATTTAATAGACAATGTAATACTCCTTAAATGAAAGTAAAAAAAATATGAGTCACCATACATTTTATTAACACAAAATTACATAAAGAAAAAAACTGCTGATCTCTCCTTAAAACAAAAATAGGAAACATGAAATTTTTGAACTTTATTACGATTTTCTTGAATTTTAATACTTCGTATTGCCTCCTCGTGCTTCCATTACTGCGTTTACGCGGTTTGGCATGCTGTACACCAAGTTCTTTATACGATTTTGGGGAATATTCTCCCATTCCTCTGTGAGAGCAATTTTGAGCTCACGAAGCGTGATTGGGGGAGGGTTTCGTTGTTTTACGCATCTGCCTAGCTCGTCCCAAGCATGCTCGATCGGGTTGATATCCGGGCTGCGCACTGGCCACTCCATACGAGTAATGTTCATCTCTTGAAGGTAGTCATTCACAATCCTACCTGTATGAGGTCGGGCATTGTCATGCATAAATATAGCATCCTCACCTAAATTGATCATAAATGGACCAACGTGATCATTGAGGATTTCTTCCACATATCTTTCGCTAGTTAAAGAGCCGTTTTCTATGATCACCAGCTCTGTGCGACTTTCAGAAGAAATTCCGGCCCATACAAGTACAGACCCACCACCGTAGGCTACTTTTTCTTCGATGCGTGCTTGCTTGAATCTTTCCCCTGGTCTTCGATACACTCTGTGTCTTCCATCGTACTTGTAGAGCATAAATTTTGATTCGTCGGAGAACATAACTTTTGACCAATCTTCAATACTCCAATTTACGTGGCTCTGGGCATATCTTAGTCTTGAAATACGATGCCCACGCTCCAGTTTAGGGCCGTTTGCAGGTCTAAGGGGTTTTAAGTTAGATTCAGCAAGCCGACGTCTTACTGTCCATGCACTTGGGTTACTTCCTCCGAGGCGTCGAAACTGATTTGTGAGTTCAGTTCCTGTGAGAAAGCGATTTCGAAGCATGGTGTTCACCAAGTATCGGTCTTCTCGTGCTGTGGTACACCTGGTTCTGCCCGTTCCTGGTCTGCGTAGGTTAGAACCAGTTTCTTCGTAACGTCGGAGAACTCTTTGTACTGTTGACAGCGACACACCGACAGTCCTGGCTGTATCGCGCTGACTCCGGCCGGTTTCCAGCATTGTAAGTATTCTGGTGCATTCTTCAGGCGTAAGCGACATAATTTCAGCTTGAATAATGAATATAGAGCACTATCAACATGGTTTATGTACCCACATAAATGACAGATTACAAACAAAAGCAAAACCAAATGCTGTAATTTCGTAGTTCCATCTTCGAAAGTGGCCCTTTTTCAAATTTGATTTTTTTATGATATAACTTTACAATAACTAAGAAGTTTTAATACCTTCATTTAAGGAGTATTACATTGTCTATTAAATACAATTTATTGCATTAACCTAGCATTTTTAGTTTCCGAGATTTTTAGGATTCTTTAAGTGACCCGGATTCATTGCTCTCGAGTGTATTTGCTGTGTTAGTTATGTAGTGTGTATTGCCGAGACTTACAATCGAGTTCGAGTGCCAGTGGTATTCATAGTAAAAGTGTGAAGAAAGAGGGTAGACCGTTTTGTCTAGCTAGTAAGCCAGAATAAGAAAAGTTGGAGTCGAGGTTAAAGCTAACTAGCTTTAACCTGATATGATCTGATTAATCTATGAGCTAGTTTCTAAAGACAAATAATAGTCTTTGTCGAAATCTGTATTTCGGATGACTGTTTTCAAACTTAAAACTGCCACAACTCGGAAACCTATAATAATAATATAAAACATAATTATATATATATATATATATATATATAACAGTCGTGCTACGCTCTATTGGGATCGATCTATCATCACGGATAGGACTATTGTAGCTAATAAGCCTGATATCGTGATAGTAGATCGATCTCAGCGCCGAGCAGTGCTCGTTGACATTACCATTCCGCTTCCAGAACCTCGTCAAAGCCGAGAAGGACAAACTAAGCAAGTACCTTGACTTGGCCCACGAGGTTACCACCATGTGGGATGTTGACTCAACGATCATTGTTCCGATAGTTGTTTCGGCAAACGGCCTTATAGCGAAGAGTCTCGATCAACATCTCAAAAGGCTCTCGCTTGACGGTTAGATCAAGGGTCAGGTACAGAAGGCAGTACTCCTTGACACGGCACGCATCGTCAGGGGGTTGCTCACTCTGCAGCCCTGACCACCGGTAGCTTGGGCCCTGCCCCGCTGCTGGCGGAAAGCTAGGTTTAGGTTTTTATAATAATTTTATGTTATTTCATAAAAATGTTATAAAAATGTAAATTTTAGAAAAGGAAACAAATAATAATAATAATAATATGCTATTCGTAAGGCCCCGAACTGGAAAAGCCCTGGACCAGACGGATTGCACAACTTTTGGATAAAATGGATTCGATGCTCACATGAGTGCTTGGCAATACAGTACCAAGAAGCCCTTCAACATGGTTCCCTCCCCAGTTTCTTGACAACTGGTGTCACCTTTTTGCTCTATAAGTCCGGTAGTACCGCGGAAGCGAAGAACTACAGACCCATCACGTGCTTGCCAACGCTATACAAGCTCCTTACATCTATTCTGCGAACAAAAATTAATTCGCACATTGTTGCGAACAACATTTTGGCTCCTGCTCAGAATGGATGTCGGGTTGGGTCCCGTGGTACTAAAGAGCTCCTCCTCACAGACATGACCATATGTCAACAAGTCCGGCGAAAAAGGGGGGTTCTATCGACTGCCTGGATTGACTATAAGAAGGCCTATGATTCAGTGCCTCATTCATGGCTAGAGAGGGTATTAGAGTTGTATAAAATCAATGCAACTCTGAGATCATTCTTAAGCACATGCATGAGACATTGGACCACAGTCCTTTGTCAACCGGTAGGTCGAGGGAGCGTCCCTAGTTCACAGGACTACATAAGGATTGAACGAGGCATATTCCAGGGCGACAGTCTCAGTCCTTTGTGGTTTTGCCTAGCGTTGAATCCTCTCAGCACTTTGTTGGTGGATTCAAGACTGGGCTACCGACTTCGTAAAGATGGTGAGATAATTTCTCATCTGCTGTATATGGATGATCTCAAGCTGTTTGCACCGAAGCACCAAGACCTGATGAACCTTCTGAAAATTACTGAAACTTTCAGTAGTGCCATCAGGATGGAGTTCGGAGTAGATAAGTGTGCGGTCATGCATGTGCAACGGGGGAAGGTTGTAAATTCTTCAAATTTACAACTTTCTGAGACAATTACTCTCAGATGTCTATCTGAAGTTGAAACCTATAAGTATCTTGGTATGTCACAGTCATTGGGTATCATGGATAGAGACATTAAGCAGACAGTGAAGGAGCGTTTCTTCTACCGCTTAACAAAAGTTCTTAATAGTCTTTTGTCGGGCGGAAACAAGACGCGCGCCTTCAATGGTTGGGTGATGCCCCTACTCATATACTCCTTTGGCATACTAAGATGGACTCAGACCGAACTTGACGCCCTGGATAGGAGGGTCCGTCAAATGCTTACAAAACATCGCATGCTACATCCACGCTCGTCTGTTATGAGGCTGTACATCCCACGGAAAGGGGGAGGTCGTGGCTTCCTCAATGCCAAGAACCTCCATAACTGTGAGGTGTCCAGTCTCAGAGAGTATTTCCGTAACACCGAGTGTGGGATACATCGCGATGTCATAGCAGTTGATAGGAGCCTCACGCCTCTCTCCTTGGCAAACGAGAACTGGCGTAAACCAGTTGTGCTAAGCATCGAAGACCGAAGAGACGTATGGAAGGGCAAAGAGCTGCACGGACGATTCTACAAGGCCCTAACAGGACCTGATGTAGACCAGCTCGCGTCAGTGAACTGGCTACGTTTCGGTGATCTGTTTGGTGAAACCGAGGGTTTTGTCTGTGCAATTGCTGACGAAGTTATCAAGACGAATAACTACCGGAAATATATTCTGAAAGACGGTACGGTCGACATTTGTCGGGCATGCCGCCGTCCTGGAGAGTCACTCAGACATATTATTTCCGGTTGTTCACATCTTGCTAATGGAGAGTACTTGCACAGACATAACCAAGTAGCCAGGATTATTCACCAGCAACTTGCACTTCAATACGGCCTTATTGAGTCTGAGGTGCCGTACTATAAGTACGCACCTACGCCTGTTCTTGAAAACGGTCGTGCTACGCTCTATTGGGATCGATCTATAATCACGGACAGGACTGTTGTTGCTAATAAGCCTGACATCGTGGTGATCGATCGATCTCAGCGCCGGGTAATGCTTGTTGACGTCACCATTCCTCATGATGAGAATCTCGTGAAGGCCGAGAAGGACAAGCTCAGGAAGTACCTTGACTTAGCTCACGAGGTGACCGCCATGTGGGATGTTGACGAGACGATCATTGTTCCGATAGTGGTTTCAGCAAACGGCCTTATAGCAAAAAGCCTCGACCAACATCTTAAGAGGCTCTCGCTAGACGGTTGGATCAAGAGCCAGATACAGAAGGCAGTACTCCTTGACACGGCACGTATTGTCAGGAGGTTCCTCAGTCTCCAGCCCTAACCACCGGTAGTTTGGGTCATGCTCCACTGCCGATGGCAATCTAGGATTAGGTTTTTTATAATGTTTTTATTTTATATAGAAATATTGTAAAAAATGTAATTTTAAGAAAAATAAATAAATAATGTGAATAATAATAATATATATAATAGGTAAACAAGAAAAATATATATATGTATGAGTAAATAAATTTAAACTAAGTACAAAGTTACTAATATAAAATAAATCTACCTATTACAATAAAACTAATTCATCAAAATATTTCTAAATTATATATTTTCTTAGAAACTGGGTCAGAAATGGTTTTTTTTTTTAAAAAGAAATACACAAGTAGCTACAATTTAATCAATTTACACAAAAACAAATATACCCAAAAACATTTGCCTTTAAAATTAATTATTTTAAACAATTCAAATAGATAAGACAAGACCGACCAAAACACTATAGCAGTACGATACCTATACGATTTAACAACGATGTTACCGAACCGACGGACGGAGCAACAAGAGACGCTCTGACATCTGACATCGGCTTATATAGGTTTCCCCCTCCACTGACAGTGTTGCCTCTAACACGGCCTTTCCTGACAGGAGACCGTCCCCGGGCTCCATGTTATCTTCACCGCCGTCAACAATCCAGATCTGTTTCCAAGATTGGTACAGAGGGTGATCAATCCTCTTCGTTCGCAGCAAAGGTGTTTGACTCCGCGTGCCTCTGTACTCCAGAGGGACCTGGCTGTGGCTCGATGTCATCCACAAGTTGGTTCACCTCAGGAGCCTGGTCGACGTCAGGAGCTGATTCATCCCTTTCGTCATCTGCATCTGTAGACAAAAGAGAAGAAAACGAGAGAATCCACTTCATAAGTTCGTTCAGTAATCATAGCTATAGGAAATAGTCACTATTAGCTAAGAACCCATTATTATTGCCTATGCACAATTAGGTTAAAACATCCAAATACATGAACCAACCACTCGGGGCGGGACTTGTCGGAAGATCGCCCCCACGACTCGTCAGAGACCTACGAGTACTTACGTGAGGCATGGCTTTGCGTGTGTGTATCGGTTCACATATAAGCATGCATTAAACCAGTACAGACAATGCTTGCCGGCAAACATGTCCAACGCTACACGAATCGCCACCCATGTGACTTTTCGGAAGCCCTGCTCCAGGACAACTTGACAGATCAAGTTTCCGAGCACACCAGGATAGCGTGTCCGATGCGCTCCAAGACAAACGCTCATCCGGTCCAAAACAAAACGACAATGCCTGCCGACGAACATGTTCCGCGGTACACGAATCTTCACCCAAATGACCTTTCGGCACCCCTGCTCTAGGACAGCTTGACGCATCAAGTATCCGAGCACACTAGGATAGCGTGTCCGATGCGCTCAAAGACAAACGCTCCTCCTAGTTCAACTCAACCTTTGCATACCACAAAATTAGCCCCACGACTAAAAGGGGTTCTTAACACAACATGTAACAGCAATAAAAACCTTATTTGTGAAAATAGATATGAAATAGGTTAGGACTTGAACAGAAAATTATCTAAACAGAATATTCTCACGCATGATAAAATTAAAAACTCACCATTAAAGAAAGCTGAGCACACTTCAGGAGTCCATTCTCCTAGCCACGGAATCATGTATTCTGCGGCCGCCTGGGTCGATTTTCCATACGAGCCAGCCAATAGCTTCAGCTCGTAGCGACCCTGTGGTAGAACCTTCACAACGCGATAAGGTCCACGCATACATGAGTCCAGCTTCCCAGTCGACTGCGCCTGCTTACGAACAAAAACGAAGGAATCCATCTCAAAGATACGACTTGGTTTACCCCTCTCGTTAACATAAGCATCTTGACGAGCTTGATTGGCACGAAGGTGCTCGGATGCTTTCCGACGGCCCATCTCACGAAGCGCTTCCCGGTTCGGGCTTGAAACCTCAATTGCTACGTCGCGTACCAAGCTGCGGATAAGTGATGTGGCAGCTTCAACGCCTATTAGCACTTTCAATGCCGAGTGCTGAGTCGTCCTGTGCTTTGTGATGTTCAGGATCAACTGCAACTTCCACATAATTACCGGCCATCTTTGCTGCCGATAATTGCACTCGATGCGGACCATATTGAGCACGGTGCGGCAATAGCGCTCCACCTGCCCGTTGGATTGGTGCATCTCTGGTGTTATAAGGTGGATGTCGCACCCCAGGCTCTCAATCCAGCTCTGGAATTCAGTGCTTTGGAACATACGCCCTCGGTCGGCAACAACTAACTTAGGGGTTCCAAACAACGATATCATGTTCTCGAAGTGTCTCTTAAGTTCGTCTGTGTCTTGTCGGTACATTGGATACAATAAACAATAGTTCGAAAAAGCATCTACAACTATTAGGACATGACGATACCCATCAGCTTCAGGTAGGGGACCTAATGTGTCTAAGTGGACGGTTTCAAACGGCATGTTTGATTTTTCCCACGAATGAATGGACTGTAAAGGAGCGCGAGGTACTTTTATGTGGGAGAGGCATATTAAGCAATGCGAAATATATTTCTGCGTGAAAGCTCTTAACCCCGGGAACCAAAAGTGTTTTGAAATTAAGTCGAGAGTTTTATCAACTCCGTGGTGATCATGCTCGTCGTGAAAAATGCGCAGAAGGCTAAGTCTATGACCTTTCGGGACGAAGCAGCAGAGTCTGGGATTTTCACCCGTAGGTTCGGACTTGACATAGAGGATGTCGTTTTTGACAATATAACGACTTGAATCCAGCTGCCCATCGGCCAACCTCTGGATAAGAGCCTGAGTTTCCTCATCAGAAGCCTGAGCAATCTGCGCCCAGTTCAGTGGCTTCTGAACCGTGCACACATTGACCGGATTCCGGCTAAGATAGTCAGCATGAGGCAGGAGGCTGCCCTTCCTATAGTCCAGACCGAAATCGAAATCCTGGAGATATACCCACCAGCGGGCCACTCTAGGCAAGAGGTCTTTCTTACGTTGGGTGAGCTTCAACGCGTTACTGTCGGTAACTACCTTAAAGCGCGCACCAACGAGGTAATGCCGGAAATGCTGCAAGGCTTTGACTACCGCGAGAGTCTCAAGCTCGTACGAGTGGTATCTACTCTCGGCCCCCTGAGTCAATCTACTGAAGATAGATACCACTCGTTTGCGACCCCCCTCGTGAACTTGCATAAAAACAGCCCCATAACCGATAGAACTTGCATCCGTATGAATTTCAATTGGCAACAAGGGATCAAAGATTGCGAGTACCGGTTCACTTGTTAAGCAATCAATGATGTACCGACGAGCAGCCCGTTGCTCCGCTCCCCAATGAAAGTTAACTCCTTTTTTAGTAAGTGTCGCAATACAAGAAGCCTTTTGAGCGAAACCAGCTATATACCGCCTAAAATAGCTGGCTAAGCCCATAAACTGTCGTACTTGCTTAACGTTTTTAGGTTCGGGCGAGTCAATCAGAGCCCGAACTTTCTCTTGACTCGGCCTAACCTGACCTTCACTAATTGTTCGGCCCAAGTACTCAATGCTGGTGGCCAGAAACGAGCACTTCTTTAAATTGATGGAGAAACCAGCCGTTGTTAACGCACCGAGCACTTTACGCAGTAGGTCAAGACCCTGGTCGATGCTTTTACTCATGATCAAAATATCATCAATGTAAACGAGGATGTCTCCAGAATCTATGAACTTGCGAAGGGTCTTTGTAATGATACGTTGATAAACTACTGGAGCATTTGCCAAACCGTAAGGCATCTTTAAATAATGATAATGACCTTCCGGTGTGACGAAACCTGTGAGCGGAACTGACTCAGGGTCCAATGGAATCTGATGGAAGCCCGTTGCCATGTCAAGGCTAGTGAAATATTTATTGTGACCTAAACGATCCAAACAATCGTCTATGCGTGGCAACGGGAACCTATCTTTAGTAGTGACCTCATTGAGCTTACGGTAGTCCACACACATTCTGTCTGACCCGTCTTTTTTTTTAACTAACAAGATCGGACTTGCGTAGTCAGACTCGGATTCTTCTATGATTTGTTTATCAAGCAAGTCTTTGATTATGTCGCGGACGCGAATAGTTTCGGCTTGTGAGAGTTGGTACGGTCGATAATACACGGGTGTGTTGGTGTTTAGTTTGATTGACATACACCCCGTGTTGACAGTTAAAGTAGCGGTTCCGGAAATGAAATTCTGTAAAAACTCGTTAATGGTACCTAGCAAGTTGTCTAAATCATCCCCCGCCAGAGGTGTGTTGATTTGAATTGGAACCTCTGAACAGACGTTCATTACCGTTTTTGAATCGTCAATGACTCTTGTAAGTACTTGACGGTCTTTGGTTCGAAGATATTCGACACCTTCCCTATTTAGAACATCCGTGCCTATGATCACCGGTGTGTTCATATACTCGTCAGAAACCACAAACAAATCTACTTCGAGGATCAAGCCGTCAAACTCAATAGATAATGTGACATAAAAGGTACTCTAGATTTCCTGACTACCTAACCCTTTAAGTATCCGTAACGCAGGCGTGCGCGAGCATTTGAAATGCTTGATCAATGATGAGGATATTAACGAGATAGTCGAACCGCTGTCGATCAGGACATCAACGGGTACGTCCTGTATAACCGCCACTACGATGTCCCTGTTGGAACAAACGCGTTGCAAAAATTTACATTGTCCTTGCTAGCAGCTTCCGCACGCTGTTTAGCGAAACAAGTCTCAACCTTGTGTCCCGGTTTCTTACAATAAGAGCACGGCTCGGGCCTGGTTGGTACAAACGCAGGTGGCGGTAAACTGGTCCCTACATTATTAGGCGCACTTCCTGACGATTGTTCAAATCTAGGTTTCTTACCACACGAAACCTGTCTATGCCCTAACTGACCACAAGAGTAGCACCTAATATCACTAAGGCTACGTTTACGTGACCCTTCTATACTACGTGTACCCGTCGTCATGTTTCGTAAATCAGAACGTGAGGGTGCAGCCTTTGACACGCTACTTGAACTCGGCTTAACATAGATCGAGAAAAATTCTACTAGATCGTTTGGCAACAATTTGGCGTTAGTTGCTGAAGCTTTAATATTCGGATCGGTGATGCCACGAATTATTATTGCCGAGATGAGCTCATCGCTCAGTCCCCGCACCATGCGTAAGCGAAGCAAAGAGCGACGCACGTATTCCGCGTAAGTTGGATAATTATCAGAGTTCTTCATCATGGCATCAAATAGTATACCCGCGAAGTCTGGTACCTTCGGACATAAAGGTCTGAATTCTCGCTTGAAGTTGGTCCAGCTACGATCACTGGACACCCATTCGTCAAGCCACGACTTCGCGTCCCCTTTCAAACAGTTTCCTACACGCGACAAACATTCGAAGTCACTCCAACCATTTAACTCTTTCGCGCGATCCACTTCCACACACCAGTCGTCAATATTATGCAAATTCGGGTCAAAATTCGAGATATAATAATGCTGGGACGATTTGCCTACCGCACTAATGGAACGAATTGCATTTGCAATACTATCCGCCATAGTAACTTGTTTTAGATCCGATGGTCTGACCGAGTCTCCAGCCATGCGCCTTGGTGACCGTGACGGTGGTGTTCTCGAGCGAGAACGCGAGCTGCGACGACGGTCGCGTTTGCGAGTTGCGGGTGCAGGCGAAAGCGAAATCGAACGTCGCCTCAATGGCGACAACTGACGCATACTGCGAGAATCGCGGCGATTAGGTAGTCACGGGGACCTATCGAGGTGTTGCGGTGGTGTTTGAAGTCTTCGCGATGCAGGCCTATGACGTTCACCGGCAGACAATTGATCTTTATCGCGATCACCCGAACGTACCGACATGTGACCCAAGGATGGACCTGGCAAAGGCGATTTCTTAGTTTTTGCCTCTAGTGCCTTGAGACGGGATTGCATTGCCCTCATCTCTAGCCTCAACATACTATTCTCGTCGAGAGATTGCTCGCGAGACCTACTACCATGGTCATTACGAGGATCACGACGCGAGTTGCTATCATGATTGCTACGACTCCGAATACGTTCGCGATCAGACATCTTATCAAGAAAAATCAACTGACGAAACGGAAACGAAACTCCGCAATGAGTAGAAAGACAGTTATAATCGACTGGACGGGCGTGTCGTGATACAACAAAGCGATTTAAATAATAACAAAAAGAAAAAAAATTGCGGGTAGACCGAAAAATTTAAATATTTAGGCCAAAACAAGTGGGCATAAAATAAGTAAGAATCCCACTTCTGATCTTAGAAACTGGGTCAGAAATGGTTTTTTTTTTAAAAGAAATACACAAGTAGCTACAGTTTAATCAATTTACACAAAAACAAATATACCCAAAAACATTTATGCCTTTAAAATTAATTATTTTAAACAATTCAAATAGATAAGACAAGACCGACAAAAACACTATAGCAGTACGATACCTATACGATTTAACAACGATGTTACCGAACCGACGGACGGAGCAACAATAGACGCTCCGACATCTGACACCGGCTTATATAGGTTTCCCCCTCCACTGACAGTGTTGCCTCTAACAATATATATATATATAGTTAATATATATATATATATTACAACATTTAAGTCCCTGTCTACGGGTAGAGTGCCCAAAAAGCTGGTAACGTTACCTCGTTGAATAGCCAGGCTGATACGTTGTCCGAGGTAAGTACCAGCTCTTTGGTCACCTGTAATTTCTTTGAGGCATCTGGACAGCTCCTTTACTAAACGCCGTGCATCTGGACCCCAAGAACCAAGTTTCAACCCCAAACGGAAGAAAATATAATTATCTCCAAGACAAGCATATTTTCTCCGTTTGAGGTTTTCTGCAGATTCTGCAGCAGCACCTGCCGTCCATGAAGTCTGCTCGAGGTGAGAAGGCGCAAGTGTGTCAGCACATGTTGCGTCCCACACCAACGGCTTCCCATGACTCCACGGAATCAACATTAAACCGTCAGGCCTCTTGCCATCATCATGTAAAATACCGTTCGGCTCTAAAATAGCCGGCACGTGAACGGTAGCACGGGTCCGATGAATAATGTTATTTAAGGCAGCGTGTCTTGAAATTCGTCCAGAACTGCGGCGGCAAGATAGACCATGATGGCCCAAGTGATCTACTTCACCTCCACAGTGACACAAGTGTGGTTCAGTCCTGGAGATACCCAGACGCAGACCTACTGCTATGGAAAAACTAGTGTTGTCTAAAAATGTTCCTATATTGACAGAAGGTATCGCCTGCAACCAGAAACCGGATTCGCATTCGCTTGCGGCAAGAAGACGAGCCTTATCTCTCAAATCATCAGTGTTATTTATAATGGCTTTCTGTGTTATTTTACAGAGTGGCTCGTCCCATTGCCTCTGTGAGTGAAGGTTTTTTTGGGATTCACTCGGACAGGCTGCAATCCAAGCGTTTTATGCTTCTTCCAAGACATTAATGGGAAAAGATCCTGAAGAATTTATTGTTGTAAAGTTTGGCTGTACCATGGACAGAAGACGAAAACGCTGGAAGAGAAACACTGGTATTGATTTGCTTGTGCGTACACTAAACTAAAATTCTCTAAACTATGGTAGTTCTTATTCTGTTCAAGCTAAGATCCACATTCGTGTAACACTTAGAATGATAATTCTAAACATATGATTATTCTATTCAAATGCGGGTAGTTTTATATGAGTTTAGTTTAGTTTAGAGAGCACGAACTTACATGACGATTAAATTTGCACTAAACATACCCACAATTTGACAGAAACGGCAAATATAAGAATTGTCACATGCAAGCATTAAACGAATTTGGACTTAAGCATGAATAGAATAAAAACTACCATGATTTACAAAAAAATAGATTTTTAGTTCGCTAGTTTAGTTGGTGTTCTGAACAAGCGGATTACTACCATTGGAAATATTGCGTATTCCAATACCTCCAAACCGAATAGGAAGAGAGGCCTGGATCCACGATTTGTCTTAAAGAGAACAATTAAGAATTCGCGTCAATGTATTTTTAATGGTGTCATCAAGACCTAATAAAAGATCACTATAAAGACATAGTGGAGAACAACGAAGAAAATAAGTACATTTAGGTACAAATAGACATGGCTACATGAGAATGAATCTTGGTGAGTCGATCTGTAGATTCATCAAATATTTTACGTTGTTCAACAACGAAAGTGGAATATGAATCGCTTAGAATCGGAGCAACGAGAAGGAAAAGCGACTCTTTTTAACTATTTTTAAATTTGTAGCTAAATTATTGAACTTAGTTAATATTTCTTCTCTCTTATCAGATAAAACATTATCTGCGATAAACAGTTCACATTTAGAAAAATTTAGGTCCAAACCAATTACATGAAATTTATTTATTAATAACTCCAGATCTTGCAAAACAGTATTCGCGTCACCTGCAAGGGTTCCGTCATCTTCCGTCAGCCAGTTGACGAAGCTAACAAACTATTTTTGTAAAGTAATTTAGAGTCAAAACCATAACATTGCCAAAGATAATTCAACGTGTTCGGGATAGAATTTCGGATTTCGGTCAAAGGAGTACTTCTATCAACTGAGTTAAATGCATTCTTGACATCCACCTTCAAAACCACCTCGCCTCTATTGTGACTAATGAATGAGCGAAGTGCATGAACCGCAGCTTCGCATCCTCCCTTACTGCCAAAACCCAACTGTAAAGGTTGAAATTCGTCAGCGAGTTTTGGGAGAATGTGTTTACAGCAAACTTTAGAAGCTATCCTTCTATACGTGCCACCTACGGCTATAGGTCTGCTATATGTATTAAAATATTTAACTACTTAGTATAAATAAGGAATAATTATAATAATTATAATTCTTTATTTTTCAATGTCACATTTTATAAAACAAAGTCCTCCGCCGCGTCTGTCTATCTATCTGTTCCTGTTCTGTTCGCGATAAACTCAAAAACCACAGCACCGAATTTTCATGCTGTTTTCACCAATAGGTAGAGTGTTGGCTGTTGAGGAAGGCTTCAACGAAAACACTACCGGAACCCCCTTAGATGTAACAAAATGATGAGTGGTGTAATTGTGTATCTTATATAGGTCTACAGAAAAGTCCGCGATGGCATATGTCTATCTCTTATGGATAACATACTATATCCATTTTAATACTTAAAAAAATGGGCAATTGGTCATCGCATCAGGCGTGAACGACTTCACCAATTTCGATGAAATTTGGCAAGGAAATAGTTTATGTCCCGGAGAAAGAAATTAGATACTCTTCATTATCATCCTCATCCATCACCACGCGGGTGAAACCGCGGGGCGCAGCTAGTTATATAATAAGGATTAACTAGTATTAATTATTTAATGTGATGCATTCATAATAAAATGCCCCGCGAGTAATGCGAGTGTTGAAAAAGTTTAGTTGCTGGTGAGACGTTATCACGCAAAAAATAACGGTGATGTTGCGATATTACCTACACCATTATATTTGTTATATTACAGTTGGGCCATCCATATATTATTGTCTAGTACACGCAAAGTACGTATAACGTTGAGCATTTTCGTCTCCTATCGTCGTTCGACAGGACGTTACTACCTAACGTACCTACTTATATACTAACGTGTTTATATTACAGCTATCGGCACATAACCTAAACCAAAATGGTAGTCGTCCGCGCAAGTACAATTATTATGGAAAAAATCATAGGCGAATACTCCGCTGTCATTAAAAATTGAATAGAATTTCATAAAATCTCGGATATATATATATATATACACTAACAATAATTGAATAGGTACAATAAAAATGAATCTACATGATTAATCAGAATCACTCATGAGCGTAAAACTAAGGGCATTACTACGAGTCACTTAGGTTGAGTGGAGCGGACAGGAGATTTTTCGTCAATGAGCATCCAACCCCAGAGAATAAACAACTTTTTAATGCGACAAAGTCGCTTGCCAAAGATAAATCCTACAAGTTTGTTTGGGTAAAAATTTAAATATTTTTTTTTAAGAAAAAACGAGGCGTCTCCTGTGGTGGCGATAGGCTCGTCAAAAGACCTGCGAAAAAATATCTAATAATCATAACACTTTTAGGTGTTTGTTCTCTAATTGTAATTTTGTAGCATTGCATATGTATTAATTGTTACCTACATCGTTTACCTACCAAGTTTAACTCTTGAAAAATCCATACGTTTTCTATGTAAGTGTTGCATGAAAATGAAACTATTCTCAGAAGTTGTACATACCTACATAATACCATGTACCTACCACGTTTTAGTATTGTTGTCCATACAGCATTTCAATAGTGTAACCATAGACATTAAATTCATTGGTGATATTGTACACCTGCAGACTGATTACCCCTTAAAACTATTTGTATTGTTAATATATTATTCGCTGTTAGATGTTATTTTAACAAATATAATGTATAATAGCAATAAAAAATATTTTCAAAAATACAGTGCACACGTAATATTTACACAATCATTCAACATACATAATACCTACCACTACACTAACAGTTATAATTATAATTACCTACAATACTTATTAAAACCTTCAAGTACATTTCACACACATTACATTATCAATACGTCAGTCACATCCAAATTAAACATAACCACATACATATTCACATAAGTACCTATATTCATAATAGATACGTTAATACACAAAAATCGGGCATACGCATAGGAAATTTGTTTTTAACTTATTATTACAATACATATAATTTATGTTGGTTTTTAAGTTAACGTACTCAAACAAATCGCTATAATGCTCTCTTCTAATTTAAATCTATTTTATCAGAACATTCGAGGGATACGCACAAAAACGCCTGAATTAAGACAAAATATACTTACGCATAACTACGACGTCATACTGATAACAGAATCTTAGTTATCCGATAGTGTTTATTATGGTGAGATATGGAGAAATTTTATTCTCATTTTCGTAGGGCTATAGATGAACACGTGCCGAAAAAATTTACTTTTAATACGGGTACGTATCCAATTCGGTACTCACGATCACTTATTCATATCTATCTATATAAGAACACATGCAGCTACTCCTCAAAAAGGACCCAAAGCGTTTGTGGTCGTATCTAAAATCGTTACGAGCCAATAATTTGGGCTACCCAAACACTATTGAATGGGGTGATAGAACTTTAAATACTGAATCTGAAATATGTGCAGGCTTTAACGACTTCTTTGATAGCGTATTCCAGAAACCTGCTCCGTCATATAACGAGTACTTGCTTTTGTACCCGGAGCCTCAAGAGACAGTTCATAAATTAAGTATATCCGGAAGCACCGTTTTAAAATTACTAAATTCCATTGACGAAAACAAAAGTCCTGGCACTGACGGTATTAGGGTTTTAGCACACTTTTTAATGAAAAGCGGGGTTTCATTAAAAAAAGTGCTAAAACCCTAACTTGGTACTTGGTGGGCTGGCTCTTTTCCGCAACCAGGCCGCTGTGGCGCGGCCCATTTTGCGTAATAGCTGGGTGACGCTGATCAGTCTAACCACCCGGTGTCGCCCAGGAAAGCCAGCAGCTCCTTCAGCTTGGCGCAGGGTTCCCACACTGTCCTCGGCGAGCCGAGGTTTGCTGCCCTTTGTGCCGCCACGCTCCTGCATTCGATGAGCAGATGCGCAGCTGTTTCTTCTGCCTCCGTGCACCCTGTGCATAGGGGGCTGTCTGTAACACCTAGATTAAACAGGTGTTTGTTTAAGGAGCAATGACCGGTCATAATTCCGACGATATGTCGTACATTATTTCTTTTAAGATTGAGGAGTTTTCTGGAGAATTTCAGATTTAGAATCGGAAAAGCCTCCTTCGACTGCCTACAACCCTCGATACTTGCCCAGTAGTCCTGATGCTGGTCCTTAGTTTTTTTGCGAATCCATGCACGAATTTGACTGACCTGCTGGCGGAAAGCTCGGTTTAGGTTTTTATAATAATTTTAAGTTATTTCATAAAAATGTAAATTTAAGAAAAGGAAATAAATAATAATATATATAATAGGTAAACAAGAAAAATATATATATGTATGAGTAAATAAATTATAACTAAATACAAAGTTACTATTATAAAATAAATCTACCTATTACAATAAAACTAATTCATCAAAATATTTCAAAATTATATATATATATTTTACAAATAAAAAACAGCATTTAAGTCCCTGTCTACGGGTAGAGTGCCCAAAAAGCTGCTGGCAACGTTACCTCGTTTAATAGCCATGCTGATACGTTGTCCGAGGTAAGTTTTTTTTTTTTTTTTTTTTTTATGTACAATAGGTTAGCGCTTGAAGTACAATTAATTACGTAAATATTAATATTTGTTTTCAGGCTATTGAATTGTAATTTACTCAAATATTGATTGAAATTATTAAACAGTAATGTGTAATTTGTAAAATTCTGATGATGAAAATTTGTTTGAAGCCATCTATTGTACAGTGGCGGAACTAAATTGGATAAAATGTTACCAGTAACATGTCTAATAAAACCCCTTAAAATTTTAATATTGTAAGATGAATGACACCTAACTTAATGTTTATTTTGTACCCATTTATTTTATTTGCGTGCTTGGAGGATGTTCTAAAACGAACGCGAAGTGTTCAATTGTAATTCGGAACGCAACCTTTTTGACATGTCAGTCTATGAAAAAAAATATATATGCTCTCTGGTTGAATCGCATTCTAATGGCGTTTTATTTGTTAACAAAATATTGTTTTTAAACCTCACGACCCACGAAATTCCCTCTTCAAGACCCCAAATATTCTAAATATTTAGAATATTTGGGGTCTTGAAGAGGGAATTTCGTGGGTCGTGAGGTTTAAAAACAATATTTTGTTAACAAATAAAACGCCATTAGAATGCGATTCAACCAGAGAGCATATATATTTAAAATCTTAAGTACCAGCTCTTTGGTCACCTGTAATTTCTTTGAGGCGTCTGGACAGCTCCTTTACTAAACGCCGTGCATCTGGACCCCAAGAACCAAGTTTCAACCCCAAACGGAAGAAAATATAATTATCTCCAAGACAAGAATATTTTCTCCGTTTGAGGTTTTCTGCAGATTCTGCAGCAGCACCTGCCGTCCGTGAAGTCTGCTCGAGGTGAGAAGGCGCAAGTGTGTCAGCACATGTTGCGTCCTACACCAACGGCTTCCCATGACTCCACGGAATCAACATTAAACCGTCAGGCCTCTTGCCATCATCACGTAAAATACCGTTCGGCTCTAAAATAGCCGGCACGTGAACGGTAGCACGGGTCCGACGAATAATCTCATTTAAGGCAGCGTGTCTTGAAATTCGTCGAGAACTGCGGCGGCAAGATAGACCATGATGGCCCAAATGATCTACTTCACCTCCGCAGTGACACAAGTGTGGTTCAGTCCTGGAGATACCCAGACGCAGACCTACTGCTATGGAAAAACTAGTGTTGTCTAAAAATGTTCCTATATTGACAGAAGGTATCGCCTGCAACCAGAAACCGGATTCGCATTCGCTTGCGGCAAGAAGACGAGCCTTATCTCTCAAATCATCAGTGTTATTTATAATGGCTTTCTGTGTTATTTTACAGAGTGGCTCGTCCCATTGCCTCTGTAAGTGAAGGTTTTTTGGGGATTCACTCGGACAGGCTGCAATCCAAGCGTTTTATGCTTCTTCCAAGCCAATAATGGAAAAAGATCCTGAAGAATTTATTGTTGTAAAGTTTGGCTGTACTCGTACCATGGACAGAAGACGAAAACGCTGGAAGAGAAACACTGGAAATTTTGCGTATTCCAATACCTCCAAACCGAATAGGAAGAGAGGCCTGGATCCACGACAAAAACGAATAATGTGAAAGGCTACATGAGAATGAATCTTGGTGAGTCGATCTGTAGATTCATCAAATATTTTACGTTGTTCAACAACGAAAGTGGAATATGAATCGCTTAGAATCGGAGCAACGAGAAGGAAAAGCGACTCTTTTTTAACTATTTTTAAATTTGTAGCTAAATTATTGAACTTAGTTAATATTTCTTCTCTCTTATCAGATAAAACATTATCTGCGATAAACAGTTCACATTTAGAAAAATTTAGGTCCGAACTAATTACATGAAATTTATTTATTGATAACTCCAGATCTTGCAAAACAGTATTCGCGTCACCTGCAAGGGTTCCGTCATCTTCCGTCAGCCAGTTGACGAAGTTAACAAACGATTATTGTAAAGTAATTTAGAGTCAAAACCATAACATTGCCAAAGATAATTCAACGTGTTCGGGATAGAATTTCGGATTTCGGTCAAAGGAGTACTTCTATCAACTGAGTTAAACGCATTCTTGACATCCACCTTCAAAACCACCTCGCCTCTATTGTGACTAATGAATGAGCGAAGTGCATGAACCGCAGCTTCGCATCCTCCCTTACTGCCAAAACCCAACTGTAAAGGTTGAAATTCGTTTTAAAAAAAAAGCGAGTTTTGGGAGAATGTGTTAACAGCAAACTTTAGAATCCTTCTATACGTGCCACCTACGGCTATAGGTCTGCTATATGTATTAAAATATTTAACTACTTAGTATAAATAAGGAATAATTATAATAATTATTATTATTCTTTATTTTTCACTGTCACATTTTATAAAACAAAGTCCTCCGCCGCGTCTGTCTATCTATCTGTTCCTGTTCTGTTCGCGATAAACTCAAAAACCACAGCACCGAATTTTCATGCTGTTTTTACCAATAGGTAGAGTGTTGGCTGTTGAGGAAGGCTTCAACGAAAACACTACCGAAACCCCCTTAGATGTAACAAAATGATGAGTGGTGTAATTGTGTATCTTATATAGGTCTACAGAAAAGTCTGCGATGGCATATGTCTATCTCTTATGGATAACATACTAAGTATATCCATTTTAATACTTAAAAAATGGGCAATTGGTCATCGCATCAGGCGTGAACGACTTCACCAATTTCGATGAAATTTGGAAAGGAAATAGTTTATGTCCCGGAGAAAGAAATTAGATACTCTTCATTATCATCCTCATCCATCACCACGCGGGTGAAACCGCGGGGCGCAGCTAGTTATATAATAAGGTTTAACTAATATTAATTATTTAATGTGATGCATTCATAATAAAATGCCCCGCGAGTAATGCGAGTGTTGAAAAAGTTTAGTTGCTGGTGAGACGTTATCACGCAAAAAATAACGGTGATGTTGCGATATTACCTACCCCATTATATTTGTTATATTACAGTTGGGCCATCCATATATGATTGTCTAGTACACGCAAAGTACGTATAACGTTGAGCATTTTCGTCTCCTATCGTCGTTCTACAGGACGTTACTACCTAACGTACTTATATACTAACGTGTTTATATTACAGCTATCGGCACATAACCTAAACCAAAATGGCAGTCGTCCGCGCAAGTACAATTATTATGGAAAAAATCATAGGCGAATACTCCGCTGTCATTAAAAATTGAATAGAATTTCATAAAATCTCGGATATATATATATATATACACTAACAATAATTGAATAGGTACAATAAAAATGAATCTACATGATTAATCAGAATCACTCATGAGCGTAAAACTAAGGGCATTACTACGAGTCACTTAGGTTGAGTGGAGCGGACAGGAGATTTTTCGTCAATGAGCATCCAACCCCAGAGAATAAACAACTTTTTAATGCGACAAAGTCGCTTGACAAAGATAAATCCTACAAGTTTGTTTGGGTAAAAATTTAAATATTTTTTTTTAAGAAAAAACGAGGCGTCTCCTGTGGTGGCGATAGGCTCGTCAAAAGACCTGCGAAAAAATATCTAATAATCATAACACTTTTAGGTGTTTGTTCTCTAATTGTAATTTTGTAGCATTGCATATGTATTAATTGTTACCTACATCGTTTACCTACCAAGTTTAACTCTTGAAAAATCCATACGTTTTCTATGTAAGTGTTGCATGAAAATGAAACTATTCTCAGAAGTTGTACATACCTACATAATACCATGTACCTACCACGTTTTAGTATTGTTGTCCATACAGCATTTCAATAGTGTAACCATAGACATTAAATTCATTGGTGATATTGTACACTTGCAGACTGATTACCCCTTAAAACTATTTGTATTGTTAATATATTATTCGCTGTTAGATGTTATTTTAACAAATATAATGTATAATAGCAATAAAAAATATTTTCAAAAATACAGTGCACACGTAATATTTACACAATCATTCAACATACATAATACCTACCACTACACTAACAGTTATAATTATAATTACCTACAATACTTATTAAAACCTTCAAGTACATTTCACACACATTACATTATCAATACGTCAGTCACATCCAAATTAAACATAACCACATATTCACATAAGTACCTATATTCATAATAGATACGTTAATACACAAAAATCGGGCATACGCATAGGAAATTTGTTTTTAACTTATTATTACAATACATATAATTTATGTTGGTTTTTAAGTTAACGTACTCAAACAAATCGCTATAATGCTCTCTTCTAATTTAAATCTATTTTATCAGAACATTCGAGGGATACGCACAAAAACGCCTGAATTAAGACAAAATATACTTACGCATAACTACGACGTCATACTGATAACATAATCTTAGTTATCCGATAGTGTTTATAATGGTGAGATATGGAGAAATTTTATTCTCATTTTCGTAGGGCTATAGATGAACACGTGCCGAAAAAATTTACTTTTAATACGGGTACGTATCCAATTCGGTACTCACGATCACTTATTCATATCATCTATATAAGAACACATGCAGCTACTCCTCAAAAAGGACCCAAAGCGTTTGTGGTCGTATCTAAAATCTTTACGAGCCAATAATTTGGGCTACCCAAACACTATTGAATGGGGTGATAGAACTTTAAATACTGAATCTGAAATATGTGCAGGCTTTAACGACTTCTTTGATAGCGTATTCCAGAAACCTGCTCCGTCATATAACGAGTACTTGCTTTTGTACCCGGAGCCTCAAGAGACAGTTCATAAATTAAGTATATCCGGAAGCACCGTTTTAAAATTACTAAATTCCATTGACGAAAACAAAAGTCCTGGCACTGACGGTATTAGGGTTTTAGCACACTTTTTAATGAAAAGCGGGGTTTCATTAAAAAGTGTGCTAAAACCCTAACTTGGTACTTGGTGGGCTGGCTCTTTTCCGCAACCAGGCCGCTGTGGCGCGGCCCATTTTGCGTAATAGCTGGGTGACGCTGATCAGTCTAGCCACCCGGTGTCGCCCAGGAAAGCCAGCAGCTCCTTCAGCTTGGCGCAGGGTTCCCACACTGTCCTCGGCGAGCCGAGGTTTGCTGCCCTTTGTGCCGCCACGCTCCTGCATTCGATGAGCAGATGCGCAGCTGTTTCTTCCGCCTCCGTGCACCCTGTGCATAGGGGGCTGTCTGTAACACCTAGATTAAACAGGTGTTTGTTTAAGGAGCAATGACCGGTCATAATTCCGACGATATGTCGTACATTATTTCTTTTAAGATTGAGGAGTTTTCTGGAGAATTTCAGATTTAGAATCGGAAAAGCCTCCTTCGACTGCCTACAACCCTCGATACTTGCCCAGTAGTCCTGATGCTGGTCCTTAGTTTTTTTGCGAATCCATGCACGAATTTGACTGAAAGGTAGGGGGATCATTGGTTCTGGGTCCTGCACACGTCATTCCGGAACCTCTCCTAGCTAGCTCATCAGCCGCATCGTTACCTCTGGAATCGCTGTGCCCCTTTATCCATTGGAGTATGACATTATTGTTATGCTAAAACCCTAACAAAACCTCTTTGTATTATATTTACATTGTCCGCTAACGTTTTTGGTATATTCCCTGAGATATGGAAGGAGGCAAGGATTGTGTCAATACATAAAAGTGGTTCACGAGGCCGTGTCGAAAACTATCGTCCTATATCTATATTAAACATATTTAGCAAAATATTTGAAAAGACTGTATACAAAACCATTTGATCAACAATATTTAAAGCTATCCCAAGTGAACATCATGGCTTCATGATTAATCGCTCTGTTGTCACTAATCTTGCTGTTTTCACAAACTACGTCTATCGTAGCATGGATGAAGGGTCACAGGTTGATGTGATATATACAGA
This sequence comes from Selenia dentaria, assembly GCA_917880725.1. Lineage (NCBI taxonomy): Eukaryota > Metazoa > Arthropoda > Insecta > Lepidoptera > Geometridae > Selenia > Selenia dentaria. The sequence continues at coordinate 5,705,527 of OU862902.1, forward strand.
TTCCGAGAAAGTTTTTGACAGAGTGGATCACATCATCCTGCTCCAAAACTCTATGCATTGGGGATACGTGAAGACCTTCATAGATGGCTTAGCTCGTACATTTACAAGCGGTAGTGATCGGCAGTGCTCGTAGTGACTTCATTACTATTAGCTCTGGAGTTGCCCAAGGACCAATCATAGGTCCACTATTATATATAGCGTATTTCTGTGACACATACGACAGCCTGATACATTCAAAATACCTAATGTTTGCAGACGATAAAAAAATGTTCCTTAAAATAAAAACCGTCCATGATTGCGACAAAATTCAAAGTGATTTAGAACTAGATGGCGTTGTGTGATAGTTGTGGAATATTTATTATTTATTTATTTTATTTATTTAAATAACCTGACTCGTTTTTATAAACGAAATAGAATCTCCATCAATACAACTAAATGTATTCAAACAACTTTTACAAGAAAAATAAAGGCAATCAATCACATATACTACTTTAATAACATCGCAATCCAAAAAGTTCACTCAGTGCAAGACTTAGGCGTTAGATTAGACTCGAGAATGATGATGGTTGAGCACATCGACACTATTATAGACAAAGCCTACAAGCAGCTGGGTTTCATCAAGCGAGTATGCAATTCTTTTAAAAGCATAGTCTGTATTAAAGTTTTGTAATACACATTATGTCAGAAGCAATTAGAATCTATCCAACATAAGCTCTTGAAATTTTTAAGCTTTAAAGACTTTAGGACCTTCGACTCACTGAAGTTTGCAAATATTATGGCATGGGTACGTTGGAACAGAGGCGAGAACAGTATGACGTTGTACTTCTACACGACATACTCTCTGGGAAAATTGACTGTAGTGAACTATTGACTAACAACAACAGCGTAATAGATTAACTATATTACGCTGTTGATTGCAATAAATAAATAATACATAAATAAATAACACCTACTACATAATATATATTATGTAGAAAGTGTAATGACTATAATTATATAATAAATTGGTAAGTGACATTTATTACTGCGCTCCGCTTCGCGATATTTTTGCTCACAATGATATTGTCTACCATAGCCGGTTCGAGTTAAATATCGCGACTTTGACAGCTCGTGGCACTGTGAGCGTGTAGATCAATCGGACCAGAGTTATAGCAATAACTAGCAACCATTAGCGCGCGAAAAACAGTTGTTAAAAATAAAGTGCACAATGTGAATGTTAAATGTTTGTGGTGTATGTAGATTAAAAATAAACATTATATGGCCCGACTTTTACAACTTTACATCAAGAACAAGGGACAAAACAGTAACAACCTTGTGGATACAAACATACACCTGTCAGTTTTGACAGAAAGCTCAGGACGGTTTTGGTGTTGCGCATGGTTCAAGTAATCGTCAATGTGGCGGCAGTTAAGACGTCATCGATGACGTAGCGTGGGCCATCGTAATAACGCTCACGGTGAAAGGGACCGATTGTTATGCACTTATATTGATTATGGCTTGATTGGGACCGTACATTATGTCACTTGAAGAATCCAATTCAGAATCACTGCTGTCAGAATCTTCAACTCGTATTATAAGTTCTTCCATAATTTTATCCATGACGTGTCGCTTTTGTGGTAAGTAAGCTTTTTGGATTTTATTGACCTTGTCGCATAGCTTTTTCCAGTCACATAGTCCTATTGCATTTACTTTTTCATTCACTAACTCTATGACACGACGCACATTCCACAGTAGATTTTTAATTATTTTTGTTTTACTCATCAAACATATTTTGACAGAGATAAATATCGAAGAACTGAATCCTTTGTGCATGATTATACACTACCACGCAGGGCGTGCGCAGAGTGTGATTGTTTGGGAGCAAGTGTCGCTGCGTGGCGCACGGCCCCATGCGTCGCACCTCACAACTCACTTCGGTTGAGACCCAAAAAACGTGTTCCGCGCATTCAACGTCATAGTTCAACCTACGTGCCGCGATCTGTATCATATTTTAGCCAATGCGTGTTTGCTTCTGTTTATATCTTCTTTATGAATGGAATCGTATGGTTGTACATTTGCCACTATTCTAGATAAAAGGAAAACTATTTCGTAATGTATTTTTTCCTCTATTTATCTGGATTTTTTATTCAAATATGTACTTATTTAGACTGGATAAGGAACCCAAAGTCTTTTCATAAAGCAGCGCTTTAAAGCCACATGGCATCATGGAAGTAAGAAGTACTTCGTACAACTACTTATTACTTCCATGCATGGCATACTTTATTGGCAATAGCGATACTGTATAAAATACGTGTAATGGGACGTATTTTCCCAGTTTGCTTTCAATTACTAATTATAATAAAAAAAATTATGTCAACGTAACGTCAAAGTTCCCTTCATTATATTGGTCATATGTACGAATTATTATGAGAATACTGAGTGACCAATCAAAACATTTCAAAATAGATTTTATTTTGTAAACGAGAACAGATATATTTATCCAATGGCTGCTTGAATTGAAACTTTGTGTTTAGTAAAAATACAACCTACCTACTATAATCTACTGTATTTGTAATGAAATACGTTCTTTAATTAACCATACCAAGTGCGCTTATTCAAATTACAAGAATAAACGAGGGATAGATAACCGTAAAATTGAGAAGAGAACGCAGCAGAATTACAGGTAAAATTTACATGATTTTGGCTATTCCTGGTTTCTATTTATCGACGTCGCGAATTAGGCATGCAAGTTTGCATTAGTCGTAGCCGATAAATCGACTATTTACCCATGTCTTGCTTAATAACGTTTCGCTCTAAGCAAGTTCAATTATTCAATCATTGATACTTCGTGGTTGTATTTGGTTATCTTACTTCAGTTGTATAATTTTGTTTCAACATTTACTGTGATTTGTAGTACGTAAACCGTGATATATTTTGAACATAGGATATCTCACAATAGTTGGAAAATTTCAGGTAACCTTGATACATAGGCTTATCATTTGTTTACCTACTTGAAATACTTACTTATATCAATAGGTACCGTTTCCAATGCTATGCAAACGACTATAAATTGATGCTGCAAACATATAAATACCTTGTTTGTAAAACTCTTTGAACCCATAGTTATTTATCATAGTATAATTGTACATATACAAACTTATTAACACAATTTTTTAGATTGGTCTGTTTATATATAATATACATACTTAAATACTTCCGACTTAAATCAGAGTTAAATATACCAGTGCTATAAACCTACCTGAATTATTTTTAAAAGTGATAAAAACAGTGTGTGAAGTGAAAAAGTGGTGTTATTTCTTTATTTTTCAGTTGTAAAGTTGCGACTTTATTTTCTGAATCAGTCAGGAATATGGCTGAGGCAACGGAACCACCTACTAAAAAGACTAAGAAGACAGATAACATGGATGAGTTTATAGAAAACATTATCACCTCGGAGACAAACTTGTTACCAATAATAAGTGATCTGTTTATTGAACCTGTCCCTTTGATAACTTGTTATGCTGGTCGAGTAAAAGACACAAAACTGTTATCGACTGTAATCCAGGTCTTAAATGAAAAACTACCCTTGGCTGATTTACAACATTTGAAAAGAGTTAACAAACAATGTGTCTTACTTTGTCCTATGATTTACCTAAGCAAAATAAACTATCAGTCAATCCAAGACTTCCTCGAAACACATGTTCAGGAGCTCCGAGATACTTTTGAGTACTTCAAGGATGTTGAAGTTCCATCTATAGCTCCTATGACGAAGAAACAATATGTTGAATGTAGTAAAAAGTGGAGCTGTAACTTTCATCCCAATAAATATATTGAAAAATTGCTAAGTGGTTCCTTTTTTTCTCAGCTAGAACTCCGTTTACATCGAACTTACATGGGTTTGGCTTTTCAAGTTGCAAGTGCTTGTTTAATGGATATTGACTGTACTCCAACTACACAAGGTTTGTTATTGAGTGGTGTAAATGCAGCAGTAATAGTGGATCCAACCACTAAATCTGTAGTGACAGTAGCATTTGACAACAGAAACAAGCATCCAATACAACATGCGGCAATGCTTGCTATAGACAATGTTGCTAAGACACAAAATGGAGGTGCATGGAACAGTAACAAAGAAAGTACAACAGACCTCATTAGCAAAGTCAAAGATAAATTTCTTTATCATCATCCCACATTACCGTCCATAAAGTTTGGTGCAAGAAAGTTTGTCAGCAAAAAAGAAGCAGGAGAAAACGAAAATGTTGATGACTTACCATATTTGTGTACAGGTTATGACATATATTTGATTCGAGAACCTTGTATAATGTGCTCTATGGGTTTAGTGCATGCAAGAATTAAAAGAATATTCTATATGTTTGATAATCATCTCTATGGTGGTGTACGGTCAAAGACGAAGTTACATTGTGTGCCATCTCTGAACCATCGATTTGAAGTATTCACCGGATTTGAAAATAGTTACACATAAACTGCCATATATCGCAATTTCTAGTGCAGTACATTTTTTCTGTGATCACAGTGCAGTGCATGTTATGGACACAGGTTAACCTATAGTGCATTGGTTTATATAAGAAAATGGATTTTAATAAGTAAAGTAATAAGTTTGTTTGATTAGATAAGTTATTATTGGAATCGAAGCAGGAAAAGCATCCAGGTTCGATCCCTAGCTGGTTAATATTTTTGTAAGATTAGCAGAAATGGTTTTTGTCAAGTGTGGGTGGGAGTATGAGTGGCCAATGCCGATATGGAATACTGAAATTCACTTTTTCTACCGATTTCCAAAAAGAAGTTGGTACTCAATTCAACAGTTTCTTTTTTATGTTTGTAACCTCATAAGTTTCAACTGGGAACTGACGTTTAAAATTATTTTTTTTGTTTGAACGGTGGTGCTTCTCAGCTGGTCCTATTTAATTTCATCAAATTCGGGCCAGTAGTTTTTGAGTTACACTCCAATAACTGAATAGAATGGAAGTTGGTTTAAAATTTTTCAAATTGTACTGTTATTATGGGATGGTTGCGTAATTTCGGCAATGTCCCATGGATAAAGAACAAACGAAGGAGTTTGGTTGGTGCTATTCAAACTTTGGTCGTTTAGAGATTGGAAACCAGCAATTATGCATCTGGGTTCTGTAACAAAGAGGACAAAGGACGAAACAAATGTAAATAAATACAACTGAAGCAGTAATATAATAGTAATATTAGTAAACTGTAACACTTTCTCAATGCCCAGTTTGTTAGTGATACAAGCAATACATTTGTAGGAGGCCCTAATTGTGACATGTGTGGTGTGTACTGATGGAGTGCGTGCAGAGTGCATCTATAAGGGATGACCTATTTAAAGTTGGCCTGATTCAGGGCATCTTAGCTGCGCCAACATCTGATGCAGCTGGGATGCTCTATCAGTCCACATATAGGATGCTAGAGTGCTAATATGTGTACATAATTTTTTCGAGTAAACTATGGGACTGGCATAGTCGTTGCACGACTCGCAAGTCCGTAAATTAAACAAAAAGAATAAAGATATTTAAAAAAGCAATACATGTATGTCATATATACCTATAGTATCTAAGTCAAATACGAAAGGATCATTGACATCATTTGTGTATTACTTGTTAATAAATAAGTTATTGAATACAATGTTTTACTAAAACTACAAAATATTTAATTTATTTCAACCTTTATGATTGTCTACTGTGTTTTAGTCCATTTAAGGTGGAATAATGTGAAGTTGTATGAAATACATACTAAACGCACGTGCTTTACAGTATTTTTAATATTTGTTTTATATTAGTTTCTAAAAAAATATCTTACGCTTTTAGAAAAAAACTGAGTTCAATCATCATGTAGGTACTTTACATGAATGTTTTTTGGCATTACACATATTATTTTGTACAAATATCTTCCATGGAAACTGAATGGAGTTGATTTTTTCCATCGGAGGTAACATTTTAAAGGGTGTTTTTGGGAATGTTTGCGTTTTTTTCATATCGCGCCAAATTTCTTTAGCTTTGTATGGGAGAACATATCCTATTAAAGTATTTTGTGGACACATAGGTACGTACAGAAAATGTTAATTAAGCGCTTTCAAAGGTCTAGTTTTAAATATTCGTGAGGACGAATTGACAAATTTGAGTCATACTTTTAAAAAAAAAAAAATTTTTTTTATTCATACCATACTTAAACATAGCTTGGTTACATAAAATATAGGTTTTTTTTTTAAAAACTAGTATCACATGACTAATCTAGCTAAAAATAGTGAAATCAATGTAGGTACATTAGAATAACAAATAACAATATCAGAAAGATTTGGAGATAAAAACAATAAAATTAGTTATAAAAAATATAAATATCAAACACATTAAGATATGTAAGTTTCCCATTGATATTTATAACTACAGACTTTTTAATATTAATTGATGTTACCTATTAGATTAGTTTTACAATAAATTTTTATGAAATTAATTACATTGGTGTTTTTTAAATAGATAAACCATATAAAGATTTGGGTTTTATGTATGTAATTGGATGAGCTCTAACTAGTAATTAGGTTGTCCTGTATTTAGGATATCAGTCCTCCGCTTTCGTCTTAACTCTTCGATAAAAAATATCTTACCTTACGCCACCTATTTGTTGTTCTGTGACGCCGCGTGCGGTAGCTGAACCATAGAATAAATAATAGGACTTAACGCTTAACTGCATCCTAGCAGGGGTTCAGAACCTTGGTGAGAGCGCACTCGGAGTGCAACGTTTCGCACTAACACTGTTCCGAACCTCAGGGTAAAGCACTCGGTTGTTCTAACTCGAGCGTTCCGAACCTCGGAGTGTCGTAACTTTTAACCATCAAAATCGGCCGGTAAACGATTGCAACCGGCATCTGACATAACTTTGACCAATCAGACTACAACAAACTTCTTATTCTTCTCTCTTCTCAAGAAAAAAAAGAAAATTAGGTAAGGATCAAGTGACCTGTCAATGTCGAACTTGTCAAAGTCTTTTTGAAAGCAACCGTGGCCGTCCCGTACCTCAGAGCGAGTTAGAAAACAACTAAACAACCGCGCTCTGAGGTACGGAACGACTCCCTGTTCCGGACCTCAGACAACCATCAAAATCGGTCGGTAAACGGTTGCAACCCGCATCTGACATAACTTTGACCAATCAGACTACAACAAACTTCTTGTTCTTCTCTCTTCTCAAAGAAAATGAGGTAAGGATCAAGTGATCTCTCAATGTCGAATCTGTCAGTCTGTTTGAGGTTAGAAAACAACCGTGGCCGTTCCGTACCTCAGAGAGAGTTAGAAAACAACTAAACAATCGCACTCTGAGGTCCTGAACGCCCCCTGCACGGTCGTTTCGTGATGCAGTCCTAGAACAGCTGGTCGACTGCAGAGGCTGCAGCACAAACAATTTGCGAAATAGAATTCGTAACTATGAGTTATCAGTATCACAATAATAATTGACCTAGATACATGACAGTTTGTACTGTTTCACGTGATCGTCACGTTACGTTACACTTACGCAGTTATTCGTGCCAGGCACACTGCTCGTCTTGGTTGGTACACTTACACTGTCTGCCAGTTATGATAGTCTAGTAAGTATAGACTACAGTTTCCTCGCAACATCACCGCATAGTACCAGGCTACCATAACCGCATAGCAGATCTCAGCAGCCTTGCTATCGCTCGCCATGCTGATATCCATACATAACATCACCTACTACATGGCTCGTCCTGACTATGTGTTATCTGTGCCCTAGATACATGACAGTTTGTACTGTTTCACGTGAACGACACGTTACGTTACACTTACGCAGTTATTCGTGCTAAGCACACTGGTCTGACTACATTTATCTAAAATATATTAGGATTTTGTAGGTATTATTCTTGAAGGCGTTAGCCTACTGAGCGAAACCAAATTTAAAAAAAAAACAATTTAACGCACGTAAAATGAGTACCCTCAGTGAATTACAATGGTGCATTGACATGAGATAGCGGTAATCATCATCGTCATCATCTCAGCCGTAGGACGTCCACTGCTGAACATATGCCTCCCCCATAATTTTCCAAAAGAAACCGGTTGGAAATTATTAGTGGTAATACGGAGGTTTAAAATCAGTATGTAATTAAGTATATGTTTTAATGAGTTATAATTATATGAAAGACTTGCTGCTGTCCCCGCGTAATCAGTATCTATTTTGGCACATCTATCCGGACTAATGTAGCTTTCCATAGGTGAAAGATTTTTAATAGCTTAATGTTTGATAGTTTATTCGTTTATAACATTTACCATAGTAAAGAATATTAGCAAAGTACCACCCGACGAGCTAGTTTCCTAGTTGTGCCTAGAACTCGTACAAATTATGGTAACAAAACTATCACATATGAAGGAGCTAAACTTTACAATAAATTACCTTCAAATATAAAAAATATACCCTCTTTTCTACCGACTACCGGAGGAGGTACTCAATTCGACTGTATTTTTTTATGTTTGTTACCCCATAGCTTTAGATTGGGTGGACCGATTCTCAAAATTATTTTTTTGTTTGAAAGCTGGTGCTTCCCGTGTAGTCCCATTTAAATAACATCAAATTCGGTCTAGTAGTTTTTGAGTTACACTCTGATAACTGATTTTTACCAAAGTAATAGAATGGAGTCGGTAGTAAATTTTTCAAATTGCACTTGTAATATATTCAAAACTAAGTTATGTGAACATATCTATTAAGAAACCATTTGTATTGTGTTAGATGAGTGATCAACTAAATTGTTTATTTTTTACATCGGAACGACGTATTTTGTAAATATTTAACTATTAACTATTGTTTTCATGTAAGTGACCTTGGTCTTATTTGAGAATAAATATCTTTAAACCTATCCATCACTAACAATGAAATCTTTCCTCTTTATAAAATTAGCGTAGAAAATACATTATAGTCACTGAACATAAAGCCGATCGTCACCCGCCAACTAAGTTAGTTTAGCTTGCATCACATAGTTAAGCCAGTAGTTTATACATGTGCGTCCAACGCAAACTTCGCCAGCATAAGCTATGTGAAATAGTTTATGGGCTAAACTAACTGGCGGTGGACGATCGACATAAACGCTGCACCAATCATTGTGAGATGTGAGCAGGATCGGATGTGGTATGTTGTCTGCTGTATAGGTATGCATAAAGCAGGTATGCATGTACATGCTTTATGCATACCTATACAGCAGGTATGCATGTACATGCTCGCCTCCTCCCTCCTCCGTAGTGGGGTCACTGGTGAAGAGTCGGGGGACTCTTCGTCGGCTTGCACGACCCCACACGTCTGAGGAGTGCTCTTGGTGAGCAAGGGTACCCCTTCACAGGCGCTGAGACCCGGTTAAGATAATCCGGGCCTACCGCTGGGGCGAGATTGTGAATGCCAGCGCAACCCAATCTCGCACCATCTGGCGGAGGACTGCTCACGGGGGGGTTTTAGTGGGTCTGAGCCCCACATACACATACACCCCTTCCGTCTACCCCCGTAGCGGAAGGGAAGTGGACAGCATTTCCCCCCCTCAAAAAAAAAAGGTACATAAAGCTGTCGTTTTTAACTATTTTTGTTATGGTATCACGTGAGAGAAGAGCAGGTCGTTCGTCCCATATTATAAGCGCTGTGTGACCTGTGCTTATCATTGTCGTCGAGTTTTAAGCCCATTCGATCAGGAAAATCCTTGCCACAGCACAAGGACTCGGAAACATAGTAATCGTTGCACCTAGGGGCCTACTCCTACCTTTTACGAAACTATCATATATAAGGAGCGTTTTGTAATAAGCTTAGAGTAATCATAATTACTATCGTACTCCCGCCAACACAAAACAGTCAACCTAATTTAATGGTAAGCAATATAAGTAGTATTCAATATGACTACTTTAAGATGTGATAGTACGGATCTTCAAAACTTTGACATTGGAACAATGAAACTTAGTGTCAAAAGTCAAGTCAAAGTTCGCGAATTGAGTGAACTATTTGATACTACGTCATCAAAACGTCTATCGTAATTCATTATTGTAAGCTTGCTATATCGACGTGCTGGTACCAAGTTTAGTAGTACGGTTTAAATATCATTACTTTAAGAGGTCGGAGTAGGGCCTATGATCGCCCATCGGCCATCAGTTCTGCGTGCGATGTCCCCTGCCTTTCAACTGGCTAATCTACAGAGCTTTGCTTGTTACTACTGATCATAGCTTAAGAGCCATAGCTCACTGATCGTAATCAGTACCACGTTACCAGTGCTCATCTATGATATGAAGCCAGTTGTTTTTGTAGATACATAATATTGACAAAATGGTAACGATTTTATTATTAAATTAATGTTAAAATATACCAAAGCAATGACTTAACGCCATAGACAAATATTTGAATTTTTGTAATTATATTTAATTGTAAAATAAAAAAATATTCCGATGTATTTTATTATTAAGAATATGCTAATCGTTTATCTGTTTATCCGATGTACCTCGTGATAACATAAAATATACATAATTATAATTAATGTCATGTTATAGTCGAGTCAAAATTATGTACCGCTGCATAAATTGTACATAAATTATTCAAGAAATGGTCATTAAATAGTTTTTTACAATTTATTTTGTGTCTTGCAATCAAACGGGATTAACGTGAGCCTTACATAATGAGCCCATTATGTTTCCACTCTGTGACTCGGGCCTTCCTCTCAAAAGTGTTGGGCCATAATCCACCACGCGGGCCCAGTGCGGCTCGGTGGATAGGCTAGGGGCCAACCTATGTCGAAGTTTTCAGGCCGCCGAAGATCTTCGACATAGCTTTACGACTGTTATCTGTATCTTAAGACAAACAACCAGGACCGAAGGCTTAACGTGCCCTCCGAAGCACGGAAGCGCTCAGTTGAACAATGCCACTAGCACATACCCATCCAACTCCTGATCGCAGCAAGCGTTGCTTAACTTGTTGATCGGTTTAGATCGCTAAGTCAAGCTCCGCTACGAGCGCTTCTACATTCTACAACGCGAGACTTACTCGTTGTTAAATAACGATTGACAATTGTTTCAGCTTCGTCCGAAAGCGTTCTTTAGCAGCATGAGTGCACTCGTTGCGATTCGTCATATTATATCATAAAAGTCGTGGGGTGCCGGTACCCCCACAACTCTTCCCGTGGGTGCCTTAGAAGGTGGCTAAGGGATACCAAATCAGAAGGTGGACCTTCCGAGTAAAACACCCAAAACTGCGCTTGTCACCCGTCTCTCAAGCGTGGCGAGTATTTGCAAAAACACTCAAACACAAATGGAATATATATTCCTAGCAGAAGCATTAACGCCAACATCATGGAACAAAAGCGCGGTGGTGCTATTGTTCAAGAAAAGTGACGACACATTACTAAAGAATTACAGACCCATCTCGCTTTTGAGTCATGTTTATAAGCTGTTTACGAAGGTTATCACGAACCGTCTCAATCGCAGGTTTGATGAATTACCGTAGACCACATCCACACGCTACGGCAAGTTATACAGAAGACCGCAAAGTATGAATTGTCTATGTATTTAGTGATTGTAGACTATGAGAAAGTCTTTGATTCGATCGAGACGTGTGCAGTGCTCGAGTCTCTCCAGCGGTGCAGTATTGACTAATCGGTATATCGAAGTGTTGAAGTGTTTGTACAATAACGCCAACATGTCAGTCCGAGTATAGGGGCAGAGTTCGAAGGCAATTCCATAGCAAAGAGGCGTGACACAGGGAGATGTTATATCTCCGAAACTGTTCACCACTGTATTGGAAGTTCCTTCAAACTCCTGGAATGCCTCGGCATATTAACGGCGAGTATATCACTCACCTTCGATTTGCCGACTATATTGCAGTTATGGCAGAATCAATAGAAAACCTCAGCACGATGTTCGAAGCCCTCAATCGAGTTGAGAGGCTCGTTGAGAAGGCGTTCTACAGTGTTGACGAATATGTACGAAAAATAAAATGACATTTAAATAATTTATTTTGTATTTAATATAATTTATATAATCTAAATTGACATTATTATTAAATAACTCTTTTAATAATAATAGTATGATATATAAATACATTGTATTTAATGTAATTTACATATATTATTCACAATTGACATATCTTATACTCTAGTGTTATACTAAGTTATATGTGATTATTATTATATTGACTTGTAATATTTCTTACCAATAAATTGATTATTCTGATTATTCTGATTATTGAGTTTCCTAACGGGTAGGGTCTTAAGATAAACACGTACGAGGTAAAAATGTCCAATATCCATGTTGTGCCCACCCCAGTATCAGTTGGTAATTCAGTTCTCGAAGTTGTTGACAAATACATCTACCTAGTACAAACAGTCCAACAAAGCAGGTCCAACTTCGAGAAAGAGGTCAATTGTCAAATCCAAGTCGGCTGGGCAGCGTTCCGGTAACTTCACAAAGCCTTCTCGCCCAAAATACCTAAGTGCCTCAAGACTAGTCTTTGACCAGTGTGTGTTACCAGTGATGACTTATGGTACTGAAACGTGGTTTCTTACTATGAACCTCATAAGTAAGCGTAAAGCCGCACAACGAGCTGTGGTTGTTATTATGAGGGCTTTGCTCGAGGTTTCTCTACGTGATCGTTCAGAAATGGGGAGATCCGTAGAAGAACGAAAGTCCTGACATAGCCCTGAAAATTAGCTAGTTAAAGTGACAGTGGGCAGGGCAGGCCACGGACCCGCAAGCGCAATATACGTCGTTCACCGACAAGGTGGACAGAAGACCTGATAAAGGTCGCTGGACGACGTTGGATGCAGGCCGCTTCCAACAGGTCCTTTTGGAAAATTATTACGTTCAGCAGTGGACGTCCTACGGTTGAGATGATGATGATGATGAAATCGTATAATTTCGGACACAGCTGATTACCTCGTACAAATTTATTTTAGGTCGCTAAGCGATAGTACTCGTACGTAAGTAAGCGCTTAGTTTATATAGTTCTATATATATAAAAGCGAAAGGTCACGAAATCTCAGAAACTACAAGTGCTAGGAGTTTCAAATTTTGCATGCGGGTTCTTTTTAGGACGTAGGTGCTCACTAAGACGGGGTTTTATAAATCTCAACCCCTAAGGGTTTTTTTGGGGGTTGATAGTTTGTATGAAACTTTGTCACTGCGAGTGCTTAAAGTTTAAAATTTTGCATGGGGGTTCTTTTTAGGACGTGGGTGCTCACTAAGACGGGATTTCATGAAATTCAACCACTAAGGGGTTTTTTTGGGGTTGATAGTTTGTTATCTACATATATAAAGAAGATGTCCTGACTGACTGACAGACAACGCACAGCCTAAACCACTGTTCGTAGAGACTTGAAATTTGGAGGGTGTATTGTCCTTGATGCGTAGAGGTGTACTAAGAATGGGTTACTAAGAGGTGTCAAAAGGGGTGAAAACGTTTGTATGAAACTCCTTTGTTTTTGAACTTATAGTTGTGAAATTTTTTATTTAAATAGGTCATTCAAAATAAAAAATGTTGAACTCATTTTTTACGGATAGTGGTGGTTTAAGTGGTGGTGAAATGGAGGGGGTGAAAGTTTGTATGGAAAGTTTTTCGTTTTCGAACATACAGTGGTGAAAATTAACATTTGGACAGTTTATAGTGATGATTTCAATATTTATTGACAGGGGTGACTTAAGGGGGTGAAAAGGAGGATAATTTTTTTTCAAAAGTTCTTTGTTTTTGGAGCTACAGTGATAAAATTTGATAACTGGATAGGTAATTTAAAATAGTGATGCTTTCAATATTTTTGTAGGGATGACTTAGGGGGTAAAACGAGGGATGTAAAAACTACTACATATTATAAACTGTAGAGGTCAAATTTCTGTACAATGAAAAATATTCTAAAAACCAAGTCAGGGGATGTAAGGAGTGAAAATAAGTTCAAATTGTTTGTTTCTCTGTATGTTTGTCTGTCTGTTTGTACGGGCTAATCTCCGAAACGACTGGACCGATTTAAATGAAATTGCGTATGGTGGTAGCTTATATCCCTGATAAACATATAGGATAGTTTTGATCCCGGTAAATTAAAGAGTTCCCGTGGGATAATTAAAAATCTGTCATTACCGTATCCCGCGAGGCCACGCGAGCGAAGCCGCTGACGGGTCAGCTAGTATCATATAATTGCAAGTATTGTAACCACCAAAAAATTCTAGAGATTTGCCACTAGCTGAATTTTGTTCGAGTTCTAGTGCCATATAAATACTCCTCCAAAATTACAACTACTAAATAAATACAGAAACTAACAAACTCATTTATCCGAGATCATCACCGAGATTCAAGCGCGAATCCACCGTTGTGGGCACGATGGCCATGCCCACAACCCTAAAACTTTAGACCCTTGAACTTGAGAACAGACGTCACTCTTTCATATTCGACAGGCCGATGATATGCCGTTTTATAAAATATACAAAACCTGGATATCGATGAAATTATCAACGTTTTCGCGAAAAAGAAACGTAAGCTTCTTTTAAATTTAATTTGACATCATTTGATATCCTTTGTAGTTGTTTCCAGCAAAATTACAGCACAAGAACATCTTATATATCCTAGTAAAAAGCGCAGTGCTTTGCCATGCACGGTTTTGAAGCCACCGGACTGTTAAGGGCAAGCGTGACGCTTAACTGAGAGAGTTCATCTCTGACTCGAAGGTGCTTTGCTGATTTTCGGCTGGCTGTGAACACAACCTTTTTTGTAGGCTAGATCCGTTTAAAAGTGTTATAGGTTTGGTAATACGAGTACCACACCGAAATATTTAGCAAATGTTGCATTCTTTACGTGTTACGTTGTATTAATATAGCTCGTGCTAATCGCTCAACTCGTAATCCATTGCGCGTTTGACATTAAGTAAGGGATCCAAATTAATCAATAAACGGAAAATTATAATTAATTACAAATACGGGATTACTCACGTAATATTTATCGGATAGGTCCGACTATAGTTTCGACCACATTCGGTGGCCTTTTTCAAGGAGTGTTCGGGACGCCCGCGTCGGTGACGTCTAGCACTAGACGCCTAGCACTAGGCAAATATTACGTGAGTAATCCCGTATTTCTAATTAATAATGAGTGAAAACCACGTTAGTTTTTATAACGGAAAATTATAGTTCTCAGATGAATTATATCTGACATCCCAAAAGTTACGATTTAAGTACGTTAGCTCATTGTGCCCATGACGCGCGCTCACGCCACACTAAAGAGGTAGGTACAACAGATCGCGCGGCGAGAGTTTGGCTTTGACCTTCGGGTGGAGGGGATTACTGCGCATGGGTACAGTCGCGCACATGTGACAGAGAGAGACAAGAGTCCCTCGTCTTCGATGTGGCAGAGAGAGACAAGAGTCCTTCGTCCCTCTAGCCACCCTGTGATACCCAATTTCTGATTTCTGCGCAATAACGGTCAAAGCCAAACTCTCGCCGCGCGATCTGTAACTACCTCTCTAGTGTGGCGTGCCTCTCTGTGATTGTGCCATTAATGTTACTAGCGGGACTAAATCCTAACTTAATAGATATAACTGCAAAAGTGAGTTTGTTTGTTTGTTACACTTTTACGCTTAAGCAGCTGAACGAATCGTAATGAAATTTCGCAAGGATATAGGTTATATCTCGGGGAATACATAGACTACTTTTCATCATCACCATCCATCACCACGCGGACACAGATAGTTAATCTATAAATTGTGATAAAAGTTTACATCCTGGGTTTCGGTGTGATGATAGACCGACTTGTATCACCGAAGCTGGATATGAAATACCTCCTCTACTCAAACTACATATTCATACATCACTGACAACAAGCGGAAAGTTCAATCAGTGGAGTACAAGTGGTAGTGTCCAACTTTATGACGTCATATCACGTGGATCAATCGAGGATTTTGATGGTTCATAGACCTCTACGATATACGAATCTTCGTCATTTAGCGTTTGTGTTTGGTAATGTCTCCTTTATCATTCTCCCTTTTATACATATCATAATCAGTCCATTTTGTTCCCACTGCTGGGACTCGAGCCTTCCTCTCAGAGAGGAGTTGGGCCATAAACCACTACGCGGGCCCAGTGCGGCTTGGTGGATAGGTTAGTGGCCAACCCATGTCGAAGTTTTCAGGCCGCCCGAAGGCCTTCGACATAGCGTAACGACTGTTGTTCTAAGACAAACAGCCGAGACCGACGACTTAACTTGCCCTCCGAAGCACGGAAGCGCGTCATTGCTGCCACAGGACATAATATATGACAAGAATTTTATCCCAAAAGAGCTGCGTTTTATCCTTATCGAGAACGTCATCATCCTCATCATCATCTCAGCCGTTGGACGTCCACTGTTGAACATATGCCTCCCCCATGATTTTCCAAAAGGACCGGTTGGAAGCGGCCTGCATCCAACGTCGTCCTGCATCCAACGTCGTCCTGCGACCTTCATCAGGTCGACCTCGTCTGTCCACCGTGTCGGTGGACAGACCTACGACCTACGCTGCGCTTGCCGGTCCGTGGTCTCCACTCCAGAACCTTTCGGCCCCATTGGCCATCTGTTCTGCGTGCTATGTGCCCTGCCCACTGCCACTTCAACTGACTAATCTTCTGGGCTATGTCGGTGACTTTCGTTCTTCTACGGATCTCCTCATTTCTGATTCGATCACGTAGAGAAAACCCCGAGCATAGCCCTCTCCATAGCTCGTTGTGCTACTTTGAGGACGTAGGTTAGCCTAATTCTAAATTGCATGGTCACAATTAAACCTAACGTCACCTATCGTGATTTTGCTCTGACTAGATACTCCGCTACGTTCTGTGGGATTGATTGTCGAATATTATGTTTTTTAATGACTTTTCGAACTATGTTTTTTCGAAATAAGCGACTGTTGAAGTATTGAACTTGTCGAAATTCAGAGGTACAACGCTGAGTTAGACTGGACGGATTTGGATGAAGTTTGAAATGAAAATAGCACAGCACACATGGCTTATAGAAGCATGTATTGAGATTCAATGGATAGTTAGGTCATTAAGCTTATTACAGGATTTTTTTATACAAAGCTACACAAACAGCTAAATGCGGAGTGTTTTAAATTGTAAATAAATTAAGAACTTATTTTCGTAACGTTTTATTCACATGTGCCGAATCGATTACCGCACTATCATGACAGAATTGTGACAAACAGTCGCAGAAGCCATAATGAAACAACTCTACTAAACTGTGACGAATATCTAATTATCGATTATGTCCATTTCCCGTTAAACTGTAAGGATTTAGAATTGAAAAGGATCTAAATGCCGATATTCCCGAAACGCGCTCATGCGTGAATTTCTACTTTAGTGAGATTGACAGAAAATTCCATACATAATATACTCAGATTTTTACTTAAGGCGCATCGCAGAGCAAACCTTTAGACTCTGATTCTGGGCGTTAGGCGACAGTCGAATCTCGAACCCCTGTTTGATGGTCGACTGCTCGGGTAAAAATAATAATAGATTTAAGAAAAATTGTTTGAAAAACATTGAAAACTATTATAAAATTTTGAACGTAAAAGACATACATTATTAATGGTCAATCAATTAGTGTACACCAAATCTCAAAACAGTTTCATTGTATTTAGTGTGGATGTAGAAAGTCAGTGTTTTTTCCAATTTTATATAAGTGTTTAGCTATTAATTTCTTAGATAATAATTACTGTAAGTAAATACTATTTTAAACGTAAAATATGTAGAGATGGTATTCCCAAGTTTGTTTAATGAGTTTCTAAATATCAGGTCTGGGCAGCATTTGCTATGGGATGCGCCTTAAGATTCACTACTAAGCATACTTCTAGAATACGGGTCTAATATGGGAGGTGATAGACTTGTGCGATGCAGAACACCTCGCTGACGAGTTATCCCACATACAACTGGTGTTGTACAGAAATGGGTACAAGGTAAAAGTCGGTGAATCCAGGCCACAGAAGACACCGAAGAAGCCTAAAGTAGAACGTCAGCCAACCTATTTGCCATACGTTAAAGGAGTCACTGACGAATCGAAGGTCGAATCCTTGAAAAATTGTCAATCAAAACCATATTTACTCCTCAGAGAAAGTTAGTGCAAAGGAATAATATATAGTATAAAAGTGCGGGTGTACAAAATATTATTTTGTACACCTGCACTGCAAGGACGGTATTTTGTCGATCGATAAATTCGACAGTCCGACGTTGACATAATCGGTTTTATTAATTATAATTATATCATATTTGACAATATTAATATATTTAATAGATGTTTCGAGTCTGGTGTTTTCCCTTTGGCATTAAAACACTCATTAGTCCATCCTATTCATAAGAGCGGGTCTCGAGACAGTGTCAATAATTATAGACCAATCTCGGTTCTTCCTGCCCTGTCCAAAGTGCTAGAGAAATTAATTAATAATAGACTAACGAACTTTCTGGAAAAACAAAATTTAATAGCAAATTCCCAATATGGTTTTAGACGTGGTAAATCCACTGAACATGCCGTTGCAGCCCTGGCTGACTTTATAGCTACTAATCTAGATAAAAAGAAAAAGTGCATTGGTATATTTCTCGACTTAGCAAAAGCCTTTGACACCGTCTCGATCCCGCTCTTGTTGACTAAAATGGAAAACATTGGAATCCGTGATTTGCCACTAAAACTTTTCCAAGACTATTTAACCAATAGATCACAAAGTGTAAAAATCAATGAATACATCAGTTCACCTCAAAACACCACGTTCGGGGTGCCCCAAGGCAGTATACTGGGTCCGAGTCTTTTCTTGATTTATATTAACGAACTTTGCTTATTCACCCCAACTAATGGTAAAACATTATCATACGCCGATGATACAGCACTTATATATCAGGGAGAGACTTGGGATGAGGCTCGATCTGAAGCTGAATCAGGGCTTTTAAACGTTTCGACTTGGCTACATCGTAATCAGCTTACTCTTAATATATGTAAATCCAAGTACATTACATTTTCTATAACTAATGCTTCTCAACCTGCGTCACTAAATCTGAAGTTACATGCATGTGACACTAAAATGAAAATGTATAGACATACTTGTACCTGTCCTGTTTTGGAAAAAGTTGATACTATAAAATACTTGGGCATCACATTGGACAACCGACTTACCTGGATGCCTCACATAGAAGCACTCTCCAGCCGTCTTAGAAAGCTAACCTGGATATTTAAAAAACTGAAAGACATCGCGTCACCAGAGTTGCTTAAAACCACATATTATGCACTATGTCAATCGATTATAGGATACTGCATACCTGTCTGGGGAGGCACTTGTAAATCTACTGTCATAAAGTTGGAGAGAGCTCAAAGGTCCATTTTAAAAGTAATGTACAACTTTCGTTTCAGGCACCCTACTAAAGCCCTTTTTGAACACTGTAAATTTTTAACTGTTCGTCAACTCTTTATTAGTCGTATAACTCTCTTTCAGCACTCGATCACACAATATGATCCCTCTATCTTGGGTCAAAAAAGGACTGTTACTAACGTTACGGAACGTAAAAAATACAATACTGCTTTCTCTCATCGACAACAAATTTTTCTCGGCCCCTATTTATACAACAAAATTAATAAAACTTGTGATATTTACCCTAAAACTAAATTCCAATGCAAAAACATTGTTGAAAAATTCCTGCTTACCCTAGACTACACGCAAACCGAAAACTTTATTCTTGTACTCAAATAAAATTATATTAATTCATTATTAACTTAAATATTTTTTACTCGCTCATGCACTTGGACCACACGCTAACTCAACAATCAACACGCGCATTCACTCACACAGACAATACAGGTTTCCCTGCGAACATACATCGGAGCACTCTTACATAGTAAGAACCCGCCACAGCGTACACACACACAACACACACACAAACATGCAAGGCCTCTCGGTAATTTTTACTTTTTAGAATGTAGGTAGATTTGTTTACTTTTCAATTATTTTTTATTTGCAACCTTTGATTCCTAATTTCAAACTGAATGTACGTTTCTTTAGTATTGCAAAATAATTTAAATCGCATAATCTGTAATTATATAACATTTTAAGTATGTATTCTGTCTAGGAGGAAGACGTTGGCATGCCATACCACAGAGTAATTCTAGTTTGGGTGCCAATGACTTTCAAGGATTTATAACTTATACAACAAAATATCATTAGTTATGTGTTTGTTAATTTAAGTTAGTTAAGTTTGTAATGAATAAAGCTTATTATTAAAGCTTATTATCTTAAAAACTACTTGACCGAATTTGATGAAATTTAAATGGGATCACACGGGAAGCACCAGCTTTCAAACAAAAAAGATTTGAGAATCGGTTCAACCAGTCATAAGTTATGAGGTAACAAACATAAAAATATAAAAAATAAAGTCGAATTGAGTACCTCCTCCTTTTATTGGAAGTCGGCAGATAAATATGAGCTAGCGTTGCGTGCACGATCTATCAAGTTAGCAGAATATAAGGTTTTGTTCGATCGCTGACGTCAACAGAAACGTAACTGCAACTGGATTTTTTCTCAATAGAAGAAACACGTAAAAGCCATCGTCCAGTTACAGTTCGATTGCAGTTGGCAAAATTTAGTTAGTGGAATGGGCCCCAGGATTAATGGCTGTCATATGTGTCAATGTATTAATTGGTTCAGCCAGTGGTCGTTCATTTGCAGCTCTTTTATAACCAACTAGCTGCGCCCTGCGGTTTCATCCGCTTGGTCTTGGACGATGATGTTGATGAAAGTATCCTCTGTTCTTCCAAGCAGGTATACTGCGCGTGGCTACGGATAAAATGAAGTTAAAAAACTATCATTTTAAATGCAGCCGCAAAAATATCACTAGTTCTTACTATAGTAATTCAACTAAAATAGACATGATTGTATGAATATATGATTAAAAATTTAGATATGCTTTATATTTCATGTATTAAACATGCATCTCCGTACATAAAACGTACGTACGTAAATACGTACGGCCCGCGCTGGTACTCTGGCAATTTGTGGCCCTACTACAATAAAAGTAGTAAAGGTTGCCGATCCCTGGTGTAAAGCACTGTTTTAAGGTTGAAGGGCACACACGGTGCCGAGCGCAGCGCAGCACTGCGTAGGACTTTGGAGCTTAAAGGTCTGGGTCGTGTCTTTTTTTTTGGGAGGTGTGACTATTACCATCAGGTGAACGCCTAGCCCGTCTTGTCATACACATTTGTACGCCGGTTAGATTAGAGTTTTGTTGGAGCTGTGTAAAATCAACTCTTCAATATTGTACCCAACCCAAAACTTTAGCAAATAAATATTTTTTTTTATTAATTTATACAACGCATTACTTTACAAATTTCATAAACTACTTTCTGCCAAACTGCTGGGCAGTTTGTCGGCTGATGTTACTCTCATTTTCTATTACTTACGTAAACCTTATAGTTAAGCAGATACCAACTTAAGGCGAAATGAGTTCCAAATTTAATGATTCGACTTCGCGAAAACTTAGTTTTTCGACGCTTAAACCTAATAAACGAAGTTCGAAAAAACCGTAGTGTAAATTGAATATACGTCCTTATGAAGTATGGGAGGCAATACACGATTGAGCAAACTTGGCTCGATAGAAAAAAATCGGCAACATTCCCTGAATTTTGCAATTTTTCTTACGTGCTTCGTGGGAAAAAACATTTTCATTCAATTATGGGTAAATATATTTCAATGAATGTATCATTTTCGAATTCCCAATGAAATTTACTAGTGAACTATGGACTCCTTTATCATTAAAATTTAATCATTTGATTGTACGAAATAAATATAAAAAAGTATTAGCACGTATTCAATTGAATTTTCGCATTACATCGTCCATTCTGGTAAGCAATTTTCAATCTTATGTAAAGCATCGTAAATTGTTTTAAAATTAGGATTGTACCGCGCCTTAAGTATTTTGTTGATACTAAACTAGCGCTATTAATCAGTTTCTAAACGACTATTCTAAAAACAGTGTACCTATCTACTATCGTAGATTCTAGTTAAGTAGGTACATTTACTAAACATAGACAGTTAGTTCCATTTACATTAGTTGTCGACTTAAATTTAAATTAAATTTTTTTTCCACTGTACTATTTATTTGTTGTAGGTACAATTTCTTTAAAGCTACTTCACATGCACTTCTATTTTTAATTTCAAAATCTTCAGACAAATCGTTTACTAATCATTCAAAGGCCGTAGCGCAAACAATTTCCGAAAAAGTTTTCGTATCGTAAGCGTCAATGTGTCACGCGTCCGCGTACAAACTATGAGTTATCTGTGTCACGTGTGCCCTAGATACATGACAGTTTGTACTGTTTCACGTGAACGACGCGTTATGTTATACTTACGCAGTTATTCGTACTGGGCTCACATAAATTCATTACTTGCATAAAAGAGATAGACATAATAATTTTGGGCCTTATGTTGTGATATGTCATATGTCTTGACTGGGCCTCAATAAACTTTGTCTCTTTCATCATAGGTACATGCGATGTGGCTAGTCTCCACGCAGGAGTATAATTTTATCTGGAACTATCTAATTTACATTCCGGGCGATTGAGGAATACGCGTTAAGGCAGATTCATACGTGTGAAACTCCATTTATATATGAATGAATTTTACGCTACGAAGAATAATATCAGGAAGAATAACTGCCTTAAAAAAAATTACCCAATAAAAGTCATGCTTAATCAATAACATCGTTCACGCCGCTATGACTCAGCTGTCATAGTAGACGTTGCAGCACGCGCGTGGACCAATCCCTGCTTTCCTTCTGAAATTTAAACCAATCACCGAACATCTCTATTTGTAACCTCGGAAGTAGTTTGTATTTGGAATCATACGTCTATTTGGTTTGAAGGACCACTTTTTGTGTGGAAGTTGTTCCGAGTTATGCTTCCTGACATTATTTCTTCGTAGATTTTACGTACATCATCAGTACAAACTGACATTTCAGCTTTATAGTGGAACTGTGACACAGATAAATCATAGTATGTATAGTTGCAGTCATGACGTGTTGGTCGCGTATGTTGGCGAGCACATCTTCGCAAATTGTGCTACGGGCTTAGTATACATAATGTAACTGCACACTGAAGAGTACTAAGGAATAACTAGGCTCTCTTGTACAATAAGGTTGTATATGTAATTTGTTTATAGTTATGCCAAATAAAGTTATTTATTATTATTCCCCCAAGTGACGAACTGCACTGTCCCAGTAACCCTGAGATATTAATGGGATGAAATTTAATGACCACCAAAACAACAATCGTTGCCCTAAACAGCCTCACCAAAAAAATAATAATATGTACAAATAAATGAAACCTGTACCAAAATCTTCCGGGCTATTTAAGTCATGCCTGCACTACAAAAACTTTTCATAACCCAAAAAGGCCACGCGTGCACCAAATTTTAACTAGCAAAGTGTTGTGTCATTGACGTTGCGTATTAGGTTAGGTTAGTTTAGTTTAATAAAATAAAAAAGAAAGAAAAAAATCGAAATGAAATTTCGCGATTCAGACACGCGCGAGCGTGACATCCAAATAGGATGAAATTTTTAATTAAAATGCGAGTACATATTTGGTGCATGCGTGGCCTTTTTGGGTAGCTCGTCGATTATTCTGAAGATACTTGCCTCTTTTAGGTTAGCAGACTTTACGTTTATTGATGATAATTTCATATTAAAATAGGGACTAAATTCTGGTAAGTGTTATGTATCTAGGTACTATTGGAACGAAGTTCCTTATCGCGCGTTGTGAAAGGGGGCTAGACGGAAAAAAATCTTACGAAAAGTTGTCATGACACTTTTTGCTATAGTAGGTATGCTATGTTTCTCTGTCTCTCTCTCTCTCTTATAGAAAGCAAGCCAGATGTTGTAATCGTAGCAAGTGGCGCCGTTTAGTTCCGTAAATTTATACTAGATGGCGACTCAGGTAAAGTTAGCTCGCGGAGGCATTTCATTCACTGGATGTAATATGTAATTTTGAGAAATATATATTTTTGAACACTTCCCATACGCAGAAAGGAGTTTTATTGAAGTAACCCTATACGCGCGATTATCGGAACCTATTATTGGAATATTTACCATGGTTTTGTATTTTTAGCATTATTTTTTCTGATGAGGAACTTCGCTCCATCCGGGTGTCCCTTGACACCTCTCAAGTTTTTTTTATATATAGGTTTCGGAGCTCAATCAAACACGAGACGTTGGCAGTGACTAACTCGTATATTATCTTTACATTGCTACCCTACGCCACCTACCCACATTGTTAACATATCAGTAAGTACTTACGATTTTTTGGGCGTTATATTTCTTTATATCTGGTGATTGCTTAAACCTAAGCCGATATTGATGTGCCTGTAATTTCACCGACAACTATACCTGTAAATGGAACACAGTATTGCGAGCATTACTGCTTAATGGTAGTATATTTGTGGTAGCAGTACTTCCCCGGACGAATTCTCATGCTTATATAGGTACTTCATATTTATTATTAACTAGCTGCGCTCCGCAGCTTTACCCGCGTGGTGATGGATGGTGATGATGATGAATCAAAACATATACTTAGCATATGTTCATCAGGGATAATGTAGGATTTAAATGGTGAAAGAATTTTTCAAATCGGTCCAGTAGTTTAGGAGCCTATTCAATTCATACAAACAAACAAAGAAATGTTTCCTTTTTAGAATACATATATGTTACGAGCGCCTGCCGGCTACTTCGTTTGCGTAGTAGACTCGGCCTTTGGCGTCGCCATAACCTCCCATCTTTCTAGTTTTTTTTTATAAGAACTTTCTCCTGACAATTAACAGAACAAAAGAATAATTAACGAGATTGTTCCATCCGTTCTCAAGTTATAGCGTGACCACGAGAAATAGGGGTTCATTTTTGTATATTTAGAAATCGAAGTCAAAATCATTTATTCAATTTAGGCATCAAAGACGCACTTATGAACGTCAATTTGTCCTTATAATGTACTTTAAAGACTACCGCCGCGTTCCAAAATATATAGAGCCTAACGAGAAGAAGCGGCAAGAAACTCGGGGCCATTCTTTTTATATAGATGTTTTTACAATGTTTTTACTTACTTAGGTACTTCAAATATTAGCTCCAGTGTGTTGCCTTACAAAAGAGAACATAATAATGGTATCAGTAGGGCAAGACACACATAGATCCTGGAGTGATCAGTCCCAAGCTGTTTTATCCTCCAAGTAATCCGAAATTTTGTAATAACCTTTTTGACAGAGTTTAGTTTTAATAGTAATTTTAAACTTATTAATAGGCAAATCTCGGGTAACATTGGGAACTTTATTATAGAATCGTATACATTGTCCCATAAAAAAATGACGTATTTCTGTGGAGACGCGTTACATGTACGGATAGCTTGTGCTTATTTCGCGTGTTGATGGAATGAGCATCATTCCTTTTATCAAAACTGCTGTTTTTCTTTACATACATTAGATTTTCATAGACAAACTGAGAGACAACAGTTAGAATGTTTATGTCTATTTAGATTAAAGAATCAATATAAAATACAATGGCAGTTGCGAGTTAGTTATTCTCTAGACACACCACCTTTTACTAAGAAACTATAATCCTGTTGTGATTGCAATTATCATCTTCAGTCATTTGTTTATCATTGATATAAGGTTTGGCGTCTAGACTAAACGTCCGACTAGCCAGATATGGAAAATGGGTATTTTCAACGTAATTTCCAATTGTTAGTTTTATATCATTGATAATATATCGATTGACTTTAAACGTATTATAGTCATCATATCAGCCGTAGGACGTCGACTTTTGAGCATTGTCCTCCACAAATATCCAAAGAGACCGGTTGGAATAATAGTAGTTTATCTATATATATAAAAGCGAAAGGTCACTCACTCATCACGAAATGTCAGAAACTACAAGTGCAAAGAGTTTCAAATTTTGCATGCGGGTTCTTTTTAGGACGTAGGTGCTCACTAAAACGGGATTTTATGATTTTCAACCCCAAAGGGTTTTTTTGGGGTTGATAGTTTGTATGAAACTTCGTTACTGCGAGAGCTAAAAGTTTAAAACTTTGCATGGGGATTCTTTTTAGGGCGTAGGTGCTCACTATGACGGGATTTTAGGAAATTCAATCCCTAAGGTTTTTTTTGGGGTTGATAGTTTGTATGAAACTTCGTTACTGCGAGTGCTAAAAGTTTAAAATTTTGCATGGGGGTTCTTTTTAGGACGTAGGTGCTCACTAAGACGGGATTTTAGGAAATTCAACCCCAAAGGGTTTTTTTGGGGTTGATAGTTTGTATGAAACATCGTTACTGCGAGTGCTAAAAGTTTAAAATTTTGCATGGGGGTTCTTAATAGGACGTAGGTGCTCACTAAGACGGGGTTTTGTGAAATTCGACCCCTAATGGTTGTTTTTGGGATTGATAATGAAACCTCCAAGACCAAGCGTACGAAGACGCTGGCGGGTCAGCTATTAGTAATATAATTCGTTTGCGTATTCCGATCACATTTTTCCCAACAAAAGGTTTGACGTAAGCGTTTGTCTGTATGTCTTTTATGTATCTCAGTAGCCTGTGGCATCATAGCTCCGAAATGTGTTGACCGATCCTTTTTTTAATGTGGAAGATTGTTTTTGCATTATTGCCAAGTTTGATCCAAGTCATTCAAATATTAAATTGATAAATCAGACACCAGTTTTCACAATTTTAAAGGTCGTGACCAGCCGCCTTGTTCTCTAACTTGAATGAGAATGGAATGTCACTTCATTTGTTGTAGTAGTTGCAGTTGTAGGTGGGAAACTTTATTTTGGGGCCAAGTTTGGTCGAAATCGTTAATCAAATGATGATATGAAGTCGATAAATCAGAAAATAACGAGATTCGGACATACAATTAAAATTTATTGGATTATAAACACATTTGCACATGCTTAAAGGCTTGACATGACATAAGAGTTTTAGTAGGTTTTTGATTAGTTCTAGAGGAAATTAATTAATCATACTCTTAATAAATGTCTCAGCAGGAAAAAATGCCAAAAAGCCCAACAAGCTTATTTAGAAAGTTGGTGACTCTCTGATATATTATCCCATGTTTTCGACTTTGGACAACCTTCAACTAGATAAACCAAGATTTTGGGAGTTTGGATCCATTAGGCGACATCTGTAAAATCAGATTCGTATTTCAGTGACTTGGAAATTTCTTACACTAATTCATACAACATTTAAAGGTTAGAAATATTTACATTGCTGACGGGGTAGATCATATAAATTTTGTTTGAGTTTCCGATATTTTGGGCACTGTTGCAAGCGCCAGACGAAGCTGTCTACCCTCTTCCGCACTCCTTTGTTTTGCGAGGCACCACTACTATTGTTCGTATATTCGTAATCATGGCGTTTCCAACAGTGGCAAAATTTTGGAAACTCAACCAAAATATACATGGCAACTATCCCGTTAAATAATGTGAATAATTCTTATGTAACAATGATAGTATAATACTTATACTAATAGGGTCATTTTTGGCCTCTGTCTCAGTTCGACAGTGTTCCAATTTAACTGGCGAAAAAACTAAGATATGAAGACATGCAAATGGGATTTATAATAGGAAATTCAAAGCTGCAACCTTTCAGTTTTTTGAAAAAGACAGGTTCTAGTATTTTAATTTAATTTAGTTTTTATTTCTTATATACAGTTAACACGAGCGGGACTTGTAAGGACGGTCTTTATCAATTTAAAAATTTATAAATTGTGTTACATTTTATTTTGTTTAGTGACTTTCGCGCGTGTATCCATTGCTTTTAGCCCGCCATAAAATCCGGCCAATCAAATCAAATTCTTCACAATCAATCGTTCCAAATACGAAATACACTCCTTAACTGTCACACTACACCCATACTCAATTGTGCCCTCCCCCTCGTTCTTCTCAATTTGAACACGCAGCATTGCAATCCAGTCTGCTGTCGGATTTGGCTGTTGCATTTACCGAATTAAAAAGTTAATTTAAAAAGTTGACATTTTAGGCGGGAGTTTTTAAAAAACACGAATTATGAAAGTTGAAGATAATGGAGATGTTCGTTTTTCGAATGGGGATGCGCGCGTTTGACGCTTTTTGGTAAGTAGGAATTAAATAAATTTTTAAATTAAAACAACATACTTTAAAAGTTAGAATATCAAATGTTTACACATGCTTTAGGCTTGATGATGTAATGAGATTTGGCGGGTTATGATAGTGGAGAGAGAAATTAAATTTTTTTTTGTCAAAAATCCGTGTCAAGTTTTCCTATTGCATTCATTGTTTTTTTAGCATAGTGTTTATATCGTTTTCAGATTTCTTTAAATAACGGTTAACAAATGTTCACGCCGAGGACTTGCGGATAAGTTTTAGGCTGCCTTTTTATGATGTCTATCAATTGTTATTTAATTTGTTTGTTATTAGCATGCTATAAATTATGCTCCCCAAAAACAATATAGATAAAAAATAATCTGTTTCTCACATTCTCACAACGTCATAGATTGTAACAAAGGGATTTAATTGAATGTGGTTGTCAACCGGATCGAACCCACTACAAAAAAAAACAAATCGTGGTTACATCACAGTATGAGATAGTATCATTGCATACAAGTCTGTTCGCGTATTAGGCTGTTGGCACTCTTTCAAAAAAAAAAACAGAAAAAGTTAACATTATGTCGACTCTTTTGCTTGCAAAATTTAAATATAGAGGATTAGATCTGTCCTTTTTGTTTTAAAGTGGGCACTTTTTTTTTAAATTTAGGTAAGTGCATTTTAATTGATTCATCCCATTATTAATATAGATTATAATGATCGTGTTCGGGAATAAAGACGCGGAACGTTAGTTCAGATCAATAATTTGACATCTTGGAGCGACAATAAATCAGGGTAGTTGATGGTCCGACGGATTGGAGCTTTTGGTGAACGAAACTTTTGTTTTTGGGTATTTAATGTCCTTATGTTTGAACGCTATCTCCCCGGATGTTAGTGATGATGATGTCGGACGATAGCCTGGATATGCCTATTCGCTCTTGTCTTAAAGACTCCTCAATTATACTTCTCGGGAAACAGACTGAGGCAGAGTTTCGTACCTTGAAGAATATGATAGAAGAGTGATATCGTGAGAAAGTTCGCTATATTGGTAGTAGCATGGAACATGGTAATCATATAATAATGGTAATAATCTTCTATATATATAAAAGCGAGGTCACCCTAAGGGTTTTTTGGGGTTGATAGTTTCTATGAAACCTCGTTACTGCGTGTGCGAAAAATTTTAAAATTTTGCATGGGGATTCTTTTTAGGACGTAGGTGCTCACTAAGACGGGATTTTAGGAAATTCAATCCCTAAGTGTTTTTTTGGGGTTGATAGTTTGTATGAAACTTCGTTACTGCGAGTTCTAAAAGTTTAAAATTTTGCATGGGGATTCTTTTTAGGACGTAGGTGCTCACTAAGACGGGATTTTAGGAAATTCAATCCCTAAGTGTTTTTTTGGGGTTGATAGTTTGTATGAAACTTCGTTACTGCGAGTTCTAAAAGTTTAAAATTTTGCATGGGGATTCTTTTTAGGACGTAGGTGCTCACTAAGACGGGATTTTAGGAAATTCAATCCCTAAGTGTTTTTTTGGGGTTGATAGTTTGTATGAAACTTCGTTACTGCGAGTTCTAAAAGTTTAAAATTTTGCATGGGGGTTATTTTTTGGACCTATGTACTCACTAAGACGGGATTTTGTGATATTCGACCCCTAATTGAAATCTGACCCATTGAAATCTGTAATTACCGTATCCCGCGAGGCCACGCGAGCGAAGCCGCTGGCGGGTCAGCTAGTAATATAATATTGTAAAAACGTTTCTAACTCTGTCCGTTTGTTACCTTATCACGCTTAAACGGATCGTATAACCCGCGGCATATAACTCTAGCTCTGAGCGAAATGTGGAAGGGATAGCTGCGCAGATAGAGAGAGACAACAGTCCCTCGTCTTCGATGTGACAGAGAGAGACAAGAGTCCTTCGTCCCAATTTTTGACTTCTGCGCAATAACGGTCAGAGCTAGAGTTATATGCCGCGGGTTATAATGAAATTTGGCAAGGAAATAGATTATATACCGCGGAAGGATACTTTCGTCATCATTATTCATCACCGCGCGGGTGAAACCGCGGGGCGTAGCTAGTACTAAGTATATCAATCAACGACGTAATAAACATGCGTAAAAATACTGCAAGACGGAGGCCGTGTGTCGGAAGATACACAAACAATTTGCGAAAAAGTATTCGTATCGTGCACGTCAACATGTCACGCTTCGTCGCACAAACTATGAGTTATCTGTGTCACAGTTGCCCTAGACAGTTTGTACTGTTTCACGTGAATGACACGTTACGTTGCACTTACGTAGTTATTCGTGCTAGAGCCACTTGTACAAACGTGGTTTTTGAAAAGTTGAGCACCTCAACACTTTTTCTGGTTTTTGAAAACAATAATTAACACAACAAAAAAAGAGTTAGCGAGATTGTTCCATCCGTTCTCAGTTATAGCGTGACCAGGAGAAACAGGAGCTCATTTTTATATACAGGGTGAATATTTGAGACGGAACTGTAAGGGCTTAACCGTTATAGTTACAGGAAAACGCTTTTAGGAGACTATCCATAAATTTAAGGTAATCTGAACTGCATTTACAGATTTTGGAAAAATGTACAGTCAGCAAGAAAATGGCCATTTTAAAAAAAAACTTTTTTGATGCCAATCGATCCTTTTTCTTATAGGATCAAAGTCTCTACTGGACCGACTGAGGTTTGAGTATTGGAAATGTCAGAAATCGCGAAAACTATTTCATACATTTCGGTAAGCGAGTCAAACTTTTAAATTAGCCAATTTTTTTGTTAAGGGTATATATATATATATATTATAATTACACACAGTTGGCCTTCTTTAACTTCACAGCCACATCGGCTTGTTGTATTCTATTATCTGCCGACTTCCAAAAAGGAGGAGGTACTCAATTCTACTTTTTTTTATCTTTGTTACCTCCTAACTTGCGATAGGGTGAACCGATTCTCAAAATTCTTTTTTGTTTGAAAGCTGGTCCGTGGTGCTTCCCGTGTGGTCCCATTTCATCAAATTCCGTCCAGTAGTTTTTGAGTTACACTCCAATAACTGAATAGAATGGAAGTCGGTATAACATTTTTTAAATTGTACTTGTATTATGGAGTGAGCAATTCGTATGCTTGATATTAAATACCATGTATCACCGAGACGAAGGTCTCTAAGTCACCCATATTCATAAAATAGTACCCTAGGATCAACAATACAATACAATAATTCTTTATTGTACATAACCAAACATATAAAAATATAATATATATATCATATGGTATTGTTGACATTTTTGTAGACATTCACGTCTTCTATAAACAGGTGCTACATCACTTTGTAGACATTGACGTCTTCTATAAACAGGTGCTCCATCACTTTGTAGACATTGACGTCTTCTTTAAACAGGTGCTACATCACTTTGTAGACATTGACGTCTTCTATAAACAGGTGCTACATCACTTTGCTCTATATCAATAGTTTTCGTAGCGTACGCAATCTAAGGATTTTTTTCACACCTTGTGTTACATTACCGAAGGTTTCCCTGAATTTGTGCAATTCTCCTATGTCCTATGTTCATCAGGGATAATAATGGTGGATAGGATTCTAATGGTGAAAGAATTTTTCAAGTCGGTCCAGTAGTTTCGGAGCCTATTCAATTAAAATTAACAAATATTTCCTCTTTATGATATTAAAATACCTATAGATGACTCTACACTTGTAATATTTTTCTAAATTATTATTTATATAACTTATATATTTCAGTTAAATATTAAATCTTCAATTTAAGTACTGGGACAGATGAAGTGACGTACTCGTACCAATAAAAATTTAATTAAAAAAGCTTACTATGTAACTAACTTAACTACATACTTACTAAATTAACTAATTAAACGTTATTTTTATTAAAATTGAATATAACGTTTTAAATTATAGTTACCGTACCAAACAAAATAAAAAAAGTTTATTATATCTGAGGTTACCATGTGTATATTTTGTTTGAGTTTGCGTTAATATTAAATTACCGACTGGTGTGAATTGCCACTTGAAAAAAGCGCAAAATGGCGCGAAAGCAGCAATTCAATCTTCATTTGTTTTTTCAAGTGCTAATAATTTGTTTATATGAAATGTTTGGTTTTGACTAATCATGGTTTCATTGACTTAGTTTACATTCGAAATGAATAGAAAAGTGTTTGCTTCAGATGAAGTTTCTTTTACCCTTGTGAAACAATATTTTGGCATCTTTCTCTTGAAGGTCTTATCATGCATGATGGCCGACGTCCAACTTCCCGTGTAGCGAGTACTTCAACCCAACCACGTTTTCAAAACCCGACAAGATCCGGCAAATACTAGCCACAACCGCTTACAATAAATCTCACTTAAAAGCAAACAACGTCGCCGTCTCCAGCAATCAGCCTGTCAACTCCAATTTAGGCCATATACCCAAGACTTACGGACCATTTTGAAGAGCCATCAGACTTCTATGGGATAATTTGCGTAACAAACACTGTTGCTCTTATATAAACCTTATTGTCACATGTTTAAAGTCCAGGTTGAAATGGCTTGAGGCTTAATTTGCGCAAGCCCGTGATGGTCCTTCGTCGTACTATATTGATCGTTCAGAGCATTATGATACAGTGTAGTTTTGTGTGATTGTCACCAATTGACCTGATGATGAATACTGCTTCTTCCTGCCACGTGCCAGATCTTTGTGGCTGATGTTGTTACGAAATGTGTTGTGGAAATTCCATCTCGTGTAGTAAGTACTTCTTGAAATGTACACCAGATTTTATGTGGTACTTCTCTTTTTAGGGTTAAACATGTTTTACTTTATTTGTGAACTCGTACGTTTGTAATTTTAACATATTATTAACATTTAAACAAGCAATTCTTATATATATATATATATATTTACATATATATAATCTGACACTCGGAAACTGCTCCAACGATTTCATGAATTTTAGTATGCAGGGGGTTTCGGGGGCGATAATTCGATCTAGCTAGGTTTCATTTTTAGAAACCGTCGTTTTATCCGTGTTTTAATGAAAATCTGCTACTTCACAATAGATGGCGTTGTTAAGCAACACTAAGCCAATGTGGTTGATAGAAAAACGATTCTACTGTTTGACAGACTTTTTATGTATTGAGACTACTTTGTAATTTAAATTAATTTGACATACTTAACTATTTTATCATTTTATACATAACTAATTTATATAACTTTTTTTCCTTTCTGTATCTAATTGGAAAAATGTAATAAATTTATAATCACCATTAAGGCGCTGTCAGCTCAGAGCTTGAATTCATTCAATTTCTTTCACTTGAAATCTAGCAAGCGCATCTCGTAAAAACTTACAAAAATTCATAAATTAAAAAAAAAAAAAAACATAAATTCAATAAAAACAGTATCCGTCAGTGTATGTTTATTACAAAATGCTATTTTATGATATGTGTTTCATGACAAATACAATTGAGAATAAAGATCAAAACTGTTTTAAATGCGCAATTAGTGGTAGTTTTGTTTGTACTCTAGTATGTTTTTTTATGTCAGTACATAGTATGTTAAAATATGTTTTAACGTGCGTCAATGGTAGTGATTTGCTTGTGCGTACACTAAACTAAAATTCTCTAAACTATGGTATTTCTTATTCTGTTAAGACGCGGTCCAACCCCAATTTTAAAATAATTTACGATGCTTTACGTAAGGTTGAAAATCGCTTGTTAGATTGGACGATGTAATGCGAAAATGCGGTTATTTTGTACGTTTTCTTTATATCTTTCGATATATTCTAACACAATTGAAAAAACTGCTGGTTACTACTTTAGTACTATATGTTGGCTATGTATTACCTAAAAAATAATATAGTGTTATCGCTGAAAATTCTGAGAGTTTGGACGTGAAAGTTTATTTTTATGCACCTATTTAGGATTTTTTTCTGCAGAGAGCGAGTTATATTTATGAATTCTGTTCGGTTATTACTCTTTGCCTGTTCCTTTTCTAACCTAAGTTTTTTTTTCAGAAATTATTATCGAACTGTTTCGTTACACTCGATGTTTAAAGATTCTGCTTTAGACTATTATCAGGGTACGACCGCGCCTTAATACTAAAATCCACATTCGTGTAACACTTAGAATGACAATGCTAAAATATGATTATTCTATCCAATTGTGGG
The DNA here is from genome assembly GCA_917880725.1 of Selenia dentaria. Taxonomy (NCBI): domain Eukaryota; kingdom Metazoa; phylum Arthropoda; class Insecta; order Lepidoptera; family Geometridae; genus Selenia; species Selenia dentaria. Next base: position 5,739,779 of record OU862902.1, read on the forward strand.
TAGTTTTACATCAGTTTAGTGTGTTTAGAGAGCACGAACTTACACGACGATTAAATTTGCACAAAACGTACCCAAAATTCAACAGAAATGGCAAATTGAAGAATTGCCATTTGCAAAAGTTATACGAATATGTGCGTGAAGAAAATAAGAACTACAATAATTTACTAAGAATAGATTTTAGTTCGCTAGTTTTGTTTGGGGTTCTGGACAAGCGAATTGGTACCAGTGTCTACTTAAACGTCTTAGAAATGTCATATTATCTTTTGTAATGTTAAGGAAATCGCTGCTTATGAGAATGCTTCGAAACCCCTCATTTTTGTCGTCGTCATGAATTGACAGCACCTTAACAATTTCACAGATCATCCAAGTACTTCTCCTCTTAAGACGCGGTCCAACCCCAATTTTAAAATAATTTACGATGCTTTACGTAAGGTTTAAAATCGCTTGTTAGATTGGACGATGTAATGCGAAAATTCGTTAATTTTGTACGTTTTCTTTATATTTTTCGATATATACTAACGCAATTGAAAAAACTGCTGGTTATAACTTTAGTACTATTACGTTGGCTAAGTAATACCCAAAAATAATATAGTGTTATCGCTGAAAATTCTGAGAGTTTGGACGTGAACATTTATTTTTGTGGACCTATTCAGGATTTTTTTATGCTGAAACAGAGTTATATTTATGAATTCTATTCGGTTATTACTCTTTTCCTATTCCTTTTCTGACCTTTGTATTTTTTTCATAATATACTATCGATCTGTTTCGTTACACTAGGTGTTTAAAAATTCTGCTTTTTCTTAAATCAGGGTACGAGCGCGCCTTAAGAGGATTGTATAGCTAGTACTTTCCATACTAAAAGAAAAAAAAACTCTTTTCTACATCTTAACATTGCCCGATTTCAGTGATATTTTTTTCGTGTAATCATCACATTGTTTACTATGCCCGTACGTTTTTTTTGTCAGTTTTTTTTTGTCTAAAAAAGAAAATGTATACTTTGAAATACTCAAAAATCAAAACGTACGTGCATAGTAAACAATGTAATAAATGATTACATGAAAAAAAAATCACTGAGATAGGACAATGTTAGGAGGTAGATAAGAGTTTTTTTCTTTTGGTGTGGATAGTACTATCTATGCAATCCTCTTAAGGCCCGTCTCCCAAAGGTGGAAACATATGTATCTGTTATGCTCACATATTATCCCATGTTGCAATGATAGTTTGCCCATATATTGAATTATTAATATACCGACCCGGGGGGAATATTAATATACCGACCCGGGGGGGAATATTAATATAGCGACCCGGGGCAGGGCGGATCCTGCTTCGCACGGGTGAAATTTCGAAAAAAGGGACAAAAATTATGAATATTATTTTTTCTACTTACATAAATTCGGAATTAGGTCTTATTTTTATATTAAGCTTCCGTGGAAAAACTTCTACCTGATAGTGAAAACCATATCAAAATCGTTGCGTGGTTTAGGAAGAGTTAGCGGATATACAAACAGACGCGAATAGCGACTTATTTTATACTGTACTAGCTGCTCTCCACGGTTTCACCCGCGCGGTGATGGATGATGATGATGATGATGAATCTTATAAAGGTACCCTATGTTACTCAGGGTGAATGTAGCTTTCCAATGGTGAAAGAATTTTTGAAATCGATCCAGTAGTCCGGTTTTGAAATCCTTTTAGAGTCAATTCGTTACAAACATACATACATACAAATCTTTCCTCTTTATAATATTAGTATAGATAAGGATATCCTTTATATGTAAGTATATTTTGTCCCTGTTGCCGTGTCAAATATCTCACAAGTTACTTTTCTTCTTTCAGATCAAGGGTTTATTCGTCTTGAGCATCACTCTTCATTCGGTCTTAGAAGAAGACGGAGCGATTCCACACGCTGAGTTAGAGCGAGAAAAACTACTTCATCACCACCGCGCCATATTAATACGTGTATGAACGATTTCTCGAAGGGAATGAACACATCGTTCTTTGGGAAACTCATCTGACAAAGGAGGCTTACTTTTTTCGCTGCTTACGGCTTGTGAATGGTATGTACCTTCTTATTACTCTATGTCAATGATGTAAATATTTTATCCTAATCTTGATCAGAAATGAGAAGATAGACGAACGAAATTTCCCAGAGGATAAGCCAGTTGAAGTGGCAGTGGGCAAGACATATAGCACACAGAACAGATGGCCGATGGGGCCGGAAGGTTCTGGAGTGGAGACCACGGCCCGGAAAGCGCAGCGTAGGTCATCCACCGACACGGTGGACAGACGACTTGATAAAGGTCGCAGGACGACGGTGGATGCAGGCCGCTCGAACGATTTCTATTAGAAATATGCGGGGTACCTGTATGCTCTGACGGCCTGCGGCTGAGATGATGATGACGATAATGAGCTATTAATTTGTTGACGCATCACATACATTTAAAAAGTAAAGTCGGTTTACGGACTATAATTTTACGTGAACGACAAGACAAGCCGAACGCTTAGGCCGATCGTGCCTCTCTATCGCTTGTTCCGCGCTCTCGTTTTCACATATATGTATGATTATCAAATGTGAATATATATATTCACATTTGTCATACTTTTACGTACGTGCAGCTAGCGTTCGTCGATTTATAAGACGTCAAAACTCGGTGAGCGTAGATGTCGCTCCGTCGCCATACGACGCGACGTTCGAAATCAACGAATCAAAATTAAATATTAATATGAAAGTTGAGAAAGTTATTATAAGGAAAGTTTTAGTGACACTACAGATACATGCTTATTGAGCTGCCGAGCGCAAGAACTATTGTTTATGAAACTTGTCGCCAGACAGCCAGAACAAGTGCTCTCTCGTTCTTACCAACGTCTCCTGAGCATGCATCGTGTAGAGACGAAACACGTGTTGTCACAAAAGAGATTTTGCGTGTGTTGATTAATCTGTATAGGTACTTCCTGCATGCATGCTATGCGGGAGGGAGCGCGGTGCACACTGCATCTTTGTCATAAGCATTTGTTTAGCGGAAGTGTCAATAAATATTTCTTTTAAGCTGGCCTCAGACAGCCGGAATGGCTCTCTGGATTCATAATCTGATATTCATAATCTTAATTCCGGCACATTGCCTCACACATATCTTAAAAATTCTGATTGATCAGCAGACTGATTATTCCCAGCACATGCACAAATCTTTATGGAAGAGGAATGAATAGTAATCGCATTACTTTTGGCTCTACATAATAAATAAAAGCAAACGCAAATACTGGATTCATTCTTTAAATGTGAACAGAGTAAAGGAGAGTCAGTATCACATTACGGCGAGAAAATTACAACAGTACCCTGACAGAATCTTCGATTAAAACAGGGGCCTTACTATGAGCTCTTAAAGCAGGACTTCTGGACAACTGCCCGGTTTATTCGTACCATGACAGCTTTAAAGCAGGCCTGTTCAGGCCTACTATTCAAGAACCGCAGAAAAACCGTTCACCTGTTTTTTTGTATGGACTCTCGTTAACATTTCGCTCTAAATCAACTCAGTTTATTAGCTTACAAATGTCTAGGCGTCTGCAATGTTGCTTATTGTAAATTGTTAAAATGCCAGAGACAATATTATCCGTTCACCTTTAAGAAAACAATATTCAAACAGTACACTTAAATGAGCGTCATGGTATGATTTCATTCAAAACTGTTTATGTCAGGTTTAATAACTGCACGGAACTTGCATGGTTTTTACGAAGCTGATGGTAAGGCCCCTGAATGTCAGTAGCATCATATTATGATGAACTACTATGTTTGCTGCGGAATAAAATCCAAAAAACACACACATGAGAAGAGCCATTTCCGCTGAAAAAAGACTTACAAAAAAAGGATAACAAAAACTAAAGTAGGTGGCATAATTTTAATCATTATGTACAGTTTTAATTTGTTTGAATCAATAACTATAACCTTCATACAGTGTCATATTCATTCAAAAGTCAAATAATTATTCAGCAGCGTTTTACATTACTACTGCAGCATTACGACCGGGATAGGGATAGCCCGGTTTTACCCTATTCATGATCTGATTTCAGTATGTGTGTGCCGCTCTATTAAAATGTATGAGAATACGCGCGTTATGAAATCATAATCTGAAATATGCCGGTCCGAATTCAGAACGCTCATCAGTATCATTCTTACAGATCAATCTGAAAAAATCAGAATGTGTGTGGAGAATACTGATTTTGTATGGTATATTAAGATTATGAATCCAGAGAACCATTCCGGCTATCTGAGGGCAGTCTCACAATAATACGAATAATAAAATTTCTACAAAGGTTCTTATTGATTACGTAAACCCTAATGTTAAACCCTATGGCCTTTATTAATAAACGTTGCGTAAACCTATATTAGGCGTAACATGCTTTGTCTTGCTTTCACGCGTGACATTTACTGCAAGCGAAAAATTGACAGATAGATGTTTTAACTACTCCGGGTGTAAGCCAAGTTTATTAATAAGGCCGTAAGTTATTATATTTTTATCTAGAATCAAGATGTGATAATTAAAGTATCTAGCATAAATTAGTATTAGTATATAGTCGCGTTTTGTAGAATACTCACACCTTTGAGAAACTGTGAATAGGTTTTGTATGTTTTATAATAGCTACTCGTTTGGTTATGAAGTTACTAGCTGCGTTTTTCCCGCGTGGTGTTGGATGATGATGATGATCAGTATCCCATATTCTTCCCTGGTATATAATGATGATGATGAATAGTAGGTATCCTATGTTCTTCCCCAGGCTATAATTTGTCTCCTTGCTTAATTTAATTACCATGCGGTCAACCGCTTGGGGCTGATAAGGTGACGAACAGAGTTCCAAAGTTACAAACGTTTTTATAATTATGTATGAGAAATATGGAAGATGCCTTAGCGCATGACCTCAGTCAGCTCGAACAGTAGATAGGTGATTGCAACAGACACCTACTAGCCGCTGCCTAAACATTGCCTTGCAACATGTTTTGTGTTCCTACGTAATCACTACGTACGTGGTTATCAGTAACATGTTCATGTACAATAAAGTATGTAAGTACAATTATATACTAAATATTAATTATTACAGCCGCATCGTTTTTATCCGTGTGGACAGAGCTAAAGTTAAACTAAATAGTCCTTTCTCTGTCGGTATGTAAATTGTAAGAGTTGAGGAAACCCGACTTACCAGGCGGTAGGCCTTTTGTGCAAGAGGCCGTCACAATCGCAATGCCACCCAGGGGGCGTACTCCCACCTTTTACGAAACTATCATAAATCAAGAGCGTTTTGTCATAAGCTTAGTATAATCATACTTACTATCGTACTCCCACCGACACGAAACGACGAGTAGGGCCTCAGTTTGTACTGCAGTTTTGCGTACTGCACTGCGCTATACCCAGAGTCATTGGTTTTTGAGTCTCTGTCGCCCAGAAATTTCTACCTTTAACATGATAATATTGGGGCGAAAAACAATGTTTTGTTTTTGATTCCGGGCTCCATATTCAATTGTTTGAAATGACATTACATGGCCTATAGTCAGTTTCTATAACGACATCTCAATTGTCAAATTATAATAAGTAGTTTAGAAGTTATGATTATTTCCTCATAACTTGACGGAACAACAATACAAACATATAAACGAATTTAAACAACTCCCGCTCCGGCTCGTTCCTGTTGCAAAGGTTAGCCATAGCCATCCAGCGCGGAAATGCAGGCAGCGTCATGGGCACCTTTGCACCGGGTACAGCACGGGGTGGGTTATTTAATTGATTTTATTTTTGACTGTTGTGTTTGTTAATTTATGTAATTAGCGACTTATTTATGTATATTGACATTTATGACATATAAAATTAACAAAAAAAAAATTTTCAAAAATTTTCTTTTACTTGGTTGACCATAACATTTTATTCTTTGAAAGATTATCTGCAATTACTCTTACAATGACCAATTTATTTAGTTTAACCGTCAATGTCGGGTTGAATGCAATTATATGTACCTACTGTGCCTCCCTAAAAAAAAAAGAGCACAACGAGATATATTTTTTTTAAGCTGTGATGTAATTATTGACAAACTAGCCATATATTATTGACATCGTTTAATTTAATGACTATTTACCATCTTAATTTATTCTTCACAAATTCTACAATGTTTAAATTTACCTAATCTGTATACCTTGTTATTTACTCCTAGGCTTGTTTACTTAACATTTTGTAAAGCATGTACCTACAATAATCTATTTTAAGATCCTTTCTTACCTGTGTATCACAAATAAATCATTTGAATTTGAACACTGGGATGAGCATACAATCATACACACGTACCGGTCAAAAGATACCTCCCTTTTGCTTTGTAGTGTCGGGTAAATAAGATGAGTTCTGTGACGAAGTTTTAGTTTATGGTTCTCATGAGCAAATATTTTGATGAGGACCAACCAAAGAGGATACAATACTACATAATAAGAAAAAAGAGTATTTTCTACTTTACAACCGACGAAAAGGAAGAGGTTCACGAGTCGATGCGTATTTTTTTTTAATGTACTATAACGTAAAACTTTTACAAAGTAATCCGATTTTGATATTTTTTTCTGTTTGGTAGTTACATCCGAGGTGTAGGATAAATTTCATTAAATTCGGTCGAGCGGTTTTGAGTTACGATCCAACAACTGAAAAGTGTTGACGATATTATTGACGGTGAATGACAATCGATCCCGTAAGTAGCAAAGGTCACTAAAAAGGGAGACATTTTTCCCACCCAATAATGGTGACGTTTTCAACACTAACAAGTACAATTTGAAAAAAATAATACCGACTTCAATTCTATTCAGTTATTGGAGTGTAACTCAAAAACTACTGCACCAAATTTGATGAAATTAAATATAAAAAATAAATAGGGCCAGCACCAGCTTTCAAACGATGATCGAAAGCTATGAGGTAACAAATATAAAAAATACAGTCGAATTGAGTACCTCTTCCTTTTTGGAAGTCGGTAGAAAATTGTGAAATAACTTATCGAAGATACCATGTGCATTGCGCACAATATTGTGTTAATAGGCACTTTTGAACTATGATGGTACCGTCAATCGATTCCTTTTTATATTTTTTTTGTTTAAGTATGTACATACATGTAAGTAGGTATAGTCTAGAAGTCGGCTTATGCTTTTTGCTATAGTACACCTTTTTTAATATCAGTGTGTACCACTTCTAGTATTACCAAAGAGCCTAGTAGAACGAATAGTCGACAATTGCTCTACTGTGTACCTACCAACTGATGTCAGAGCATCAATTGTTTGCTGAATTAGATGATCAGGGTGTGTGGTCGCCATTGATGATTACAACCTTGGATTGATCGCTAACGGCCGCGCTTTTGTGATTTTCATTGATTTTTCGAAGCCAGCGGAAATTGCGAACTATTCGACAAAGGTCAAAGTAGACTGACGGAGAGTAGCGACGCATATTTTTACTCTGAATCGAAATTAAAACCGCCACTACATACGTAAGTATTTTCAATGTGACTATTTTAAATTTTACCACTAAGACACCGTATAAATATAGAGAACAGTACGGAAACTACCGAAAGACGTTCGAAACGGCTCACTCACACAAACATGCGCATCGACGAGAGCCCTAAGCGGTTGTCGCGGTGCTGTCAGTAGTGAGGCCGCGTCTAGAAGAGTGGTCACGTATAAGTTTATTTCTGCTTAACTAGGCTTAGTTTCCATAATATTGCATCTTTATACTATGACTAAGATTACCTTATAATACGAGACTACAAAATTAGGCAGAGCCTATAGTAAACTGATAACTGATATCCATACTTAAGGCGCGCTCGTACCCTGATTAAAGAAAAAGCAGAATTTTGAAACACCTAGTGTAACAAAACAGATCGATAGTATATTATGAAAAAAATACAAAGGTCAGAAAAGGAATAGGAAAAGAGTAATAACCGAATAGAATTCATAAATATAACTCTCTTTCAGCAGAAAAAAATCCTGAATAGGTCCACAAAAATAAACTTTCACGTCCAAACTCTCAGAATTTTCAGCGATAACACTATATTTTTTTAGGTATTACTTAGCCAACGTATAGTACTAAAGTTATAACCAGCAGTTTTTTCAATTGTGTTAGTATATATCGAAAAATATAAAGAAAACGTACAAAATTAACGGATATTCGCATTACATCGTCCAATCTAACAAGCGATTTTCAACCTTACGTAAAGCATCGTAAATTATTTTAAAACTTGGGTTGAACCGCGTCTTAAACAGCGTGTAACAAAATAGTGTAGTATTACTGACAGGTGTGCATATGTACCTAAGTAGTCAGGATTCACGTGGCAAAGTATCCGAATTTAAATCTACCTATATCTATACTAATATTATAAAGAGGAAAGATTTGTATGTATGTTTGTAACGAATTGGCTCCAAAAGTACTGGACCGATTTCAAAAATTCTTTCACCATTGAAAAGCTACATGCACCCTGAGTAACATAGGCTATATAAGATTCATCATCATCATCATCAGCCATCACGGCGGCAGCTAGTCGCTTATAAGTAATTTTAATCTCACAATTATTATCCGAATGTTTTTTTTATTAGTTGATTATTAGACATGCCTATTCTAGATTCAATGCGCTACGCATTCCCCACGCCACTTTACCTCCCTACCCTACACGGGCCCTTTCCCCGCGTCGCACCTCAGTCCAGGCTCAGCTTAGGCCCCTTATTGAGCCTGCTTGAGTGAGAAAAACCTTGGTTACTCATAACTTGGAATGATTACTACTTCCTGGGTCGCAGTAGTTAGGTCCCAATTGTATGCAAGCTGCGTGTGTGGTTTTAGTATTACACGGTGGTAGTGCCACGCTGTAACCCCACAGCCGAATGCGCCGACACGGCCGGGGAAGTACCACACTCCCACATAACACCGACGTGAACTAACATAGCTTGCTATTGCGTTTCGTCGGTTTGTGGGAGGTTCCGGAGGCCCGATTCTTCCTTCCCCATTCTCCCGCTCCTTCCCCCTCCCCCTCCAACCTTTACTTCTTCTATCTCGTCATTCCTATCATCCTTCCTCAAAGGTCGGCAACGCATCCTCGAGACCTCTGGTATTGCGGATGTCCGTGGGCGACGGTATCCCTTACTATCAGGTGAGCCGATTGCTTGCTTGCCAACCTGTCCCATAATAAAACACTTTTTGTTACGCGCTGTATACATATACACACCCAGACACAGCCCAAACGAAGATGCAAACAAATGTTTGACCTGTCCTGGAATCGAAACCGAAACCAGCGGCTCAGAAGGCAGGGTAGCCGACAACGGCGCCAACCGGCCAGTCAAATCTTATAATTTTGTGTAACTAGATGTTTGAGTTTTCTTTCTTCTTTTGCTATTTACATACCAAAAGATTGTACTAATAAATAAAGATCACTCCATGGAGTGCGCGACGCGATCTCCAAGCGTGAACACTCCCTGAAGAAGAACGTCTTACACGTTCGAAACGTCGTCGGACTTAAACTGACATAATACCAAGAGAGGGCAGAGGTATCTTTAAATTAGTATAAAGTGTGATACGATAGTTTTCAAACTCTAATACCTAAAGTTTTACCTCGAGTTAAAGTCATTTGTTGAAACAATGAATAAATTTCTGAGAACAAGTCCAGTGACTCAGCAGTCGGGACGCAATAGGCTGGTTATGCTATGTCTATCCAGATTATTTCAATTCGAGAGACACGAAAGTTTCACACAATATTCTGGCTTCTCTGTGTTATCGATATTCTCTTACATCGTTACGTATAGCATCTTGATCAACAGATATCTACAGCATAGAGGTCAAAACAAAAGTCACATTGACTCTGGGTGGACAATGTAAACTACCAAAAAATTCTAACTTGGTCATATTTTTAAAGACCTAATCTCACACCACTTAAAATTCGCATCATTAGATAAACATCTCCAACCGTTGTTTAATCACCTTAATATATATCAATTGAAGTTGAAGCCCACCAGTGGCCACGCAGGATCATTACATCTGATTGCTCTTAATTGTGCTGATGGGACTGCAGAAGACACCTACAGATGACTTTAAACCTTAAATCATGCGTAATAGGGTTTTTGTTTAGACACATAATGCTTTACAACAACGTTAGACAACTTTGAACCTTGACCCTGTGCGATCAAGGCCCCACAAGTATCTTCTTTTTCAAAAAATTGACTTGGAACACCTATTGAGAATTCTGGACCTAAATTTGTGAACCATACGATTCAAATTTTGTAATGAATTCTTGCCAGAAGCAAATGGTTCTGGACTTTCTGGAAGGGTTACAGTCCACAATAAAAATATGCCTTGATATCTAAATATTAAGATTTATTTTAAAAGGAATGATTAATACGGTATGATGAGACGACGATGGACAACGGAAGATTTAGTCATTGTAAATTGGTCAGAAAAAGTATAATGAAAAGTTAGTTGCCTATCCTTGGATGCTTGCGACATTCAGGACTGAGAAACCAGTGATGTGTATTCCTGGCCTTATAATCAGACTACATCTTGTCCTTTTTATGCCGTGTGCAGATAGATGAGGGATCAGCAAGGAATTTACATCAGCTCTCATATGAGTGCAATTAAACCAAATTCTTCTCTGCAAAACAAGACGCATAGATACCAATAAATAGAATGGAGATTCCCTTATTTGTGGGAATGCTTATGCTCAACTGTAGACATCTTCTGGCTGATGATGATGAAGTCACTCGACAAACCAGTCTTGATCCAATTAAGAGCTGGGTCGTAGTTTTTGCAGACCTGACCTGTAGCGTCTCATTGCAAATTGCCTTTTCCGTTTTGTATACTATGGCTTAATTTTGGACTTTGTACGAAAAGTAGGATTTCCTGTCATGCTATACTGGTTTTAAAGGGTTAAATGCTCATACTATACGTGTCATTTCTATACGTCAACCAAGACCCGTTAGGATCTTTGCAGAAACGAGCTTTATCTACCAATGACAATAATATAATTATAATAAAATATCTTTATTTTCTCTCTACAAAGATTGATTAAGTAAACCCTAATTTTAACTAATGGTCATCGCTTTTTCATTCCATCTTCGCTTCTCATCAGGCGAGAGGGAGTCACTTTGATGAACCATTATGAAAAATAGAAAAAAACCTTCAGTATGACTCGAAGTTGCTCTCTCCAACCTAATGACGTGCCCCTCCAGGATGTGATACAATATTTCATAATTGATTGGCAGAGATAGAAGTAAACTATTTCATTTGTCTTCATGTCAGCCACCTGATTTAGCGTCTTAAATATGTAAATCAATTTACGAACGCATCATAAAAATATCAAATAATATTCATACTTATCAGGTAGTAGCGAGTATTAGAGTTGTATTGCCAGTAACCATCCCCAACGCAGCATAATGTTGGTTGCGTACAACCGGCGCTGGTCTTCCGTTGACACTGGCGGAGACATCACGGGCGTAACGGAAGTTATGTTAGGTACAGAAGTGCTTATAATTAAACAGGCAATATTACACAGACAAAGTAAATTACAAAAAAAACAACAACTTTTATCAGTCCTTTGCAACGAGAGACATATACAATTTATGGAATTAGTTTTAATTGTGAGCAATGATGCCAAAACCAGAACTCTATAGAATTCAGCTAACAGTTGTCAACAAAAAGTTCTTCATTATCAATTAGACGCATGCCATCTTTCTTTTTGCTCGTTTCTCAAAGTAAATTTGTTTTTTTTTTCTAGAGCAAAAAGAAATATAGGTATGCGTCTTAATGATAAAATAACGACTTTAAAATCAGGTGTTTGTCTTTAACACACATTAAATAAAGACCTCCGACCCCAATTCACCCTAAGAGTTTCTTATTGTTTCTTCTCAGTTATGCCTTTATTTATGTAGAAACATTAATTTAATTTTTACGGTATTTGAAGCCTAATTTAAATTAAATTATTTAGATTATGCTTTTTGTCACCGCATTGACTTATTTAGCGTAGAAGAGGCACAGCGCTTTCATTGAATAGGCGAGGAGTCCAATACTCGAGAAGTATATTTGGGACAGCTGGATGGTCGAAGGCCAGTCGGACGTCCCAGATATCGTTGGAGGAATGCAGTCGAGGCGCACCTAGTTGCGCAAACCATGGACAGACAATTCTCAAGACAGGAAAAAGTGGTGCTTTCTCATTTCGGAGGCCAAGACATACTTCGGGCCGCTGAGCCATCAGAGTAGTAGTAGGAGTTCCAATGTCATTGTTAGTCTTTCACGCCTACTGCTCAGGTGCTCGTAATGGGAGTGAAAAACTCTCCTGCCCTCTTTGTCATTTCAATCTTATATCTATCTTGACTTGGTCTCTCTATCATTACCCAGAAATACCAAGCGTGTACCTGTGATCGTATGAGGAGACGTAAAAATGTGTAATTCTTTCTTCAGGATCTTTAGGATCACCAAAATCGGAGTTCCCCATGGTTAATCAACTGATACAGAACCACAGGTTCCTTGAAACAGTACCCTGTCCATCCTACGACGCGACCCTGCACAAGTGGTCCAATTCATGGCCCACACATGCCCAGGCTCGTCCTTATTGGTCGACAAATTAGCCCGGGTACTGCGTACTTATTCATTTGACCGTCTCCGAGACACCAATTTATCAATAGACGTTACTCGGAGAACTGTTTGCTTGCCATTTTTTCGCAATATAAACTGCGCGTACAGTTGAAACACGTGTTTAAAAATTTGCAAGTGGGAATTTCGGCATATCTAACCAGCCTTAACCTTGAGCTCAGGAGCAAAACAATTCAAGCGATTATTAATTTTTTTGGGCATAAAAGGTTTTAAAAGAAAAGTGGTTTAATTAAACCAAAATGGCGGACTAAGGATGTTTGTTAAAGACGGTGATGGCAGGATGAGTTAGTGCTCATTCGCCAATACGGCTGAGTTTGTGAACTTTGGTGGAATCATCTGTATTCGTTTGAAGTGATAAGTTCGTGCTAAAGGACTTTTTGGAAGGTGAGGTGTGCTTCTGATGATGGGGATGGTAAAGTAGCGCAATTGTCTCTTCTTATGATATAAGTGCTAACAAGCTTCGTTGCATATCTTGTTTCTCCTGTTGATTAGGAACCAAGTATTATTTATACATTTCGTAAAAAATCTTTTATATCAACTCATTAGTCCATCATCTGTCACTGAAGGCGCGCTCGTATCCTGATAATAGTAAAAAGCAGAATTTTTAAACACCTAGTGTAACAGATCGATAATATATTATGAAAAAAATACTAAGGAATAGGAAAAGAGTAATAACCAATTAGAATTCATAAATATAACTCGCTTTTTGCAGAAAAAAAATCCTGAATAGGTCCACAAAAATAAACTTTCACGTCCAAACTCTCAGAATTTTCAGCGATAACACTATATTTTTTTTAGGTAATACATAGCCAACGTATAGTACTAAAGTAATAACCAGCAGTTTTTTCAATTGTGTTAGTATATATCGATAAATATTAAGAAAACGTACAAAATTAACGCATTTTCGCATTACATCGTCCAATCTAACAAGCGATTTTCAACCTTGCGTAAAGCATCATAAATTATTTAAAATTGGAGTTGGACCGCGCTTGATCCAGAATAGAAAATCCATTGTTATGGTTAGGTTTGACGGTTGAGGGGATACAAGAGTGAGCGAAGCGAGCGAAATTTTATGCTGGTCATTCTGGCGTCATTTTAAAATAATATAAGCTAAGTAAAACATGTCAAAAAATGTTTTATCCTAATGGCATTACGGAACCCGCGGTTGCAAGCCCGACTGTTACTTGGCTGGTTTTTATTATAATAAAGTCCGAAAGACATAAAATGCTTAAGTGATTCTTTAGCTATGCCATTATTTTAAACTTGTATTCGCACGTTCTATGTATTTAACCAGTGTCAAATAATTCATGTATTTAAAATTAAATCAGGACGCCATCTGCTATGCTTGGAAGAACCCTCTCAATTTCATATTCTTTCTCTTTCTCATTTTGGCTTATTTTTAAAAACCTATTAGACCTATGTCAAAATACAAAACAGTTTTTTTAAATGGTGTTTTTTTATCTGAGATGACATCCACTCAAGGTCTTCACGTTCTATTCTGATCTACTTGTCTCTTTGATTTCATAGTTTCGAATTTCACATTTAGATACCTTAAGGATCTCTCCCCCCTATCAATTTTGCTCAAAACGCATTTTATTAAACAGAACTACAAAATTACGTAAGTACAATTTCTCGGAAAATTATACTTGACTGTGTTTGTTTTAAAAAATATCCAACATGCTCACGACAATCACACAATTTAAAATCTACCTACACATAAGTAGTACCTTCTGTACACTCGTTCCTATATTCTATGGTACAATCAAGTCCATAGTCGTAAAGCAATTCAGTACGATTGTGTCGGTGTTCAATTGTTGGATTTATTAACTGTCAAGGACCTTTAACGCGTATTATGTTTAACATTTTGCTTGTGTGTGCGACTGTACATTTATCGAGTTTGAAATTTAGGTCACTCCCTGTTTTAAAACGATATTAAAAGAAAAAACTTGTGACACTTTCGCTGGAAAAATTCTTACGGCAGAATGAAGTGCGCATCGCTCAGCCTCCCGCAATGCAAATAGGAAGTATACAGAATAAGTAACATACAAAACGACCCTTGCTTGTTCCGCGCTCTCGTTTGCACGGTCGGCTCGAGCGGAACGTGACAAAAAAAACACTTTGTCGTGCGTGCATCCGGCGTTCATCATCATACAACTGTAGAGGTTGAATTTCTGTACAATGAAAAAAATTGCTAAAAACCGAGTCAGGGAGATGTAAGGAGTGAAATAATATATATTTCTTTTAAATTTTTGATTTTCTGTTTCTCTGTTTGTATGGGCTAATCTCCGAAACGACTGGACCGTTTTAAATGTAATTTTGTATGGTGGTAGCTTATATCCCTGGTCAATATATAGTATACTTTTGATTCCGGTAAGTTAAACCGTGGAATAGTTAAAAAACTGTAATTAACCGTAACCCGCGAGGCCACGCGAGCGAAGCCGCTGGCGGGTCAGCTAGTCGATTTATAAGCCGTTAATCACGTCGAAATGTTAGCCTTGGGTACCACTGCAACAGTCATGTTTGGATATGGTGCTTACCATCAGACGGAACTAGTCTTGCGTAGCACTGCACTGTACTCGCCACCTTGAGACACTGGGTTTGAGTCTCTCGTCCAGTAATTCCACTTGCTACAGCGCCCTTCACCCCTTAACGCAGTAATGTTTGCGCACTATTGCTTCGCGGTAGAATATCTGGCCCTGCGGTGGTACCGACCAAGACGGCATGCACAAGAGGCTTACCGTATAGTAAGTCGGGTTTCTTCGCTTCTTATGACTCATATACTAGTATATCGATTATTACGAATTGTTTGCATTTTAAAATGCGTCCTTCTATCATTTAAAGATTTCTACGAGCATTTCGCTCGTGTACAATTAAAAGAAGGCCGAAGTCTTTTTTTATTGAATACTAGCTGCGCCCCGCGGTTAAACCTGCATGGTGATGGATGATGATGATGTTGATGAAAATTATCCTATGTGTTAATTCAGCGCCCCATCTACCTCCAAATTTCATCAAAATTGGGACAGCCGTTTGTGCGTAAGAGAATAACAAACATCCATAAATACAAACTTTCGCGTTTATAATATTAGTAAGATCAAACGCAACTAAACAAAATCACCATTCCTGTCGATAAGCTATATCGAGGTCATTTTCAAAGCTGACAAAACAATCGTGAAAATTGATTAAATAGACGATCTCATACGTAATTTAACAGTTCCATGCTAGGGTTACCGTTATAATCGTAAAAGCTTATCGAATTTGTCTACCGATCGCTTAATTTCGTTACTTACAATGATCAACACAAGATCGATATAGCCAGTTTTTTCGAAGTATTACGAATTCAAGACTCAAATTTAACGATCGTTAAGTTCGGTACTTGCACTGCTGTCTTTAAATAACTTTTGCTTAGCTTGAAAACATATGTCTTCGTTTTAGTAATATAATACAAAGTCGGTTTAGTTACACCATTTTTAACTGAAAAACGCCTGAAATTATTCGGCCGAAATTTGGTAGGTAGATTGTAGATTTGGTAGGTTTAAAATTTGAATGTAATATTTTAATATTTAATTACATTAATATTATAATTTTATCTTACATATACCTAATTAATATTAATTATCAAAAATTTAATAATCTCTACTTTTTACTTGAAAGCGACATATAACAATACCAGGCGAACAGAAAATTGTAGGAGATTAGATGTATTATATTGGTTGCTTATTTCACTTCTGTGTGTCATACTCTATGTCCAAATAACTTATTAAATCAGTTATTGTATGGCTGTCTTGGATTATTTGTGTCGGCCAGCTTATCGTGAATCATGAGAATTAAAGTAAAACGGTTTTCTGGCTGTTCTTAATTTTTGTGATTTTAAAGCCGCCGTTTTTAATGTGTTGCCAATTTATTAATAACTGGCTGGTGGTTTTGTCCGCGTGGTGATGGATGATGATAATCATGAAGAAATGATCATATGTCCTTCTGCGAGATATAACCTATCTCCTTGCCAATTTTCATCAAAATTGCTTCAGCAGTTCAAGAGGTTACAAACAATCTCACAAACTTACAAACTTTACCTCCTTCCAAGCGATAGAAAGAAAGAAAGAAAAATATTTTTGTTGAAGAAAAACAATACGACATTTTGGCTAAAATAAACATAAAATAAAATAATTTCCTACACTACACAATCCTTATATTAAGTTTAATAGGAATGACCATCCTTACCAGTCTCGTTCACTAAACATTTACTCGATACCGGTCATTCGTTGCACAACAACAACACTTTTAAGATTTAACATGTTTGTGATAAAAGCTTTCGGTTAAGTGTGTTGGAACAATTAGAGATTGTTGAACATATCGAATGTTCTGAATATTTCGACATTGCATCCCTAAACGCCATGAAATGGTCAATATGGAGGCAGGTTGGATGGACCCTATACCCGGCACTAAAGGTCCTACTTCAGCGTCTGCTTATTTGAAATATATTTCTCTTGCACGGCCACGGATAAAACCAATGCCATTGGCGGGGGGAGGTCAGATCCTTAGAGGAAATACCGTGCAACCCCTTACCGGAGCTATAAGGGTGGCCTTTCCAAAGCACGGCTCATTTCCAAACCATAATTTAAACTATTTAATAGTCTTTATATGTATCTCCGAGAATGTATGCGTTGATAATCATATAAATAAATAAATCGGTCTCAGGTATTACTACCATAAAAATAAAGTTTTACGATATAAAAATGTCTTAACCACATAATTTCTTCTTTACAGGAGCCGTGACCCCCACCACCTGACACCAGAATCGAAGTAAACGGTTCCCAAACCCCACGCGTGGACTAATGGAGGCCCACTACAACACTCACCTCAAAAATTCCACAAAAATCCCCCAAATACCCTCAAAAACTAAACATAACAAAAATTTCACACCCAACGTGCGTTTCACCACGATGCTTTTGAAAATCGAAAACGAACTACTTCAAAGTCACCGCCAGAGAGAGACAACTGGGATCAAGAAGTTATACAACTCGTTCTTCGTCCTATTCTAACTTTGCTGCCGTCTCTTTTTATCACGAATCATCTTTCATCGGACATTTAGTTTAGTGTATGTGTTCGTCTAAGAATTGACTATGCATGAGTGTTATAAAGAGGATATCGCTTGGGAATCGAGTGTGAGACTTGCTCTGTTGAGAGAAGAAGACGTCGGGATGTATTTGGAAGAGCGAGAGGGCAGGAAGAGGAAGTGGGACGGCAAGATGATGCGGAGAGACGAGAGCGAAGAGCGGGAGCAGAGGAAAATGCCGCCGAAGAAGGTTATGGGTAAGTGTTTCTTTTTTCTTTCTCTCTATTTACATGCCATATGTCTAAATTCAGGGATAACTGTAGTCTCTGATTTAGTGTTAGTAACTCTACTTAACATGTTTTATAGAGCGGGATGGCACGCTCACTACTGGTTCACCTAGAAAGAGAGTTATGATTTTCGGGGTAAACATAATTCACGAGCGTGACCGGAAAATTACTATTCTAGCGTGTCTTAAAACAGTATAATGCAACGTACTACAGTGGTCGTTTTTAAACAGCATCAGCAAACCTCATGAAACTTGGAAGGATTCCTTTCACAATATATTGCTTATATACATGTTTAATTATTTCAGTTATACGAAAAGTCTAATATTTATCAACTTAGCAGGACTCTGCGTTCAAAAAAATCAACACTTATAAATATTATTCGCGGTTATTAATTTTTTTTTTGTAGGTATTTACATGATCTACCACCTTTCATCACGAAAATCAGTAATTAATCAGTCATATAAGCTACTAATCATCTCGCGCCGTAGCACATTGTTGACAGAACGGAACAATATGTTCAGTTTTGTCAAGGTTTATTTTAAGGTTATTTTTACTTAACCAGTCAATTATTAATTTTACAGAATAATTAATATCATTTCGATGTTTACTCGTTTTGTTATCCGTGAATATATCCAGTGCTATCATCAGCAAACATAACCATTGGATGATTAATTGCATGAGGAAGATCATTAATATAGACCAGAAATAAAAGGGGCCCAGTATGCTGCCCTGTGGTACGCCATATTTTACAGTTCTGCAATCCGACAGGTGTTTGGTTTCTAATTTAGTGTTCGTATCTAGTCTAGTTATTTCGGTGTATTGTACAACCCTACCGAGGATATGTGATTTTTATGACCAAAATACCAAATATTGAACATAGGTATTATTTTTTATTCCAAAAAGCAGTTATCATCAAGTTTAAGCAATTTATGCGGTCTCAAGTTGGATGGGTGAGCCTTACTGGTAATTTCAATTGAGAATATTAAGTAGTAGTTCATAGAGCGTGATCGTCGCTCGTACAACACTGGAAATAAGGCTAAAATCGCAGTGCTTAGTTTTAGAATAGCGAAGATGAGCAATTCTTCCTTAGGGATGTGTGTGTTTAAACAATAGACTCCCCATAGACATAGCTCACGGAATTTAAGTTGGCTGTAAAAATGTTTTTCTAAAAAATGGTAACTATGTAATGTTGCCATAACATCTCTAAAAAGTATCCAGATAGTAAACTCTACCAGAGACTTATTCACAACTGTCCAGTAAGAAGCGAGATTTTAAATTTGGAAACTCCTACTGTCCAGTAAGTAAGTATGTAATTTACTTACTGAACAGTAGGCCATCCTCTTTATATCTACTTAGGAAAAAAACATAGTACCAGAGTTTACCCATTATAACATGGTTATTGTAGGGAGGCTCCATATATACAGGATGTCCCAAGAAGTACTGATATACTGAAGCTGGGAACTGGGTAGAGGACCTAGAGGGCTATCTGAATCACCCCCATGTATGTTCCGCGATTTTTCGTATTTTCAGAGTTATGACTTTTTTTTTAAATTTTTCACCTATCGCCGAGTACGATGAGATTTTTATTTATGGTGACATGAATTATTGCGGTAGATGCTTGATTTTTTGTGTGCTAAGCTGATAGATAGGCCAATTCAGTATGGTAACATTTACAATCGTTAGATCTTTGATATAAATAAAAAAAAAATGTCAAGAAAGATAAAATTTCCCAGTATGTTCACAACTTCAAGGGCCCTTAAAAAATAAATTCACATAAAAAAAATACCGTTTGACTTTTAAAAACTTGCTCTATCTATCAGGTAGCTACCCTGAAAATTTCATTTTATTATTCAAACGGCTTCAATCAAAAAATTGAAATCTAAATGTGGTAAGTGCAAAATTTTAATTTACATGATGATTAATGCAAGCAAAGCAAAACCAATTACAAGGCGTTTAATTGCAATACATTTTCAAAATGGCCCTGTTGCTCAATGCAAGTGCGACATCGTCGGAAAAGTTGTCTTTTAAACGTCTGAATGCACTTCTATTATTTTTAATGGTTTCTTCTGCTACTCTCAATTTCCGGGTAACTCGTCCAAATTGCGGCATTCTTTCGAGTAAACGAGGTCTTGTAGTATCCCCATACAAAAAAATCAATGGGGTTTAGGTCGGGGGACCGTGGAGGCCAGGCTATAAGGCAGGCGTCACCCCGGCCACAACGACCAATCCATCTTTCAGGGGTATATTTGATTTAAATAGTTTCTCACGTCCAAGGCAAAATGGCATGGTGCACCATCATACTGCAGTACTATGCTTCTGCGTTTAACAAAGTCCACATCTTCTAACAGCAGGGGCAGATCGACGCGTAGAAAATTTAAGAAGTGATTGCCGCCCAAGTGGTCTGGCAGCTGAAAGGGCCCGATTAGCTGACCGTTAAGTATGCCAGACCAAAGGTTAACACCAAAGTGTTCCTGGAATGTCGATTCCCTTTTTAAATTCGGATTTTTAATTGCCCATGAGTGAGAATTGTGTAAAATCCCATTGCGTCTAAAATGGGATTCATCCGTCCACAAGATTTGGTTAAAAAAAATTTCGTTTACAGCTTGTCTCCTCAGCATTTCCTGACAGAATTCAATTCGCCGATTGTAATCTTCCGGTTTCAACTGTTGCACTTTTCTAATGTGAAACAGATGATATCCTACGCTCTGTAGTGTACGGTGTACCTGAGATTTAGAAAGTTCGGTACGACGACTCCGATCCATTTAGAAAGTCCGGTTCCGTAACTCTCACACTGGTCGACGGGTCTCTTTCTACTTCTTCAACAACTGCATCTACCACATCAGGATCCGGCATAGTTCCATAGGAGACGGTACCAGATCAGGCCATACGGCCTGATCTGGTACCCGATATGTGACCTTCCAAATACGCATTATGTACTCTTAAGATCATGCGATAGTCTGGAAACGTTTTAGGTTGAGGCCCGCCTCTTCGTTCCACATGTTCCTGGTACAGCCTTGAAGCTTCCGCCGCATTCCCCCTAGCATAACCGTAATAGTAATGCATTTCTGCGTAGTCACGTGAAGTAAACATGATCACTTACACGCAAACTCAAGTCCAGTTAAATAATCCAAGCCGTCGATTCCAGGTAATAACACTAATCCACTATTATTAATTAAAAATACGGGATTACTCACGTAATATTTATCGGATAGGTCCGACTATAGTTTCGACCACATTCGGTGGCCTTTTTCAAGGAGTGTTCGGGACGCCCGCGTCGGTGACGTCTCGCTTAGCACTGCGGGCGGCCGCTCGTAGCGCTCGTGATGTTAGAGGTTGGTGCGGGGGGCGAGATACATTATGTTGGGTCGGCGCGTCTTGGTGTGAACCCTCTTGATCGTCGTCGCTGGTGAAGCGCCTGCCGGTGTGTGAGGGGACGTCCCAGCAAAAAGAGCTCACTACATCTGTACCAGACACATCATTTGCATCAGAATGAGCTCCATGAAGGCAAGGCTTCCAAGCATGTGGTAAGAACCATCCTCCGTCTCGATTGAAGTTTGACCGCTTACTAATCTCAATGGACTCTCGGATCTTGCGCGGCACGTAGAACTTTTCTCTCGCTAAGACCCGAGCTCTGTCGAAGCGGATGTAGTGGTTCGTGTCGGAGAGCAGAGAATGTTCTACTATGTTCAAGAAGTCTAGTGGAGATGTTTCTTCTCGTTTCCCCGACGTAACATTTCCCACAGTCGCAGGGAATCATGTAAACACCGGGGACTCCTAATGGGTCTTTATCTTTGGGAGAGCGAAGCATCTGTCTTACTTGTCTCAGGGGCCGGAATATCGTCTTGATGCTGTACCGTCGGCGTAACAAGTTTCCAATTCTGTCCGTAACCCCTTTGACGTATGGAAGGTATGCTGCTGCCCTTTCCACCGAAGCTGGGCGTGTCTTAAGCGACGCGCTTACCATGCGCCAGCTCTGTCTCCATTTGTACCCATTGCTTTCCAGCACACCCCTGATATGGTTAAGTTCAGTGTCCAGGTATTCAGGATCACATAACTTTAATGCTCTGTTTATGAGTGCCCGTGGAACTGAAGCTAGATGCGCTGGGTGGTGGTGACTAATCCACTAACAATAACAACGTGAAAATTTTCTCACGCATCAACTGTCTTTTGTTTTTTGTTCTTTTTCTATTGATGGCCAGTGCGTGATTTAGAACGAAATTTATTTAGAAAGGTTTTGCTTTGCTTGCATTAATAATCTAGTAAATTAAAATTTTGCACGTACCACATTTTGATTTAAATTTTTTGATTGAAGCCGTATGAATAATAAAATTAAAAAAAGATATAACTCCAAAAATACGTAAAATCGCGGAACATACATGGGGGTGATTCAGATAGCCCTCTAGGTCCTCTACCTCCCAGCTTCAGTATATCACTCCTTCTTGGGGCACCCTGTATATCTATCTCATAATTTATGCGATAGATGTATTTTAGGAGCCTTAAACAGTCTGTGACACTTAACGCGACGCAGAAAATGTATGCACGATGCGGTTTGTAGTAAGTAATGTTGTAGAAGTATAGTGTGGAATTTTATGTTTGTATTTAATAATTTCAGTTTATAAATCATGTTGGATTAAAGCTTTCCATTCTAAAATTAACATGGAGATTCAACAACAATAAAAAATGCTTGTGGCAGAGTTGCAATGTGCACCACCCATCCCGCATAAAATGTAATTAGGAAGTATCCAGAATAAGCAACACACAAAACAACACAACAACCAAAAACTAATTTGCATGTTATGCGGGAGGGAGGGGTGTGCACACTGCATCTCTGCCATAAGCGTTTTTCCAGCGAAAGTGTCACAATTTTTTTTGTTAATATCGTATCTCTATGTGGTTCGAATTACATTTCTTTTATTTACACCGGAAGGTGTAATAGGCCCTTAAAAAGTTGATCACTAGTCTACCTCCCAACAGGGGCGCGTTTAGGACCTCAGAGTGCGGTTGCTTAGTGGTTTTCTAACTCGCTCTGAGGTACGGAACAGCCACGGTTGTTTTCTAACCTCAAACGGACTTTGACAAATTCGACATTGACAGATCACTTGATCCTTACCTTATTTTCTTTAAGAAGAGAGAAGAAGAAGAAGAAGTTTGTAGTGGTTTGATTGGTCAAAGATATGTCAGATGCGGGTTGCAACCGTTTACCGATCGATTTTTATGGTTAAAAAGTTGCAACGCTCCGAGGTTCTGAACGCTTGAGTTGAGAACAACCGAGTGCTTTCTCTGAGGTTCGGAACGGCGTTAGTGCGAAAAGTTGCACTCCGAGTGCGCTCTAACCGAGGTTCTGAACGCGCGCCCTGCACTATACGCCTGTGTGGTGTACATTGGCCCTTACACCTCCCTGAGAGAAAGACCCGATCCCACCAGTGGGAATGAAATGGCCTGATACTACTGCGCACTTAATAGTTTTCGTGCAGGATTGGGATCGTAAAGTGGCGCTCGTGGGAATCCCAGCTATTAAATGATCAGTCAAAGCATCCAAATAGTTCAATTCTTAACAACTATAATTATGTTTACTTAAGCCCACCAATCGCCGCTCCAGTCGTCAAAGATTATGCAATAATTGCGTAGATGTGACGCTTGATTGATGTACGCTAATATTGACAAAGTGTATGTATCTAATGGTAACGAATTTCGTCACCACGCAGAGTTAGAAATAAATACCTAAACTGGCGAGAAAAATGTAAATTCATTGCTATACTCGTAGCTGATTCTAAATCTTAGATTCTGCTTGTGCTATCGTTTACTGAATGGAGATGTTAGGATGTCACATATATTTAAATTTATTTCAATTCCTAATATGACTATGCATGCTCTTAATGATTTATTGCAGTCAATGTTTATTAATGCATTTTATGTGTGTTGAACTCATGAATAAACTACAAAGGCAAGAGCGTATATATATAATATTCAGAACTCTGAAAGAGTAATATGGGATATTGTTATCATGGTCTTATAGAATTCCATGTTCTGGTATTGTTGAATTTATATTTTATCTTGATTTTTCACTTTGAGCGGAACCTAATTTAGTAGTCTAGTTTCTTTTGATTTTATAACGATTATCACACTGCACATTAGGTACAGACAACATATTGATTTCATTAAACAAGGCTGTGCCACCTGTTCGCATAGTGACAGATAAAAACCAGGGGCTAAAACTATCATCTTTTTCGGGCTATTCCTGTGCCAAATTCTCTCGAAATTGCTTTGCTAGTTTTAGCTTGAAGGAAGGACACACAAACGAAAACCGACAAATACACTACGACTGATAATGACTACTGATGGGTCAGCTTGATGTTTAAAGAAAATCAATTTTAATTATAGTAAAATGGTAGATGCTAGAACGTACTTAACCCTTGAAGTAGCTTAAAAATAAAATATTTTTGCGCCAAATCGAACGGAAAAAGCGCGCGAAAATTCACTATTTAAAAAAAAATTCGTGCGCCGCAAACGTTTGCAGGAGTTACGTTTTAAAATCGTAGTAAAACAGCTATTTGTTCTATTTTATATCTGTATACGGCGTTAATTTACACTGGTTACCCAGTACATCTTCCTTTAGTCTATTATTATGTTATCTGTTTCTTTTTAGTCAAATTATAGAAGTAAAGTCAACTGAAAAAATACATAAAAACTTGAACCGCAAAAATTCCACAAAGACCAATTTTATCTCTAATGCAGGTATAAAAAGAGTAAACATACAATCACAACGGTATAAATAGACTTTGAAAACCTATACCACCTATTTTATAAATTATCCATAATAAATCCACAAATTGTCATACAAACATATACTCTAACGTTAACTAAATAGATCTCAAAATCGTAGTCCCACTCGTTATCAAAACAATATGGCGGCTGCCTTTATCAAATTACGGGAATTGCTCACAAAACCATAATATAAGTGGATTATAAGCTTTTTCATAGGTTTTTACCTCGAAATGGTACTTATTCACGAAAACAATAC
Source organism: Selenia dentaria (assembly GCA_917880725.1). Classification (NCBI taxonomy): domain Eukaryota; kingdom Metazoa; phylum Arthropoda; class Insecta; order Lepidoptera; family Geometridae; genus Selenia; species Selenia dentaria. The sequence goes on from OU862902.1 coordinate 5,764,772, forward strand.
ACTAGCACGCGCACACCTGCGAAAGTTTAAGAGATATGGTATCGACGCCCATTGTTTTTTTCACTAGCCTACTGATAACCAAAATAATTTATATTTCTATGTAAAAATGATTTCTAGGTGCTTATTAGTATTAAAAAAACATCTTATAAACCGAAATGTATTATATATATGAACAGTTAACGTTTATGTTCAGTCCTGATATGGGTTTTGACTGCGGTACACCGGTGTACCAGCGCCGCTTTATGCAATGTATAGATTTGGTTACCGGTGTACCGGCGCGTGTTTATAGGTTAAAGTATATTCATTGTTTTTATGAAGTCGCCAATACATAACGATACCTCACTGCGCTATCAGAAAATTAGGCAACGCAATAATACGCCATGTGCCTATCTATAGCAATTACCTACTCTATACCGATAGATCACTGTTATCGACGTCAAAGTATCATATTATTTTATTATCGTACTTGTAACAGTCTGAACTCATAATTCGTTTCTACGCGACGTTTTCAACAGTGTTACCCTTACGTGTGAAAAGGAACTAATGTACTAGCGCGATATAATATCAAAAGGACTCTGTCACAGTGTAGAAAAGTTTCAGTGTTGAAGTTTAATAGAGTGCTAAAAGGAATTGAAAATATTCGCACGAATAAGACGATGTTGTTGAAAACGGACGTTGTTATCCTTGTGTACTAAAAATATTAACTTAGTAAACGAAAAATTAAAAAAATTAAAAATATAGTATCACATGCGCGTGTAAACTATTTAATAGATATTAATTAATTAATAATAGTGGCGTTTATCAAAGTGTGTAATTGTGAGAAAGAATACCTTATATTATACTTTGACTTTGACTTAAGGCTCGATCAGTCTTAATTTGTTCTATCTTGCAAATGAGTCAAGGGTATATCACAGACTGAAGACTGACTGAGTGACCGACCGACCGACTGACTAACTAACTGACCCTTTGGCCAATACCGCAATGTTTTCCATTTCAAAAACAGTTGTAAAGTGAATCGAAGCAAATTGTGTTTTATGTGCAGTGAAAAAAAACTATATTGGAAATGTGTTGCTATTATTTGAGGACGAGTGAAGTATTGAAAATCTATTGATTATCGATTTTAATAAATCTAGAGAATAATCTTTACGCTGGGGTTAAGTTTATATCTATTCTATATTATTTTCATTCATTCACGTTCATTAATTCATACATTGTTGCCATTTATGAGTATTTAAAGTAGATTTAGAAGTTTGATCCTTCTTTGTTATCTTCTGCTTCGTTCTTTGTTTGTCTTCCCGGTAGGCAACTTCTTTTAAGGTTATGAAGTCTGTGTTTGTTTTTAACTATCTATATATATATATATTATATTTGTTTATTATATTTAATAAATATCAGTGTCTTGTCTATCAGGCAACATAGTTTAGTATATTAGTTCCTCTGCATTCTTTCTGTATCGTGAACCAGTGGCAATATTTTTTTATTGACAATGGTATTGACCATTGGCATGCTTCTATGCTTAGCTTTTTGATAAGTTATTTTTATAGAGAACTAGCTGCTCTCCGCTGTTTCACCCGCGCGGTGATCGATGATGATGGTGAATCTTATATAGCCTATGTTACTCAGGGTGAATGTAGCTTTGCAATGGTGAAACAATTTTTGAAATCGGTCTTTTGAAGGAAGGAAGTACTTTTTGAGCCAATTCGTTACAAACATACATACAAATTTTTCCTTTTTATAATATTAGTATAGATCAAACCCAGGTCCAGAGGTCCAGAAGGTCAAACCATTTTGTATGGTATAATATCTATGTCACGTACTGACGGTACACGCACGCGGCCAACCTGGTGTGGTGGTGGCCTCCAGGACAGGTTGTCCACCTGTCCTGGAGGCTTTTCCTAATTGTGTAGTGGTATGGGGACCAATAAAGTATGTTATTGTATCCAATTTATTTAATAGATAAATGTTATTATTATTGCGCTCGATGGTAAACAAATTTCGTATACAGCTCTGAAAAATAAAGCGTTCGTTTCACATGAATATATATATATCTCTTTGCAATGCTATTTTGGTACTATATTTCAAAGCAATAATTCTCAATGAAGAAAAAACGTTATTTAAGATGTACTTAAAAATATTCTCTTTTTAAAATAATTATTTGTCTGGATTTTGCGATTGTCATTACAACCTCCTTGGATTGCGCATTTATATGAACTTTATTTGATACTAGTGACTGCCCGCGACTTCGTTCGCGTAGTAGGCTCGGCTTTCGGCCACGCCATAACCTCCCACCTTTTCTTGGTTTTTCTTTCATAAGAACTTTCTCCTGACAATAATTAACACAATAAAAAAAGAATTAGCGAGATTGTTCCATCCGTTCTCAAGTTATAGCCTGGCCCAGAGAAATGTCCATTTTTCTACAGACTTCCAAAAAGGAGGAGGTACTCAATGCGACTGCTTTTTTATTGTTTGTTACCTCATAACTTTCGACTGGGTGAACCGATTTCCAAAATTCTTTTTTTTTTAATCAGGTGATTCCCGTGTGGTCCCATGTAAATTTTATCAAATTCGTTCCAGTAGTTTTCGAGGTACACTCCAATAACTAATTTTTACCAAAGTAATAGAATGGAAATCTGTATTAAATTTTTCAAATTGCACTTGTATATGTCTACGAAGAAATAATAAGTCAGGAACTGTAACTGCGTTAAAAAAATTACCCAACAAAAGTCGTGCTCAACCAATAACATCGTTCACGCCGCTATGGCTCAGCTGTCATAGTAGACGTTGCAGCACACGCGCGTGAGCCAATCCCTGATTTCCTTCTGAAATTTAAACCAATCATCGAACTATTTGTAACCTCGGAAGTAATTCGTATTTGGATTCATACGTCGTTTTGGTTTGAAGGTCCACTTTTTGTGTGGAATTTGTTCTGAATGAATCTTCCTATGATGAAGCTTCCTAACATTATTTCTTCGTAGGTATATGTAAATATTTCATTTTATATTGTAAGGGACGCGTTGAACTGATTACTTAGGTCTCATTCTGCACTATAAATATTTATTTTACGTTTACATGATGTATGTTCTACCTAACGACAGCAGAAGCAATACTAAATGTTTACAATCGGTAACACGCACGGGACGTGATAATTGCAACGCTACGACATGCGACGTGATAATCAGGCCCGTGTCAATATTATAAGTTTTTATTGATTATATTTATCAAGATTCAACGCTATAAAGCGAGATCACTTCGCTGCTGGTACACTGGCGCTGGCGCTAACTACCACATCCACGACAGATCACTAAGGGTGCTATCAGACATAGACAGGTCAGCGCGTTTACGCGGTCAGGGGCTTTATTAGCTACTAGCTGCTCTCCGCGGTTTCATCCGCGCGGTGGTGGATGATGATGAATCTTATATAGCCTATGTTACTCAGGGTGAATTTAGCTTTCAAATGGTGAAAGAATCTTTGAAATCAGTCCAGTACTTTTTGAGCCAATTCGTTACAAACATATAACCCGCGGCATATAACTCTAGCTCTGACCGTTATTGCGCAGAAGTCAAAAATTGGGACGAAGGACTCTTGTCTCTCTCTGTCACATCGAAGACGAGGGACTGTTGTCTCTCTCTATCTGCGCAGCTATCCCTTCCACATTTCGCTCAGAGCTTGAGTTATATGCCGCGGGTTATACATAGGCTATATAAGATTCATCATCCATCACCGCGGAGAGCAGCTAGTAGATAATAAACAATGGTACTGATTCGCTTGTGCGTACACTTAACTAAAATTCTCTAAACTATGGTAGTTCTTATTATATTAAAACTAAGATCCACATTTGGGTAACACTTAGAATGATAATTCGAAAAATATGATTATTCTATTCAAATGTGGGTAGTTTTATATGAGTTTGATTTAGTTTAGAGAGCAGGAACTTACATGACGATTAAATTTGCACTAAACATATCCACAATTAAACAGAAACGGCAAATTTAAGAATTGTCACTTGCAAGCGTTATACGAATTTGGACTTAAGCTTAAGAATAAGAACTACTATGATTTACAAAAAAATATATTTTAGTTCGCGAGTTTAGTTTGGTGTTCTGAACAAGCGAATTACTACCAATGTCTGTATTATTAACATGCAGTATGGGTATGCCTAGTCTGAACCCAGTCTCGTGATTTTAATCTTAAAGATTGTCTTTTTAGGGTACCGTACTCGAATACAGAACCCTGTTACTAAGTCATCACTGTCCGTATCTCTGGCTGTCTGTCATAATCATAAATTTATAAGGCTCTATCATTTGAATAGCAATATGTAGAGAATATGTTCAATGCTAAAACAAATTTAATAATAATCTCGTTCTTACTAGTATCTATACTGTACTAATATTATAAAGAGGAAAGATGCGTTTGTTTGTTTGTTTGGATTGAATAGGCTCTGAAACTACTGGTACGATTTGAAAAATTCTTTTACCCATTCATCAGGCATAATGTATCCTACATTACATAGGCTATGTATGATTCATCATCATCATCGTCATCCATCACCACGCGGGTGGAACCGCGCAGCCAGCACATAAGTACAGAACCCAGACGCCCGACTGCTTCATATTTGCACAGTTTCGCATTGTCATCGTTATAAACAATATCCAAAATAATCTAGTATTAACGAAAATTGTTTATTGCGATTTTTTCTCGTATCTTATCAAGTCATATCTGCAATATCGCAGATTAAACAGTAATATCTTATGCGCATTAAAATCAGACACCTGGGCACATACAATTTACGAAAAATTTGCAATTTATGTTAATTTTTGCCTGGGCGATGCCCGAAATGAGGTTATATGATTGACCAGTTGGGCTATTATGTATCTCAGTTGCTAACAAACACTGATTGAAATCGAAAAAATGGAGCTCTATGTCACTCTTGTGAGCTCCAGTCATCAAGTTACTAACATTTTTGCTTACCGGAGTTGTCAAAACTGACATAAAGCCGCCATTTTTCAAGATTTCAATCAAAATTTGTTAGTAACTGAGATACATAATAGCCCTGCTGTATGCATAATAATATGTTTGCGTGTATGTATAACATGTCCGCTCGTAACTACTCAACGGTTCAACTGAATTTGATAAATACTATATATAAACTATAAATCCCAAAGTAATAAAATACTCATGCGTTTTATTTGCAGATGACATCACTCTCTTGAGATCGTGTAAAAATAATCTTAATTTACATCAATACTTTACTGACATGCTTAATAGAATCTTTGAATGGATGAATAATCATAACCTGGACATTAATTACAAATAAAAAATTATACAATTTAGACCGTATCAAAAGGCTCCCTTAGATATACATTTTGTGTGTGAAAACATCAAACTAGAAACGGTAGATACATTTACATTACTAGGCTAACTAAATATAGACGCACATGTTAATTGGAAAAGCCATAAACAAAAGATCCAAACAAAACTTTGTAGCTGCACATATGCATTAAAATGCACAAAACACCCCAAGCGGGACGTCAGTGCAGGCCTCATCACCCCCCAAAGAAGAATATGCATTAAAAAAAAATACTGATTAAAAACAGCCATATCCATGTACTATGCATATGCCATTCCTGTGGGCTATTTATTATATAGGATGTTTGGTAGAGGGACCGACAAACCAAATGAGCGTGTTCGGGGAGCCCACTTGGAGAATACAAGTTGGCCAAATAACTTTTTTTTTTGTGATTTTTCCCTTTTTCTCTGAAATTGTACCTATTTACCACCATACCATTTGTAAAAACTAAAAACATCCGGTCTAAAACATACTTTACAAATGTTATGGTGGTAAATAGGTACAATATTGGAGAAAACGAGAAAATTCACAAAAAAAGTTAAAAAAATTGGGGTGTCGGGGTTTTTTTTTGGCTAACTTGTATTCTCCAAGTGGTCCCCCGAACACGCTCATTTAGTTTGTCGATCCCTCTACCAAACACCCTATATATCTAAGTTGCTAACAATTGCTGATTGAAATCGAGAAAAATGGCGGCTCTATGTCACTTTTATTAACTGCAGACACTTACTAACATTTTTGCTTACTGGAGTTACATAATAGCCCTGCAGGATATTCATATTCATATTCATATTCATTTATTCATATTTATCCATACACGTCAAAAATTAAAATAATAAAATAATAATGAAATGTCAAAAAATAGTTATACATATGTAAATTAAGAATTTAAATGTGATCAATTTTCTACTTACACACTCGCAGACAAAAATAGCAATGTACATTATATGCGAGTGCCTATTTATTTCATACTTATAAACTCTTCATAACTATAAAACGCCTGATTGATAAGCCAACGTTTTAACCTAGATTTGAACGAACACAAACTTTTAGCTGCGGTTATATCTTCGGATAACTTATTGTAGACCGCTGGACCCATGACATGTGCCAACCTGTTAGACTTGGCCATTGATCGCTCCACCACAGCAAGCTTCCCTTTTCGTCGGGTTGGGTATTGGTGAGATTCACCGACTTTTCTATACGATTCCAGGTTAGTACGCGTATAGATAGCCACTTGTAAAATAACTATAGCAGGTAGTGTTAGTATCCGTAGCGATTTAAAATACGGTCTCGCGGAAGACTCTTGTGACACTCGTGCTACAGCACGGACAGCTCGTTTCTGGAGTCGAAAGGCGCGTTCTAAATCAGCACCGCGTCCCCAGAGCTCTGCTCCGTACTGAAGCAGAGAGTGCACGGTGGCGAAGTAGCAAGTCCGTACCACTCCTGTCGGCAGGAATCTGGACAACCGGCAGAGCGCAAAACAGGCTGCACTCAGTTTCCCACATACTTTATGTATGTGGGATGCCCAGGTGAGGCCGCTGTCCAATTCAAAACCCAAGAAAGTAGTATTGGTTACTTGTTCTATTTGTATGCCATTTGCTAGAACACTAAGGTTGTCACGAAGGCGGCCTGAGAGGTTAAAATGAATAAAATGGGTTTTTTTGAGGTTGAGTACGAGCCCATTTGCGCTAAACCACATAGCTAGTTGGTGTGCAGTATCATTTAATCTCTGCTCTAGCAGCTCAGATGACGGTGCCTTCACTACTGCAGCCACGTCGTCAGCGTACATCAATACTTCAGCGTCTCTTATAGCACAAGGAAGGTCGTTAAGAAGCAGCGTAAACAAGATATTCGACACTGCTGATCCTTGTGCTACTCCCATAGTGTTAGTCAGGGGGTCGGACCTTTCACTACCGCCTGCTCCTACTACAATTTGTGACCTCTGGTGCATCAGGTCGTTTAAGAGAGACAATGCTCTGTCATTAATGCCGTAGTGGCGCATTTTAATAGCAAGAACTTTGTGATCCGCTAAATCAAAAGCTTTTGAGAGGTCGCAGCACAGTACTGCCACCTGCAACTTCCCCTCGCGTGCCTCCACCACCCGGCGTACAATTTCACGCGTCATGGATGTTGTCGATCGACCTTCACGATAAGCATATTGCCGGTTAGACAATACTCGTGTTAAGGATAAATACGTCACTAAGCGGCAGCTTATGCCGTTTTCCAGCACCTTTGCTATGGCAGGTATAATCGAGATAGGTCTGTATTCGTCTATGTTCTGTGGTTTACCTTTGCCCTTAAATATAGGCGAGACTTTGCTTAATTTGAGACACTCAGGATATACACCCTCGTGAATTAACTTATTAAACAAATTAGCCAAGACCGGAGCAAGAGGCCTGGCGGCTATATGTAGCAATTCCATAGAAATTCCATAAATGTCCTTTGATTTTTTGGGTGGAATTCTTTTGGTGATGATACAATATATTTCTTCCGCGGTGAATCTGCGCAGTCTGAGCGATCGATCAGCAGGGGCACACGCACTTATCAGCATGCGCTCCATCTGCTTGACGTCAGCGCGCGGCGCCGCGCATGCAACTGCAGCTCCTACAAATTTCGCATTCATGGCGTTTACGGCATCTTTTTTCGTTTTAAAGTTTTCGCCATCTGATTTTTTAACAATGTCTGTGAAATCCACGCTACATTTATTTTTCTTCCCTCTTTCTACGTTAACTACCTCCCACATAGATTTTGCGGGATTCTTGCTATTTTGTAACATACAAGCATAATAATTTGACCTTGTGGTCGTTAACATGTTCTCATATTTTGTATTTAGTTCACATATAAACTGTTTAAAAAAATCTAGATTAGGATATTTATTGCTCAATTCAATCATGTCTAATAAAAGTAACCTAAAATATTTAATGTTATCTGTAACCCATGAAGAATTCTGATATTTGCAACTCATATATTTCAATGGGAAACACGTCTCAAGTTTATTACTCAGTACATTAATTACCGACATTGCCTGAGAATTAGTTGATAACCTGCGTTTATTTATTTCAAACCAGTCTACACTTTCTATGGAATTTACAAAGTTTATTCTATTCATTTGAGAAAAATTCCTACTAACCACAGTAGACGGTTTTGAGGGGTTGACCATTTGAGCTATCTCTCCACGAACTGCCAAGTGATCACTGAGTTCTGTGGTCACTGGCACCACAGTAATTGAGTGCGATTTAATATTACTATAGAAATGGTCAAGACAAGTAGCGCTATGTGATGTAATGCGGGTAGGAAAGTCTACCAGGTTGACCAAGTCATGGGGCGACAGTATATCGATCAACCGTTTTGTCTCGGATGTGGAATCCCCAACACAGTTTATGTTGAAGTCTCCGACGATGACGTACTGTAGGTCAAGGTCACTCATCTTATCAAGCAAACGTTCCAAGTATGGGAGAAATTCGTTTGCAGAAATTTGATTCGTCCTATATACACAAATTACCGAAATGTGGTAGTCAATAAGATCTATAGCAGATATCTCACAATATAATTCAGCGGAGAGCTTAACTATTTCTAAATTTTCAATCGCCTTTATCCCTTCTTTAACATAAATACACGATCCGCCATGAGCGGCTAGTTTTCTACAAAAACTGGACACAAGTTTGTAACTGTTTAGGTGACTTTAATTTTAACTCGCTCAACCAATGCTCGGTTATAGCAAGCACATCACAGTTTAAACTACTATTTAGCAATACTTCCAACGTTTGTGTCTTGCAATCAATCGATCTAATATTCTGTTGACATACAGTTAGCCGTTCATTCGTGTGCGGAGACGCGCGGTGGTGAGCTCGCTTACTGTCAGAGTCAGACTGATCGTAGTGTAGTGGTGGGGGCGCGCGGCTCGTGCGCAGCGGTGCATTCGGGAACTTGCAAGCCCCGTTCAAGGCGGGGCCTACTGCGAAACCACTCTGACATCATTACTCGCGCAGGCCAGGCTGTCGGCGTGAATATTTGATCGTATAGATTTTCTGGACAACCGATTACAAACGCAGCATGTCTAGTTGTGTTAATAACACGCTTTTCTACAATGTAGTCGTCACTCTTAGCGATATTATTTAAATAGTTCCGTACATTCTGTACACTAGTCTCAGGCTTAAATGACCACGCCTGCAGATATTTTATACGTCCCACTGTCTGGAGTTCTTCGTCGTATTTACCTGACCCAGTTACAACTTTGCGTTTGGAATGACGTTTGTACGTCACCTTATTCCACGGTTTTTCACTTTCAGGCAAATATTCGTCTTGAATATCACCGTCGTCTATCATTATTTGTTTTGGGTCTTTCATAGTAACCTCTCTTGATTTTATTGATGCAGCGGGGGAGTTCGTTTTTGCGGGTTCGGGTATTGTCGGAGATGAGCCGGTGGCTTTCGACGAAGACTTGCATTGATTAGCTGTATTCTTTGCGAGTGCGATCTGATTGGTCGCTGCCTGCCTAGCTAAGCGCGACTGGCGAATCGGGCGGTCCGACTGCGGCGCTGACGTTACAACGGCTCCGAGGGCAACGACCGTGAGTACACACGGTCGTTGCCCTCGGAGCCGTTGTAATTATACATCTACCCTCAATAGTAGCCTTCAAGTCTAAGATCAGCTGATTTTGACTAGCGATAATGGCACTTTGGTTTTCAAGTTTACGATTCTGCATGTCGATTTTATCGCTTTGGTCAGTTATTATGCACTTTAAACTGCGAACTTCACTTGTCACATCATTTATGGACTTTTGTAATTCTCGTACAGCACTTTCAATAGCTTTCTGAGCCATAATTTTAATTTTATACCCAATAGTACGGGAGTGCACTATGCGTCGTGCGGGGGGACGCGAACGATAAAGTATGGCATCTTACTCTGAGGCAATAATAGCGTTGAAACAGATAATATTTTTGTATGCCAAAAAATGTGTCAATATAATCGTTAACATTCAAACACCTGAAAGCTGTAGGCCTCACTTCATACATTTGAAGATCTTAACTTTAACTTCAATATCTATATTAGAAGTAGCTAATTTTTTAAGAAAGTATGCACTTTCTTTTATAAAAAAGAGAGTGATCAATTACGCAGGTACCCGACTCGGTACCCACATAAATTAATAGCATGACCGTGGCAACTGATAATGTACAAAACGGGACCTCAAATGTCGATAAAAAAAATATAATAAAATTCCAGAGGACATCAAATCCTTTCCAAATGATAATATTTTCTTTAAAAATTAAATCGTTCTTAATAGAAAAATGTTATTATGACTTAGACGAACTCTTTCAATGTTAATTTACATAAAGACAGAAATAAAATAGATCGGTCAGCTCTTCTCTACATTGCGCCCTTCCAGGGTCATGTGTAAAAAGTCATATATAAAATATGACATTTGTAAGACCTATTGTAATTCATATGATGCAATAAACAAATAAGTAAATAAATAATAACCCGTTAGATTCGTCTTGTTAACGCAAATGTCACTGGGTACATAATTACCAGACTGCGGCATAGCCCCATGGGAGAAGGATTTTCTACACGCTTCAAATAGCGGGCTTACTTACCCAATTATTAAACTTTCAGGTTCTTTTCTTGCTTGATGCACTATATGATTTTGAAAGCACGAACTCCTGCTTAGCGAAATCAAATTTTGAAAAACACATTGTATAAAAATTTGAAGGGTTGCGATATCAAGTTAAGTGTTTGTAAGAATTCTTCTTTAGATCGGGTAAAGCTTGTTAAGGCGAAATGAGTTCCAAATTTCATGATTCGACTACACGATTGAGCAAACTTGGCTCGATAGAAAAAAATCGGCAACATTCCCTAAACTTTGCAATTTTTCTTACGTGCTTCGTGGGAAAAAGCATTTTATTCAATTATGGGCAAATATATTTTAATGAATCTATCATATTCGAATTCCCAATGAAATTTACTAGTGAACTATGGACTTCTTTATCATTAAAATTTAATTGTTGTTTCAATCGTTGATTGTACGAAATAAATATAAAAAGTATTAGCACGTATTCAATTGAATTTTCGCATTACATCGTCAATTCTGGTAAGCAATTCTCAACCTTATGTAAAGCATCGTAAATTGTTTTAAAATTAGGATTGGACCGCGCCTTAAGCTATTCGAAAGATGTCGCTCCATAACTCCGTCTTCCCCTATCATACGAAAATTCAGTCGATAGAAGTCATGTAGTCATAAATTTTACGCTCGGATGGGAGTCTCGATGATCTAGTCAAACGCCATTGCGTCTGACACGGATTGTTCAGTAGTCAATCGTTATTGGTTACTACATTTCGTCAACAACTGTTTCTACTTCGTCCAGAAGCCAATATGTTTCTGCAATTGGTCGACAACTGTGTCTACTTCGTCCAGAAGCTAATCGACTATGTTTCTGCAATTGGTCGGCAAATTTTTCTATTTCACCCAGAAGCCAATCGACTATGTTTCTGCAATTGGTTGGCAATTGTTTCTATTTCACCCAGAAGCCAATCGACTATGTTCCTGCAATTGATTGGCAATTGTTTCTACTTCGTCCAGAAGCCAATATGTTTCTGCAATTGGTCGACAACTGTGTCTACTTCGTCCAGAAGCTAATCGACTATGTTTCTGCAATTGGTCGGCAAATTTTTCTATTTCACCCAGAAGCCAATCGACTATGTTTCTGCAATTGGTTGGCAATTGTTTCTATTTCACCCAGAAGCCAATCGACTATGTTCCTGCAATTGGTTGGCAATTGTTTCTATTTCACCCAGAAGCCAATCGACTATGTTCCTGCAATTGATTGGCAATTGTTTCTACTTCGTCCAGAAGCCAATATGTTTCTGCAATTAGTCGACAACTGTGTCTACTTCGTCCAGAAGCTAATCGACTATGTTTCTGCAATTGGTCGACAACTGTGTCTACTTCGTCCAGAAGCTAATCGACTATGTTTCTGCAATTGGTCGGCAATTGTTTCTACTTCGTCCAGAAGCCAATCGACTATGTTACTGCAATTGGTCGGCAATTGTTTCTACTTCGTCCAGAAGCCAATCGACTATGTTACTGCAATTGGTCGGCAATTGTTTCTACTTCGTCCAGAACGCCAATCGACAATGTTTCTGCAATTGGTCGGCAATTGTTTCTACTCGTACTTCGTTCAGAAGCCTTCACGGTCTTGAGTGCGGTACGCGCTGGTCGTGACGTTCGGCGGGACAATTGTCAGATAACACAGATAGGTACGCCAATGCCTAACATCAACATCACAATGACCTGAATAACCCCGCGTGTGTCGCGATCTAGTGACAACCGACACATTTACCAGAACGTTTTAGATATGACTTGACCCGCATATATGGCCTTAGTTGCTATCTTGTTCTATTCTATACTCGTGTGGATGATTTGATAAGGTGATCAATTTAAGTTCCATAATTCGACGCTTTTCTTCCTAAGCAGCACGACTAAAGCTACTAGACTACTACTAGTCTAGTAGTAGTCTAGTAGTGTGATTTATATCAAATCTTTGTATTACTCTTATAATGGACCTAGCGAAGCGTCTCTGCTGGCGCGGTCCAACCCCCATTTTAAAATAATTTACGATGCTTTGCGTAAGGTTGAAAATCGCTTGTTAGATTGGACGATGTAATGCGAAAATGCGTTAATTTTGTACGTTTTCTTTATATTTTTCGATATATACTAACAGAATCGAAAAAACTGCTGGTTATAACTTTAGTACTATACGTTGGCTATGTATTACTTAAAAAAATATAGTGTTATCGCTGAAAATTCTGAGAGTTTGGACGTGAAAGTTTATTTTTGTGGACCTATTCAGGATTTTTTTCTGCAGAAGGAGAGTTATATTTATGAATTCTATTCAGTTATTACCCTTTTCCTATTCCTTTTCGAACCTTAGTATTTTTTTCATAATATACTATCAATCTGTTTCGTTACACTAGGTGTTCAAAAGTTCTGCTTTTTACTATAATCAGGGTACGCGCGTCTTAACTGGCCAAATTGACTTTCAATCTGTATGTTTGTTAGGTTGTATGTTGTATATGTTCTCCTGTACAGGTCGTACTATTCAACATATATTTTTCGTCGGCGATTGTTAAGGGGAAAGTTTGCTGCGGCGATTTTAATAAAGTTTCGTTACACACATTAGGTACCTGACTATACTTGGTCAAGTGGTTGCCGAGAGTTGTGAAGATTCAAAACCTGGACGATTTTTGTAATATTCGGTATTCAACTGCAGATAGCTAAGACTGCAAAAAATTGCCGTTGATAATACTGTTCGCGAGGTCTACCGTTCGCAGAACTACTAGTCTATATAATATAACTTGCTGCGCTCCGCGGTTTTACTCTCTTTGCCAAGTTTCATTGAGATCCGTTTATAGCCGTTTACGAAAGCGTAACGAACTAACAAACTCACTTTCGCATTCATAATTTCAAGTTATGATAATGACTTGCCCTGACTGACAGAATGACAGATGGATCAACGCAGACCCTAAACCACAGTAGAAATATAGAGAAACAGTACAGAAACTACCTACAAACGTTTGAAACGGCTCACTGACATGCGCATCAACGAGAGCCCTAAGCGGTTGTCGCGGTGCTGTCAGTAGTGAGGCCACGTCAAGACTAGTCATGTATAAGCTTATATCCGCTTAAATAGGCTTCCATACTGTTGCATCTTTATACTAAGCCTAAACCGCTGCAGCTACAAACTTGACATTTTGACCGTTGATGCCTTTTATGTTGTAATGTAAGCACTCAAGGATTTTTGGAAATTTCACCCTTACGGTTTAGCGAGCTAAGACGCTAGCAAGTCAGCCAGTCTAATAATATAAATGTATGTAATGTATCCTATTTTTAAACACAATTGTAGTCCAAGTGGGCGTTGTAAGGTTAAATATAGTCCCACCATCTTATCTGTTCAGTTGACAGCGTCGCTAGAGAAGAATTTGGTATTGAAACCTAATAAATTAACCAAGAAAAAAAAAAACACTGAACACATTTACATGTATAAAATTAGTAAAAAAAAATCTTCGTTTATATTTAATGCATGCTGTGCTTCCTTCAAAAGGTAACACATTAAGTTACGTTAGAAAAATAAGCGTTCATTGTGTTTGTAATACCTAATGTAGTTTTATCAATGTGACGACTTAGTAAATAAATAAAGAAAAATGAGAATCAAAATTTAGGGCAGTCTTTCAAGTCTCTCTGTAATCTGCAAATTCTGCAATTATAATAATAGCCTTTATTTCGGATATTGCATGTTTAAGCCATCCAGTGTCTACTTCTTTCGGTGTCTTTCCGAGCTACGCATAAAAGTTCAGATAATAAATACTAGACATGAATAGTTTGACCAACTAAAAGCCAGTTTATATCGATGGAGTGCATTTAATCTGATAAAATTAGTGACAAACCAGAGGTATAAAATGTGTATACGTTAGGTGTACGCGCGACACGCGACGGGTTAAGAGTGAATTAGTTATTGACTTTAACCTCAATATTCTTATCCGTTTGTTCTAATTTGACATAGGCCTCTTCCAACTTCTTCCATTCTTCACATATCTTCTATCCTTGACCATGTAATTCCAGCAATCGTTTTAATGTCGTCTTCCCATCTTTTAAATTGTCCCCCGCTTTTCCGCTTGCCGTTTCTTGGATACCAATTTGTAATTGTTTTGCTCCATTTTTCATCTCCTCTTAAAGAAAGCAAAAAATATGGAGATATACATGGAGATGGACGGGACATACTTTAAGAAGTATGTCCCGTCCATCTCCATCGTTCCTTACCACAAAGGTGAAACGAATTCTCCATTTATAATCCTACTAATATTATAAACGCGAAAGTTAGTAGGTATGTATGTATGTATACTGTAGTGCCACAGATAAGTTGGTAGCACTATAGTTGTACGTGTGTTCTACTTCTGTCACATACGTCAGAATTTCGCATATCCATGCTAATGTCCAGTTTGATCATTGGGTTAAGTTGAAGGCTCGTCTGGTGTGTTTATTTATATTCTAAAATAGGATATAAGTCGCGTAATAATATGCAATGTAAATTTATTGTATAACCTGGAGGTCAATTCTACTATTTCACAACGTTCAACTATCAATCCCGCTGCAACTGCAGTTCAACTCTGTCGTTCGATAATTACACCAAAAACCATTCTACTAATTTTAGACACAAACTGCCGTGTGATTATCTAAGAGCAAACATCGTTGCAACTTTGATAACATCCGGGAAACAAATGACGACATGACAAGAAACGTTGGAAAAACAACCCTATCTATAAGGGCAATATCTTAATATTGTTATTACTTATATATAAAGTATTTGACATCGGTGACCTCGTCGACGAGCGCATTGACGGATCATAAGAGAATCGCACGGCTGGAACCTAACGTCATTTAACTTCATGAAACCGCATCGATGCACTAATTTGTATTAGATAAATATTAAACGCTACTAAATACGAATTTCGCTTATTCATGGTCTATCAATTATAGGGTTTGGGAATTCCCGACCATTCCAAAGTCCCGGGACACGAGACAGTCTACAACCAGAGTCCCGGGAATTCCCGGGACTTCGAGACTTAAGAAAACAGTTTTTTTTAAGAGGGGTAAGCCTTTTATTAGAATTTTATTTGAGTTCATTTCTGGTAAAACGTATTAAAACAACAAGGCATTTTTTATGGATAAATCAACAGTTACTAACAGGAAATTAAATATTATTAACCTTAACGTTAATTTCCTTTAATCACACACAGATTCCCTTTAAGCAGTTTAATCCTATAGTTATAAAACTAAATTTAATTTTTCTATAATAATGATCTCGATAACTGTTGTGTTAAAGTGCATAGTTTTCGAGCTCTATATTGGCAAACATTTTATTGATGACAGCGCTTAAAGCTCCACGTGGATCATTTTGTGGTTTTATGATCAGTAAGTGACCCTAAACGTTTTATAAAGTTATTAAAGTTCGTTCGGAAATTTAATGTGATTAAACAAAAAACGGCAAATCTTTACTGGCCTAGAAGGTCTTGTCTCGTCTCGAGTCTCGACCCGAAAGTCCCGGGACTCGAGACAGCAAAAATTACGAAAAGTCCCGGGACTTCGAGACACGAGACGTCCCGGGACCCAAACCCTTATCAATTAGTAGAATATAAAGTTTATATCAAGCGATGGTGTCAATAGAAACGTAACTGCAGTTGGACTGTTTTTCAATAGCAGAATAAGGAAACGTATAAAAGTCATCGTTATACGGTTCGATTGCAATTTAGTTAGTGGAATTGCCCCCTGAACTAATCATGGCTAAGTCCTTGTGATACCTAGTTAAGTAATATCTATAGTTACTAATAGTTGGAAATGGCATTAAAACATCTTAGTACCTGGATTACCGAGCTTTGCTCTGTTGCAACAACGCCATCTATTGTCAAGTAGCTTTAGTGATGCTGTGTCGGTAAAACAGTTTTTCATTGCCTGAAAACACGGATAAAACGACGTTTTCTAATAATGAACTCTGATGCCTTGCATATTAAACTTCATGAAAATAGTTGACGTTCTAATTACTTGAGGCCGCGCGGTCTAAGTACTTTGCCCTTAGTTTTAATACTTTATGTCAATTGGTTTACATGTGAACTAGATATGAAAAAAAACAAAGAAAGGTGCGAGAAATCGGGAGGATCCGCGAAAATTCGGCGGAAGACGCGTTTCTGTCTCCCTGTTTCGTGCGGGTTCCTTCTGCCTTGCTTGTATGTTACACAATTAATCTATGTATTTATTTATTTAATTATTTATATAGCTAAGACGGTTTACACTAATTACATTAATGAAAGTCAATATTAATACCCACACATTGATATAAAGTTAATTATGCTACGAGCAGTTCCGTTACACAAATTTCCTTAGCGTACCTTTTTACCGTACCGTAATTTGATTGAAATCCGTCGATAATAATGCTACAGCAAACTCCCCCCCCCCCCCCCTTTTCCTCCTACTCCCCCACACAATAAAAATCATAATAAATCAAGGACCAATGAGACCCGAGACCGTAGCACAAACAATTTGCGACAAAGTATTCGTATTGTAAGCGTCAGCACGTAACGCTTCCGCGTACAAACTATGAGTTGTCTGTGTCACAGTTGCCCTAGATACATGACAGTTTGTATTGTTTCACGTGAACGATACGTTACATAACACTTACGCAGTTATTCGTGCTGGGTACACAGAGCCAATGTAAATTGAGTCTTATCTGCCACCGGCATAGCAATAGACAATTCGTGATAATGTATTGCATAATATTATTGCCGTGTAATAAATATTGTGAAATACTTATTCAAAGTGTTTGGTCATTTTGCGTATATACGATTTTAACCTTATTTCAAAGAAAACAAAATTTAAACATACTACCAGTACGTGTTGCTTATTTTAAATCTTTACACCATAATGAAGACATCTACAAGTACACACATCAAAAAAGTTTGTGATCACCAGAATAAGCTGATAAAACTTTTTAAATTGAACTTAATCAACTGTTTATTAATAAAAGGTTTATATTAGAGAAAGAGAAAGAAAGAAAACATATTTATTCAAGACACACACATCACATTACATATTCTACACATTAAAGGAACACAATACACTAAATAAACACATTACACATGTAGAAAACGACGCGGTGCTGTGTGTGTCATGAACATGGGTCCCGACTCAGCATACGACTAAGGACAGAATCCTTACTCACTGATTTTCAGCCGTTACCCATTGTCATGACCTCACGAACCTCAGGACAAAATACAGTTCGTCTAACGACCACGCCATATTTGGCGCCACCTTACTCTTAGTCGCAATGCCGTATTGCTACTACAAGATTGTATTTAGCGTCAGCTCATTTGACAAGAAGTATATCCAATAGTCTGACGTGACACCTCTAGAGAGTCTATGGTCGCAGAAAGACATTACGAAGCTAACGGAATAATGATAATATGTGGCCATTCGAAAAAGATATAATAAAATAATAATATATTATATTCAATATAATATAACTCCTCCCCTGGCTCGAACACATGCAGTGATCCTCCTGGGCATGCTGAGAATCATGTTATCCAACATTTCTTGGGGTAACCTGTACCTTTCTTGAATAGCGGCTTCTGGCACTGTCTGGAGACGTGGCATGGCGGTTCTTAAGAGCTTGGTGGCTTAAGAGCATCCCACGCGTTCTCGCGCGTATTGTTTTTAATCCATTCTATACCGTGATAATTGAAACAAAAGATTTATGAATGAAACTGACGTATATGTATGTCTCTGAGACGCAACGGGTTAAGTCAGGCGAGCCGGCAGTTTCTCTTCTTATTCTCGGCGAGCAGCATTGACTCGTTGAGCTCGATGGGCGGACGCATTATCATCGACCAGTATACAAACTCGTGCCCATGGTTTACTCGGAATAGTCTGACCATTTCATCAATAGCAACTGCAACAATGAAGAAATCATAATTTAATCTACCATAACAAAAAGATTTCGTATTTTCAAAGTGATCGCAAACTTTTATGATGTGTGTATAACCTACTAGCTGCAGCTAGTGATCACCCGCGTATTCCGAAATGAAAAATAGCCTATGTTCCTTTAGACTAATGCTAAATAAGTTCTGCGAACAGTAGACCTCGCGAACACATAGTATTATCGAATTGAACATAAAAACTTGCTTCGTGTAAACATTCACGATTCTTGCCCTTCCTCTTGGGCGACATATAATCTGTCTCCGTGTAAACAGATCTAAAAAGCGAGAATCGCCTTCCGAGAATTTGTGCCAGTAGCTACCATGAGTGCAGTGCGCGTGGTTTAATTATATCTATTCTTCTAGGACAATAAAATAGGTTATTAAAAGTAACACTAGTAGTTCTGCGAACAGTAGACCTCGCGAACACATAGTCTTATCAGCGGCAATTTGTCGCAGTACTTCACAACGTAGGTACCTAATGTGTGTACCAAATTTGATCAAAATCAGTCGGTAAATAGCGCCGCAGCAAACAAACTTCTTCCATTTTGAGGAAAGTTTCCCCCCACTCAAAAATTGCCGACGACAAAAAAAATATATTGAATAGTAGGACATTACCAATATACCAAGTTTCATTGACATTTCACAAGACTGGTTAAATAATGCGACCTCTACAGTAGGACCAACAAAAAACCTGACAAACTTACGGACAAGTCAATTTGGCGCAGCCCAAAGACAAATATTCGTAAAACGCTGTTTTTCGTCGCACAGTTTAGACATAATATAGTTACTGATACAAACTTGAAAAATATACTTATATATAAAAAGACTTATACATAAAAATACTTATATATAAAAATACTTATATATAAAAATACTTATATATAAAAAGACTTATATTATAATATTGCACAATATCTATGTCTGACATCTTAAAAAAATACTCGCAAACAATACGACAGAAAAGAACTTTCCGCATTTCTTGATATTTTGAGCGATAACTACTACCTATATCTTTTGTAATCAGAAAAAGGTAATATATTAAATTAAAGAACCTTTTAATTTTTTAACCATTGTGGCTTCTTTTCTACCGACTTCCAAAAAGGAGGAGGTACTCATTTCGACTGTATGTTTTTATTTTTTTTATTTTTTTATGTTTGTTACCTCATAACTTTCGACTGGGCGAACCGATTCTCAAAGTTTGTTTGAAAGTTGGTACTTCCCGTGTGGTCTCATTTAAATTTCATCAAATTCGGTCGAGTAGTTTTTGAGATACACTCATTAACTAAATAGAATGGAAGTCGGTATTACATTTGTCAAATTGCACTTGTCGTCGCACAGCTTAGACATAATATAGTTACCGATACAAACTTGAAAAAAATACTTAAATATAATATAAAAAGACTTATAATATTGCACAATATCTATGTCTGGCATCTTAAAAAAATAATCGCAAACAAAATGACAGAAAAAAATATTTTTAGCGACAACTACTATATCTTTTGTAATCATAGAAAAGGTAATTTATTAAATTAAGGCGCGGTCCTATCCTTATTTTAAAACAATTTACGATGCTTTACATAAGATTGAGAATTGCTTACCAGAATGGACGATGTAATGCGAAAATTCAATTGAATACGTGCTAATACTTTTTATATTTATTTCGTACAATCAAATGATTAAATTTTAATGATAAAGGAGTCCATAGTTCACTAGTAAATTTAATTGGGAATTCGAGTATGATGCATTCATTGATATTATATTTGCCCATAATTGAATAAAAATGCTTTTTCCCCACGAAGCACGTAAGAAAAATTGTAAAATTTTCCATGGGAATGTTGCCGATTTTTTTCTTCATAAGGACGTATATTCAATTTACACTAAGTTTTTTTTGAACTTCCGTTATTAGGTTTAAGCGACGAAAAACTAAGTTTTCGCGAAGTCGAATCATGAAATTTGAAGCTCATTTCACCTTAAGAGGGATCCCAATAATCTATCTATCCACAGTTTTCCTTACTACCGATAGAAATTTGACATAACGTCCATACAAATAGTGTCAAATATCTATCTCTAGTAAGGTAAACCGACGATAGATATATTGGGATCGGCTGTTAAAGAACTATCTATATTTTTTTAACCATTGTGGCTTCTTTTATTTTTGAACAAATTAAAACGGCATTAAAAATTATCGTGCTTACAAACGCAAACTTGTTCCTGTGACAGCCAGTGCTTCACCTCATTTTGAAGCGACACTGCTCGCTTGGTCAATTATAATAGCCTATACTATTCCTAAGGCCTCCATCGAGTTTCCCAACGGGTAGGTCTTAAGATGAACATGGATAAGACGAAAATTATGTCTAATGCCCATGTTGTACCTACCCCAATATCAGTTGGGAACTCAGTTCTCGAAGTTGTTGACGAGTACATCTACCTGGGACAGACAGTCAAACTAGGCAGGTCCAACTTCGAGAGAGAGGTCAATCGTCGAATCCAACTCGGCTGGGCAGCGTTCCGGAAACGTCGCGAAGTCTTCTCGTCAAAAATACCTCAGTGCCTCAAGACAAGAGTCTTCGACCAATGTGTGTTACCAGTGATGACTTATGGCACTGAAACGTGGTCTCTTACTATGGGCCACATTGATAAGCTCAAAGTCGCACAACGAGAGGGCTATGCTCGGGGTTTCTCTACGTGATCGAATCAGAAATGAGGAGATCCGTAGAAGAACGAAAGTCACCGACATAGCTCACAAGATTAGCCAGTTGAAGTGGGCAGGGCACATAGCACGCAGAACAGATGGCCGATGGGGCCGAAAGGTTCTGGAGTAGAGACCACGGACCGGCAAGCGTAGCGTAGGTCGTACACCGATACGGTGGACAGACGACCTGATGAAGGTCGCAGGATGACGTTGGATGCAGGCCGCTTCCAACCGGTCCTTTTGGAAAATCTTGGGGGAGGCCTATGTTCAGCAGTGGACGTCCTACGGCTGAGATGATGATGATGATGATGATGATGATACTATTCCTTATGAATCTGCCTATCATATACAAAACATTCCTTTCGACTGGTAGTTCCAGAGATCAACGTGTTTAAACAAACAAACAAAACACTCAATTTACAACTGATTAATAAATCGTGAAAAATACAGCTTACCCAAGAATCTCCTCCTATTTTTGCAGTCGGTTTAATAAGTGGGAATTTTTGAAGTCAATGCATATCCTACTTCCTACTAATATTATAAACGCGAAAGTTTGTGAGTATGGATGTATGGATGTGTGGATCTTTGTTACTCATTAACGCACAAACGGCTGGGGCTATTTTGATTAAATTCGGTATGGAGGTAGATGAGGCACTGGTTTAACACATAGGATACTTTTTATCATCATCATCCTCCACACCAAATTTAATCAAAATTGCCCCAGCCGTTTGAGCGTGAAAGAGTAATAAAGATCCATACATCCATATTTACAAACTTTCGCGTTTATAATATTAGTAGGAAGGATTAGTAGGATAAATTACAAAGGTGAATAACTTTTGTCGTACTTGTAGCGATCTCTTACTCATGTTACTTACAACATCGGTTCATAATTAATCAAGCACTGAAACATTGGAACGTATTGTCCTTACTACAACAGAAAGCCGATAGATGGCACTGATTATCAATCACACACAAATGTTTGAGCGAAACATTTCGAATTACACAGATAATAAAATTTACACGTACGAGAACATGATAGGTACGAATTTTAAAGAGGGGATATCGAACAGTTGTACCGGGGCAATAACCCCTTATTGCCCCGGCCTTCTTGGCTATGGACACTCAAACAGGTAATGCGGTATTGTAATATTGATATAACAAGAAATGTTCGTGAACTCAGTACAATTTCTACTATTATTCCTTGAAGATATCGTAACGCGGTGCGTTACTAGCGCTAAGACTCATTGTGTTGCGGGAGGAATTAATACACTATTTGAGCTCAAACTACGTTCCTATATGGGAAAGTCGTGGGCGGAACCGCAGGGTGCAGCTAGTTATGATACCACGCTCACATACATTTAAACTCACAAAAATAATTATTTCGAACCATAAAAAACTAAACAGGCTGGTTTTTTGAGAAGGGCGGCCATGGCCACGATAGTTAGAGAAAAATCGTGAAAGGAGACATGCCCTCGATTTATAGGAAAAGAATAACTGCATACTAAGTTTTTTTATTTCGTTTACTTTAAAAAAATATATCTCGTATTATTGAACTAATGGATTTTATTGCTGATCAAGATAACTCTCGTAGTTCCGGACTTGCCCATGACCGCCCTTCTCAAAAAAGCCACCCTATATATAGAAACTAAAAATATATATTTAAAAATAAATAAACTAAAAATAAATATACCGTAATAACCATATTCAGCTGCTAAGATATGAGAATCGATGAAATCTGCAGAACTGTGTGTGTGTTTAACTGTGTCGCAAATAAATCGCCAATAAATAATATACTATATAAGTAACAGTATAATATATTATAATATAAAATAATATATAACAGTATATTATGTCAGATTTTGTTTATACCAATAGAATAAATTATAATGTCAATAGGTAAAGCAATATTAAACACCCATAAATATAAAAAGCAATAAAAAAGTCAAATTAATTTTACTCAAACATGAACTCGAATCAACATAAACTATTTCTAAGCTTATACTCGTATTAAAATAAACCTCATCAAATTAACAAAGTAAATTAGCTGTTTCAATCATACGATTGTGAATGTAGTGTGCATGTAGTCCCAACTGTGGAGATATTCAGTCTTACAACCCGGTCACAATATCTGTGCACCTGACCTCGTGACGTCATATCGGCGGTCTGGGTACGGTGTGAAAAAAAGTTTTTTCGAGAAATGTGGAGGTAAAAAAAAATTACTAACCTTTTCAAATCAATTTATTATTGATGAAGGGTTTGTTATTAAAAAAACAATAATTATGATTACAAAAACATTTATTATTAAACTCAGTCACTATAAATTATTGACTCTATGCCTGACATTGTATCTTCCTCACTCTCGCGATAATTATAAGTCGATAATTTTGGTTCTGGGTGTGTTTCTAAATTATTACTAGTACTTGGAGTCGGACTAGCGCCCGGCGAAGTATGTGGTTGTACTTTGGCTTCATTTTTAATTTTCATTAGAGTCCTCTTTGATATCCCAGTTGCAGCACAGATTAGTTTCACCACTTGGTCTACAGGTATTGTGTACTGTTTATTTGCTTTCTCCGATTCAAAAAACTTGAGCACTTTCAAGATTAAATTTCTTGATTCGCTGTGTATTGTTTTTCCCATGACTTCAGTTTAACAGCTACAACAATTTTAATAACAACCAAACCAGTCCAAACTTAACAGTAAACAGTCTAAAATTAACAATAAATTTTAAAAAACAAAACAACAACAAAGCGAAAATATCAAAATTATCGGGACGTGTATCGGCAACGAAGATGCTAACCGTACTGTCGCACCGGGGAGTGCGCGGAGAGGTGACAGGGGAAGCGGGACAGGCGCCGCATTCCAGCGAGGTGCACAGATATTCTGACCGGGTTGTATTGTAAAATTAATATATGAAAGATGTCCTGACTGACTGTCAGACAACGTACAGCCTAAACCACTGATCGTAGAGACTTGAAATTTGGAGGGTGTACTGTCCTTGATGCGTAGAGGTGTACTAAGAATGGGTTTTTCGAAATTCTACCCCTAAGAGGGTCAAAAGGGGTGAAAACGTTTGTATTAAACTCCTTTGTTTTTGAACTTATAGTTGTGAAAATTTGTATTTGGATAGGTCTAATAGGTTTAGGTTTATAATATAATTATTATTATTAAAAAATGGTTTAAGAGGGTGAAATGGAGGGGTGAAAGTTTGTATGGTTATCACACAAGTTATTGAAAAGTTCAGGGTGTTTATTTACAAACGTACATATTTCAAATATATACATACAAGGAAGCGGAAGCACCTTTAATTCCTTAAAAAGAGGCTTGCAGGATTCTAGAGGACCAACACAGCAAACTGCTCGGATACATCGTTTTTGTGCTTTGAAAGCTCTCTCCACTTCTAACGAGTTGCCCCAAATTACGAGACTGTTACGGACCTGGTATGCCGGAAGCCGCCGGAAGGTATGCCTTAGGACCGACGACACATATCCATGATAAGCCATAAGGGATGTTTTTCTAGAAGCAACTAAAGACAGCCTACGGAGAGCAAATGCAAATCTGCTATTGATATGAAGAACTCTATTAAGAACACATGAGAGTCTTATCTATCATATAATAGTACGTACCTATGTACGTCACAAGTGGCGAACTGCAGGGCTATCACGTATCTCAGTAGCTAACAAATGTTGATTGAAATCTTGAAAAATGACGACTCTATGTCAGTTTGGACAACTCCAGTAAGTAAAAATGTTAGTAAGTTGATGACTTGAACTGACAAAAGTGACATACAGCCACCATTTTTTAACCGACTTCAAAAAAGGAGGCGGTTATATGTTCGTGTGTATGTATTTTTTGTATGTGTATGTTTTATTGTTATTATAATTAGGCATCTAATCAATTAGTATCATATAAAATCATTGATATTAATCTATGATCTTATAATAACTTACATAAATTAACATAGTTCTCACATAAATGTAAAAGTTACGAATCGATAATCATCACAATTCAGACATTAAAAATAAAGAGATATCAGATAACTTATTCAAAATTAAAGGAGAAGAAATAAAAACAAAAACAAATTAAGACGAACATACTCGGAGATATTTTATATATTTTTAACCTCTGCCTATAAGAAATACGTAGCCAAGTAACATGGGCCGGTTTTTTAGTATTTGTTGTTATAACGGCAACAGAAATACAGCATCTGTGAAAATTGCAACTGTCTAACTATCACGGTTCATGAGATGCAGCCTGGTGACAGACGGACAGAAAAACAGACGGACGGACAGCGGAGTCTTAGTAATAGGGACCCGTTTTACCCTTTTGGTTCGGAACCCTAAAAAGTATGAAACAAAAAAAATATAGGTACGTTATATATTTTAATGTATTCAATCTACATATGGATATAATGATGTTCAGAGGAGAGCCATATGGTCTTATGCCACCTGTTTTTTTGTTTGGGGGCAAAGTCTTAGCAGATACCCGATCACTTTAGGAAGCATCCGGATGATGTGGGACTTTCTACTAAAACCCACGGGGTAGCCTTCCTTGTTGTCTTACAGATGGCCCCGGGACCATCCTGACATATTGCGCTATGGCTCGTCTCTGAGTGCATTTCGCATCTCCTTCTGAACCTATGAAGATGGCACGGCGTCATTGCTACATCATGACGCTGTCTTCCTCGAGCTCGTTGATGAGATAGTTAGGGCTCCACCCCCAACTATACCCGAGCTCGACTTTTAGTCGGCTCTTACAGGCAGGGATTACCGCAGCCCTATTCTTTAAATACCCGGGCACAGGGCAGGGTCTTGCCACCCACCGTAACAAAACAATACATTCTAACAGTAGTAAGAGATCATATGCTTTACTGGAAAGTGACTTAGCGACTAACTTGCTTAAGGAGCCATGTGGCGCCCTCGTGATTGCTCCCGAGTATTACGACCTGCGCCCGCGTCAAGTTTGCGCCGAGTTGGGAATAAATGGCTCTTGTGCCATACCTATAGCGAGTTAAGAGACGAAATTTTTGTCAGAGATAGTTGAATAACCAAGGAATCTGATACATAAACATTCATGTCAAATGTATTAGTAAAATGTTATGTTACACGAGGACAAACGTGACGTAGCCGAAAAAGTCTGAGTTGATGTGGAAAAAAAATGTAATTTAAAAATTTTACAGTAATACCTATAGGTTTTTTGCAGTAATTAAATAGTACAAACACATATCTAACTACATAATTACATTCAAATATTTGAATTCGTAGAAGGAATATTATCATAAAAAAAACTTGCAATCTGACCACAAAAATTAAGTTTTATCAATAAATAATGCTTACCAAGACAGGATTTTGATTTGGTATTTATAAATATTTTGAATGTCTAGAACCGAAATATTATTTTTACCTAGTAACATAATCAAATCAAAATCAAAAATCATTTATTTCGACACAAAAAAAGTATTACACAATTATGGTGAATCCATAGCCATAATGCTTAGGTTATTAATAATTACATAAAAATAAGAGCTACTTTGAAATTTAGGCCAATAATGATTTTTTTTTCAACTTGGGGGGCCCATTTTCTAGACTTAGACATGGTGATTTCAAAAAAAATATTTTTTTTATAAAGTATAAATTTTCTTGTTGGTTTTTTTTATTTTATTGGAATTCTTATTATAAATTCTACAAACCAAACTAGGTTTCAAAGAATAATTATAAATTAGAAATATTTAAAAAAAAAATACAAATTTTAAACTTTTAGTGCAAGCAAATTTAACTGTCACGTGACTTCGATTTTTTATCGATCCTGACATGATATGGCGTATTTATCATATTCTGAGTGGGTGTAATTACTTGACAACATTATTTCTGTGATATTTTACAATGAAAAAGTATAATCTATTCAAAATAAAGCAAATTATAACCAATCATAACCATTAGAATTAGCTTACCGAGAGTTGTCGATTCGTGACAATTTTTTTTGTGTAAATTTTGATGTCAGAACTTAAATCACATATTTACAGTATTCCTTACACATTCACGATCATATTCATGTATAATTTGTATCAAAATCATGAGTTTAACCCTATACATTCACTAAAAACTATAGCACAAAAGATAACTTCACCGCCAAACACATATGAAAATATAAACATTGATTATATTTTTTTTAAATTTCACAGATAGAACATGCCCGTGTGTAGTGTTGCCATAGAAAGAAAATATATTACGCTAAAGGGTTAAACTCTATGGTTAAACATTGGGATGACTTTAAAAAATAAACAAAAGAAAAACACGCGTGACGCTTACTCGCAACAATTGTTGCGCCGACAATTTGGACCTCAAAAATCCTTGCAGTTTTGTGGCGCGGGCAAAGTAATCGATATGACAGTGGCAGCTTTCCTTCATTAGATACCCAATCTATATTCATTATTGCTATAATAATATTATAAAGAGGAAATATTTGTATGTAAATATGTTTGTAACGAATTGGCTCAAAATGTACTGGACTGATTTCAAAACTTCTTTCACCATTGGAAAGCTACATTCACCCTGAGTAACATAGGCAGTATAAGATTCATCATCATCATCATCATCATCCATCACCGCGCGGGTGAAACCGCGGAGAGCAGGTAGTACGGCATATTTTAGTCATGTCTTAATGTCCTATAAAGTGCCATATTATTATTATATTTGGTACTAGCTGAGCCTCGCGCTTAAACTGCGCGTAGATGGATGACGAAATAAAAGTAGCCTAATTTATTGATTAGCGTTACTTTCCGGAAATCCATTTTAAAAAATGATATTAAAAGAAATTTTCAGTGGCGCTGCCGCTGGAAAAATGCTTATGGCTGTGTTGCGGTGTGCACCTCCCTCCCTCCCGATTAACATGCAAATAGGAAGTATCCAGAATAAGCAACACACAAAACAACCAAAATCGATTCGACACGTGATTCGCCTCTACACGAGGCATCCTCAGGACGATGTTGACTCGTCGAGCGGTCAAGCAACTCGGCATAAGCATTTTTTCCAGCGGAAGTGTCACTAGATATTTCTTTTAATATCGTTTTTGATAATGGATTTTTATTTTTTTGTAACTTTCGTATATACTTTCATATGCATATAATGAAGAGCTGTTTATAATAATAGTAAAACCAACAGACTTAATCTTCTATCTTCTGTATAGATAAATCAAATTAAAGTTAATTTGATTTATCTTTATAGAAGACTGGCTGCTCTCCGCGGTTTCACCCGCGCGGAGGATAATGATGAATCTTATAAAGCCTATGTTACTCAGGGTGAATGTAGCTTTCAAATGGTGAAAGAATTTTTGAAATCGGTCCAGTACTTTTTGAGCCAATTCGTTACAAACATACTTATATACAAATCTTTCCTCTTTATAATATTAGTATAGATTCACAGCCTATAACCAGCGGACGATCGAGCCGCTTCCAACGACATCTCATTTGTTGAATCATGATAAATAGTTTAGAAGTTATGAGTGAATTGATCAACGTAATATACATATATAATATAATATACATACGTATAACACTGTATTAAACTATCACGGTTGTTCTCTAAAGTTATATGATTATTAACGGGATATTTACCGTGGTAAGGTTGTGGAATGACCTTCCCGTGAACATGGTGCATGTAACTGCGCCGAAATATATCCCGTTAATAATCATACATACGTTTGTACCATAGCATACCGTAACCCTCATAAGAAAGTCACCCAAACGGCTTCAACGGAAGACCAGCGCGGCAGGGCTATTATGTATCTCAGTTGCTAACAAATGTTAATTGAAATCTTGAAAAATGGCGGCTCTATGTCAGTTTCGACAACTCCAATAAGCAAAAATGTTAGTGAGTTGATGACTAGAGCTGACAAAAGTGACATAGATGCGCCATTTTTACCAAAATTAATAAATATTTGTTAGCAACTGAGATACATAACAGCCCTAATGGTCGATCGACCAGCTCAACGTTGAGTTGAGGCCGGTTTGCGACAAATTAATTTTCTTTAATCATATTTATGGTTTTGTCTACCGACTTAATAATGGCGGAGGTACTCAATACGAATTTTTTATTTTTATGTTTGTTACCTCATAACTTTCGACTGGGTGAACCGATTCTCAACATTCTGTTTTTTGTTTGAAAGTTGGTGCTTCCCATGTGGTCCCATTTAAATTTCATCAAATTCGGTCCAGTAGTTTTTGAGATACACTCCAATAACTGAATAGAATGGAAGTCGGTATTAAATCTTTCAAATAATACTTGTAATTATTTAAATTGATACTAGTTTGTTGCAAATAAATCATTCTGATTCTGATTCTCGTTGCTTCGCCGTAGTCGGTTAAGAAGCACAAAATGCTCACAGAACTGAAAGTCAAGTAGGCTGCGAAAGGAAAATGTTTTAATGAAATAAAACAATTTCAAAGTGGACAACACTAGCCTATAACGTGTAGAAATAAATATAGATTTGTTGACGATAATAATAATATAGAATAACATCCACACGCGGTGTTTAGGTCCCAAACTAGACAGAACATGTACTACGGTAACCTGATGAATGATATTTACTCGTACATAAAGTCAAAGTCAAAATAATATTTAATTTAGGCATCAAAGACGCACTTATGAACGTCAATTATTCATTATAATGTACTTTAAAGACTCTACCGCAGATTTTTATAATATATACTCGTAGAGCCTACCGAGAAGAAGCGACAAGAAACTCGAACATATATATATTTATACATACAAAACCAGACACTGCTCAAACAGACATGATCTATAGATTATTTTGAACTACTTGGTTCATTCAACCTGAATCACTCACACACACCTAGATACCTCTATGTAAGTGTGTGTAAATTATCTAAAAATGTTAAATACATGCTAGTGTACATGTCGCAAAAAATACTGTTGTCGTGGTCCAGAGAGGAATTCAGGGAGTACATACGTAAAGATTGTCTTTCTACATCTTAATGTATTGAAATTTATAGAGAGAAAAATTCCATCCTCGGACGGGATTTTTTCTCTCTATAAATTTCAATGTTTGAGATCGCTTAAGCAGGCGTTGGTGCTTTAAAAAGTAATACCATAAAAATTACAAGGGCCGCGATGTCAATACGAAAGTTTCAAGTATTTCTAAATAATGCTTCTTTCGGTTGGATGGTACTGTTAAACTGTCCAATAGATGTCGCTCCGTCCCCGCAAGACGGTTAGTCAAATAGAGAGTTAAAATTCGATGCTTGGACCAGATTCTCGGTGGCCTAGTTGGTCAATGGCGTCTGACACGGACAGTCAGAGGGTTCGAATCCCGTCCGAGAATGGAATTTTTCTCTCTATAAATTTCAATGTTTGAGATCGCTTAAGCAGGTGTTAGTGCTTTAAACAGTAATACTATCCTAATGTATGCCTATATACATTTTATATCTATCAAAAACGTGTTTCGTTAAACAAAAATTTAAAAATATCCATGAAGATATTTTTAAAATAAATATCTAGTCATCTTAAGGTGATATACTTTTAAATTATTGTATCTTTAAACTAAAATGTCTATTCATCTTAAGGTGATATACTTTTAAATTATTGTATCTTTAAACTAAAATGTCTATTCATCTTAAGGTGATATACTTTTAAATTATTGTATCTTTAAACTAAAATGTCTATTCATCTTAAGGTGATATACTTTTAAATTATTGTATCTTTAAACTAAAATGTCTAGTCATCTTAAGGTGATATACTTTTAAATTATTGTATCTTTAAACTAAAATGTCTATTCATCTTAAGGTGATATACTTTTAAATTTTTGTATCTTTAAACTAAACTGTCTAGTCATCTTAAGGTGATATACTTTTAAATTATTGTATCTTTAAACTAAAATGTCTATTCATCTTAAGGTGATATACTTTTAAATTATTGTATCTTTAAACTAAAATGTCTAGTCATCTTAAGGTGATATACTTTTAAATTATTATATCTTTAAACTAAAATGTCTAGTCATCTTAAGGTGATTTAGACATCATAAACATGGTATTATTTAAAAACTTCAATTCAATCACTTAAACATAAAATATCTTGAATTACACACACATACAAATATCGTTAATTTACTCTTGGGAAATCCAATACAATTATATAATGATACGATTATAATATTTATCTGAGATTGTATCTGTCATATCTATGTCCTGAAATAGCTTTCGATGATAATAAAAGTCTATACCTAAGTTTATTTTAATACTCCAATATAAATAGCATCAAGGTCAAAATTTATAAATAGATTTTACGTGTCTTCAAAACCGGTGTTACACAAACGTGCAGTTTTTTTTATATTTATAAAATAATTATAATACAAATTGGTTTGACTCCGTGAGAGCACATAAAAATATATAATAAATATATATTAAATATAAAATAAATGCAAACACGTGTCTAAGTCCGGTGTTCCAGAAATAACCTCAGAGGCTGTATCACAAACAATTTGCGAAAAATAATAAATATTTTGCGAAAAGTATTCGTATCGTCAACGCGTCACGCTGCCACGTACAAACTATGAGTTATCCGTGTCACAGTTGCCCTAGATACATGACAGTTTGTACTGTTTCACGTGAACCACACGTTACGTTACACTTACGCAGTTATTTGTGCTAGGCGCACAGTATTTACTAAAATCTTCAGTCTTCTTCTTCTTCTTCTTTAGCCTTTATTCGTGCATTTCTGCACATATGCCTCTCCCAATTTCTTCCGGGCCACTCTGGAGCTTTTTTCATCCAGTCATAATAATAATAATAATATTTTTTTATTGGCATCTGTACATATATGACATAAGGAATACAAATTTAATTTCACATTACTGGATACTGTAATTCATATAATATAAGATAGACCTCAGAACTTTATAGGTACTAGGCTAGACGCCTGTGTTATAGGGATCTGCGCTCCCCACATTACTGAACTTGATAAAGTTGGTAACATATATAATATGACACATTTTCAATAATCATGACCATATCATAATAATTTGTCAATATTAAAACATCTTAAAAAAAAACTTATAAAATTAAAAATTTATTAATTTTAAATTATTATTTTTTTTATTAAATGAATCAATACAACAGTCTTAACAAATTTCAAATTATAATATTATATTATTATAAGGTAACATATAAAATAGTTTTTATTCTTAATATTCCAAGAAGTTGATTTGGGTCTCAGCGTGTGAATGGGTGTGTGTGTGTATGCCCTGGCATGTCCTCGGATATCATCTACCCATCTCTTAGGTGGGCGGCCTCGTGGTCTGGTGTTCGTCCACGGCCTCCATTCTAGGATTATGCGTGCCCACCTGTCCGTGTTCATCCGGGCTATGTGACCTACCCATGTCCACTTCTGTCTAGCAATGGTTTCCACCACGTCCCTCACGCGCGTTTTCCGCCATATCCAGTTGTTTCTTTTTCGGTCGCGCTACGAGATCCCGAGCATAGCTCTCTCCATCGCCCTTTGCGCAACTCTGAAACCTTCGTCTCGGTACCATACGTGAACACAGGCATGATGCATTGTTCGAACACTTTGGTCTTCATTTTCAGGGACAATTTTCCGCTCCTTTGTTTTCACTATCCGCATTTGCTGTTTTCTCTATCAGCAGTTTGATTTGCAATCCCTAGACTGATTTTGTGACCTAGGTAGATATCATTTTCGACAACTTCGACAAGTAGTTGGAACCGGTGGTCTGGTATCTTCAGTACTGAGCGAATATATGAATATAATGGAATATTGTCCTTAGTACGCTCGCAACAAACAGCTGATTGGCTAAACTGATTTTAATGGGTGGTTGAATAATTCCTTAAACGTGTTTAAATATAAATTATCCTATACCTACAATCCTACAAATATTATAAATTCGAACGTTAGGATATGACATAGATGAGGCAAATTTTTCATCTTATGTAAAAATGATTTTCGACAAAACCCGACTCAATTCCGCGGAAAATTTCAACGCGCAGCCAAATCTGAAATGCGGAAATTCTCGCTTATGCAAAGTCAATAGCTCTGTAAAAAATAAACGACCTGTATAAACAAATGATGAGGCTGCCTGTTTTAGTATAATTTATTTTTAACCCAGTGTGAAATTAATCACTGTGCATAAATTTAATTGGTAAATATTCAGTAGTCATAATCATGTAGGAACTGAATATTGAGGTAGGCCAACAGATAATCATCTGAGACGTATTTTAATCTTGTGTTAGTATCTATGTCTATATGTATAGGATGTTTGGTTGTCTTAGTTTAACAGCTGCAGTGTTTATTATACAGGCTGACTGGTTGAACACTTTACATATTGATATATAGTGCTCAGTACTCGATTCTCGTTCTAATTAAGAAAAAAAAATAGGTGCCTAATATTTACCTAATTTAACTTTAATTGTCTACTCAAAACAATAAACATGGTCACTCGCGGCGCGCGTGTAGTAATAAAATTTGCCTTAGCGCGGCAAGGTAAGTACTTGTTTGTTTACACCGGCGCGGCGCGGCCGGGCGGGCGGCCGACGATCGCGGCATCCTTTGATTCCTGTGAACGCGGCGCGGGCGGCGCGGCCCTTTGGGTCATTAACCCCGTTCGGACGCAGCTTGATTCCTTTGAACGCGGCGCGGCGCTTTGGGTCATTAACCCCGTTCGGACGGTGTCCATAATTTTCGAGTTATAGCACATTCATAGAATGAAGGTTTCCTCTGTAGTTTAACGGTATTTTTTTAATTTTATTTTTTTAAACGTTTCATGTGACCATGAATTATCATGTCCTTGTTTATGTAAAGTGTTCAACCAGTCAGTCTGTATATTCTTTCACTTATCGCTATACTCAATAGCCAAAAACATATATACTTACACCCTATTTGTATAATTACCAAAAAAAAATGGGCGGTACAAAAGTGTTAATACATTGTAGATATGTAGTTAAATTTTTTTATTACTTCACAGTGAACAAATTATTAATTGTTAAAGTTTTCGAAAATTCCATCTAAAAGTATGGACACCATCTTAACAAAAATACTACATGCCTATGTACAACTTATTAATGAAAACACATGATTCGCGTCAGTGAAAAAATATCTCTATTACTCTTTCTTACACCCCCCACCCGAGCGTTCCGTGTGAAAGAGATTGTCGACTTTCGGCTTTCGTTCGTTCGTTTTCGGAAGAAACAAAGGCCGTGCGATGGCAGGGCGGAGGGTGCGGGGTTGGTCCGGTGGCCAGGTCTAACGAGCTAGGACGCGAGTTTGCCGAATGTTATGATTATGAATGATACATTTCTATGTAGGGGTGTTAAGTTTCATGCATAAACCGCGCGCATGTAGTATATCTTAATGAATAGTGGAAATGCCTAGAATAAAATTTGTAGGTGTGAATCAATTTAGACGTTTGACCAAATATTGATGATTATGTGGGATTTTTCTTTTTTAAAGTAGTTTTAAATATTCTTCCCATATATGTATTAAGTACCAGCAGCATATAGTGCTGTTTTTTTTTTGGTAATTATACAAATTAGGTGTATACTTATACAGTGCTACTAATAAAATATCCTTTTAGCGTTCTTATTTCATCGCTATTCTTGATTAAGGTTGCTCTATAGTAACGAGATATTTTCTTACCAATAAAGCCGGAATTACATTACGAAATTAGTGGCATGAAATTAATTTCGTGACATTAGTTATAACAACAGTTTCACATGTAATTTGATATTTTCGTAATGCATGCATTAATTTCATGAATGCAAATGAGTTTCGTGCCCTGTGCGATTTTCAGGTGAAATTAGTGTCATGCAACTAATTTCATAGTGTAGATGCGACGTGAAACTAGTGTCGCGAAAGCGCCTGTTCTGTGCGGACGTGTGTATTTTTAAGCGTTGAAAATGGCAAACCAAAGATGGAGTACAGATAAAAATATACAATGCATCAATATATATCAGCGACAATCTCTCAGGATCTTCATCTGCTAATTCAGAGACTAACTTCATTGCACCCAAATGCTTTCTTGTTAACCATCCTCGAATCCACCAACGTCTTTTTTTTCTTGATAGTCTTTTTTTAAGTTTATATAGAAGCATCTCTTTAACTAAATTGAATATAGAAAAATACATCCAGTGAATGAAATGCCTCCGTGAGCTAACTTTACCTGAGTCGCCATCTAGTATAAATTTACGGAACTAAATGGCGCCACTTGCTACGATTACAACATCTGGCTTGCTTTCTATAAGAGAGAGAGAGAGACAAACAGAGAAACATGCGACGCCGCACTTGCTTTCTA
The DNA here is from genome assembly GCA_917880725.1 of Selenia dentaria. Taxonomy (NCBI): domain Eukaryota; kingdom Metazoa; phylum Arthropoda; class Insecta; order Lepidoptera; family Geometridae; genus Selenia; species Selenia dentaria. The sequence continues at coordinate 5,800,640 of OU862902.1, forward strand.
TAAGAGAGAGAGAGAGAGAGACAGACAGACAGCTTACTATAGCAAAAAGTGTCGTGACAACTTTTCGTAAGAATTTTTTTCGTCTAGCCCCCTATCACAATGCGCGATAAGGAACTTCGTTCCAATATAGCTTTGATGCTGATGGTGCCATGGTTACTGCGATACTGTGGATTTCACGACACTTTTTATTTTACGAAATTACTTTCGCATATATCGAAACTACTTTCGTGAAACTGATTTCAACATGCATGACACTAATTTCGTAATGTAATGCCGGCATAAATGCGTTATAACATTGACATAACTAGGTATACCATATTTACTTCAAATTAACGAAACGCCAACAGAAACAACAGAGTATTGCTTAATATTGACAGAAAAAGAAAATATTGGTCAAATCGTACTATTACTTATTCTTATGTATAATGTCATATGGGATATTGCTATGGGGTTCAGCGGCTGATATAGAGACCATCTTTATCCTACCTAACGTGCTATTCGAGCTATATACGAAATGGGTTCCCGTGAATCTTTGAGAGATTTATTTAAAGAAATCAATATATTAACGTTGCCTTCCTTATATGTATTCGAAAATATAATGTATATTCGTAAAAATTTACATAAATATAAGTTAAATAGTGATCACCACACTTTTAATACTAGAAATACAAATAGGATAGCTGTACCTAGTTTTAGACTTGCGAAGACTAATAAGTCATTCCTAGGAAATTGTGTGCGCTTTTACTATCAAATCCCAAAACATAACTGAGCTCACAGAGGGCAAATTCAAGTTGACTGTAAAAAAAGTTTTAATAAAAAAAGCTTATTATAAAGTTCGACATAATATAGAAGATAAAGATGCTTGGAATACTCCACTTCTGGCAAGCTGTCACTCTGCCACCCATAAAATGTAATATTTGTAGTACCTAAGTAGAAACATTGTAAACATCTATATAAAAAGAATGGCCCCGAGTTTCTTGCCGCTTCTTCTCGGTGGGCTCTATATATTTTGGAACGCGGCGGTAGAGTCTTTAAAGTACATTCTAATAAAAAGTTGACGTTCATAAGTGCGTATTTGATGCCTAAATTGAATAAATGATTTTGACTTTGACTTTGACTTCTGTGCTTATAGCGAGCTTATACTAGGGTCGGGGTTGATATAGCGTTTGACAGTTCATTTATGCCGACACTATCCCGACTGCGACTTATCCCGCATTTATTAGTATTAAAATTGACTATTCAAACGTTATAGTAGGTAAGTATAAATGTTTATATCGAGTTTATTAGTAGCACGGTTATAATCTTACAAATAATGACAACAGATTTGTATTCGTACCATATAGCGTCGGTAAAACGTTTGATTTGCACGAATAAAAAAAGACAATATAAATACACACCAAAAAGAAAATGTCCAAAGCTAATGTCCAAAAATAAATTAATCCATTAATAATAATGTCCGATTTTCATTTATGTCAATAACAACAAAAACACGTCGCCATTGTGCAGCCGTTGTCGGGCTGCAGGCACCTTTCACGTGTCACTATGACAGCTGTCATCAGGATACATGCTGCTTCATAGTCGGAAGTCCAACTAGGCTGATCCAACTTCGAGAAACTCGGCTGGACAGCGATCCGGGAACTTTGCGAAGTGTTTTCGTCCATAATACCTCAGAGTCTGGACCAGCGTGTGTTACCAGTGATGACTTATAGCACTGAGACGTGGTCATCCACTGTGGACATTTTATGCAAGCTCAAAGTCGTACAAAGAACTATAGAGAGGGATATGCTCGGGGTTTCTCTACGTGATCGAAACAGAAATGAGGAGATCCGTAAATGAACGAAAGTCATCGACATAGCCCAGAAAATTAGGCTGTTAAAGTAGCAGTGGGCAGGGCACATAGCACGCTTAATTGATAGCCGATGAGGTTGGATGGTTCTGGAATGCAGACACTGACCGGTGCAGCATACGTTCACCGATAAGGACGGACGACCTGATAATGGTTACAAGACTGATGCAGGTCGCTTTCAATAGATCCTTTTGAAGATATATGAGGAGGCATATGTTCAGCAGTGGACGTTCTATGGCTGAAATTATGATGCTTAGAAATCATGTGTGATGTGACAACTTCGTGGTACCGCGAAACAATGAGCCTTTGCTTACGATTACGTATATTCTCCGCAACAACCGCCCACCCCGCAATTACTATTTATCTATTACATTTTATGTATATAGAATGTATGTATGTATGTATTACTAAAAGATGTCCATCCTGTATATGATGCAAACTATAGACAGTTGCGGCCTTATTAATAAACTTGGCGTACACCCGGAGTAGTTAAAACATCTATCTGTAAATTTTTTGCTTGCAGTAAATGTCACGCGTGAAAGCAAGTGTAAAACATCTCAAAGGATTTAAGAATTGAAACAGTAAAATTCAATAACACAGTCATATAATGTAAATAACACCTTAACAATACATTAATATATCAACGCATAATATAATTCACGAACCTTGTTCCTCACTCGATCGCGTCAGCCACAAGAATGACAAGAAAAATGGCGGACGACCGACTGGAATAAACATCGCAATATTGAACTGAAATACGTCAACTGTCATTCTCGTATGACAGTGACAATAGCTACTGAACATATTTGACGTTCCTGTACGCAATGGGAAGTGTAACTATTGCTATATTATCTGTGCGAGTTGTTACAGTCGGCCATCCTTCAAGAACGAGTCTCTTCGTTCATATTCTACATTACATAAGATGATATAAACTTAATAGTCAAATTAATAACATAAACAAACCTCTTGCTTTATTACACTAAATCGAATAGTAATTTAATCACAGAATTTATGATAGTCAATTAGTTTATAACTTTTTTATTTCACTTAATATTCTTATGCTAACAAAAAAATATTTTTATATTATTGTTTCTCAGTTAAATAATTTAATTAGTATCTATATAACGAACGACTTATTTATAGCTTTTCGATGTAAAAGTTAATACAAACCATTCCCTCGAATGCGATGTATCGAGCTGCTCATGAGTAACAAGTTCATATGCTAAGCCTGCCCAGCCCGAAACATCCTCACTGATCATTGTTATAGCTACATGGGATGAGGGCTACTTCATTCGCCGCCAGACCATCATAGCTGCAATGCTTCGAACCACTCTTGGGCGGCGAGTTCATACGCCAGTCATGCCCGATTCGAAAACATGCTCACTTTACTATGCTATAATCGATGCGTGAACGTTAGTATGTAACGAACACAATGACATCGACTGCGACGTTCTGAGCCACTCCTGGGCGGCGAGTTCATACGCCAGTCATGCCCGACTCGAAACGCCCTCACATTAGTTACTATGATATTCCGAGCCACTCCTGGGCGGCGAGTTCATACGCCAGTCATGCCCGGCTCGAAATACCCTCACATTAGTTACTGTGGTGTTCAGAGCCACTCCTGGGCGGCGAGTTCATACGCCAGTCATGCCCGACTCGAAACGCCCTCACATTAGTTACTATGATATTCCGAGCCACTCCTGGGCGGCGAGTTCATACGCCAGTCATGCCCGGCTCGAAATACCCTCACATTAGTTACTGTGGTGTTCAGAGCCACTCCTGGGCGGCGAGTTCATACGCCAGTCATGCCCGACTCGAAACACCCTCACATAAATTTTAAATCTAATATATTTTCTAATATGTAATTCTCTAGTCATGTAAATGTTTTCTAGTATATTGCAATGAATGCCAAAGTCGCTTATATAATCATAATATCATTAGTTATTAACATTTTATTATACGTTACATACGCTCTATATTTTATTATATCAACTTATTCATACAGCTATACTACCTTAAAATTAATCTATCCTCTTTATTTTAATCCTCACTGCTTCGTCATTATTACTTGAAGAGCAAGCGGCGGCGGTGTCATAACTCAACCACGGGAATGTAATGTTTAAGGCTACAATCGTTTCATACCTGGCCCTTTTCCTAGTTAAAGGTGTATCTTCTATAAAAATCGATATTTTGTTATGTCTATGTTTTGGTACTCACGAGCACCAGCATAAAAATGGCTGACAAATTAAGTTTGTTCTATCAGAATGTTCGGGGCTTGCGCACAAAAACACAGCAATTTTAACAAATCATACTTGCTCAAAATCACATCATACTCATCACGGAAACATGGTTGACTGATGGTTTCTATAAAGCCGAACTCTGTGATGACCGTTATGTTTTTAGATGCGATCGTAACAAAACAGGTGTATTATTTTATATTAGTTGGTGTTATGATTTGCGCCAACAAACACTGTGTGCATTGCACTGGGCCGAGTGGACGTGCGCCGGTGTTGATTGCCTTTGGGTGACTATCCAGGCTCGCTCGCTCGCGGCGTATGATAAGAAGAACTTACATGTGTGCGTCATCCATCAAGCACTATTCTCGCTTGCGGATATTATCATATCGTATCCTAATGATCACTTTTCAATTGCGGGAGATTTTGATTTACCTAGTCTTTCTTGGTCACCTGTTGGGCCTTTACAAAATAAACAATGTTCTTTAAATTACAGGACTCGATATCTTTCTCCATAGATGCCTGCAGTTTATCTAGGCTCAATCAATACACACACAATCATATTATAAAAATAAATCTAAGCTAATAATAAGCAACACAAACATAGATGTAACACTATCGCGTTCACCATTAGTAAAAGAGCACATTTTTTATACGTATTTAGAGCTAGACGCGTCAGACCTCATGGTCCCGTATTTGAAAAGTAAGCCTACTACTAAATTGAGTTTTTTTTAAGGCCGACTATGGGCAAATAAATTATAGATTGGGATAACGTCTTGAGTGAAGATTCCATTGATGGAATAATAGTCGACCTATTTTATTCGCACCTTAGAAAGATTATTGACGAATTTGTTCCCAGAAAGCGCTGTGGCTTCTCGAATCATTATCCGGTTTCAGGTCACTTATACATATAATTAGAGATAAAGTTACCGCGCACAAACGCTGGAAATTATATGGCAATCCAAGAGATTACCATGAATTTATCTGTTTTACGCTCTAGACAGCAATTAATACAAAATAAATGTCATAGCTCTTACAAAGATAATATGCAGCGATTACTGAAAAAAATTCTAAACATATCTGGACGTATGTAAAGTCATTACGAAATAATAGTTCAGGGTGTCCTAATATACTCTCACTTAAGCGATAAAACATTCAGTAATGACTTGGAAGTCTGCACGGGTTTTAGTAATTATTTCATGAGCGTTTTTCAGGAATCAAGTCGTATGGTCGCATCCTGCAGACCTACCCCGAAGCAAGCGATAGTGTCTTTAAGCTACATATAAAAGAAACTTCAGTTTACAAATAAGTTCATTCAATAGACTTTAACAAAGGCCCCGGAAGTGATAACATACCACCAAAACACTGCGCTAAATCCATTTACAAACCTTTGTGTGCATTTTTTTTATATTATCAGTAAACAAATTTGGTATATTCCCTGAGAAATGGAAAGAAGCAAGAACAATACCGATTCATAAAAGTGGTTCACATAGCCGCATTAAACACTACGGTCAGATTTCAATTCTTCATGTATTCAGTAAAATTATTTAAAAAGAACGGTCTATTAAACAATAGGTGAGACAATTTTTAAATCAGTCCCCGAAGAACAGCATGGCTTTACGTAAAAGCGTTCAATTGTAACCAACCTTACAGTTTTTAATAACTACGTGTTCCGTAGCATCGATGGTGACATTCATAGATGGTTAAGTTCACACACTTTAATGAGGCGGTAAGCTGTTGTAATCGGGAGCGCGTGTAGTAATTACATCACCATTAGCTCTGGATTACCGCAAGGTTCAACCATGGGTCCTCTTTTATACAATGCATATCTTTTGATGTAGGAACTACATTCATGTTCGAAGTTATTATGTTCGCTGATGATAAAAAAAGAAGTCTTCTTAAAAGTTAAAAACATCATAGATTCAAAAATACAAAAAAACTTAAATAAACTGAGTAGTTTTTATTTAATGAAATTTGAAATTTCTATTCCTATTTTTATTTTTTTACTGTTAATACTGAATAATATTTGCAGTGTCTTTTATTCGAAAAATTAACCCTATAAATTATACCTATCAAAATAATGAAACTCCTATAAATAAAGTCAACTCTGTGAGAGATCTGGGCGTAATATTAGACTCAAAATTGACACTGGTTGCAACATAGACACTATTATTAACAAAGCTTACAAACAACTTGGATTCATAAAACGAGTATGTAACACTTTTAACAGCATTGACTGCATCAAAGTATTATGCTTTACTTAGGTACGTATGAAGTATATTGGAGTATGGTTGTAGCATTTGGTCCCCAAGTTGTATAATGCACATTAAAAGAATTGAATCACTACAAAACGTTTATACAATTTTTGAGGTATAAAGTCTATAGATCTTTTGAGAGCTATTCTAAAGTATGTAAGCACATTAACATGGAATCTCTAGAACAAAGACGTAAGCAGTATGGCATACTATTGCTCAATATATTAACCAGCAAAATTGATTGTTCCGAACTTCTATCGAGTCTAGATTTTCAGGTACCACCTCGTCGTGCTCGACATACGCAGGTACTGAAAGTCCCACCAGTCAGCACTAATTATGCTCAGAATTCGGTGATGTTGCGCAGCTCGAACATATAATAAACATTTTTCTAGCCTAGATTTACTTTTTTTTGCCTCAAAATCATTTTCAAAGAAAACCGATTCTCAATTCTTTTTTTTTTTTGACCCGTGTGGTCCCATTTAAGTTTTCATCAAATTAGGTCCAGTAGTTTTTGAGTTACACTCCAATAACTGAATAGAATAGAAGTCGGTATTAAGTTTTTCAAATTGTTAATTGTTTTCTTATTTGAGTAATTCTGTTTTGGCCATATTTTACGTTTTTATTTTTAGGATACATCTAATTGTAAACGCTGTTAAATTACCAGAATAAATAAATAAATAATGTATTCGAGTACATCCTCGGGTCATCAAACTTAGCCGCTTGAGCACCTACACATAACCCCATATCGCTTATACCGTGAAGTAAACAATCCACCGCTTGCTTTCCGAAAAATGTACAAAGGTTCAACTAGTTTATTTATGCAAATAGAGTTTAAAAGATTCTCCAAACCGTGCCCGCCTATCAATCATATCCGTTAGTAATACCGCATATTTTCCAGTAGCCGGGAATGATTCTTTGAACATAGTTTTCCATTCTACCCACGTATACTTAAAAGAGGGTAGGCCCTGATAGTAGGCCTTTGCGATTCCTGAGAGCTTAGGCAGGGCATAGTAGACCGTTTGCTTGTTACTTCATTTATAGATTTCTGAACATTCATATATTTTGTCGATCCAAACGTTTAAAGATTGCATTATTATTAGTACAGTACTAAAACTGTGTGTTAATAGATTGTTCCTTCAATTGGATTGAACTCAGGAATTACGTAAATAATGTTGAACTAGCAAACGATTCGCGATCCCTTGCTTTCTATTTTAATGCATTAAGAAATTTTTCGAGAAGTTCTATCGTTAGTCTAGGTTTCTACTTGAATCAGGCGTTACACGTTGTCTGTACTGCATGTCGCATTTAGACAGCATTTCGCATTCCCTACGTACCTCATTTTCAAGAAGCCTGAGCTTTTCCTTTGGTACACCTTGCGTTCTCATACGCAAAGTGATCGCATGCTGCTGGCACTACGACTTCGATGGCATTCATGATGGGGATCGCGTCATGGCGGGCTGCAGCTACTACTCCGTTGGCGCAGGGTATCGGGGTCACGACGGCTTCGCACCAAGCTCACTCGCCGATCTCGACTACGTCTCTAGGGCGCCTCGATGTCATAACGCTGTCTGCGTGGCGTACGGAACTCCACCTCACGTCGCAAACCTACATCGGGTTCTTGATCACTCATTTTCTGAAACTCAGACAATTTTATGTATAACTGTTTTCATGATGTCGTACATAATGCCGTAATAACAAGAATTAAATCCTTTTGCACCACTGAAACTGTTGTTATTTTTGAACTGATGCGGTATACAAGAGTCTTAAGTGTCATAGAAGTAAGTAGTCAATATTTTAATACTCAGATGCTAACCAATCCACGCGCAAAAACACGTACGACCCAGAAATAAAACAATCGAACAAGGTTAGAAAAGAAAAAAAACATAGGGTACCTACATATTCTAAAATCTACCAATAGCACATCCCTGTTTACACCAAGCACGAATTTTCAATTGTCAAGTGTCCCTGACGTTACGTACGTTAACGTTAAAATAATTACCTAACACAATATATACTCGATGTGTCAATAATCCGAAATCATCCATGAAACTATATAATTTAATGCAAAAATGACATGGTCGCTTCACATAAACATCAGAGTTCTATAAGACTTGGTGTATATTTAAAGAAAATAACAAAGTTTTAATCGCACTTTCATATTCGAGTACATGGCGTGGTCTGAAAACTATTATTTTCATACGATCCCACTTCTGAGATGTAAAACATCTCAAAGGATTTAAGAATTGAAACAGTAAAATTCAATAACACAGTCATATAATGTAAATAACACTTTAACAATACATTAATATATCAACGCATAATATAATTCACGAACCTTGTTCCTCACTCGATCGCGTCAGCCACAAGAATGACAAGAAAAATGGCGGACGACCGACTGGAATAAACATCGCAATATTGAACTGAAATACGTCAACTGTCATTCTCGTATGACAGTGACAATAGCTACTGAACATATTTGACGTTCCTGTACGCAATGGGAAGTGTAACTATTGCTATATTATCTGTGCGAGTTGTTACACAAGACAAAGCATGTTACGCCTAATCTATGTTTACGCAACGTTTATTAATAAAGGCCCAAGTGGCTAAGTAAATATATTGAATAACCTGTCAGGTAGGTTAACAAAAAACCTAGTGAACTTAACTCAATGTTATTTTGAGCTATTTATAGATTTATTATACATGTTCAATCGGCTTACCTTACCAGATTAGTATGGTAATTAGTACTCATGTGTTCATGTCCTGGATTGGAATTTGCAAACTGATTTCTTTGTTGGTTTAACAATAAATCTGTTATTGTATAAAATTAACTTGTTAGTTTAGATACATAGACTAATAACGCTTAACGGTAATTTATTGCCCGTGGTTTGATCGTATTGTTCGATAAATACGAGTGCAAGATTATTATTTGGAAATTGCGATTCGAAACTATGTTTAATAAACGTACCAAGGACAAAGAATTTATAAGGAATTTAATGATAATGAATTTAAAAAGAAAGTATTTCACTACCTCCTGGACAAAACTTACAATTCTGTACAGGACTACCTAAATGAGAAATAACTTGATTATTTATAATTATTGTTTGACATTTCATCAGTGATTTTAATATACACAATTATAATTAATGTTTAAGTTTCCAATTTATGTTAATACATTTATTTAAACAATAATGTAAGATGCACATAATTGTTAAAATAAAATATAATTTAATTACTTAATAATCGGGCAGAATTTTGTTGGATATTTACTATGGTGTTAAATCTAAGCAAAACCTAAAATTATAACAAATAAAATTATTTCATATTATTATTTATCAATATCATTCATCATAGGATGGAGTAGGAGTGTGGTCGTCCTGTTCTTCAAAAAGGGAGATAAGACCCTGCTGAAGAACTATCGACCCATATCCCTTCTAAGCCACGTCTATAAGCTGTTTTCAAGAGTCAAAGTCAAAGTCAAAGTCAAAATTATTTATTTGCTAGGAACATGGTAGGTATACAACATACAGAGAGGCATACAAGATCTTATAAAGGCTTAATGAATAGATCACATGTCCTTACCTGTTAGGCGTGCAAATTCAATTTCAAAATAGGTAATTGTATATCATATATTGGTTATTGTTAAGAATTAGTCATGTTTTATAATATTTACACATGCATAATTTAGTATTTATTTATTACAATTAATTACAATTATACTGAATATTTATCAATGGATTTGTCTTTTAAGAAATCGGTAATACTATAATAACATTTTTCTGCAAGCAATTTCTTTAATTTACATTTAAACATACCATTGTTTAATCCTCTAATAGTTTTTGGTATCTTATTGAAAACAATGGGAGCCATACAGGAAACACTATTTTGCATTAAAGTAGTTTTACAAGCTCTCGAGCAGTGTCTAGTATCATCACGTCTGCTACGAGTGCTTAATTCAGAGATGCGACAAAAAAGGTCTGGATTAGTTTTTATAAAAGTAGCTATTTCTAAAATATACAGTGATGGTAACGTCAAAAGTTTATGTTCTAAAAAGTAAGGTCTACAACTATCTGTCTTTTTTAGGTGATGCATTGCTCTAATACATCTTTTCTGGGCTTTGAAAACAATATTTTTATCAGTAGAGTTCCCCCAGAAAATAATACCATACCGTAAAACTGATACTACCATCCCGTAGTATGGTGTTAATAGTGCGTCTCTGTTAATTATAAATGACAATTTATATAAGGCATATGCCGAAGAGTTAATTCTTTTAGCCACAACCTCTATTTGTGCTTTCCAGTTGAGTTTTCTATCAATGGTTAGGCCTAGAAATCTCGTTGATTCTACTTCCTGCACAATGCTGCCGTTGTATTGTACCATTATACTTGGTTGAATCGCACGCTGTCGAAAATGCATTATGTTCGTTTTGAATATATTTATTTTTAAATTATTATCATCTAGCCATTCGATTATTGATTTTAAACTGTTATTTATTTCAGATTCATATGTTATTTTATTTTCACAATTAATTGTCACCGTACTATCGTCTGCGAATAGAGTCATTGGATGGTCTATTGCTTTCGGTAAATCATTAATGTACAATATAAATAATAGAGAGCCTAGTACACTCCCTTGCGGGACACCGTAAGTAGGCGATCGCTCTTTAGATCTATAACATTCCTCTTGTTTCTTAATTGCATTTATCTTTGTGATTTCAGTGAACTGTTTTCTATTGGTCAAGTAAGAATTAATAAGTTCTAATGTATTTCCTCTAATACCGTATGCTTCCATTTTTGCCAAAAGTATATTGTGTTGGACGTAGTCGAAAGCTTGCGTCATATCACAGAAAATCGTGCAGACGGGCCGGGTCTTATCTACACTAAGCATTACGTTATGTATGAAGTCATAAATAGCCATATTAATTGTCTTTTTTTCCCTAAAACCTTTCTGTTCCGTACATAGTATATGTTTATTTTCTAGGAAGTTATAAAGTTGAGAATAAATATATTTTTCAAAAACTTTTGAAAATATCGGAATGAGTGAGATTGGCCTATAGTTATCAATGCATTTTTTATCTTTTTTTTTGTATACAGGTTTAATAATTGAAATTTTTAGTGCTTCCGGATAAATGCCTTCGCAGATACATAAATTTATGATGTAACTTAAATGACCGCATATATATTTAGAGACTTGTTTAATAATTTGCGTCGATATGCCATCATATCCTACACTGTTAGTGTTTTTCAGCGAGCTAATTATTTTATTTACATCATCAGCATTGCTTGGCGAAAAAAACATCGAATTTGGCCTACCTACTACCAACGATTTCTTTTTTTGCCGATTTTCATAGACAGGCCTAACTTTATCAATAAAGTGGTCATTGAATACATTACATATTCTTGTCGGATCAGATAAATTCTCATTATTGAATCTAATTTCACCTATGGACTCTTTAGGTATACTTGATTTAGAATTATTAATTATTTTCCATGTACATTTTGATTTATTTGGTGCTGTTTTTATAGCGTAATCATTCTGCGCACGTTGAGTGAGCCTGATGATTTTACTGAACCGTTTATTGTAATTCATTAATTTTGTTTTGTTGAAATTGGTTGGGTTTCGTCGATATTGCCATAAGAGAACCCGTTTATTTTTGCTACATTGTTTAATTCCCCGAGATATCCACTTAGGTTTTTTTGTCGATTTTACATTTTGTTTAGTGTAGGGAAAGCATAACTCATAAAACAACTTAAATATGTCGATAAAATAATTATATGCATCATTAGGTTCGTTAATATTATACAGCTCAGAAAATGAAAGGTTTTTTATACATGATATGAATTTTGATATATTTTCACGACTATAGTCACGCCGATTGACACACCAACTATCAATTATACACTTTTTATCAACAGGACACATTAACAGTTGAGCGGTATGGTCAGAAAGCGCGTACTCAATTACGTCAACTTTACAATTACTTTTAAAATCATGAGCAATGTTATCTATGCACGTTTGGCTACTAAGTCTAGTTGGTTGTTTTACGGCTAGTTTAAGATTATAGTTTAATAATAGATGCTCCAGTTTTCGCGTATTTATGTCAGGTTTCAAAAGATTTATATTGTAATCTCCAGCGACAACTAACTGTTAATATGATTTTTTGCAAAGTATTTGTAGTAAATTATCTAGCTTAGTTAGAAATATTTTCATATGACATAGTTTTTGCTTAGATTTAGGTACTCTGTAAATACACACAACTATAATTTTATAAGGAATCAACTCTACGGCACAACATTCGAAAATAGCGGTACTCGACAGATCCTTTATTTCTGGAAGCTCTCTGTACTGAAGTCCATTTTTTACTAGGATACATGCTCCACCTTTTGAAATGTTTTGTCTACAAAAACTGGCGGCTAGTTGGTAATTATCTACAACAAGATTGTTTTCAAAGCCCGACTTCATATTATGTTCGGTTACACAGACAACGTCAATATTTAAATTTCGTTCAAATTTTAATTCGTTCAAACATACAATTAAATTATTAGTTTTACTTAATAGTCCTGCTATATTTTGATGCATGATACAAATATATTTAACTACGAAAAAAAAACTACATTTTGCTGCTCGTTTACATTCGATTTTTCGTTATTGGAAGTAGTGTTTGAAGCACGTTTCATTTCGTCGATACTTGAAAAAACATTGTAAATTATGGCACGCAGGCCGATTTTATTTAACATTCCAGAATGCCTATAGAACATCGTATTGTCGTATGAGATACAAGCATTACAGTCAAATATATGCGCGAAGTTATGTGACATATTGTCTAGATATAATAGCTTATTAAAACTATCAATTCTATAATTAAATATATCAAGATAGCTGTTAGACCCATTGTTTTGAGAGTACTTATAAGTAGGTACACATATTATAAAGTTTGTATGTTTGATATTACGCAAAGTCTCTCGAATCTGACAGATAAGTTTAACCGAATCACCGGACGTTTTAAAATCCTCTTCTCCTATGAATATAACGCAATAGTCGTTGTTCGTTAACTTTGCGACTTTGGTGTCTATTCCTTGCAGTAGTTGCGATATGCCTCCGTTTGGTGTAAGATAATGCCGTAGTAACGTATTTCCACTTGACGGGCCCAGTGTGTTTTCAGTTACTTGTAGAACGTTATGCTGTTTATTTGAGCTAATCAATATAATATTGCTTGTTTTCTGTATGGGCTTCACTGTCTGTGTTACATGCACTGGTATTTTACATGTATATGTAGTATTTTCATCACTATTTTGTATCGTTTGAGTTTGAGGTTTAGCTTTACTTTGATTGACTTTTTTTGCTTTCGGTTTCTGCAATTTTTCTGTTGGTATTCGGTCCGTCTGTACTAGTTTAGTATCGGATTTCTTAGAATTGCAAATTATTTCTGTCTGGGTCTGCTTATTACATTTTTTGTTTGGTGTGTTTTGCTTTTTTGGTGTCAAATGTTTCTGTTGTACAGGGCTATGTAATTTTTTGAAATAGTCGATTTTTCTTAGATAATTCTTCATTTAATCGTTTGAGTTCTCTATTTTCTTCCATAAATGTTTCGATTTCTAAGTGTGCACTGTTTAATTCTATTGTCAGATTATCAATTTTCTCTCTTAGCCCCTTTACAAGCTCGCTTTCTTCGTCGTCGGATATGTCTGGTAGACTATTTATGGTTGCGTTTAAGGTCTGGGCACTTTCATTGTTAGTATTAGGATCTGATGCTGATCGTGGACGTCTAAAGGTAATATGTTCAATAAAAGTATTCATATTTGAGTTTAATTCCGAGGTAGTTTTATTAATACAGCTCAAACAACGACCAGTTAAAGCCAATTATAAGAATAGTATGCAAAAAGTTACGCCTGTTTCGAGATTTGAACACTCAACCTTCGCAGTGTGAAGTAGGCGTGCTATCCACTTCACTATGCGACCGATGAGAATGACTGCGAAAAAGTGCGTCGTATCGTGCTAGCCGATGTTTATAGCCAATACTAGGAGCCGTTAGCTGTGACTCACACCACTAACGCACTGCACAGTTCACAATCACTTCCAGTCACTAATTATATAGAAATAAGGGTGATCCGAAAAAAATAATTAAGTTATTGAATTTTAGTATTTTAAAGTCTTGGGCACTATTCACTCAGTTATTAAGTTTGTTTAGATTAGTCACAATTTTAATCATTTTGTTTATTCGGTATCACAATTTAGTTAGAGCATCAGTCATAATGCTCGAAAATTGCGATTTGTTTACTTCGTTTAATTATCGATTTAAGTTTGACTCAAAATAACACTTGCACTTGATATTTACAACTGTATTTACGTATATAACTCATTTATTGAACAAAAAAAGGGAAGTTACTATTTCTAATTATTTTATAAACACGGAGCCGATACTAGCGAGATGGCGCTCGGGGCGGGGGGGTGTGGTGTGGATGTACCCTGTGTTCCGGGGCATCTCACGAGGCGGAAATGGGGTGGGCTCTTTACACCCACCCCAGAGGCTGGGCCTGCGTAGGCGGGCAGCGACGTCGGTGGGGGCTGTGGCTGAATGCACGAGCGGGCCCGCGCCCCCTGCCACCTGTTGACGACGGAGGAACACCGCAGAGGTTTGGTGGGTAGGTCGCCCTTCTGGCGGAGACTCCCACACGCGCACCAGCTCTCCCCAGAGCTGGTGACCAGGGTATAAAATCTTCCTCTGCGAAAAAAAAGGGGGGGTGTGATCACGAACCGTCTTGCGCGTAGACTCGACGAATTCCAACCACCGGAACAGGCTGGGTTTCGGAGCGGATACGGCACCATAGACCACATTCAAACAATGCGGCAGATTATACAGAAGACCGAAGAGTATAATCAGCCCCTGTGTCTAGCATTCGTGGACTATGAGAAGGCCTTTGACTCGGTTGAAATCTGGTCTGTTCTGGAGTCCCTGCAGCGTTGCCAGATAGATTGGCGATACATCCAAGTGATGAGATGTCTTTACGAAACCGCCACCATGTCCGTCCAAGTACAGAATCAGCAAACAAGTCCCATACCGTTGCATCGAGGAGTGAGACAAGGGGATTTATTATTCGACGTTATTTCCCCGAAATTGTTTTCAAATGCAATGGAGGATATGTTCAAGACTCTGAACTGGAAAGGACGTGGCATCAATATCAACGGCGAATACATCTTTCACTTGCGATTTGCTGACTATATCGTCATCGTGGCAGAGACGCTGCAGGACCTGCAACAGATGCTGAATGACCTGGCTGACTCTTCTATACGCATCGGCCTACGGATGAACTTGGACAAAACCAAGGTCATGTTCAACGAACATGTTCTACCGGAACCGATTGCGATACACGGCGCCATTCTCGAAGTTGTTCAAAAATATGTGTACCTCGGGCAGACAGCAGATTGCAGTTGGGAAAAAACAACTTTGAGAACGAGGTGAATAGAAGAATTCGGCTGTGCTGGGCAGCGTTTGGGAAGCTACGTCGAGTCCTTACTTCGCCGATTCCACAGTGCCTGAAGACGAAAGTCTTCAATCAGTGCGTCCTACCCGTCATGACATACGGAGCCGAAACGTGGACACTGACGGCTCGAATGGTCCACAAGCTCAAGGTCGCTCAGCGGGCTATGGAAAGGGCTATGCTCGGTGTTTCTCTGAGGGATCGCATCAGAAATGAAGTGATCCGTCAGAGAACCAAGGTCATCGACATAGTCCACCGGATCAGCAAGCTGAAGTGGCAGTGGGCTGGCCATATTAGCCGTAGAACCGACAACCGTTGGGGTAAACGAGTTCTAGAGTGGAGACCGCGTCTCGGCAAACGTAGTGTAGGACGTCCTGAGGCACGGTGGAGTGACGATCTGCGCAAGACGGCTGGCAAAAACTGGATGCGATAAGCCCAAGATAGACCTAAGTGGCGTGCAATTGGAGAGGCCTATGTCCAGCAGTGGACTGCTACAGGCTGATGATGATGATGATGATGAATATCATTCATCAATTATTTTTTGCCTGTAATTGTATGGAAAGTGGCCCGAAATTACATTTTTAAGAGTTAAACCTCTATACCTTTGCAGGCAAAGTACCAGGCGAGCAAAGACTCGAAAGATGTAGTGAACATTTGATTGCTAATTAAATCTCCTTCGCATTTCTTTTAAGGGTTATTCGTAGTCTTATAGTTATATCGTAAATAAAATAATAAACAATATGCAGTTCATACAACCGTGGTACAAATTACACTGTATTTTTATTAAAAAGTAAGATTTTATTAATTTATTTATAAATTCTCCCACTAACTGCTCTGAAGGTTTTTGTAATACATTTTTAGTTACCTATACAACCCTATTACTAATTAGCTACACATACTTATGTAACTCGGTGACATTACAATGTTTATTTTGGTTAAATGTTATGGGGGCGTGTTCACGTACCGGACAAAAAATATGAATGAAACATGGATCATTTGCCATATGACACTGGCCTGAAAATGGGGCTGGCAGGCCATACGATCTGCTTTTTTTTCTATTTACACGCAGCGCAACATAACTGTGTGTATACGGTCATTCTGACCAGGGGACGATTCCACTAACGAAATTGCTCCAACTGCAATTGAATCGTAGCTGAACGTAAAAAACGCCACGTTTTCATATTCTGCTATTGAAAAACAGTCCGGCTGCACTTCTGTTGACGTCAGCGATCGATCTTAACTTTATATTCTGTTAACTCGATAGATCATGAACGCGACGCTCACTCATTTTCGTATAGAGTAGCGTTTGATATATTTGTAATATGTAGTGTAGCTTTAAAGATAACGTTACGTTCAAATCTGTCTCTAGAAATTGTAGAAAGGCTTTTTGGGTAAATATCGAACTACAAAAGGAATCAAACGTTAACGTATCCTAGATAGGATAGATTGTTAAACGTTGTGATGTCAAAGTCAAAGCCATTTATTTAGGCATAAAAGACGCACTTTGAACGTCAATTATTTATTATAATGTAGGTATTTTTAAGACTCTACCGCCGCGTTTCAAAATATATAGAGTCTACCGAGAGAAAGCGGCAAGAAACTAGGGGCCATTCTTCTTATAGATTTTCACAATGTTTGTACCTAGGTATTACTATTATTACATTTTATGGGTGGCAGGTGACTATATGCCAGAAGTGGAGTATTCCAAGCATCTTTGTCTTCTGTATGTCGGAATTTATAAATGCATTGTTTATTAAAACGTATTTACAGTAACTTGAATTTTCCCTCTGTGATCTCAGTTAAAGTTGTGAAATAGGAAAATTGGCCTGTTTATATAGGTTGTTTGGTAGAGGGACCGACAAACCACATGAGCGTGTTCGGGGGACCACTTGGAGAATACAAGTTTGCCAGAAAAAAATCCGCGACCCACCAATGTTTAACTATTTTTTGGGATTTTTCCCTTTTTCTCCGAAATTGTACCTATAACATTTGTAAAATATGTTTTAACCGGATGTTTTTAGTTGAATTTGGTCTCTAATACACCTTCAGGCCACGCAAAGCAAAATTAGTACAATATTGGAGAAAACGAGAAAATTCACAAAAAAAAGTTAAAAAACATTGGGGTGTCGGGGATTTTTTTTGGCCAACTTGTATTCTCCAAGTGGGCCCCCGAACACGCTCATTTGGTTTGTCGGTCCCTCTACCAAACACCCTGTATACCAATCACAATATTTTGCGTGTATAAAATCATACCATTACAAACTTTATAAAAAATACCATTACAAACTTTATACTATACATAACTTTCCCAGTCAACAGCTTGATAGCGAATATAATATTTCTACCTAATATTTTTTCTACTAAATGCTCACTTCCCACAATCTTCATCTTTTTTTCAGTCGTTGTTTTCTGTTAATTAATTATGATACGAATATAACAGAGTATTAGTGTGCTAAGTAGGTAATCTAGGCGATCAAAATCATTACCAAAATGGTCCCAAATGGTAATATATAACAGAATATCTTGACATTGTGACACTCGCGATATGCCCACCCTGCTATAATATAATATTCCTTATCTGCGCATATGTATTGCTCATAAATGCAAAATTTTGTGTTGATTTAGATTGGTAATTATTGTTTTATATAAATAGCTTTCTATTTATATTTTTATTAGCGTCTCGTTTAAACGATTTTGAATAAAGTTCCCCTGTGCGCGTGATCATTTTCGTCGCGTGACATTCCATTCAGACCAATGACTTTTAGTGTCCAACATGGAAACTAAAAGTCACAGCCTTGTAGAGTCTCTTTCACGAAAGACGACCCACGGTTTTTAGTGGAACTAACTAAGTCACATACAATTCCAACTTTTTGCAAAGACACTTGATCATTTGCGAGGCTTGTATTAAAAAAGAGTAGATAAATTATGTGAAAGTTTTATTGCAGTAGAGTAACATGTAACTTTATATTATACTGAGAAAAATGGATGCGCTCTGTAGGCACTCTTGAATTGTGATAAGTGAGCCTTCAAAAAATGGCCGCTGTCGCAAGCCGGAACTAGTGGGGGAATTATGGTGCAGTTGTCAACAAGCGCCCTCTATGGAACTCTTCAAAAGTCATCAGCACTAGTGCCACAGCTGAGGGATGTCTTTTGTGAAAGGGTATGGGCACGTTCCGGGAAGCGCCGTCAACGCTCACAACTGTCGCGCCCCAGTTTGCCGTTCCCTTTGGTTGACAGTGACAGCTCATAATGATCACGTAAACCCACCTTCGAACCGCGAGCGTTGTGGTCGCGGCGGCGCGCGGCGTGAGCGTTTTCGGTGACGTCATCGATGACGTATCGAGCGCCGCCGCGAGTGATTTCGGTGCTTCCCGGAACGTAGCCTAAGTGATATGAATGACATTTATTGTTTTTCTTTATAAATAGACTCTTGCGTTTGTACTTGTGCCATTCCCCAAGTTAATTAAGGTTTTCTTTAAAACTTATAGTTGCATCAAGTGATATTTTTATTCAAATAGAGTCAAATCACGGTCACATAGATGGAAACACCACAACACAAATATATGTTACAAATAAAGAAATAAGAATTAAATAAAAATACAATCAAAAATATTTCACATACTTAAAATTAAAAGTGTCACAATGGGCAGTCTTATCGCTTAGAGCGATCTCTTCCAGACAACCATGGTACACATAAATAAGTATGTCATTAAGTCACTGTCCCGCCTAATGTTAAAAGTTGTGAAAAGTGACATCTGTCCTCGCCTACAGGACACTTCTTTCAACCTGTTTTAGCGAAATTTTTAACACAAGTTCCTTGATTTATTTATTTAGTCCATCCTGATTTTTGATTGGGGGGAAATTTGCTGATGCGTTATTTATCGAAGGGTGTCAAACAAATTTGAGAGGCATACTAAGGATCCTACATAAGATGTTGCGAGAAAATTTCCACAAGAGGGATAAAGGGGGAAAGTTTGCTGTAGAGTTATAACATTTACAAATGGAAGGAGTCAAGTCACAGTCACATAAATAAGTCTGTCATCAAGTGACTGTCCTGTCTAAGTCACTTTTTAGTAAAGCGGTGGTTACGTTACTAAACTTTCTAATGCGTTTGACGCGGAAAACACAAAAACCACGTTTCATGATTTTGTACACTTTTTCTACACTTGAGCACATAATCCACCACTATTACACGTCTGGGCAGCGTTCCGGAAATTTCGCGAAGTCTTCTCGTCTAAAATACCTCAGTGACTCAAAACAAGAGTCTTCGACCAATGTGTGTTACCAGTGATGACTTATGGCACTGAAACGTGGTCTCTTACTATGAGCCTCATAGATAAGCTCAAAGTCGCACAACGAGCTATGGAGAGGGCTATGCTCGGGGTTTCTCTACGTGATCGAATCAGAAATGAGGAGATCCGTAGAAGAATGAAAGTCACCGACATATGCCAGAAGATTAGCCAGTTAAAGTGGCAGTGGGCAGGGCACATAGCAAGCAGAACAGATGGCCGATGCGGCCGGAAGATTCTGGAATGGAGACCACGGACCGGCAAGCGCAGCGTAGGTCGTCCACCGACACGGTGGACAGACGACCTGATAAAAGTCGCAGGACGATGTTGGATGCAGGCTTCCAACCGGTCCTTATGGAAAATTATGGGGGAGGCCTATGTCAGCAGTGGACGTCCTACGGCTGAGATGATGATTACACGTCAAACTCTTACGGATTTACTAATAAACGTGGCTATACCCGGAATAGTTGAATCATCCATCTGTCAATTTTTCGCTTACAGTAAATGTCACGCGTGAAAGCAAGAAAAAGGATGTTACACCTAGTATATGTTTACACAACGTTTATTAGTAAAGGCGTTAGAAACTGCGTGTCTGAAGCTACGGAACTCTTGACTAAACACGGGTCGACATCTTCTCGCTTCCATGAGCTCTGTTAATTAACTGTGATACTAATATAACAGAGTGTTAATGTGATAAAGTAGGTAATATATGTGACCGAAATGATGATTTTGAACATTGGTAAAGTATACCACTTGAAACCATTTTGATAATGACCGAAATAGTTCTAAATGGTATAATAGAATATCGATGGAATATGTATGGCACTCACAAAACACTCGCATTGCCATAATAATGTTGCCGAACTGCGCATATGTATTGCTCATAAATATATTTTTTCTATTGATTTCGATTGGTAATTACTGTTTAGTATAAATAGTTTTTTTTGCGATTTTATTATCATCTAATTTATATTGTTATAGCGGTTTTTGTTCAACTGACTTGTGTAATAATAGCGCGCGTTAGGGCAGTAAAAATAGCTGTTGTTTTGAACAACCTCACACTACCGATTCATATTTTTTTAATAAGATTTCTAATAGAATATAGTTTAATTCCTGATCATCACTGTGTGTGATTTAGGGTCACTTACTGAGCATCATATCTAATAATGCTGACAGATCCAGGTGGAAATTCAAGCGCCATCTTGAAAAAATGTTATTTGCCGATATCTCGGCAACTATGCACTTTAGGTCTAAAGTTATTGTGACCATTATTGTAGAGAATCAATTTTCCCATCTTTTATTCCATATTTTTTTTTGTGAAACAAACTTTTTATGATTTATGACCCATTTAATTAACTAGTTTTTCTGATTAAATTTATTGTATGTTCGAACTTCTGAGAGTTCGCATTGTCGATACATTGCAGATCGATCAATAATTTCTACAACGAAATCCAGCACGTCGCGTTCGTCATTGCTGTAGTCTAACTTTGGAAATCATAATTATAATTATCCATGAAATAAAAAAAATGAATCTGATTTTTACTGGTCTCATCATCATTACAGCCGTAGAACGTCCACTGCTGAACCTCTGAGTCTGAACTGAACCTAGATAGGCCTCCCCCATAATTTCCAAAACGACCGGTTGGAGGCGGCCTGCATCCAACGTCGTCCTGCTACTTTTATCAGGTCGTCTGTCCACCGTGGCGGTGGACGACCTACGCTGCGCTTCCAGGTCCGTGGTCTTCCCTCCAGAATCTTCCGGCCCCATCTGCCATCTGTTCTGCGTGCTATGGGCCCTGCCCACTGCCACTTCAACTGGCTAATCTTCTAGGCTATGTCGGTGACTTTCTTTCTTCTACGGATCTCCTCAATTCTGATTCCATCACATAGAGAAACCCCAAGCAAAGCCCATAGCTCGTTGTCTATTGGTCTATTGATAGACATTTGATAGTTTTTTCCAACTACACATCATTGTGTCATCAATCATGTCAAGTTTGTCGTTCTCATAGAATGTTCTTTGGACAACATCCACACCTAGGTCTTTAGGTCCCAAACTAAGCACAGCATTTACTATGGTAACCGATAACGGACATGTTCATGCGGGCAAATGTTTGACTGGTCCAAGGATCAAACCCTGGTCCAGAAGAAGGCAAGGTTAACCTACCAGTGCGTCAACCGCCCAGTCAAATGCTTAAATACGAGTATGTAGCAAAAAATTGAAAATAAATTGGTAGCTCAATTCACCTTGTGATATTTCATAGAGACCATGACTTTTACTGTAATTTAGATGGTGTTCTTGTTAGTTATTATTTTTAACTGTAGGCAGTATTTTTAGGGTTCCGTACCTCAAAAGGATTAAGGAACCCTGATAGGATTCACTTTGTTGTCCGCCTGTACGTTTGTTTATAAAAGTACATTTTATAGTACAATGCTTGGACTTCCATGTGTTTTTTTTTACTAGGGGATTCAAATCTATATAGATAAAAATGATCCCCTATTTTTCCTGGTCACGCTATAACTAATTGAGGACGGCTTTACTGATTTCGCTAATTCTTTTTTTGTTGTGTTAATTATCGTCTGGAGAAGGTTATTATTAAAGAAAAATCCAGGAAAGACGGGAGGTTATGCCGAGGCCGATGGCCGAGCCTAGGTACCACGCGAACGAAGTCGCTAGTGATTAAATAAATTGATATTATTTCATCGTCGTTTGAATAGCAAGTTAGCAACCTACATATAGATAAAATAATGCCCGCTCAAATAATACCCGCTTCTAAACCATGCAACCAATTTTGATACAGTTTTCACCATCAGTTAGATATTTTTTACGGAATATTTATATAACAAAGCCAAATACATTTTTTATATAAGAAGAACAAAGCTTTACATGTTTCAAACCGTTTTTTCCTAACATACACCGGTGCGAAACCGGGGCGAATCGGAATTAGTATAAAATGTAAAAATGAGTAATAAATGTCGAAATATTTAAGTACGTATAATATGTTATAATATATATGTTAAGTTAAAAATATATAGTCAATATCTGAATCACTGCAATAATTTAAGTTTCGTCGTCTACTGTATAATTTAAATAATTCTATGAACGCTGTTAAATATGAAATAGTCGTTTTAAAGTCTTCTTTATAAATTTAATGAAATGGCCTTTTTATTTATATTTAATCACGAGATCTCGAAAGCTCTTTGACATTGGAAGCTGACATTTAGCAGGTGGGCTGATTTTATGCGGTAGTACTCTGCGAAAGGATAAAATAATTAAAAAAAGTCCTTTCTTCCTTAAGGGGTAAAGTATTTTACGGTAAAGGGTAATTAATTTACGATTTTTTCTATATAATGAATGTAATAAAAAAAAATATAATTCTAATATGTAGGTATAAAATTATGTTAAATATAATAAAAGATGAGTTCTAATTGTCAATTACAGTTCTTGAGCGTACCCACCCCCTTTCATATTGTATGTTTAAACCGAAATAAACTATTTATAAATTGAGCAATTTTCAACTGAAACAGGTAATATTAGACTGGATGAACAATTACGACTATACAGACACGGAAACTCTATTTCAAGTTGTTAAGTAAGTAAGTAATTATGTAAAGTGTAGATTTAATATCAATAGTCAAATATATAAATATAGTATATAGCTAAATATAGTATATTAGGTAAACGTGACATATAAAACACACCCAAACCTCACACGCGCGAAGCGTCACACCAAACATTCCCTCACACACTGGCATCCTCTCAAACATGCGCGCATACATACGTTTACATCATAGGATAAGAAATTAATGTAAAAACCGTTTTATGTAAACTATTTAAATTAAGTTCCTATATTATAATATTTTCCATTGTCTAATGCTTAAGGGAGAACTGCCTCCTGGTCCACAGCTCACGCTTTTCCAAGAGGCAGGATATCAGTTAATGTGGAAACCTTATATATTAATGCAAAATAAATGGTTTATTATTATTATTATTATTTATCTACCTTTTTTATTTTCAATTACGTTTTTTATAATATACTAGTTGTGCTCCGCGGTTTAACCCGCGTGGTGATGCATGATGATGAATGAAAATAAAGCATTCTAACGGTGAAAGAATTTTCGAAAAAAGGTCCAGTACATTTTTGTGTTTATTCGTTACAAATATACAAATCTTTCACTCGTAAGTATAGATGGTGGAAACATATAGTTTACCCAATGAACAGTTTTATGCATTGTGTACATAGTATGGTCTTTACATATAATTGATGCTTATATTAAGAGGCATTTCACATTTTAATGCGCGTAATCGTAGATTTTAAGCGCTTAATTTACTATCATAGGAAAGATTCACAAATAGTTGAATAATTGAAATAAATAGAATAATCTGTCCTC
This sequence comes from Selenia dentaria, assembly GCA_917880725.1. Classification (NCBI taxonomy): domain Eukaryota; kingdom Metazoa; phylum Arthropoda; class Insecta; order Lepidoptera; family Geometridae; genus Selenia; species Selenia dentaria. The sequence continues at coordinate 5,825,129 of OU862902.1, forward strand.
TTTTCAGTTAATGTACCACATTTACAAGCATAACTTTAATTATTTTGTAGTGACCAATCTCCCGCACCTCGTTTTACGTTTTCTATCTCTTGTATAAAAACTCATCAAATTAACTAAACAAAAAAATCTATTCATCAGGAATATAATCTTGTTGACACACAGTGTACTAGAATATCGATAATTGATCATCATTATAGAAAAAAAAATAAAGATCTTTCGCCAATTTCCACGAATTATATCAGCAGTTTAACACGATTTATTGCGTTAAATAAAGTGTAATTCCAAACTGATATTATATCAAAAGAAAGTACATTCTTCAATTAATCTGATCTCAGTTAAAATATGATATTAACTCTGCTTTGTTAGACACGAAAAAATATTTAACATAAGTCTAAATGATTATAAATTGAATCGACAAGAAATTGATTGTTTACTCATTCCAAAGCCACAGTTTTTAAAATGAGTGCAAGTATCAATAGTACATTGTTCACCGAGAGGAGAAAGTGACCGATTACCGTCGAGGGTGTCGTTTGAAGCCCGAGCCGTAGGCGAGGGCTTTAAAACACCCGAGATCGGGAATCGCACTTTCTCTCGAGTGATACATAGTGCTTTATACTACACCTACGAGGAAAATAAAAAACTAAATCTTTACTAATTGAAATTTATATTGAAATTGTTGCAGTTAGTGAAGCTTAATGTAACACTTTTTCCATTAATGTTTGTTTGAGATGTTTGCGATAATGTAGGAGGAATAACTGGCTGTGCTGTTGGCACTGCGCTCGTAGAAGGCTGTGGTGCCAAAGGGGCAACTGGCTGCTGAGGGGCATCTGGCATCGCCGCGCTCGTTGATGGTTGAGGAGATGAGTCTTGATGCACATTAATCGATCCCGATATTTGGTTATTTATTCGTGTTTTGTTTTCTACGGAATTCTCTTTGTAGCTTTCTGCAACAGCGGACGATTTCCAACCACCGTGACGTTTTATTGTGGTTAAATCAGCACCAGTATTGGCAAGAATAGTCGCTGAAGTTCTGCGAAAGCAGTGGCCAGTGTATTCTAGTGGATTGAGTAAATTAAGGTACGAAGCTATTTCTCTTGGCACAGTACTTATTTTGTTTTTCCCAATTACTTGTTTCGTACATTTTTTGTTTTTATATTGTAGTAAAAACCGATTGGTTTTGGGGTCACTGGGGCGAATTTCGTTATATTTCTTCACTATCTCATAAAATAAGCCCGATATAACAAATGATCGCTGAATTTTGGTTTTTGTGTTAGGAATATTGACGATTATTCCATTTTCGAGGATTTCGATATCGTCTGTTGTCATATCCACAAGTTCTTGCGAACGACAGGCCCCATTTACTCCTAAAATCAAAATAACCTGTAAACAAAAATATCAAACATGAAAACCTAGTAGATTTCTACTCATAAATAGGTACGTAATAAATTTTAAACCAGTGCATTTTGTTCATAAACTTACCTTCATCAACAAATATTTGTCATCTGGAGCATTCTGCAAAAAGGAATAAACATCCTTTGTAGTAAGCACTTTTGATTTCTTACTACGGAATCCCTCCGACTTTCTTTTCAGAAATGCTGAAAGTTTTTTGTATTCTTGAATATTTATGTCGTTTCTTGTCAATATAGTACTTTTCAACATTGAGTACATAGACCATAACGTACTTGGTTTGTATTTTTGCGCTTTTTCACTGAAATAAGCTAGCAAAACAGTTTCAGAAAAAGATGCCGCATTTTTTCACTTTTCCATTGCAAAAAATCGTCATAAGTTTTATTATATTTTTTAATTGATTTCTGTGGTAAAAGGTTATCAATCAGTATTTTTGCTGTTTCCTTCAACTGCGGCGGAGTTAAAAAATCTTCATCATCACTATCACTACTTATCATTTTGATAGTTTTATTTTACTTTTCTATGAAAACTGAATCCTCAAACAACACACAAATTGAAAATTGCGCCAATGGCGTCTGCAATTTTCACATGTTCTTTTTTCAAATTGTTTGACACCATCCAACACACAGCTAGTGGCCAGTGTCATTTTGCGAACTTGGAGATAAAAACTCACTGTAAAAACTTTTTGGCTTTTGATATTTAGGTTACCAGCGCATAGTCTTACCCAAAATTAAAAAAGAAAAACCACGTAAGAAATGGATTTTCATACACTTTTCTCTCCAGCTCAGGTGCGTTTTCTCGCCGCATATTTGTTCGATATGCAATGACGTACTTTCTACCGTAAATTTGATAAAGTATCAAGGTACTTTCCGAGCAGGTGTAGTATAAAATATGTTACTCACAGTCACGCTATTTCGTCGTCATTTCTTTCGCCTGTGTAAGCAATGCGCTGGCATTTACCTAAACTTCAGTAGAGTGATTTTGTGAAATGGCTCTTAAATATTTTGGCGTAGACAGTGGCGCCATGCAAGTAAATTATAACGATGTCTACGCGCATATTCTCTGTGTGTTGACAAACTGATAATTATTTTATAACAGCTATCATCGTGTCAACAACATGTGCTAATGTCTCCTCTCATTATATTTTATGTGATGTAGTAAGGTTACAATTCGACAAGCAGAGTGTGTTGTGTTAGCACTGAAAACTTTAGACCAATATGTGTCACATGTGATTTCTCTATCTGCTATCGTTTCAGTGAATACAACATCAGTCTCTTGCAACATTCTTCAAGTATGAAAGTTATAACTTTTCAAAACTTATTCGTTTTAATATAATCATTATAGATAATTATAAGCTTAACCCCATCAACGAGCGTATCCCCAGTTTGACATTATTTAAAGTAATTTCTGGCACTTTTCATAACTCGTCTGTTTCGATATAATCTTTATAGATATAAACTTAACCCCAACAATAATCAATAGTGCTAAGTGAAGTGAGCCATAAAGAAATCCATAAAACAATGAAGACACTAATAAACGGACAAAAATCAAGAAGAATCGTTGAATGCGTATGCAAACAATCACATATGTGGACGTTTAAATGTTGGTGTTTCTGACAAAGGACGTTTTATAAACATATAAAAGGCTGTGATGTTCTACGTATACAAACCTACTTATAACTATCATTAGTCACAAAAATACTGCGTTTACAAAAGTGAGATTTCTTTGCACAAAACACCCCAAGCGGGACGTCAGTGCAGGCCTCATCGCCCCCAAAACGAATAAGAATAAGTGAGATTTCTTGGAGATAATTGTTAACCATCAATAACAAACGAGGCAAAAGTCCAAGAAGCAAGAAAACCCCCTGTTAAAGCCAGCTCCCCAAAGACAAGACAAGTGGCAGCGTTGTGAAGTTGACGGCAATCTAGTGGGGTAGAGAAGCAGTTTTTTGGTGTACCCCAATATAGGACACATTGATAAGACAGCGAACAGAATTGAAAACGGCGAGTGACACCGAGAACTGTCCAAAAAGTTGCCAGTGACTCGCTGAACAGTCATCATAGCGCCAGTTATTGGCTAGCAGTACGAGCTTCCAATTTGCAAGCTGGCACCATCCTTCGCCCTGGAGGACTTCGTTATGGTGGAAGACACGTCGCAGCAGCCCGATCGGGTCTCCGCAGCGGCAGTGCTCCAGTTCGCGGCAAGAGAGGCTCGTGAGGGTCGCAGGCTTGCAGAGTTCGGCGCTCATGCCTTTGCAACCATCACGTATAATGCTTACGGTATATGCTTTTCTTTTATTTTTGGTTATTGTGTCATCATCATAAGACGTCCACTACTGAATATAGGCCTCCATCATATATTCCCAAATATACCGACTGGAAACGGCGTGCATCCAGCGTCGTCCTGCTACCTTAATCAGGTCGTCACCTTGTAGGTGGACGATCAACGCTGCGTTTGCCGGTCTTTGTGTGTCACCTCGAAACTGGCATGTGGTTATAGCACTACTATACTAGGGTATGATTATAAATGGCACTGTAACAATTGAAATTACTAGAATAATGGCAAACTCGGAACTAGAGCAACATTTTTCGTGTAATGCTCATTTACAGTTGTCTGTCTTCCTGGCCAGACAGCGGCCTGGAATTTTTTCAAAGGGCTTTCCATCCATCGAAGAGCACTGATTTTGTCCTTTTATATATTATGAGAAACTAATTCCAAATAGGCTGTGATTGAGCCTTCTGTGAGACCTTCCGATGGCTGGATCTAAAGTCTGTCAGGCCTCGCTCGGTCCTTATCACTCAATTACCTGTCGATTCTAATATAATGTCCGTAAGTTCTATCTGGGAACATTCTTTGCAGTCGTCCCGTGGACGTACGAGTATTTTGTTCTTCACGCGTATTAAAAAATAATGAAATAACAGACCATTTATCAATATCAATCAACTTATTTATAATCTATAGTAAAGCTTCAATACAGTAGGTATATAGTTCGCGGTTGGGTCTTTATTTTTCATAATATTTAATTTATTTGTATACATAGCTTTTTAGTTTCTAGACCTGCCTTTTTTGGATTTTACTGATCATTTATAGCCTATGTCTTTCACGTGGTACAATTGAACTGCTGTATGGTGTAGGTGGATGGTGGCTATATAAACTCCTTACGTTTGGAAACTTCGTGATAGCATTTAGATTCGACCCCAAAGCCCCCTTCAATCAACCTATCTGTATATAAATAAAAAAAAACAATGTATGCATTCCGAAACCATTAATCAGATGGTGATGCAACTTTGATTGATACTGTGAACGCCCGCAAGGGTTCCTGGCCCATTTCTTTATACTTTACGTGGCATTATAACGCTTGTGCTATAGCTTGTAAAAGAATAAAAATAAATTCACAGACCATATATTATATCCTTTTTACAATTTCGATCATAAGTAGTGTGATGTCGACCATACATTAATTCCATAGCGTTAGGAAATCGTCTGCATTTTCATTCAGAACGTCATCAATTTAACCTTTTTATGTAAACTATGAGTACATACGAGGTATTTTCCAATACAACAAATTACTGAATTCAAATATTCTGTATATTTGTTATCGCGCCGTAGACATTGCTATCCCGAGTTATCGCCAGACATTATCAATAATACTTTGACCTGAGGCCGGGTTGGGGCTTCGACAACTAGTTCATACTGCTATACCTAGGTCTTCTCCCTCTAGATAGATATAGTTTCTTTGTAATTGTATCACCAACAGCCCAGAGTCTAGTGAATAAAAAGTACGTGTTAAAAGTGATATTGAATGTCGTGGTGTTGTCCATGTCACTACACTAAATACACACTGCTTTCCCCAGTGTCACTTGGGAATTCTGTCCTCGAAGTTATTGACCTAGGACTGTTTGTCCTACAAGGTAGGTCCAACTTCAAGAAAGAATTTAATATACGAATCTAACATTGGCTATTGTATCATTATGGCTATCATTAGCTTTTGATCTCTACCAGTCATAGTACTACACTCTGCATTGATCTGAGAATTTCTTGGTATAAAACCCAAAGACGTTTTTAGTCTGTGTTGCAAATTGAAACTTCCAGGACCTCTCGAATGTCACATAACCTTTACGCTACTAAACCATTGAAGCAACTTCTCACAAACTTAGAAATTGGAAACTAAAAGACAATGTGGAGGAGCTATTGATTTCTTCCAGACACAGTTCTGCATACTCCGAACTGTTTTGTGAACTTCTTGTAGGACAAACCCAAAGAGATTTTTGTCTGCCCTGCTAATTGAAGCCTTCAAGATCACATAAATCTAATATAAAGTTTACACTATTAGACCAACGAGGCAAATTCTGTCATAATTGAGAACCGTAAAACTAAAAGTCATTGTTTCACTTTTACAGCAATTATAAAACAGAGTCGAGTCGCCTTTTATTACATGTCAATTCCAAAACTATGCTATTTAGAATAGTGATGATCAGATACCTATCAGGCGTTTGCAGGTTCGATCCTTACCTTTTGTCTGGTGAAGGTAACGTTGTAGTGAAAACGACTTAATGATGGCACTTTTTAGCACCGGCCTGGCTAATTACCATTATGACTAAACTAAAAACCTGTCATGGAACACCTAACCTAAGGTGGGTTTCGGTCGCTGTTCTTGGGAGCCATTTTCCATTAAACTTGTGTTCAAATGAGATAGTCTCAAACTATAACCGTGAATAAATTAAAAATATATATATTAAAAAATGGTTGATGATTTGATTAAAAACATTACGTGTTCGTAATGATACAAAAAAATACAAAATAAAGCCGTCGAAACTAAAGATAAAAGCAGTAACCAGAACGGTTTAGTTAACGAAAGCAATTAAACTAACGACCTTTGATAGAGTATCTTGTTTACCCGGCGTCATGATGCGCCGGAGTTGGTTTATTGTGCAATTTGTTTATTTTTGTATTTCTTAAATTCATAGATTTAATAATTTAAGGAACGTGCTTATTCTATGCCTCATGTCAGGGTAGACAAGATTGGTTTACTTTTAAGAGTTCCGATGTTACACGGTCTTCACCGGGGGCTTTTCTATTTCGCCTACCTTCTGGGAAGCGGTGGTGTCGCAGAAGGAGCGACATCGCCGCGGAGCGGCTCAGGGAGAGTAATGTTCGAGCTGACACACACTGGCGCAGACGGACAAGGAAGCGGAGGAGGCAGTTTGCACGCCTCCGTTCCCGTTCCGTTCGGGGGATTGTCCACCTACTTGCACGGCCCCACACGTCTAAGCGGTGGCCTTAGTGAGCAAAGTCACCCCTTTAGAGTCGCTGAGCCCCGGTTAAGACCGATCCGGGTCAACCGACGGGCCAAGATGGTGAACCTTATCCCATCTCGCCCTACTTTGGTGGTGGACTGCTCACGGAGGGGTTTTAGGGGGTCTAAGCCCCACATATTCCGGCACCCCGTGGCGGATGGGAAGTGCACAACATTTCCCCTTCTCAAAAAAAAACAAGGGGCTTTTCTATTTCGAAGCCATTATATCTAATCTAGGCTAACATCAGGGAATTCGGCGTTTTTCCTTATGCCTATTGGTCGTATCTTCATATTAGAATGTGGTAGAGGGGCTTGCGAAGTGTATTGTATAGGTCGTAGAAACCCTTGATCTCGGCACGAATCACAAATTTAGACAGAATAAATCCTAGATCAGCTGTCGTATAAAAAATACTAGGATTAGTTTCAAGGTCCAGGGAGGAAATAGGGAAAGTCATATGTATGGAAGACTCCAAAAACGAAATAACTAGATATATTTTGCTCTTGAGAATTCTTTGAAGTTTTATATTTGTTTTCGCTTTACTACGGAAATCGACAATCTTCCACCACGCCAGTTTCCGTATTGTAATTAAAATCATATTGCATTTTTAAGCTTGTAAGTTCATTTATATATTCACTACATTACCATACCAAGTATAAGACTAGATGTTATTAACCCTCGACACACACATCAACAAACAGACAGATCCCTGCAACATACAAATAGCACACACCTCCACATACAATACCCCACACACACTCACACACACAAACACACCTACACACACACAAACAAGTACACTCTTGCACTTTTATTTAAGTCCGTATGGTAGACAATTTGTTAAGGTTGGTTAAGGCATATTTTTTTGTAACTTTCAATAAAGTATTTATACGAGTATATATTGTAGACATGTAAGCTGCACTAAATATTGGGAGAAGACCCTGGTTCCTGAAACACAGTACCCACTAGTTCGGGAACCAGTGGCTTTCACATTTTTAATTGTAACAAACTCTACAACAATAAAAAAAAAACAAAAAAAAAAGATTTTAACATAGATTAAAGTGAAACGGCTTACTTTTATAGATCGCAGTAAAGATCAACTTGAAATTTACCTAAATATTCCGGTTATATCCATCCGGTTTTTTTTTTATTTCAGTACTAATTAAAACATGTATTTATGGACTGTTTAATTTTCATTGACATCGGTTTTTCTTTTTAATAGCGTCATAATACAGCATTGTAATAAATCAATTATGTATTTTTTTGGCCTTTTCAAGCGGTCTTCTGGGTGAGACATCTGACAGTGCCAGAGAATATCATGATTATATCAATGGAACTTATTTTATTAGTTATGTATTCAAATGCAAACAAGTTAACATAGACATTTTCGGTTTCTAGCATTAAACCAGATCAGAGGCCGTAGCACAAACAATATGCGAAAAAGTATTCGTATCGTACGCGTCAACGTGTTACACTCCGGCGTACAAACTATGAGTTATCTGTGTCACAATTGCTCTAGATTAATAACAGTTTGTACTGTTTCATTTACGTAAACTAGACGTTACGTTTTACTTACGCAGTTATTCGTGCTATGGCACGGTTTATTCCTTCCTTCGGTATATGCAATCCACATTAAGCTGCCCAGTCGGCTATTCTATTCGCATTGCAATTGTTTGTCTTTGTCTGGTTTGATACAATTCTTAAACATATACGCATCCGATGTACGCACTATCTAGGGTTAAGATAGATAAGATATTGCGAAAAAGAAACAAAAAATGGACAGGGTTATTGCATGATTGTAAGGGCTCGCAAGCTATGTTGTTCCCACAGCACTCAAAGTGCTAGGCGTGTGGGGCTCAGAACCCCTACCCCCGCCCCGTGAGCAGTCCTCCGCCGGGCCTCAGCATCTGTCAACGGGTCACCTGTCACCTTGCTGCTCTTGTCAGAATTTCTAAACGTTTATTTATATTATATTAACGGGGCTTAATCGCGTTAGTAATAGTATTTATTTACCTCGACGTTTCGATCAAGTTGCATTGATCGTGGTCACGAGCGGACTGAAGAGGCGGGTGTCATTGTCTTGAAGTATGGAGATACTTTTTAATATACCCCCAACAGTTGTTATAAAAAGTCATTGTCCCGACACACAACACTAACGATATCGACAGATTTTTCTGAGGATAAATCGCGACGGGAACACCTTTTAGTCACTGGATTCCATGTTGCCGCCAGTTTGAAACCATCCTCCCGGTTGAAATTACGGTGTTTTTTTAATCTCAACCGCTTCAAACGTAGTTTTTTTCCAAATATTTTCATTCTTGAAATGCTACTCTAATAAAATTTGTCTATTGGACTGTACCAGGTCAAATCCTGGCGGAGCGCCATCTTCGCTCCCGGTGACGCTGTAAATGCCAGTAGAGGCAAACAGCATTAAGTCCGTAAAGAAAAAAAAATGGGTCTCACAGAACCACTCATTGCCGAACTTTTATTCATATAAAGATTTGCGAATAAAATTAAAACCGAGCATCTTTATGCGGGCCGATGTAAATATTGATATGATAAAAATCCTATTTAACATTCAAATCCGCATGCTTCACAGTAACTTCGCCCGAAAATGCAAAATTAGGCGTATCTATACTTCTACACTATAACATTATAAAGAGGAAAGATTTGTCTGTTTGTCTGTATTGAATAGGCTCCAAAATTACAAGACCGATTAGAAAAATTCTTTCACCATTAGATCCCACATTTTTCCGTGATAAACATAGGCTATATAATATATTCAAAAAATTAGTGATCCATATGAAAACTTCGATAATGGTGAGGAGAAAATTCCAAAAGAGTCTTTATTACGCGTACGCTGCGGAAACTATTGACCATTTTAGTCTATGCTATTGACAAAAAAGCAAAGTGACGAACGACAGTTTTATAGAAGACGTCAATACAATATCTACAAAAAAGTCCACATTACCATAATGTCTAACTAAGTATTACAGTTTATGTCACAATAAATACCTTTTCATTTTGAAATATGGAATAGTAACGCAGCGCCAGTACAAACTAGGCCACTTAATTCGTACCTTGGTTTTAATCCTTATCTACTCTAATAATAAAGAGGAGAGATATATGATTGTTTGTTTGTTTGTAATGGATACATGTAAAATTACTTAACCGATTCAATTCTTTCACGAGTTTAGAGTTCATTATGCCTGAGTATTTATAAAACTTATCATCTAAGACCTGCATATATTATTATTAACACTTATTATAGTTGTGCAATATGCACAGGTATGGTTAGATGTATTTTTAATTACTCAATTCAACATAGATTGTTCAACGTATATGATCTGGGGCCTTACTATCAGCTTCGTAAAAACCATGCAAGTTCCGTGCAGTTCTTAAACCTGACTTAAACAGTTTTGAATGAAATCATACCACGACGCTCATTTAGGTGAACTGTTTGAATATTGTTTTCTCAAAGGTGAGCGTATAATATTGTTTTTGGCATTCTAACAATTTACTATAAGCAACAATGCAGACGCCTAACGTTTGTAACCTAATAAACTGAGTGGATTTAGAGCGACATGTTAACGAGAGTCCATACGAAAAAAACAGGTGAACGGTTTTTCTGCGGTTCTTGAATAGTAGGCCTGGGCAGGCCTGCTTTAAAGTTGTCATGGTACGAACAAACCGGGCAGTTGTCTAGAAGTCCTGCTTTAAGACCTCATAGTAAGGCCCCTGTACATTTGTAGCTTTTAGCATAACACGTAACTTATTGTAGCGAACCAACATTTTTTTGAGTAACGTACGTTATATTTGTTCATCCTCATCATCATCCATGACCGCGTGGGTGAAACCGCAGAGCGCAGCTAGTTATTAATAAATTACTATTAAAATAAAATGAAACGCGTCTATATGCAAATTAGTCTATGCATTATGTCTGTTACATGAATATAATTTTGGCGAATATTGTTCGAAAGAAATGGTTACAACTGGAAAATTTCGACTTGGTATATTTATAATTCATTTTAATTTATTACGCGATTAAATTCGGTTATGGATTTAACTAAATATGTGCAAAACTCATGAGAATTTTCAGATAAAAAGATACGATGATAAAAACAATAACTGATACATTATTTTTATCAAATTAAAATGTAAATTTAGCGAGGTCACGAAGTTATGGGAAATTGTACCTTACGGCCTTAAAATTAATATAACATATACGACGTCTAGCAAAATGTTACTACACCTTTTTGCTACTGCTTTGAGTATTAGTAGGCGGAGGTGAATCAATAGGTGGCGTGGGGATTGCATAGCGCATTGACCCCAACGAACTCTAATTATAGGCATGTCTAATAGGGCTGTCCAAAAAATCTAATAATAATATTTTATTTAACCTAGTGTGAATAAAATATGAGCGATTACAATTTTGATACTTTTAGTGTTGATACACCTTTTTGGTACTTGTGTTGAGCTTGTATGATGTAATTTCCTATTAAAATTCACGAAAATATACGTTTCTTATTAAGCAAAGTTTCTTATTTTTAACATAAGTACTTAATAGTTTTGTTGTTTTTAATTAGAAATACGGGATTACTCACATAATAATTATCGTATAGGTCCGACTATAGTTTCGACCGCGTTCGGTGGTCATTTTCAAGAAGTGTTCGGGATGGTTAGTGCTAAGCGAGACGTCATCGATGCGCGCGTCCCAATCAGTCCTTGAAAAAGAACAATACTCAGACCTATATATAACTATATAATATAAATATCAATAAAAATGAGTGAAAACCACGTTAGTTAGTGTAAAATTTGAGTAACATGTTTTTTCTAAATCGATATTTTTTTTCTAGCGGCGTTGGGTGACATGGGCGGCAGCGGCACCAGCTCATCATCATCACACATGTCCCCCGGGTGGCAGGTCAACGATCTGGACCTCGACCTCCCCGGGGAACTTTCTATGAAGTAAGTTAAAGTAAAAAAATTAATAAATCTCCCGTTTTTTTATATTTTATGTGGTTAGGTTATGGAAAAACCACGAGGTCCACCTGGTGTTCAGCGGTAACCTCTGCCTAGAACAGGTGCAGTTCGTCACAGGTACCCACCGCCTAAAGATATTTAGCTGTTAATTCTCGTGTGCCGTAATTTCAGTACCATGTACCTATTCAAATTGTTTTTAATAACATGGAAAAAAATTGTGACAGGTATCTTCTAGGCAAGCATATTCCAACGTCGACCGCGTCGTCACTTTCCATCAGGCGAGACTGCATTGAAACGATTGCTGACGCAAAAGTTGCGTAAATTTCGCCATAAGATGGCGCATAAAGAAATGCCGTGGTCAACGTTGTGTATCCTTGTAGCGACACCTATGGAGAGCTTCTCATAGAATTGTGTATGTCCCAGTTGAGACGGTGACAATATTCTTAATGATCGCCATTTGGTAGAACCAAATTAAGGTGTACAGTCAAGGTTTAACTTTATAGGAACCATCTCATCACCTTCCTGCTCTAGTCCCAATTAATTTGGGGCCGGTGCAGTACGTACTCTTCCACTCTCCCCTGTCACATACATGTTAGATATTATCTGAATCCTATGGTCGATTGTGAATAAAAATCTTGAATAACTAACTTGATGTGTATATTGTTCTTGAAACACAGTTTTGGTTACACATCACAGAGATTATTATTTTAATTTATTTATTTTGTACGGACACATGTGACTTATTGGCCGATTCGAGCGAGAGAGCGAGACAGCTGTTTTACATTATAAATTTAATATGACAATATTAAACAACACCCTTTGCATTGATAGCGTTCTTCAAACGGTCCAGCCGTGCGATTCTCTAAGAGCAAACATCGTTGCATCTTTGACAACATCCGTGAAACAAATGACGAGTGTGCAAGGGCGATACCTCATAAAGTATTTGACATCGGTGAGCTCGTCGACGAGTGCAACGACGAATCAATGAAGAATCGCACAACTGATAATGTAACCTATTAATTTTTAAAGCTTCAAGATGGCTTTGTTGGATAAAGCATCTGCAGGGCATCTAAGATGCAAATCTTTGAAATTGGGACGTTTAAATTATGGCACACCACACCATTTTTTCGAATAGATAAGAAATCTGTATGATTATCGAACCTGCTCACAAAATTTCAGGAGAATCGATTGAGAAATGCGACCTGTAGATGAGGACATACGGACATACGAAAGCATTCTTGCCCAAGCTATTGCAGAGACGCTTTGCACTTGCTCGGTCAAATAATATAACTTTACATTATGTTCGTGATTTATTTATTTATTCATTGATGATTGATTGATTGAACACGAATGCATAGGTATCTTCTGGGTAAGCGCGCTCCATCATCGATCGCATCACCACTTAACATCAGGTGAGATAGTGGTCAAGAGCTACCCAGTTCGGTTTAAAAAAAAATCTAATAACGTCAATTCAAAGACAATTACGATTAAATCACAATTATTAAAATTAATATTAATTATTTAAAAAAAACACAAAAGAACAATGAACACATACTAAATAATTCACAAAGTGATATATTTTCACGAGGTACTTCTTGCAACAATGACCGGGAAACTAACAAGTATGCAATAAAGATAGATAAAGATAAAGATAAAGATAAAGATAAAGATAAAGATAAAGATAAAGATAAAGATAAAGATAAAGATAAAGATAAAGATAAAGATAAAGATAAAGATAAAGATAAAGATAAAGATAAAGATAAAGATAAAGATAAAGATAAAGATAAATTTATTTTATAAAACATGGGTAGATGATACATAACCAAATGATATGCATAGCTGTTAACTTAAAAAATCTGTTCCACCATATTTTTGTTTAATATATTTTTTATTTTATACATTATTATTAAATATTTGGCCTAAAAATAAAATTAAACTTATGTGATCATATTAAATCAAAATTTATCATTAAAAAAGTCCTAGTTGTTTTCGGTTAGTGTACACAATTCACATATAATTCTAGTAATTCGGTTATGAAGAACACTAGAAACAGAACTAAAATTATCTAAATATGCTAGTTCTTATTATGCTTGTACTAACACCCACATTCGTATAACACTTACATTGTCAAGATATTAAAAATATGATTATATTCTATTCCATTGTGGGTAGTTTTACATCAGTTTAGAGAGCACGAACTTACATGACGACTAAATTTGCACTAAACATGCCCACAATTGAACAGAAATGCCAAATTTAAGCACTGTCATTCGCAAGCCGTATACGAATTGGGACTTTAGTGTGAGCAGAATATCAACTAGCATAATGTACGAAAAACATATTTTAGTTTGCAAGTTTAGTTTTGGTGTTGCCATTGGTAGCAATTCAGAACATCAAACTAAACTAGCGAACTAACATCTATTTTAGTAAATCGTGGAAGTTCGTATTCTGTTCACATTTAAGTCTCAATTTGTATAACACTTGCATCTGATAATTCTTAAATTTGCTCTTTCTGTTCAATTGTGGGTATGTTAGTGCAAATTTAACCGTCATGTAAGTTCGTGCTCTCTGAACTAGTCTAAACTGATGTAACTACCCACAATTGAATTGAATAATTATATTTTTAGAATTGTTATTCTAAGTGTTACACGTAAGTGGATTTTAATATTAACAGAATAAGAACTACCATAGTTTAGAATTAGTAGAATTTTAGTTTAGTTTACACACAAGCAAATCACTACCATTGGCTACTAAATTGTATCTGTTGTTACTTTCGAGTCTGAATAATATGCTAATACTAAAACATTTATATTATTATTTATGTTTATATCAATATTTGTATAACGAAAAGCAAAATACACAGGTCGCTTATATTACGAACTATTCATTATGATATATTTCTGTTTCCCTTTTTTTACAAATAAATGTTATCATTTAACCACACACGTTGCAGTTCCTGGAAAAGTAGGTTGATTGCTGCGAAATTTATTGTATTATTGGTCAAATATGGCGAATCGCGAGTCAACGGTTCATCGCATATAAGTGGTTTAAATTATTTTAATCCTGACAGTAGACTGTCTACCAGAGACCGTGATATCACTGAAATACGGACTAGGCGTATAAATTAACATTAATTTATGAATTAATTATTGTAAATATATGTTAAAGTTTTCAAAACGGACGAGATTAAAATAGTTTAAAATATACGCGATAAAGTTTTTTAATTTTAATGGGTAGCAAAAAGAAATTAACACATTATTTACGGCTTACTTGCCAAAAAAATGTAACGGAACGCTGTCTGTACATGGAAGATATATGAGAAAAAAATTGTATTGGGACTTTTATAAATAAAAACAGAATAAAAAAATGATGTGAGAATTATAGTGTTTGACTGTGAGTTTGTGCACGATTATCTCAGAAACGGCTTATCTGATTTAGATGTGGTTAACTAATGTATTGTGGTAAACTTCACTTAACATTTAGTGTTTATATTTCATCATTCAAAAAGTCATTGAAATTTAAAGCATAACTCTCTCGTCACTACACCAAGACCAAGCGAGCGAAACCGATGGCGGTTCAACTAGTTTATAACATAATAATATTAGTTTAAGTGCTAGACTTAACTTTACAAACGGGATATTTACCATGTATTGTATTTATTGTGAGCTCTCGATATTTCGGCACAGTTGCATGCTCCATGTTCACGAGTAAACTGAAGTATCTGCGGGTAGGTGTTTTTGTGGGCTAACGAAACGTCTACCCTCTTCCTTTCACGTTTCTTGCGTTCCATTTTATTATCAATGACACAACAATCACTTGGAACTCGACCTGGGTCTCGACACACATACATGGTAAATATCCCATTTCTAAAGTTAATTCCTGCATTAGTGATCATGTCAGTTAAAAATAGTTTAGTTAATTCTTGCATTAGTGATCATGTCAGTTAAAAATAGTTTAGTTAATTCTTGCATTAGTGATCATGTCAGTTAAAAATAGTTTAGTTAATTCTTGCATTAGTGACCATGTCAGTAAAAAAGAGTTTAGTTAATTCTTGCATTAGTGATCATGTCAGTTAAAAATAGTTTAGTTAATTCCTGCATTAGTGATCATGTCAGTTAAAAATAGTTTAGTTAATTCTTGCATTAGTAATTATGTCAGTTAAAAATAGTTTAGTTAATTCTTGCATTAGTGATCATGTCAGTTAAAAATAGTTTAGTTAATTCTTGCATTAGTGACCATGTCAGTAAAAAAGAGTTTAGTTAATTCTTGCATTAGTGATCATGTCAGTTAAAAATAGTTTAGTTAATTCCTGCATTAGTGATCATGTCAGTTAAAAATAGTTTAGTTAATTCTTGCATTAGTGATCATGTCAGTTAAAAATAGTTTAGTTAATTCTTGCATTAGTGATCATGTCAGTTACTAAGAGTTGATTTAATTCTTGCATTAGTGACCATGTCAGTAAAAAAGAGTTTAAGGGGGTTGTGTTTGTTGCAGTGAAGCGTTGCTGGCGCTGCCTTCGTTGGCCGTTTTCAAACAGGAAGCCCCGTCTCCGACCGGAAATGTACTCTCCCCCCCGCGTCGTGCGTGGCCACACCGTCGAAACGATGACAGACAGGTTAACAACGTTTTTTTTTCTTATGTCAATCGGTGACGAGACGAGAAAGTCGCTCGATTGATGTTCAGTTAATTTTAAACTTAAAATAAAACGTGGACTTAAGATAATTTCGAGTTTAAACCATGTTTTAAACAAATTTTATGCGGGAAGGAGAGTGGTGCTGCATCTCAGCCATAAGCATTTTTCCAATGGAAGTGTCACTAAATAGTTCTTTTAATACCGTTTTTAATGGATTTCCGCAAAGTAACACCTGTATAAATAAATTATCACTTTCACTTATTTCTCTTTCCTCTCATCAGACGAGCAATATCTACGAGAGAAAGATATTCCCAGTACACTCGAAGCCCTAGGTTTGATCGGTCCAAAAACTTCAAAACTCTTGTGTCTCCTATTTACAGATCACAAGCATGGTGGTGGACAATAACCGTGACTCTATGGACGAGAGCGGCTGCCAGGAGTCACCTACACATAATGGGGTCATGATGCAGCAACATGGTAAGCCATTTTACCATATCACGTCTGCATTGGGACTGCCCGGTTGGCGCAGTTGATAGATCCCTGCCTTTTGAGCTTCCGGTCCTGGGTTCTATTCCCGAACAGGGGAAACATTTGTGTGCATGAACATGTCTGTTTGAGTTGTGTCCGGGTGGGTATATGTATGTATTTGAGGCCTCAGGTTACCATAGTACAGGCTCTGTCTAAATTTGGGACATGAACATGTATAAGTTCATTTCCTAAATTTCCTAAACAAGTTTTGATGCAAAATAGGTCTTTTTATGTTTTTGCCTCTTCGGCATGGAAATATTCCTGGATTCCGTTGCATACCTATACATATTCGTATACCAAAGGAATTTCGGACTGAGGAATTTTCCACCGGGAGCTAGAAGCGATTTTCATGTTTAGGTGCACATACTCCTACATTCAAGGTATTTTTTTTTTATAATATTTAATCGTAATCTATGAACATTACTTTACCATACTGCAAAGTTTCAGCGACAGAGGAATTATTGTCAGGGTGTACATACAAATATTTTTTTAGTGCATCGGACTATACGTACAAATAATCAAAACTGCCTCCACGGAACAGAAACGTCGCGTTTACGTTCGTCATGCGGTTCACGCCCCAGCATCGCTACTCAAGCTACAGGCATATCATATTCATTTTAACCTAAGGTAGAAGCATCCATTACCGCGCTACGCAATATTGGCATCAATTACCGATTTAACAGATGTTTTCGTGTTTCAATCAATATACAATACGTTTTTTAAAAAACAGTTTCGGACAAGTTCCGACGTGTATTATTGTCTACAAAATTAACAGGCGCTAGTGAGCATACCGCGAAGCAAACGCAATATAACCAATCAGTTTGTGCCACGGCAGCGCAGTAGCCGGTTGTGTCCATACAAACACGGAACCTACCCATGTGAGTACAGTCGTATTTTTTTATTTGATTTTTGAAGTAATATACTTCATAACTGCTTAAGAATGTTTAATTACTTGGTTTTTATATTCTTTTAGTAGTGATTCCTCGCACATTTCTTGTTAAAATACTGTAGAGACACTTAAAAATATTAAAAAATAAAACCCGCGGTGATAGATGCTTGAATTTGGCGTTAGCTCCTAACACCGACGTACCCTCGGTAATGGGTTATAATGTAGATTATGATTTTTATCCTGTTATATCATATTAACTGTCTCTTTATTGAACGTTGAACTGTTTTTAATTTTCGTTTAATATTCCGGAAACCAAATATGTATTTCCGTCCTATGTAAAACGCAGTAAAACCTTGTATTTTTATAAAAACTCTAGTCCCCGGTTTATAGTTTTTTGTACGGACTTTTGAAATATCCTAAAAATATGTGCAATATTAATTTGTTAATAACGTAACAATTCAACATGTATTTTAAATTGAAATTTCCTTTTTATGAAGATTAATATATCTTAATTTAAAGTGATAAAAACAAATATAAATCGGTTTAATTTTTATGGGTCGGAATTATAATTTACACAGTTAAATCCATTACCTATTACCGCGCTATACCTCGGTATTAGATTATATGGGAACCTATTTCCGAGTGTTACCTCGGAAATAGAGTTTTTAGAGCCAAATCTATTACCGTGTGGTAAGGCAATCATCGGTGCTTTAGGGTTCCGTAACTTCTTGTTTACTTAGGTGCCAATTTTTTTTGTTACAAAATATAACAATCTCTGAAAGCAATCAATGGAGCGATAGCAGGAACGAGTGAGGTCTACGAACGTTGATTGAATAGCTTCTAGACATTGGTGCTGCCACCTCGCTACTCATTTTCTCCCCACTACACTCTATGATGCGTTTAATTACATAATTGCTCACTGTAAATTAAGACTTTGTCATCTCTCTCTTGCAGATATTATGGAAAAAAAGAAACGCAAAGGTTATGAACTTTGATTATGAACAACGTAAGACGTCGTTGTTTCTTTGACACTGATTCTGATAGTTCTTAATTTTTGTAAGTGTATTTGCTAGTGCCATATGTTTAAGTTAAACAAAGTTCCTATAAAAAATGTTGCTAAGAGTATGTTGATTTTTCTTTATATAAATGTTAATTATTGTGTTTGTTGTAATTACTTAGATTATATTGTGATGGGGTTGTAAACTGTATTGGTCACTTTTGAAGGCGCCACCAAGATGAAAACTACAATGTTAAGCTGATCTCAAAAGTTATGTGGATTTTTGTAATAAATTTTATACGGAACCAATGGGTTTTTTTCTTCAATAATCGGTAATAGGAGACATATACCGCGGTGATAGATTAAAAGTGGAAAGTATACCTCGGTAATAAAAACCGTTGCCATTCTTACTAAAAAAACTTAAAAAAAATTAAACACATTAAATTAAACAAAAAAAGGCAGTAATTATAAAAGATTATTAAATAGATAATATTTTAAAAAACTTTAAGTGGTCAAAAGTACTCATAATTCCATAGTATTTTAGTCTAAAGTAATACTCTTGCTAATTACCGCGGTAAAAGGTGCCTTTACCTTAATTAGAAAAAATGAAACTTTTTGTAGCGTGATTGACGAATGCATGACGATTACGTGGACATAAATATGCAAAATTACCATCATATCGCCTATTGTCATGACAGAGATGATCATATGTTGCGTCTGATGACGTCTAAGCACCACGCTGGATGCTCGTAACATTTACAAGGACACCCAGAGCTTGGATAGCCCTGCAATTTCACTTGGGGCAGAGTCTTCTCTATAAGGCGACCTGAACGGAATAGTCTCTTCTAGTATAATATTTTTTCTTATAGTAAAACAAACATGTGAGTTATGCAGGCGTCGTCGCGGACGGGACGATGTAAAGTTTTTTTTTCTAAAGTCAAAATCATTAATTCAATTTAAGCATCAAAGACGTATGAATTATGAACGTCAATTATTAATTATAATGTACTTTAAAGACTCTACCGCCGCGTTCCAAAATATATAGGGCCTACCGAGAAAAAGCGCAAGAAACTCGGGCCATTCTTTTCATATCCCTTAATGTGTCGATGTTATTATAACAGTAAAATTTCTATTGTGCCTGGAGGTTTGACTCTTGATGGAATATAGATTTTTGGAATGTTCCTACTTAGGTACTACTATTATTACATTTAATGAGTGGCAACTTGGCAGAAGTGGAGTATTCCAAGCATCTTTGTCTTTGAGTTTATAATATACCTACATTTAATTTTTAATACGTTTTTTATCCTATTTATTATATAATTGATTTAGATAATGGTATCTGATTCTGTAAGCATTCTCCTAACTAAAAATCTCTAAATTATGGCAGTACTTATTTTGTTTAGGCTAAAATCCAAATTAGTATAACACTTTCGAATGACAGTACTAAAATTAGACATTTCTCTTCAATTGTGGGCATATTTTCTAATGAAGAAATAATAGTCAGGAACTGTAACTGCGTTAAAAAAATGACCCAACAAAAGTCGTGTTCAAGTAGGCGGGGCTTAAAAGTCGTGTTCAGTACGTCATCAGTCGGACATTTTTCTTGCAAGCAAGCACACTTCAAATCTTCGCATAAATTTTCATTTTTATCATTGTGAACTTCAGTTGTGGATCATCATGCCAGCATTCGTTGTGAAGAGGTGCATAAACAATACACGATTAAAATGTCCAGGGATCACTTTTACTAGTAAATAATAGCAAAATTATAATTATTCAAAGATGTTCAAATACGTTAACAAATCGAGATGGTCAATACTATGCAAAATAAAGTCAGTCAATTTTTATTTAATTTAGGATGTATTTTTTTCTTCAGGACTATATATTGAAATGTATGTAATGTGCAATGCTTTTGCTTGTTATGTTTTATTCTCGCTTGCTTTCCGATTCAATGCGGCAAAATAAGTGCCTAGCTGCACTTAAGCTAGAAAACAAGAGTATGACTACCTGTGAAAACCAGCATAGTTATACTACGTTAATTTTGACTGAAAACAATAAAATTATAGATAATAAAAAATATGGACCATGTTACACAAAACTGCAGTACCTACCTACCAGTTGGTACAGTAAGTACCTACTGTTTTTTTTAAATTATGTTACATAAAATATCATATTTATCTTTTTATGCTGATGATTTGTCCCGAAGAAACATCAACATCTTTTAACCCGTCCGCATCAGCGCAAAAAATAACAATAGATTTATGAATGAAACTTAACTCGAATGAGTCTTGCTGATTCGGACAGATTAAGAGCCTTTATTCTGCGCAGCGCTGCGCGAGTTTAGGTATTTTACATTAGCGAGTTACTTACTAGCGCGCCCTGCGGCAGTGGCCTTACTACCGCTTGAGCAAAATAGTGCGCATTAATATTTGGATCTTTTTTTATCTACTTTGGTTATTATGTCACAAATAGACGTAGGTCAAAAAAGTGAAATACAATATCACGCAGGACACATTTTATTTTTAATATCGACATTTATTAACATAATATGATAATTATTACGTAATCAAGTACATGTTATCTACAAGAGCATAGACTAGAAAAAAGTAAGATTTAACTCATGTACCTACCAAAAAGAGATGAGAATAGCAAATAAAACAACCATCAAATAGTTCCTGCTACCAGTTTCTGGATCCAGCATCAGGTCCTGGTCACCAGCTAGAAAAAAGGTATCGCGAAGACGATTCATACGATCCCAAACACTGTTTTTCTACTATTAACCATCACATAGTTCCTGCTACCAGTTTCCGGCTCCAGCATGGATTCCTAGATACTAAGTATAAGCATAAGAAATTTGGTTAATAGCAAAATACTAGCCCCCTCAAGGGTCGATGTCGTTATAACAATGAAATTTCTATTATGTCTGACCTTTGATGCACTAGATGTCATATGAAATTATTTGTTAGAATCCCACTTAGAAATGTTACCTCAATAAGTATCAGGAAGTTTGAGCGCACTAATATTTAGTTGTGTAAGTGCGGGCGTCAGAGCGATACGTCCTCTGACCTCTCTATAAGAGGCCTCAGCCGCGTCTGACGATTCGTGACTGGCGCGACCGGTTTTATGATTGATTTTTAAAACGTTTGTGTGTAGAAACCGCTCCGCATTAACAAACTAATAAACAATTTTTAAATGTAGTCTATGGAACTTGAACTTGTTAATCAAATAATGTTCTATTACATCAGGTAAGAATAATTGACATAATATACTATATCAATCATTATTATGTGACCCTTCAAACACTCAGCAAAAACGCGAATTGGCGCTTCCAAAGCGTTTACGCTCTAAAGAGATACTACAGACAAAAAACAATAAAAGATTGCCTACTGTTGGTATGTAATATAGGTAACTATATAGCATTAAAAAACAGTTCATTGATTGATCAAATAACAGCACGTTTAATTTTTCAATATAATGAAAATTCACCCTCTGCAAATTTTAAAGTGGTTTAGCTGAGTTGCTAATTAATTTTTCATCAATCTCAACACAGTGATTTTCTAAAGTAATTCTATAAATTGATTGAATTTTATAAATTTATAATGAAGGTATTCTGTGACCACTGAAAAACATCCAGCTGGCACATAACGACTTTTTTTTTTTTGGAAAAATATATAAGACTAAAATGTTTCATAATCTTTCTTTACTACATTGCGAAGAATCTCTTCTAATGTCTTCTAGACAAAAACTTAATAAATTAATCATATTTCTCGAGACATACGAGATTAACGATTGATTTATTATTAAGTTGGTCCAGTCCACTTGTTGCATAACATCGTCCACGCCGCTATGACTCTGCTGTCATTGTAGACGTTGCAGCACGCGCGTAAACCAATCCCTACTTTCCTTCTGAATTTAAACCAATCACCGAACATGTCTATTTGTAACCTCGGAAGTAATTTGTATTTGGAATCATACGTTGTTTTGATTTGAAGGGCCACTTTTTGTGTGGAATTTGTTCTGAATTATGCTTCCTGACTATTATTTCTTCGTAGCATATTTTAGACAGTTTTGTCGTCACGTAACTTGTTGCTCGCTAAACTAACCTAAAATAACTCAAAATTGAATAGAACCATCCTGTATTTAGAAGTGTCATTCTAAGTGTTAAATGATTTTGGATTATATTATTAACGGAATAAGGACCACCATAATGAAATTTTAGTTCGGTAGTTAATTTAGTTTTTTTTTAACAAGTGAATCGGTACCAATATCTATTAAATTCCATATGTTAAAGTATTATTTAAACTAGTTCCATCTATGTATGAACTGTTAAACCAGAACATTTGCGTTCGTCTTAGACAATCCATAGATTTTCTAAGGCGTTCGCACACGTAAGCATATATGTATGTAATGAGTGAGGGTGTGAGTGTGTGAGTATGTGTGTGTATAACATAACAAGATAAAATAAATAATAATACATAAGTTCAACTGTCTTATGTAGGGGTAATAAAGAGCTTCTCTGTTTCATTATAATTTAAAGTAAGGAGCCATTTTACCAGTTTCTTTTTACGCCTTTTTCTTGTTAGACCCATTATTTGTAGCGTTTGTAGCAAGGGTCTAAAATGTTCGTAGATCGTGTTACCAAAGCCTTTTTTTGCAACTGGGATGTTCCAAGTAATTCTTCTACTGTATTGATACTAGATATTGTGTTAGGAGCCATTTTATAAAATAAACATATTGCTACTTACGGGATGAAAACCGTGGTATTCATTTCTAATGAGCTCCCGATATTTCCACACTGTTGCAACCGCCATGATCGCGGGACGACTGGAGAATGCGGGTGGGCGGATGAATTAACGTTAAGAGCAGACATATCTGTCTACCCTCTTTCTATGTCTGTCTGTGTAAAATAAATACCACGGTTTTCACCCCGTAAGTAACAACAATATGTTTATTGTAAACAACGAAATTTTATGAAATTTTAACACAGTGGATAAAATGTATAGTTGTCTACATTAAGATGGTTTACTTTTTTACAAAGTCTGTAGAGTGGCGGAAAGGTTTACGATAGGCAACTTAATTGATGATTGCCTATGAAAGCTAGGTGTACATAATAGATTTTAATCTAATCTAATACTTTAAAAAATAATTTTAATTTGAATCTCGGAAACGGCTCCAGCGATTTTCATGACATTTAGTGTGCAGGGGGTTTCGAGGGCGATAAATCGATCTAGCCAGGTTTCATAAACAGTTTGTTCGTCGTGTTCAAACTAGATGGCGAAACAGTCGCATTGCAAAATCCTGAATCGCGGTGACAATATTCTCACGGAAAATGTGTTGCTATTTTGTATTATTTCTATTTTTATGTATAAGTGGTCTAGATTCTACTTTTAATACTCATAAAACTTTTAATATTTTCAGTAAAAGCAGCTTACCGCTAACATTAGTTGTCAGTTTTGCAACAATATGGTACGTCTATATAAAATTCAATATCCAATAAACTATGTCAATACAAAAATAAAATAAAATAAATACCAATTTCAACTAAGTTATCTCATAAATTATTATCATTTAAATACGTGTTCACATTATATTATGCTCTCTTAATAAAAAGTTATTGAGCGTATTTTAAAAATATTTATGTTTTCTTTACACCATATATATATATTTTTTTTTGTAGCTAGATAATTATATATCTTGATGATATCATCATTGACGGTGAATGACAATCGATCCCGTAATTAGCAAGGGTCACTAAAAAGGAGATTTTTTTTTTCAAATATGGAACCGACTTCACTGAAAAGTGTGAAATAAATTGTCGAAGTCGGCACCATGCGCACAATACTGTGATAATGGTACTTTTGAACTATCGTGGTACCGACTTCGACAAGTTATTTCACACTTTTTAGTGTTGAGTTCGGTTCCATTTTTGGTAAAAAAAAACCACCTTTTTAGTGTCCCTTGCTACTTACTGGATCGATGGCCATTCCACGTCAATTAAAGAAATCATCAAGATAGACGAAACACTTTTCAGTTATTGGAGTGTAACTCAAAAAGCGCTCGACCGAATTTGAATGTTGATTTGTATGATGAAATTGAAATAAGACCACTTACGAAGTATATTCTACAAAAAGAATTATCAAATACAGTGTAAAAAGCTATACATAAAAGAACGCGTCGAGAACCTCCCTTTTTTGGAAGTCCGTTACAAACTTACGAGCTAACTGTTTGTACAAATCACATATAAAATAATTCAATGAGTCATCATTAAACTTACCAGCCGGCGAACAACTTGACTTATCTTGATAAAACCTAAATAATCCAAGCACGTCCCTGACTTTTATAACATTTTTATGAGAGTATAACACTCCTGGGAATGTAACAAAAAATATTAACTACATGTCATAATTACAATACATATAATCATCTGTGTATATAAATAGACAAAACCGGTCAATTTTACGATACAACATCATGTCGACATGAATGTGTGCATATAGTTTCATAGCGACGGCAATTTCCTAATATATAATATAATATATTATTTTTTTATGTCTATCGGTCACGAGATGAGTAAAGTCGCCAGTCTGATTTTAAGCATCATGTTTGCTCATAAAAGTTCAGTGCCAGTCAGAGTCGAGAGTCTTATATATATAAATATTATATTAATTGACGCAGAATGGCCATCGATCCAGTAAGTAGCAAGGGACACTAAAAAGGTGTTTTTTTTTGTGAAATAATCTGTCGAAGTCGTTACCATGCGCACAATATTGTGATAATAGGCACTTTCGAACTATCATGGTACCGACTTCAACAAGTTGTTGTTTTTTTTATAGTCTTTTAGTCGTCTAAGGATTATATAGGTATATAAGTCACATAGTTTTTACTTCTAAATGTACATTTACTTAGATCTACTTAATTAGGTTCCTCAAGTCAATAGTACTCATTATTTAATATTATAGTATTACATGTGTTTGGAGTGTATGCCCTAAAGTCTTAAAAAACATTATGAAATGGAATTCTATATATTAATGTGTAAAAGTGTTTAATAAACTACTTCTTAATCTGCCTTAATTATTAATAACGTGGAAATGTCACTAAGTACCTTCAATAATACAGGCTCCTTAAATTACTATAGTACAGGCTCTGCCTAGTTTGGAACCTTAACACCGCGTGTGCATGAACATCTCTGTTTGAGCTGTGTCTGGGTGTGTATATTTATATAAGTATATATATCCGTCATCAGGTTACCATAGTCACAGATTACTGAATAAGAACAGATACTTCACTCAGTAGAAAATTTCCAATACCTATTACGATAATAGCCTACTCCCTCGCGTCAACAACCACTGTATGCTAAAATGCGCCTAAATGCTCAAGCGTACAGCAGTGATTGCTTCGCACCGCGCGATTCCACAGTAATCGCAGGGCTGCCTCTTCGATATTTAACCAACTTAAAAAAAAGGAGGTGATCAGACATACAGGCCAAACTGAGATGTTTGACTTGTATGGTTTGTAGGTATGTATGTTTGTGCGCGATAATCTCGCGTTTGGCTAAACCGATATCGATGCGGTTTTCAGAAAAGGATTTGTTACATTTAGGAGAACGTTTTAAAATAAGTGTAATACTTCTTAGTTTGATGATGATCTTCGGAGATGTTCACTAGAAATGAAAAAAAAAGCCTTAAAAAAAGAGAACCGACTTCAAATAAAGGACTAAGCCGTAAGTTATTTTATTAACGAGTGTAACACTCTCACACAAAAATACATAAACACTGCAGTTTTCGAAAGTTTTCACGCGAAAAGTCGATGGCCTTCAAAATAAAAAAATATATCTAGTTCCTAGTTGTACATATCTAGGTGTATTGTACTACTACCAATTATCACGAATCAAATTTATTAAGATTAGTTAATTTGATTCGTTTTCTCGCAACAAGTCACCTTACAACAGACGCGGCTTGTTCAAAGGTTTTCATCGGGCGTAAGAAAAAGAACTCTCGCTACACAGACTTAAAGCGCATTTTGATTCGTTACGAGCGCGTCAAGGACTTGTAGGCACATTTTTTGAAGGTCACGTCCGTGCTTTGCAATGTTTTATGAACATTATTGCAGTTGTTAGTTTAGCAGTTTATATTCGAATGTTTTCTTTCGAAGAGTGCATCTTCTGTACCTTGTACTATTAATTATTCTGTGGTATAACGTTTCTATGCAACAAAATTATGTAAATCTGTGTCTGAAAGGCAAGCTAATGCTTAGTATATACCTATTAAACTGTCAAATTCTAAGTGGATACCGGTGTCCGCACACCTACTGTCTTTTAATTATGTCTCTAATGACGGTATGTGAATGGAAAAAAATTTAAACGACAAAAACTAGTAATAATTTATCACTTACCATTCTTCATTGACAGGTAAATGGAAAAATGTTAGGTGTTTATCCCTTCTTTTGCTTGATTTACACCCATCTACAGCACATAAGGCACCACACGGCATCGTAATACGCGTACGAACGAACAGCACTATTAAAATTGAACGGCGTGCGCGCGCTTCGCTTGCGAAAACCGCACTGAATTTGAACCGCCGGCGGACCGAGACCGCTCGGCTGGGCGGTAGGCAGTTATAGCGCGCAAGTACATGGAGTGACGGATGCCTGCCATAGTACAGGCTCTGCCTAGTTTGGAACCTTAACACCGCGTGTGCATGAACATGTCTGTTTGAGCTGTGTCTGGGTGTATATATATAAGTATGTATATCAGTCATCAGGTTACCAAAGTACAGGCTCTGTCTTGTTTGGGACCTGAACACCGTTTGTGGATGTTGTCCTTAAAAAGATATATATAATGACCATCAAAGTTATTTGTGTTTTGCGATGGAATCAAGAAGCGATGAGCATGAATGCAGCCGTAAGCTGCGTTAATCGCCACCCCTATGACGACCTGAGACATGCTTTTTCACGCCCCACTTGAAAGACCCAGGGTCATAGCTGCTAGGAAGTACGTACGCCAGCAGAGCATTCCACAATTTACTTACACGACAGAAGCAGGAACTGCCAAACTTTTTGGTTCGTGGTAAGAAATTCTGAACAGTATATGGATGCAATGCTAGGCCGGAACGAGTGCTCGGGATCGGAATGGTGAGGACGAAAGGAAAGATGACTGATATACATATATACAAATACTTACATATACACCCAGACACAGGTCACACATATATAAATGTTCTTGCACACAAATGTTTGACGAGCAGCTCAAAATATATAAGGTATTTGTTTATTAGTGCACAATATTGACCGGGGTTTGGAATCGATAACAATGATCTTATATATTCGCGCGTAAGTAGTGTAGGTACTCGACTACATATGTTTTTGTCCCACGTGGTGAAGGACGATGATGATGATGATGATAAATCCAAATGTCCTAATCCTGATAAATCCTTATGTTACTCAGACCGCCCATTGTTACACTATTAGTTTTAAGTATTTAATTGTAGTAAGATATTTTTGTTTACAATTGTATCGATACATCGATACAATAGAATTTTTAATCAGTCCAGTAGGTTTTGAGTGTATTTGTTACAATCATACAAAAATGCGAAAATGCAAATCTTTGATCATTATAATGTACAGATATAGACCAAGAATTTGTTAATTACTTTACATTAACATTTATAATTATGATGATATATATATAAACAAACCTTGCGAAAACATTTACTTAACATAAGTACATAATTATAACCAATTTTGCAATCGGAATACAAAACTTTAATGTCTGGTAACATAATCAACCAGAGATCTTATAAAATATATAGATACGAAATATACGCACTTAAAACGTATCTCAAACACTGTCCAATTGGGATGTATTTCAATAAGATCGCTATTAACATCGCGACTTACGCATCGTGTTATCGACTAGCCAAATGGCTTTTATTTGAAACTAGCTGCGCCCCGTGGTTTCCCCAGCGTGGTGAGAGATCATGTTGATTATGTTGTTTTTTTAACTAGAAACTTTTTTAGGCGCGTTGAACACTTTTTGGGTGAACAAAAATCATGGAACTTGCGTCATCGTCACCGACCGCTTCAAGTTACTTAGTTATCACTTCTATCGACAGTCCCCAAAGACTGTCCTGCATGTCTTTTCTACCGGCTTCCAAAAAGGAGGAGGTACTCAATTCTACTTTGTTACTTCATAATGTAACTTTCGAAGGGTGAACTGATTCTCAAAATTCTTTTTTGTTTGAAAGCTGGTGCTTCCCGTGTGGTCCCATTTAAATTTCATGAAATTCGGTCCAGTAGTTTTTGAGTTACACTCCCATAACTGAATAGAATGGAAGTCGGTATTAATTTTTTCTAATTGTACTTGTAAGCATCATGTTTGTTCAAAAGTTCAGTGCCAGTCCGAGTGTTAAACTACAACAGTTCAACACCAAAGATATAATTTACCAAACCAAGATTTAACAAAACATACTGATAAACAGATAAAGAGAATAGATACACTCCAATATCTTATAGAATGGAAGTCGGTATTAAATTTTTCATATTGTACTTGTAAGCATCATGTTTGTTCAAAAGTTCAGTGCCAGTCCGAGTGTTAACCTACAACAGTTCAACACCAAAGATATAATTTACCAAACCAAGATTTAACAAAACATACTGATAAACAGATAAAGAGAATAGATACACTCCAATATCTTATAGAATGGAAGTCGGTATTAAATTTTTCATATTGTACTTGTAAGCATCATGTTTGTTCAAAAGTTCAGTGCCAGTCCGAGTGTTAACCTACAACAGTTCAACACCAAAGATATAATTTACCAAACCAAGATTTAACAAAACATACTGATAAACAGATAAAGAGAATAGATACACTCCAATATCTTATAGAATGGAAGTCGGTATTAAATTTTTCATATTGTACTTGTAAGCATCATGTTTGTTCAAAAGTTCAGTGCCAGTCCGAGTGTTAACCTACAACAGTTCAACACCAAAGATATAATTTACCAAACCAAGATTTAACAAAACATACTGATAAACAGATAAAGAGAATAGATACACTCCAATGTCTTATAGAATGGAAGTCGGTATTAAATTTTTCATATTGTACTTGTAAGCATCATGTTTGTTCAAAAGTTCAGTGCCAGTCCGAGTGTTAACCTACAACAGTTCAACACCAAAGATATAATTTACCAAACCAAGATTTAACAAAACATACTGATAAACAGATAAAGAGAATAGATACACTCCAATATCTTATAGAATGGAAGTCGGTATTAAATTTTTCATATTGTACTTGTAAGCATCATGTCTGTTCAAAAGTTCAGTGCCAGTCCGAGTGTTAACCTACAACAGTTCAACACCAAAGATATAATTTACCAAACCAAGATTTAACAAAACATACTGATAAACAGATAAAGAGAATAGATACACTCCAATATCTTATAGAATGGAAGTCGGTATTAAATTTTTCATATTGTACTTGTAAGCATCATGTTTGTTCAAAAGTTCAGTGCCAGTCCGAGTGTTAACCTACAACAGTTCAACACCAAAGATATAATTTACCAAACCAAGATTTAACAAAACATACTGATAAACAGATAAAGAGAATAGATACACTCCTATATCTTATAGAATGGAAGTCGGTATTAAATTTTTCATATTGTACTTGTAAGCATCATGTTTGTTCAAAAGTTCAGTGCCAGTCCGAGTGTTAACCTACAACAGTTCAACACCAAAGATATAATTTACCAAACCAAGATTTAACAAAACATACTGATAAACAGATAAAGAGAATAGATACACTCCAATATCTTATAGAATGGAAGTCGGTATTAAATTTTTCATATTGTACTTGTAAGCATCATGTTTGTTCAAAAGTTCAGTGCCAGTCCGAGTGTTAACCTACAACAGTTCAACACCAAAGATATAATTTACCAAACCAAGATTTAACAAAACATACTGATAAACAGATAAAGAGAATAGATACACTCCAATATCTTATAGAATGGAAGTCGGTATTAAATTTTTCATATTGTACTTGTTTATTTTTAAATCGTTAAATACTAAATAACGTTTTAAATTATATTTAAATATATAACACACTGAAGTGTGAACAATACAAAAAATATTATTGAAATCGCTGAAGCCGTTTTTTTGTTTTAGATAGACTAACGAATAGCAGTTTATTTTTGTACATAAGAAGTAGATTATTTATCGCATTTGGTCCACTTATGCATTATTGAAACATTTTATAATAAGTGCTTAGTTATGAACAATTGTTCATGCAGCAGCACCCTAGAATTAGGAATGCAAGGAATTCTGAAAGCTTGATTTTTAAAAATTAATTTATAATAATTCACAGTCATTTTGTACATCTTTGATAGTTATGAAATACATAAATTGAATACTTTAAATTGATAAATGATTTCGAATTGTACATAGCGTGTCTATAAATATAATGTCTGTTACAAGAATTAAAAATACACGATGATGTGTGTATAATGCCCCAACATTTTTAATGTCAATATTAGTATTATTTAATATTTTCTTTATCTTATGTTTTATGTCAAAAAATCTCACACTTATGTATTCAATACGAGCTACCTGGCCACACCCGTATTTGAATTCACTTGGTGACTATTTTGACACGAATACTTTTTTTATGGTATTAGGAGACGGCACGAGGCCCACCTGATGTTAAGCGGTAACCTCTGCCTATAACAGATGCATTCCGTCACAGGTGACGAACTGCACTGCGCCCGTAGCCCTGAGACATTAAGTTGTTAAGTCTCATGTGCCTGTAATTTCACCGGCAACGATACTTTCAAACCAGAACGCAGTATTGCGAACATTACTGCTTCACGGTACGAAAAGATATGGTGGCAGTAGGTACTTCCGCGGAAGGAGCTCATCCACAAAGAGTTCTACTGCTCTTTAAGACGCGGTCCAACCCCAATTTTAAAATAATTTACGATGCTTTACGTAAGGTTAAAAATCGCTTGTTAGATTGGAAGATGTAATGCGAAAATGCGGTAATTTTGTACGTTTTCTTTATATCTTTCGATATATACTGAACACAATTGAAAAAACTGCTGGTTACTACTTTAGTACTATATGTTGGCTATGTATTACCTAAACAAAAATATAGTGTTATCGCTGAAAATTCTGAGAGTTTGGACGTGAAAGTTTATTTTTATGCACCTATTTAGGATTTTTTTCTGCAGAAAGCGAGTAATATTTATGAATTATGTTCGATTATTACTCTTTGCCTGTTCCTTTTCTAACTTAAGTTTTTTTTTCATAGATTTTGTTGAACTGTTTCGTTACACTCGATTATTTAAAGATTCTGCTTTTGACTATTATCAGGGTACGACCGCGCCTTAAACTGCTCTTATATCTCGCACCATAGGTAACTGTTTAGACTTTAGTTTATTTACACGAAATCACATAACTTATAGCGAATAATAATGCTTCTTAAAGTGTAAAGACGTTTTTATTGTTTTGTAACTTTACAATCAATGGCAACACTATGTTCAGTATGGCAGGAAAAAAAAACTCAAATTATCGTTGATTACTAATAATTTTTGTATTTTTGTGTTTCTTCTAGTCTTGACGTGTAACAGTTGTGGATTATTAACCGATGAGTGTTCGTGAGTGCTGCACGAGTGTATGAAAAGTGTGCAAAATCATAAAATGTTCTTTCTTGCGTTTTCCTTTTCAAGCGCCTTAGACAGTTTTAGTAATGCATCCACCGCTTTACTAAAACGTGACTTAGACAGGACAGTGACTATATAACAGATTTGTTTATGGGACATGTAAGATGAGCTAATAGAATATCAAGTTGAGGAATAGCAAATGTACAAAAGTACGAGTCCACTACTACAAAGTACACTAATAAAGGAAAAACTCCATCTATTAGGCTCGTCCCATCCGTCTCTAAATTAAAAATGCGTTTATTCGTTGGACTTTCTATTGATTTTTACGCAATCAAGTCTCCGAGGAGGTTATAATCTCAAACTTAGTCAAGGGTGCTGTTGTTGGCTAAAGTGTCCTCAAACGTTTTGCCATAAGTAATATATAATACTACAAAAAAAGTACCAAAAAATGGGACCGACTTTAACACTAAGGCGCTATACAGACGACGGGGCGGGGCGGTCTTTTTGACCGCGAAGCTATAAAGACCGCGTCTGCACGTCGGTGCCCGCGGCTGCCCTCGGCGCTACGTAGCTACGGATATGCCGCGCCGCGTTATTTTTGCCTTTCGTGTGCGTTGGTAGTATTGGATTCCCTTTGCGCTATCGTTCGCGGCGAAATTGACCGCCCCGGCCTGCCCCGTCGTCTGCAAAGCGCCAAAAGTGTGAAAAACTTGTTGAAGTCGGTATCATGATAGTTCAAATTTACCTACTATCATAATATTGTGCGCATATAACCGAATTTGCTCACTTTTTAGTGTTGAAGGCCAAACTATTTTTTGGTAAAAAAAGTATTTCAACCTTTTCAGTGACCCTTGCTACTTACGGGATCCATTGTTACTCACCGTCAGTTATTGGAGTGTAACACGTAAACCGCTTGACCGAATTTGATAAAATGTAAATGAAACTACCTCTGAAGTCTGTCCAGAAATGAGGGAGAAATCGGTGAACGTACATAAAAAAATACATTTCACTACAATTACATTTCTCCTTCACAAGTCGTTAAAAAGGTTGCCGGTAATATTAAAAAAATGCAACCAAAGCCGTGTAAAATATAAATCAAAGAAGATGACATGCAGCAGAGATGAGAATATTGTTGAGATGAATGTGCAGAGGAAAAGGAAATAAAGAAAAAGTATGTTCAAAAGTAGCATCGATCTTAGAAAAGTTAGAAGGGTATCTTTGCGCTTGGTATGTGCATTTCATGAAGAGAAATGCTCTGATGAAATCAGATTCGTATAAGTCGGGAACCTGGTTAATGACACGCACATCATTACGCTGTTTCTTACACGTGTTTCTTTGTGTAATGTGTTATTTTTTTATAATGGTTCATCAAAGTAACTCTCTCGCCGATGGAAAGCGGAGATGGAATCAAGAAGCAATGACTATTGGTGTAGCCGTAAGCTGCGTTAATCACCACCCTTATGATGACCTGAGAGATGCTTTTTCACGCCCCGCTTGAAAGACCCAGGGTCATAGCTGCAAGGAAATACGTACGCCGGCAGAGCATTCCACAATTTACTTACACGACAGAGGTATGAACTGCCAAAACTCTTGGTTCGTGGTAAGAAATTTAGCACAGTATATGGATGCAAAGCTAGGCCGGAACGAGAAGACAACTGTGTTTAGATGGAATACATTGTAGGAATACAAAAGGTAAAAAGAAAAGATGGATGAATTGAGTGAAGATATGAAAAGTGTGGTTATATTGATAGGGCAGAGTTGAATAGTTAGTCATAATGCCTCCCGAATCAATTGATAAAAAGATATTACATCTTCTTGCTCTCGTCTCAATTAATTCGTAATTACATCGTGCTAATTTGATGTTGTCTATATATAACTCCACTGAATAACTTATAGCTATCATAGATTTTTATAGAACTAATAAATAAATAGCTAACATTGACTTTTTGTAAATTTAAAAAGTCATAAAGTTCGTGCTAATATAAGAAAATTTAAATTCAAATTAACCACCAAGTTATACACTTGTATAGCATAATAATGACACTGATGAGGACATATTATGTAGGCTCAAGCAAAGTTATTTAACATAATAATGGCTCGGAACAAACTGGATCGTAAATTGACCATGTTAAATTTGCCAAAATATTCAAGGCGATGTATTATCGATTCGGGAAAACACAAATGTAGGTTGCTTCATTGAATTATAAATTCTCAGATTTTTAATCTCAAGACGTTATTTATAAACAAATATAATGTTAAAAATGCCATTGTCAAACATTTTTTTCGCATGGATCAACCAATTTAATCGAAATATATAAAAATGAACCCCTGTTCCTCCTGGTCACGCTATAACTTGAGAACGGATAGAACAATGTCGCTAATTCTTTTTTTCTACCGACTTCCAAAAAAAGGAGGAGGTACTCAATTCGCCTGTATGTTTTTTTTAATGTTTGTTTCATCATAATTTTCGACTGGGTGAACCGATTCTCAAAATTCTTTATTTGTTTGAATACTGATGCTTCCCGTGTGGTCCCATTTATATAATTTCGTCAAATTAGGTTTAGTAGATTTTGAGATACATTCCAATAACTAAATAAAATGGAAGTCGGTATAAATTTTTTCAAATTGTACTTGTTTTTTTATGTTTGTTACCTCATAACTTTTGACTGGGTGAACCGATTCTCAAAATTATTTTTTGTTTGAAAGCTGGTGCTTCCCGTGTTGGTCCCATTTAAATTTCATCAAATTCGGTCGAGTAGTTTTTGAGATACACTCCAACAACTGAATAGAATGGAAGTCGGTATAAAAAATTTCAAATAGTACTTGTTGTGTTAATTCTTGTCAGGAGAAGGTTCTTATGAAATAAAAACCAAAGAAAATGGGAGGTTATGGCACAGATTACTGAATAAGGTTATGGCGAGGCCGAAGGCCGAGCCTACTATTGGAACAAAGTCGCGGGCAGTCGCTAGTCATAATAATAAGTAACAATATGGGACAATTTTTACTGAGAAATACGGAATTACTCACGTAATACTTGACAATAGTTTCGAACACATTCGGTGGTCTTTTCAAAGAGTATTCGGGACGTCCCCTTCGATGACAACTCACTTAGCACTGCGGACGGCCCTTTGATCGCATAAACACAATAACACATCCAGAATTATCTGTTATTATTTTCATGACTTTATTTGATAATTACCTCTCAAATGAGTATCTAAACATCCGAGCTCATGCACTCGTAGAATCTAAAATAAAAAAAATCCCTTCGAATTACCATGCTGCCGTTTCCATTTTGCCCTTATATTAAAATAAATTTATCAAGCTTCGCATAATCATCGACAAGACTAATTAGTACTGAATGTTAATAACAACCAACAAAATAATATTAAAAAATATATAAAATTCAAAGTTCTGATTGACTGACTGATAACGCGCAGCCTAAACTTATGGATTGAAATGGAGGATGAAACTTTGTATGGAGACTTCTATGCTTTTGAACTTGAAGTTGAATATTTGAATGAAGTTACTGTTGCCAAAGGAGAGACAGGCTTCGTGCTGCGTGTAAAGTTTATCCGAAATTATCTTCCGTTTGGAATTAGGGTTTGTTTCGCGATGATAAGTCACAGGGACAAACTTTTCAATTTGTTGGGAGTTGATTAGCGGCCGAACTGTTTCTCCCACGGCCAGTTCTATGAGGCATGCTCACATATGAGCTACCCAACTAGCTTGGTTACTTTATTGCCTGCTTCCGAATAAGGGAACACAATTCTATAAAGAAATACTGTAAACGACGGTTTCAACCTGAACATTCATATTCATATCATTTATTGCATTATACATGTTACAGGGATCTTAAATATTATAATACGGCGTCATATATGTACCCAATTTAGGGCATAGTAACATGAGTAGAAGCTTTTCTTTCGTCAAATATCACACGTAGTGAATAAATGATGATTTGATTTAATTGATTTGACAATGGTTGGTCAATAGCCAGGAACATAGCTCTATTTTGTTATAGTAATTCATATCTAGAAAAAGAAATACTCTACGCGGACGAAGTCGAGGGCAAAAGCTAGTAATAAGTCAAAGTCAAAGTCAAAGTCAAAATTATTTATTCAATTTAGGCATCAAAGACGCACTTATGAACGTCAATTTTTCATTATAATGTACTTTAAAGCCTACCGCCGCGTTCCAAAATACATAGAGTCAACCGAGAAGAAGCGGCAAGAAACTCGGGGCCATTCTTTTTATATAGATGTTTTTACAATGTTTTTACTTAGGTACTACAAATATTAGCTCCAGTGTGTTGCCTTACAAAAGAGAACATAATAATGGTATCAGTAGGGCAAGACACGCTACACTTTGACATCTTAGTACACGAGTAGATAGATCCTGGAGTGATCAGTCCCAAGCTGTTTTATCCTCCAAGTAATCCGAAATTTTGTAATAACCTTTTTGACAGAGTTTAGTTCGAGGATATATACTCGCTCGTAGTAACAAAAAATGGTTACACACAGCTAGAACATTTGAGTTGTCAGAAAAAAGAAACTAAGTGCTTAGGGGAAAATATTTTAATTCCCTGCTTTACGAGGGTATTAGTCATGAATATTCATATTACAATTAGTTTTATTACTCCCTCTCAAAACTTTGTTTAAGATTGAAGTTACTGATAATTAAATAGTAAAAAAATGTTGTTACCTTAGATCAAAGTATAAATAGAAAATAATATACAACTAAACCAGTTTAAGCCAAATTCGGTACCACACAGATAGAACATTCGAGTTGTCAGAAAAAAACGAAATTAGGTATTTAAGAGGATTGCATAGCTAGTACTTGTCCATACTAAAAGAAAAAACACTTTTCTACCTCTTAACATTGTCCGATTTCAGTGATTTTTTCCATGCAATCAACACATTGTTTGCTATGCCCCTACGTTTTAATTTTGTAAGTATTTTTAAGTTTTAAAAAATATTACTTTGAAATACTGAAAACATAAAAACGTACGGGCATAGCAAACAATGTGTTGATTGCATGAAAAATCAAGTCACTGAAATCGGTTAAGAGGTAGAAAAGAGTTTTTTCTTTTAGTATAGCTATGCAATCCAATATCAAAATGGAAAAAATGTTTGAATACCCTGCTTTACGACAGAGGCTATAGCACAAACAATTAACGATAAAGTATTCGTAACGTGAGCAAACCACGTCACAGAATACTACCTTAACTGTAGGTAGCCTACCTACCATCACTACCATCTGAGGCCGTTGCACAAAAACAATTTGCGAATAATTCGTATCGACAGTGTCAACATGTCACGGTTCGGCGTACAAATTATAGGTTATCTGTGTCAGAGTTGACCTAGAAACATGAAGCTTGTTCTGTTTCACGTGAACGACACGTTACGTTACACTTACGCAGTTATCCATGCTAGACCCACTGTAGTAGCATTTTTTTTTTTTTTTTTTTTTTTTTTTTTATTCTTTAATTTTTTGGGGGCTTTTAGACAACATGTCTATGTCAGCCCCATCGTATCCTGACAAAACACAAATTTCCTAAATAAATTTATCTAAAACTAATTACTTTTTTACACAAACACAAACTTACCTAAACCACAGACCTACCTAGCCGGTTAATTATACTTATGGTATAATTAACCAACCAGGCAAGCCTGTGGTGCTAGAATGGTTTAAAGCCTGTACAAAAGAATTTGCCAGACCGTAAACCATTCCAGCCTCCTTAGAATTTGGATCAGATAACATAAGCTGTATTACCCCTACATTGGTTTCACAAATTCTAAGTTCGGTAAAAATCTGTTCCCTCTGACGTTGGTTCCGGACACATTCCATCAGTACATGATACACGTCTTCGGGCTGGTCGCACTCCTCACAGTTCGGTGACGATACCTTTCCCATCATAAATCCAAAAGCATTGAATGGGATGTGTCCGGAACGTAATCTGTGCGCGACAACAACAAGCTTCCGACTAATAGCTCCAACAAACCATGGCGAACGATGAGGCTCGCTTTGCAAAACTTTGTACCAGATTCCTTTAGATTTGGAACGTTCATCAAAGTATTCTCGCCAACTATCAAAACAAACTTTTTTATATTTGGGTAAGTATTCTGTATGAGTTGGTAAAATGTACATGTCCGATCCACTGACTGCAGCTAATTTTGCTAAGCGATCCACTGTCTCGTTGCCTGATAATCCAATGTGAGATGGTAACCATTGTAATTTTACGGTGATTTGATTTGTCCGAAGCCTTTCTACCTTACGTAAAATAGAGTAAGTAATAGGTATACCTCGACTACCCATAGTACATCTATAAATATGTTGTAAAGCGCTTTTACTATCCGTAAGTATTACTACACTGTCTCGCACATTAGACTCGACGTAGGACAGTGCCGCCGATATGGCAAACAGCTCCAAGGTCATTATACATATCGGCGACACGTTCCGGTAACTCTCAGCATATTTACAAGTTGCATCAAAAAATGCTATCCCTGACGAGGACGCACCGGCGCTCTTTGACCCGTCTGTAAATATTTTGTGCCAGTTTTTATATTTTCTATCTAACTCCGTTAATACATTATTTTTTAAAACATCAGTATTATAATCTTTTTTAGCCTTCTGAACACACTCTAAACTATCAACTATATATTTTTTTATGTTTATATTAGATACCCACTCTTCCAATAAAAACATTTCTAATGGATTAGAAGCAGTACATATTTCTTTTTTGACTTCGTTATATGCTAGCATGAGCAAAGGTTTCTTTTTATACATCCAGTATCTACCATATAAATCGGGACAAAGAGCACCGAATTCGTCTAGAAGGGTTATAATCGAGTTTTTACACCATGATTTAGATTTGAGACAGTATTTGTATGCTAAATACTTTCTACGTATACCCAGAGGGGGAATACATACTTCACTCTCCATAACATGTAACGGAGTTGATTTTATAAAGCCGCCAATAATTCTAAGCGCTTGATTTTGTACATTATCTAACTTACGAATGTGACAGTTTGCACCGTTATCATAGAGGAAGGAACCGAAATCTATTCTACTTCTAATAAGATTGACATATAGCCTTCTCAAATGCTTGGGATGAACACCCCAGCCACTACCCGCCAAAACCTTCAAAATATTTAGGTATCTCTCTGTTTTTTCGCATGTTTCTTGGATGTGCCTATTCCAAAGAAGTGAGCGATCTAGCCAAATTCCTAAATATTTAATGTTTTCATTAGATTTTAATGTTACCTGATTTATTTTAAGTTCTATATATTTCCGTCTGCGACCTCTGCTAAACAGACAAAAATTAGATTTATCTGCAGATAACTGTAAACCAACGTTGTTAAGAAGTCTAACTATTGTATTCAAAGAATATTGGATCTCAAAAACACATTTATCAATACTTTTATCGCTGGCATATATTACAAAATCGTCTGCGTATTGACTTATTTCTGTACTAACAGACTTACAGATTTCATAAGTTACTATATTAAACAACAATGGTGAAAAAGGATCACCTTGCGCCAAGCCTTTTGATGTCCACCTTACTATTCGGCTATTCTCACTATTATTACTATTTATTATCAAATGCCTTTCACTAAGAAATTCCCAAATATAATTACAAATTTTACTCCCAACTTTTAATCTATCTAATGTTTTCACTAAGGCATCAATCAAAACGTTATTATACGCGTTTTCTATATCAAGAAAGCAGGCCAGTGTAGGTAAATTTTTTGCGAGACCCATTTGTATAGTAGTCACTAATCGTGTTACAGAATCTAAACAAGATTTTGCTTTTCTAAAACCTGTAGTATTCTGAGATAGTATATTATGATGTTCTACGTACCATTCTAATCTTTTCCCAATCATGTTATGTAAAATTTTGCACATACAAGAAATTAATGAAATAGGTCTTAACTTAACGTCCGTACTCGAATTGTTATTCGCCTTTGGAATTGGTATTATTTTGATATCTCTCCACTGGTGCGGTACTAGACCAGAACTATATATCTTATTGTACAACTGAAGCAAATAAGATTTACCGACCTCTGGAAGATTGCAAATCATTGAGTATGTGATACTGTCATCCCCAGGTGCCGTATCTTTTCTTTTAAGGCATGCTTCAAACTCTTGAATAGTAAAATCTTTTTCTAACAAGCTATTCCTAGACAAGAAAATAGGTTTAGATACACTTGCACAATCTGGGGCTAGGCTACAGAGTAATTCATGTTTTTTAGTTTCAGGCGCAATGAAATTCCGATGACGGTAACCTTTTATCCATCTCATTTTTCTCCACATATCAGATAAAGATGTATCTTCACTAACTGAGTCACAAAAACCGCGGAAATC
The DNA here is from genome assembly GCA_917880725.1 of Selenia dentaria. Lineage (NCBI taxonomy): Eukaryota > Metazoa > Arthropoda > Insecta > Lepidoptera > Geometridae > Selenia > Selenia dentaria. Next base: position 5,865,870 of record OU862902.1, read on the forward strand.
TTTAGACTTAGCTTTAGATATTTCGGTTCTAGCTATCAACGTTTTCTCTTCTAGAATTTTGAGATTATTAGGGATAGGGTTTCTTCTGAAGGTGCTTAGTGCCAGCCTCCGTTGGGCTACTAATTCAGATAGTGTAGGATTCCAGTACGATTTTGGCGCGAATTTGCTTTCTGGATCATTATTGATTATAAGCCACGGTATATTTTCTTCAACTGCATCATTAATAATATCCATAAACGTATCATATAAATTTTGTACGTGCTCAGAATTAAAGTTAAGATGTAAATTTAACAGAGACCGTTCTACTGAAGTTTTATAACTAGGCCAATCAGCTTTTCTAAAATTTCGCTTTTTTGTATAGTGTGATATGTCTTCGTAATTTACAGAGATTTTTATTATCATATGATCACTACCTAGGTTCTCGTTGAGTACTTTCCACTTCAAATCTACCATAATATCTGACGAGGCAAATGTTATATCAGGCGACGTTTTCTGCAAGGAATTGTTTACAAGTTTCATACGCGTTATACTGCCAGTATTCATAGAGATAAAGCCATTATTTAAACTAGAATCGAAAATTCGAATACCTCTAGAATCGGTTTTATAAGACCAGTTAGTGTGATGGGCGTTAAAGTCGCCCCCTATCAAGGTTTTATTGCCAAAAAGTGAAAACAATTCATCCCAGTCTGACTGAGTAGTGAGGACAGGTTGAGTACAATAGACAGAGATAACATTCTTAATAAGCTTACAATTTAAAACTTTTACTGCAACTACTTCAATGCCGGGATTACTAAGATTCACTTCAATCACCTCACTTTGTATAGATTTATGTACAAAAATGGCTACACCCCCCCATGGTTCTAATCTATCTTTTCTATATATATTGTAGTTACTAATATTGATAGTTATATTTTCCGTTAACCAAGTTTCACTTAAGATGGCTATATGTACTTTATTCTGGACCAAGACACTTTCAAAATCGGTTAATTTATTTTTGATGCTCTGCGAATTCCACTGGACTATGTTAACAAAACGTTGCATACTGTGAGCTCTATCCATGCCCGAGCATGGATAATAGTTTTGTAACATAGTCTCCGTTTCTAAACATCCCAGATACCATAAGGTAGCACTCCTCAAACAATAATTTCAAAAAGTCTGTGATTTTTTCGCTGAGCGATTTGCTTGATAACATAATTTCCTTAATCCTATTGTAAAATTTACTAAAGGTGAATTTTTTCTGTCTATTATGCACATTTTCATTCATAAACTCACTATTCTCTTCTTGACGATGTTCTTCTTTGTTTATCGAAATTTTCTTCTTCTTCTTCTTTTTCTTCTTCCGATACTCGTGGTTAGATTCGCTCTGCGCTGTTGCTATTACTGACTCTTGACTGGAGTTCGAAGCATCGCTTAATAATTCTTCCTCTCGGTTTTCTACATTACTTTTACGTAAAATAGCTTCAGCATAACTGCGACTATAAATAGGTATGTTGTTATCTGTTTGTTTACGTTCCCTGGGCGTTATTGTATCTTGACTTCCATGCGCCTCGCTGCTTTGTCTTTCCATGTATATAGATAATGCTTTTTTATAAGTGCATTGCTCTTCACACATAACTTTTCTTATCTCTTTCTCTTTTCTAAATACTGGACAACGTGACTTTTCAATAGACATGTGGGAACCTTTGCAGTTAACGCATTTATAAATTTTTGTCTCGCAGTTTACGTGATTTGCACCACATTTAGGACATACAATCTTCTTTGTAGGACAGTATTTTTTTAAATGTCCGTAATACCAGCACCCAGCACATTGCGAGACCGGGAAGGTGTACGACTCCACCATGAACCTGCAACCGTATGCTGACACATACGGAGGTAAAGTGGAGGCCCTGAAGCATAAGCGAACCGTCTCGCTATCAGTCCAGGTGCCTTCGTTCGTTTGTCTCTTAAGACGCCTAATGGATATGATCTCAGATTCACACGTGAAGGTCTTTTGTAACTCTTCTACTTCGGTTTCAAGGTCGATTTGTCTCACTATTCCGTAACATACATTCATTTCGTCTGTTCTTTGGCATCGGAACCCCTTTTCTATTAATTGCTCACAATTCAAAAAACTATTCGCGTTTTCATTCTTATCAAATGTAATAATGACTTTGTAACTACTCTTATACTTAATCTTCAAAATATCGGGTACCTTCAAACTTCTAAGCATTTTAGCAAAGGCAATTTGCTTCGGTAGCGGCTCAATCGACGTAACGCAAACTTCATAATAACGTACAGACCCCTCCGACGTCATAGATTGTGTTGCACTAAACTCGTTCAAACCAGTTTTCTTATCATGATCTTCAGACGCACGCTTAGCCAAACGTTTCGGCCTCCTCTTCACTTCGATGAAATTGTCTTTATCTTCTCCTTCGTAGTTTCTCAAACGTTTACCTCGCTGTAACTGCCCATCCGAGTGGAGATCGCCCGAGGTCACTGACACGGGTCGATCTACCTCCGACTCCTCCTCACTCAACATCGCGGCGCGACTCCTGTTGTCGTCAACAAAAACAATACGCGGGCGATACACGTGCACTCCTCGCGCTGTTCGGCGTGCGACGGTGTAGTAGCATAAATATTCATATTACAAAAAGTATCAGTTTTATTTGTCTGTCTCACAACTCAAGAATGAAATTACTGATAATTAAATATTAGTTGTTACTCTATAATTGATTGGATCAAATTATAAATAGAAAATAATAAAATTACATATAACTAAACTAGTTTTAGTCAATAAACCTGTATAAGATGTTTTTTTTGCTGTGTCATCTCCTTTGTCATTAAAATTTCTGGGATCAAAAATACGAGTATGATAACGACCGATTTCAATAACCTATCTATCGTCGGTTTACCTTACTAGAGATAGATATTTGACACTATTTGTATGGACGTTATGTCACATTTCTATCCGTGGTAAGGAAAACTGTGGATAGATAGATTATTGGGATCCCCCATAAGTAAAACTGCGATGAAATTACCGCTAAATCAACTAAAAATCATTTAAAAATTGCGTGTCCTCATTTCTCATAAGACATATATTAATTATCATTATATATTTATTATTTTATTGACACCGGCCGTAACTCGCCTTTACTTCTGACTTTATATCTCTGTAAATGATTAAACTTTTTTATTAAGGCGCGGTCCCAATTTCAAAATAATTTACGATGCCTTACGTAAGGTTGAAAATCGCTTGTTATATTAGATGATGTAATGCGAAAATGCATTAATTTTGTACGTTTTCTTAATATATTTCGATATATACTAACTCGATTGAAAAAACTGCTCGTACTATATGTTGGCTATGTATTATCTAGAAAAAAATATAGTGTTATCGCTGAAAATTCTGAGAGTTTGGACGTGAAAGTTTATTTTTATGAACTTATTCAGGATTTTTGGGATTCAGGATGAGTAATATTTATGAATTCTGTTCGGTTATTACTTTTTGACTGTTCCATTTCTAACCTAAGTAATTTGTTTCATACAATATTATCTATCTGTTTCGTTACACTAGACGTTTAAACATTCTGCTTTTTACTATGATCAGGATACGAGCGCGTCTTAAGATTTTGCACGTTCTGTCTACCTATTCCTTAGACTGAAGCCTGAGTTTTTATTTTCGTTCGTGTGTGGGTATTTTTATAGATTACGGGGTCGCTACATGTAGATTATCTATTTATAAATGTATGTTTCTCTAATGATGGGTATAATATAACCTGTACGAACATGGTCACACGGTCAACTGGGATACAACGTGCTAGAGTGAGAGATATCTACCTATTCCATGCAATATCAACTCAATTTAATTTATCGTATACTAGCTGCTCTCCGCGGTCTCACCCGCACGGTGGTGGATGATAATGAATCTTATATAGCCTATGTTACTCAGGGATCCATTAAAGCTTGCGTTATATTAGTTACCTGCAAAATGTCTAGCATTGCGGTGGTACGAACCAAGACAGGCTTTTGCACACAAGGTCTACCCTACAGGACGTGAGGTATCCGATTCTTATCCCAAATACGTTTAAACACTTTTAAATTCCGTCCCCTAACGGAATGGATTTTTTGCTCGCTCCGACTTGCATATTAAATTATGCATTTAATATTATATGTATGCATATAAAATATACATTAACATATATTTATTATAAGTACTTGCAATAAATAAAATACTGACCGCATAGAATAAATATATAATAATATTATAATGTTTAAAAAAGTTAATTAATGACAAATATCACGAAAAGTATAAATTTAAGTTATAAATTAAATAAAGACTTCTATTATTTTTACTGTATGATTTTAAAGCACTAAATCCTGCTTAAGGAGACCAAACTTTAAAACATACGACGCTTAGAATCAGATAAAGAGACAATTTCGATGCTGGGACGGCATGCCTTGTCTGAAGATGCGGGTTAGGAATGTAACTAAATCTAAATACGAACATCTGAATTTTTCTCTCTAATATTGCAAACTTAAATTGTAATAGTTTGCTATGCATATTACACATTATACCGATGAAACGTAGCATTCCACCCGCGGCGCACCCTGCTTTTTTTTCTATTTTTCCGTGGCACTTTTACAAAATAACAGGTAGGTAGTAACAGCGAGTGATTAAAACAGATATGAAGTCGACTTCAATAGTGGCGTGCGACTGCTATGCCTAAAACTATATCACCCTAACACGCAACACCTTTGTTTTGATACTGTCACTTCCACACACACACATCCCTATCGCCATGGTAAACTTTAGCCTTTTACCATTTCAGTGCTACATTATCCTAGATAAACATAGGCTATATATTTGGATTCATCATTTAAATCTAGAATTTTCTCAGCACAAACAAAAGAATGAACTGATATAACTCAAAAATTCGAATCGAATTCGAAGTTAGAAATTAAAGACTTTTTTTACTTACTTATCTGCTTTTTTCAGCCAGTCTTTTTAATAGCGGATCATAGCAAATCACTTAACAAAAAAATTGCCTAATTTCAAAGTTTGACTTCTTTACCGATCGATTGGAATCAAAAAAAGTTTTTGTGTACAATGACGATTTTCTTGCTGACTATATTTTTGTTTTAAAATCTGTAAATGCAGTTCAGAATACCTTAAACATTTATGGATAGTCTCCTAAAAACGTTTTCCTGTAACTATAACGGTTAAGGTACCTGCCCTTACTGTCCCGTCTCAAAAATGCACCCTGTAGAGTGGTCGGTTTGGTTTCAAATCAAACATACAATAGTGTATAAAAGCAGAAACATACAGGGTGAATTTTTGAGATTTTGGATGAGGGGATAACAACTATTACAAATAGGAATCCTTTTTTTCGTATTTTTTTTTCCTAACTGATTTGGCATAAAGAGTTACGCATATTTATTTTCTTATAATCACAGTTTGAAATAATAGTTTTTTGTCATACTATTTTAGTTAACATAAATATAGTTTACGCTCATTGATTTTGCCCTAATTTAGATTTGCATAAAGTTATAAGGCATAATGGTTAATTCGTCTAACAGTTATTAGGCATAAATATCCAGTGCACCTCTGAATTACAACAAGTTCAATACTTCGACAGTTGCGTACTTAGAAAAAACATAGTTCGACAAATCATTGTTTCGACAGAACAAATATTCGACAAGATTTTATCCCACAGAACGTAGTGGAGTATCTAATCACAGCAGTCACGATAGGTGCGACGACGAGCCAAGCGAGGAGAAGCGTTAGGTTGAATTGTGACCACACAACGCGCGAGCCGAGCGAGCGCAGCGAGCGTGCCGCGGCAGCGGCCGGTGAAGTGCCATAATTCGGCTATGCTTTAGGCCACAGCATATACCGCAGCACTTTTGGGATAAAATACTTGTCGAATATATGCCCTGTCGAAGCAATTACTTGTCGATATATATTTTTTCGAAATACGCGACTTGTCAAAGCATTAAACTTGTCGAAATTCTGACAAAATTTCCAAAATTGTATTTTCCCTTATTATACTTAAATACCATTATGCGTAAGTAAACTTAGGCTTAGACTTAGTTAAGAATAGTATGCTTAACAATTATTATGCTTAAACTTGTTATTCATTAAAATTGTGCCAAAAAAGTTATGCCAAATGAATATTTTGCGTAACTACTAATAGGATAAGTTGATGTATGCCACGTTAAATTATGATAATAAAATATGCTTAAAAATAGGGAACCTTACAAATATGTATAGAACGGTAGGGCTTGATTTGAAAGTGATAAGAGAAATGGCCATGGACTAGACTGTGGCTCCGGCCAATTTTAGTCTCATCTTTATATATTTAGGTAGACGATGCTACATTTGCCAATAAGTAAGCATTATAATATTATTAAATTTTAAACAGACAATAATTATATCCTTAGAGAAGACTATATAATCACACTAATAAGATAAGATAAATTTATTTACCCATAGTAAAAAATACACAATATGAACAGCTTACTGTAAAAAAATTAACTAAACTTAACATAGAACACATTGTACTAATTCAAAAGAGTATATCAGTGAGCCCCAAACTAAGCACAAGGCTTGTATTTTGGGACTCTGGTGCGAAGTTACCAGGAGCCAGTAAGCCGCATAATACTATAAAATGAAATTTTGTTTGTTTGCATGTTTGTTAATTATACACGCGCGGATTTGTATGATGATTAGAGATGGATCGTACCGGGGATTAAGATAAGGGGTACCTAGTTCCCGTTATAGTTATTAATAGTGTGGAGAATAAAAAATCCCTTCTGCACCACCAGTGGGCCTAGCACGAATGACTGCGTAAGTGTAACGTAACGTGTCGTTCACGTGAAACAGTACATACTGTCATGTATCTAGGGCAACTGTGACACAGATAACTCATAGTTTGTACGCTGAAGCGAGACACGTTGACGCGTACGATACGAATACTTTTTCGCGAATTGTTTGTGCTACGGCCTCAGTAGTGTAGCTTGGTAGTGCAACAGGTTTTTATACTTAGTTATATTTTCGTTTTGTTTAGTTATTCCCGTTATTAGCGATAACCTTATTCGGACGAAGTCGCAAACATAAACTTGTATATCGTATGTCAATAATTATTTATGCTTAGAGACAGACCATGTAGAGCTGAAATCAAAAATTATATTAGTCGATGTCATCGATAAATTCTTTTACGTACAGGATTATAATTTTCAAATAAAATGTAATATAGAGACGGTCCCGTTTTAGTATTTGGTTAATAATATAATGTACTAGGCTGGTGCCCACGACCACGTCTGCGCAGGATTAGTATTTCGAAAACTTATTATCTTTTCCAAGGCCATATCTATATTTATACCAAACTGGCATAAAATATGTACATGGTCAAACGCAATTGCTATAATAGTATTATATGAGTAAATTTTAATATTTAGTATATCAATCATTAAACTTTTATAATAAAATACAGGACTTACTTACATACAAATATAAATTAATCACCGTGGTAAAAAAACTGTCATTACATTTCATCACCCTTGACGGTCTCCGAGCACGTGTAGTGTATCGAACTGTCAAATTGACTTGGCTTTTGACTAAGCTATCAGAGACTGATACAAACTTTGACAAAACTGTCATCATTACGATCTTGACGTACGCGGAGATCTTATTTTTTTGTCTATGCTGTGCCCAAGCATATTACGCTTTTTCACCCGCGTGGTGATGGATGATGATTATGAAAAGTATCCTATGTGTTAATCCAGCGCCTCATCTACCTCTAGACCAAATTTCATCAAAATTGTCCCCGCCGTTTGAGCGTGAAAGAGTTACAAAGATCCACTTACACAACCATACTCACAAACTTTCGTGTTTATAATATTAGTAGGATTGGTTCATACCATAAACTTAGCTTAGTTACATAAAGTATAGGTTCTTTTAACTAGTATTACATGACTAATCTAGCTAAAAATAGTGAAATACATGTACATTAGAATTACGAATTATTAATTTGATTGGATACGTGCAGTAATTTTAGTTTCAATCATTATGTATTGTAGGTAAGTTGTGAAACCGGAAAACGAAATTCTTGATAGAATAACAAAATACAAAAAGTGGCTACATAAAATGAAATAGAACATTTTTATTACATTTATATATAAATTTTGTTGGCTCGCTGTTAATAGCTCTGTGGCTATTTATATCATACTTTTTTTACTTATTGTTATTATAATGTGACTAGACTGGCAACACGTGCGCTTCGTGGGAACCACTGTGTTTGCGCATAATGGCAACTAATCTAAGTAGTTCTGAAAAGAGCCACCAGTAGGGCGCTGCAGTCAGTGGAGACCTGTCTAATATTATCTAAATTTAATCTTAATTATACGTTCATATAATATTAATTAATTATCTATATATTTAAATAAACCCCTCTTTCTCCTGGTCACGCTATAACTTATTTCAAGGTTCTTATGAAATAATAACCTTGAAAAGACGGGAGGTTATGGCAAGGCCGAAGGCCGAGCCTACTACGCGAACGAAGTCGCGGGCAGTCGCAAGTTATTAATAAATTTAATTATTCATATTTTAGAAAAAGATATACCTACTCCAAACACTTCTGACTTGACAGATCTCCGTTGATCTCAGCGCCACCAAGCGTGATAAATGGCGAGCATTCATGCCATAGTATGCAGTGCAAGCCAAGCATTGAACTTTAGCGACATACTCTTACATAAGCGGCGAAGCGTGGTTTTACAAAATGTATATAAGCCTTGCGGATGTCACTCGCGCGCCGCCCGCCCCGAATATAATATTCTTTAGAATCAGGGCAGAAACTTTATAGTGGCGCCCCTCTCGTTAGCGGCGGCCTTTTGTCTAGCTTTTGAGATACATTTCATAGAAAAAAAAAACAATTTGTATTCTTTACATTTTTACTTCCGTTCCGGTTTCAGTTTTACTTTAGTTTTGATTACCGACTTCCAAAAAGGCGGAGTACTAATTCGATTGTATATTTTTTTTTATGTTTGTTACCCCATAACTTTTGACTGGGTGGACCGATGCTCAAAATTATTTTTTGTTTGAAAGCTGGTGCTTCCCATGTGGTCCGACCAACTTGATATATTGAAATTTAATCAAATTTGGTCAAGCAGTATTTAGTTACACTGCAATAACTGATGTACTTGTATTGTTTGTACTTGTTTTTACAAGTCGACGGTGTGTCATGAGCCATACAGGCTTCCGTATGCTAGGCGCTTTGTGCAGCAAGATTTTAAGTTTTAATTATACTATATTATGACTTGGCGCCCACTGAAACTGCCGCCCGGGGCGGGGCCCCGTTTGTTTGTACATTTGGTACAAATTCGGCCCTGCTTAGGGTTACCATATCTCAGGATTTGGCCTGAGATATGCGTATGAGTCCCGCTGCCACCCCCGTTATGAGTGCGATGTGCAACGTGTGAGCGAGAGCCCCCGAGATCCGCAGTGTACGATAATATATATTTTTTTAATTCTTCATTACTTTTGAAAGAAAATTCTCAAACTGCAACAAAATCTCTGGATTTTAAAATTAAAATCAGGTCTTTTTGCGGGATTTTGACATCTTCACCTAGTAATCTTATGGACGCTGCATCAACCCTGATTTCCGATTGAAGTTAAGATCGATTTTGGCAATATTATCACTGTTCTTCATTTCGATTTAATATCGCGCTTCTGACAGGTGAGACCTAGCAGCCATTCGGAATGGGTTGAAATCACGCCCACGTTGCTCACGGCATGGCTGACAGCGCAGTAATTCGTTATACGAAGACCAACGAACTGTCATTTTGGACAGAACTGCTCACGGTGATTTCAGTTCGTAGCGTGGTCGTTAAAATTCGAAATGGCGTCTACGGTGAAATTACAAGGGTCTACGTTGTCGCGCTATCGTTGATTTTGAATGACGTTTATAGCGCCAATACCGATTTTAATTCAATCGGAATGCAGGGTATATCTGTGGATAGGTTTAAAGTAACCGCTCATTAAACAAAGTATACCTGCCTTCTCTCATCATGTCTTAAGAATGAGTGTGATTGAGTGGGATACGCGAGAGTGAAAGAGATAGCAGTATTGTATAAATGCGGTGTAAATAAGTATCGTGGATCCAAGTACTTAGTTGATATAAGATAAGATAATAAACTGAGCTTTTTGTAGAAGTTTTTGCTTCCATCCGACGAAGCTGTAAATGCCGGTAGAGGCAAACAGCAGCGCGTTCTAAAAAAATAGTTGTGTTACAAGAGAGCAAAGCAATATTTTGTAGTAGGCAAGAGCGTTATTATGGATTTAGACGAAAGGATCCTATAATATAAGTTTTCAAAGTCAAAGTCAAAGTAAAAATTATTTATTTGCTAGGAACATGGTAGGTATACAACACACAGAGAAGCATACAAGATCTTATAAAGGCTTAATGAATAGATCACATGTCCTTACCTGTTAGGCGTGCAAATTCAACTTCAAAATAGGTAATTGTATGTCACATATTGGTTATTGTTAAGAATTAGTCATATTGTATAATATTTACACATGCATAATTTAGTATTTATTAATTACAATTATACTGAATATTTATCAATGGATTTGTCTTTTTATAAATCGGTAATACTATAATAACATTTTTCTGCAAGCAATTTCTTTAATTTACATTTAAACATACCATTGTTTAATCCTCTTATAGTTTTTGGTATCTTATTGAAAACAATGGGAGCCATTTCAACACACTTGTTCATAAAGTGGCTCTAATTTCACAACAATTAGGCACATAATGTAATGACACCTGTAATCAAACTGTGACTTTTCATTGCTGTTATTCCCAAGTGAGTTATAGAGTGTTTTATTTTATTGGTTGAGTAGCTTTGTTCATAAAGAGGTTTCGATACAACAAAGATCGTGTTCAATAGTACAAATAAATTGAGGTACCTGTTGATTGCTCATTTCATGCAACTTCGTATTTAAATGGATAATTTCAACTTGCACATAAATAAAATTTTCACTCAAATTTAACTTTTGTTTTCTTTGTAATAAATACATCTTGAAATTCTCCATTTTGTACGCCGATGCGGTACGAGTGCTTTATGTCATATGTTTACAAGGATTTTTTATCAGTCAGGTTGAGAGTGACGACGGGTCGGCTAAGCGAGAGATCAACCATACCCTCGTTGGAGCACTAATTGTAATACAAACTTCTTTTTGTACAAACTTAAACTCTTTTTAAAAAACCTTCAAAGCCGTCGATAATAAGCACGTTTAAAAACCGTGCAAAGTAACTTTGATACTAATATGTTATAAAATTGATGCGCGACTTATAACCATAGCTTTAAACAATTACAATTTGAAAAATTTAATACCGACTTCCATTCTATTCAGTTATTAGAGTGTATCTGAAAAACTACTGGACCGAATTTGATTAAATTTAAATGGGATCACACGGGAAGCTTTCAAATAAAGAAATAATTTTGAGAATCGGTTCACCCAGTCGAAAGTTATGAGGTAACAAACATAAAAAAACAGTCTAAATTGAGTACGTCCTCCATTTTTTTTGGAAGTCGGTAGAAAACAAATAGAATGATATCCGAATGGTGGTTGAGCGGTAAAGGTTCATATTTAATAACATTTAACCCGTTGTGCCATATTTGGCCAATAATACAATAGATTTCGCAGAAATCAACCTACTTTTCCAGGAGCTGCAACGTGTGTGGTTAAGCACTCCAATGTTATAAACGTTGTTTTGCAATCTTTTATTCAAATGATTCAATGAGTTTATGATGGAGCTTTAAAACTATACCAGAAATCACTAGATACGCGAATATCTTTGTTTCTGTCTTCAAGGATTTGCTAAACTAGTTTTGAATGTCTATTAGCCTCGAAATGGTCGAATTTTAGAAAAATTCGGGCCGGTATAATATTACTAAAATGTATTCTATCCATTATATTGATTGTTTATGCCGAAACAAATATGATATTGTGTCATAAAATATACAATATATGATGATACATGTAATAAAATATATATTGTATGTGTCAGTTAATGGCTGAGAGTGTTTTCACTTAAAAAAAATTTATCAACATATTTTTTATCTAGATTGTTACATCAAAATTTTTGTTCTATTTCAACAGCCTTAACAACAATTTTACGAAATTAATGCATTATGCTAAAGGTGTTCATTTAATCCAAAATCTAAATTATTTACTCAAACCCTGCAAAAATATTCCCGCATTGCTTCAAAAACATAGGAACTTTGTAAATATTATTTCGTTCTTATGTATTGTATCCTATTCGACACCCTTGCTGATTATTTAACATAAAACTGTATTAAAGATATACTTATTTATAAAAACCTAAATCCAGATTCTTATGTAGCTTTAAAAACAAGGGACTTGCAATAAAAATTTCACTCCTCATTTCCCTCATGCCCCTAATGCGATCATTTTCTTTCTTGCGATGTCTACAGCCTTAGAGTAACGTACGTGTATAATTTGAGTCATCATAGCTTCGAATATATAGGACCTGCCTATAAACGTTATCCTTAATTCTGTCCTGGCGCAAAAATAACTCGTACCTACTTCTTAAGTCCAATTTGTAACAAACAAGCGAACGTTATCAACAACAGTTCATTTTGACCCCGGTTTTCAACCCTCAATTCCTTCGTAATATTCTTACAGTAGCGCATATCTCTTACGCCCTAAGAAAAAAAGACCTTGACATTTCATTTTGATTGTCCTCACTGACTGACTGACTGACTGACTTACTGACCGACTGACTGATTGAATCATCAATGCAGACCTGTTTGGGCTACAAATTTGATGAAATCTTGCTAGGTTTAGTGAATGGGCAGCTCCAGGAATTTATAAAAGTAGGCAAAAGTTATATGAATTGTACCATGAAACATCGCATAATCATAATCCTGTATTTTTGGAATATGTCAAAAGTTTTCCTAAGTTATTCGAACGAGCCTGTTCCTCAGCTAAATCTATTCATATAAAAAATAAGATCAAGATCAACTCTGTTAATAAAATAAAAATGCCATGTAACATTATAAACAGTGAAACTGGTAGAAATACAGTGCGTAATCGAAGCTTTCATTTAAAAATTAATAATATAGATGTAAGAGAGGATTTGGAGGCAGCGGCCGAGTTTGAGAATTTCTTCACTAACAATCCTTCATTAACAACCAAAACTCTAAAATCTTCCTGCATTTCTGCTGAGATCTTACCTAAACAAAGTATAACTGAATGTGACACAACTTTTAAATTTTCATTAGTTAATTGCAAAGATATTGTAAGCAGTTTCAAAAGACTTAATGCAAAAAAAAACGGCAGACCTATGGGGTCTTTCTGTGAAGACAGTTTCTTCAATTATACTCGTAGATATCATTGCACCCAATCTAGCAGCTGTGTTTAATAGTTATGTTGCAAGTGGTGTATTTCCTGACCTAATGAAGCACAGTAAAGGGTCCTTTATTCAAATCAGGTAGTACTACGGATCCAACAAATGTTCGGCCTATTTCTGTACCACCTACGCTAAGTAAGATTTTCGAAAAATATATATTACATCAATTAGAAACTCATCTTAGTGCTAACACAATTTTGCATAAAAATCAATTTGGGTTTACAAGGAATCTCTCTACTATAGACGCAGTTATAGAATTTATAAAAAATGTGTTTGGTGCCTGGGAGAATTCTCAGGATGCCTTAGGTGTTTTTTGTGACTTGTCTAAGGCATTTTACTGCGTCCGACATGTTATACTTGCCAGGAAATTACAACACTACGGTATTAGGAACATGGCTCTCAACCTTTTGACTTCATATATTTAAACGATAGAATTCAAAGGATTGACATAAATGGTAAAAAATCGTCCGGCTCTCTAATCACAATGGGCGTTCCACAAGGTTCAATACTAAGGCCGTTCTAGTTTTTAATCTATATTAATGACTTACCTTATTATGTAGGGAAGAATCACAAGATTGTATTGTTTGCAGATGACACTTCACTGTTATTTAAAATTAAAAGGCAGTTATTAAACTATGACGATGCACTGGCTAAAGTTGTGCATTGGGTCAATTTCCTCAATGAGAAGAAAACTAATTGCATAAAGTTCTCGACACCAATGTGAGACATGTGGAAACCAATATACAATTGAATGGAACACGGTTGGACCTTGTGGAGTCAACGGTCTTTTTAGGAATTACTATAGAAGCTAAATGGCAACGGGGTCCCCACATTAAAAAACTGTGTAGTAGACTCAGTTCAGCGGCTTATGCTGTTAAACATTAGACTATTAACTGATGTAGACACAGCTAGAATAGTTTATTTTAGTTATTTCCATAGCGTTATGACTTATGGCATACTGCTCTGGGGATGTTCTGCAGATCTTAATTCTATTTTCAGACTGCAAAAAAGGGCTATACGAGCGATCTACAGTTTAGCTCCTAGAGATTTCCTTAGACAGAAATTTAAAGATATAAACATTCTAACAGTTGCCTCTCAGTTTATCTATGAAAATCTAATGTATGTAAAGAAAAACATGAACATTTTCGAAAAAAGTAGTGATGCTTATTCCATCAACACGCAGAATAAGCACAAGCTATCCGTACATGTACGTTCTATAATAAACAACCCAATGTTATCCGAGATTTGCCTATTAATAAGTTTAAAATAACTATTAAAACTAAACTCTGTCAAAAAAGTTATTACAAAATTTCGGGTTACTTGGAGGATAAAACAGTTTGGGACTGATCACTCCAGGATCTACCTACTCGTGTATTACCATGTCAAAGTGTAGCGTGTCTTGCCCTACTGATACGAGTACCATTATTATGGTCTTTTGTAAGGCAACACACTAAAAATAAACGAACATTTGTTATATACATTAAGAAATGGCGATAAAAAAAACGTAAAACGACAAGCCCGCTGAGTTTCTTGCCGAATCATCTCAGACGTGGTCGCGTTCCGATCCGGTTGTCGATTTAAGAAATATTAAATGTAATATGACAATTTGTAAGTGCCCCTTAAGGTCTATACAGAATAAACGATTTTCATTTCATTACGATATCATGTCATTTCGATGTAAGCATCCACTACTGAATGATTTTTGAAAATGTCACTTTGTGATATCAATATCGAGCCCAGCCTAGAGCAAGCGAGCAAAGCCGCTGCCGGGTCACCTATAGTTTAAGAAATATTAAAATATTATCCATAAATAAATATTGCAATGTCGAATTACTGTTCACAAATGCCTTGACGTTTAGTGAAACTTCCGTGTTCCTATTCATATTTTGATAAAGTTATAAGTATGTATAACATATTCTTGAGACAGGTCAGGGTTTCTAAAGATCGAAGAGATATATAATCTATATATAAATACATATATAGAAGTTGTATATGTATTATTAAAATACACATTATTGCATATTATTAAAGTGCTATTTTTAGCGATGTTAGGTTTTGAAACCTGTCCTTTTTTATTTGATTACTAAGTCTAGTTCCGAATGGACGTTTTAAAATAGTTTTTTTTTTGTTTTATTTAGTGTTTTGTTTTTGGTGCTGTGCTGTGATATGTATCATAGTTTAGAAATGCTGAGGAAGGTTCATTTAGGTATGTTTTTTTATTGTAATTGCATTATAATTGTATTTGAGTATCTTATTTGGCTTAAGTTATCTTTTTTACATGGACTCGTGCGGTTGCACATTGGCTTAAGTTATTTAAGTAAATACTTGTTATGTTGCATCAAGTTTTTATTTATGTAGTCAGAATCAACTTATGGTCACATAAACAAGTATGTCATTAAGTCAGTACCCTCTAAAAAAATCTGGTGCGACTGACGAGGAAAACAGAAAAAATAACATCGTTACTTGATTTTGTACATTTTGCACACACCTACACCGTTACTAACATTTACCGGTTAATAATCCACAAGTGAGGAAACACAAAAAAACACGGTAGCGATTCACTTGTTCAAAAAAACTAAACTAAACTACCAAACTAAAAATTTATTATGGTGGTCCTTATAGTGTTAACAATAAAATCCAAAATCATTTAACACTTAGAATGACACTTCTAAAAATAGGATTGTTATTTGTGGGTTATTTTAGGTTAGTTTAGCGAGCACCAAGTTACGTGACGACTAAACTGTCAAAAATATCCCCACAATTGAAGAGAAATGTCTATTAATGACTAATTTTAGCGCTGTCATTCGAAAGTGTTATACTAATTTGGATTTAAGCCTAAACATAATACGTACTGCCATAATTTAGGTATTTTTAGTTAAGACAATGCTTGCAGAATCGACACCATTGTTTCATTTTTTTCCTGCCATGTTAGCTCTGTAAGCTATCTATATGCCTATTTAGAGAAAACCGGTTCGACAATTTATTTAATCATAAGACCTATCTGCATTTTTTTTCTCTTTTCGCAATCTATCTCAAGGTCTTGCAAACATATTATAAATATATTCGCCAATTTCAGTCTACTCGTGATCATTATCACTGATATTTAATTATTTACTAATATATTTATTTTAAAATAAAACGTCTTTGAACGAGTTTAATAGTAGATGTTTATTTTATTTTAGTCTCGACGTTTCGAACACTTTTGCAATGATCATTATCAAGATTTGTCTGTGATTGGTAAAAGACTATTATTTATTATGCACATGGATAATCTACACACACATACGCAAACTCACGCACATACACACATCCTCACACTGACTCTTACGCATTTGCTTGTCTATTAATTGTTATTCGCTAAAATTAAAGCTTACGTAAAATTACTCTTTATGCACTTTAATTATTCTTATGAACGGAGGGTGTTGTTTTTTATGATGGTTCATCAAAGTGACTCCCTCTCGCCTGATGGAAAGCTAAGATGGAATCATGAAGCAATAAGCATTAGTGCAGCCGTAAGCTTCACTAATCGCCACCCCTATGATGACCTGAGAGATGCTTTTTCACGCCCTGCTTGAAAGACCCAGCAAGGAAATACGTACGCCGGCAGAGCATTCCATAATTCACTTACACGGCAGAGGTAGGAACTGCCAAACTTTTTGGTTTGTGGAAAGAGTTTTTAACAGTATATGGATGCAATGCCAGGCCGGAACGAGTAGTTCGGGATCGGAATGGTGAGGAAGGAATAAGATTAGAGAGCTCTTCAACATTCGCCATGAAACAATCGGTAAAAACGCTTAGAGAAGCTATACTCGTAATTGTACGCATTTGTAGGGGGTTCTAGGTGTTGAGTGACTTTTGTCTTTGATAAAACTACAACCTTGAACAGGCGTCAATCTCATGAATTCGATACAGTGCAATTATATAATAATTAAAGTACAATATTTTGTAAGTACCTACTCTCTAAGAAAGAAATCAAAATAAACTATCACGTTATTTGGTCACTGGCAGTCAGTCGGACGCAAACATCAACCAAACACACATGAGGCCGTAGCAATTTGCGTAAAAGTATTCGTATCGTAAGCGTCAACGCGTCACGCTTCAGCGCACAAACTGTGAGTTATCTGTGTCACAGTTGTCCTAGCTTTGTACGGGGCTGTGTTCCAGCAAGCTTTCGACCAAATAATGTTCGGCCAAGATTTGATCGAGCATTGCTAGACGTCTTTTACCATTATCTGGCAAAAACGAGTTTGACATATATAACTTAGGTGTTAGCTTCGTTGGTTTCAAACTGATTTGACGATATTAAATACTGTCCACCGATCAAGAATATATAATTAGGCACTTCGAGTTCAGTACAAATAAATAAACCTGTCCATTCGTCGTGAAAATGCCACAAAATACTTTGTCACTATCAACACTCTGTCACTTTTGACAGCCGACCAAGATTTGGCTCTCTTAAAGGGTAGAAAATGTTTGGCCAGTCGGGAAAAAGTTTGTTCTGACAGGGTGTCGTGAAACGGGCGTGATCAAATCTTGATCCGTGCAAATTTTGGCTTGTCCTGTGGCTTGCTGGAACGCAGCCCTGTTTCACGTGAACGACACGTTACACTTACGCAGACATTCGTGCTAGGCCCACTGCTCAATGAACATCGCCCGAGTCAAGTGATGAATGAGTGACACTGTGACACAGACAGAACACTTAAATTAAATATATTTTACGTACGTTTTACGATACGTCGCGAGAGAGATTATGAGTTTATCTTTGTACTGTACCTGTATAATCTAAGCAATTATGCATCCCATTTCTTTGTATGGTTTCGTCTCTTTCTTTTCTCATCTCGTGAGTCCAGTGTTGCTAGATAGAAATTTTGATATTTCCCAAGACCTCATTTTAACTTTCATTGTTGAAAATAATAAAGGAAGGTCGCGATGGCTGGCAATCGCCGACATAATTTCACAAGGGCCAATTGTCGGTTTCTTAGGGGCGATCTGGCAACACTGACTACAGCTCAAAACTCCGCTTGGCAATGCACGACATATAAGGTATTATAAAACCGCTTGCCCTATAATTTCACAAAACTTTGTCCTTCAAACCGAAACACACTACTGTTTCAGGGTTGAATAACTGGCAAAGTTCTGGTACTTCTCCAGCCGGACTCTACAATTTTTTTCTGTATTCTTATTGTTTGTATTGTACTTAGGAAGGTATACTATTTTTATATTACATGTACCCTCGTGACTTACCAACAGATTTTTTTAGGGGGGGCAAATGCTGTGCACTTCCCTTCCGCCACGGGTGTGACGGAAGGGGGCGTGTGGGGCTCAAACCCACTAAAACTCCCTCTTGAGCAGTCCTCCGCCAAGGTGGAGCGAGATGGGGTCGCGCTAGCATTCACCACCTCGCCCCGGCGCGGCGAACCGACTGAAATCCAGAGCTAAGGTTCCTCATTCCCGGCATCATATATTTCAATTGATTCTATCTTCATAACCAGTTTAATACTTAATTTTCATAATATAGTTTCGTGTGATTATATGGAATTCACGGTGGTTTCACTGTATATTTTTTTCTTTAAACACGTTATTTCAGAGGCGTATATTCAACGTCTCTGACTGTGTCTATTCCTTAAATCGTAGATCCTGAAGTTCACATTTAAAAGCGTGACCTTAACACAATACTTACTTCGCATCGAAACCCCCTTCCTTCTTCTTCTCTCGAAGACTTCAATAACGGCATTGACTGTTTTCATCACTGATTCAACTCTGAAAGCGGCTCCATAAAGTCAAAACTCAACTACGCAAATCACGTACATACATCGCGTTAAATTTTATATCATTTACCCCTACGCTGCTACGTTTCGAACACTTTTCAGTGAACATGGTCACGGGTAGACTGGATGACGTCTGTTATAAATATGTTTCGGATGCACGCAGAAGTCACTTACAGTGTGCAGGTCTGGCAGTATTGTGCTGGTTTTGGAATTTTATTAACTTGATCACTGAATCCCAAGCAGGTGGTACTTGCCAACCATCATCTCTATTGAAATTAGGGTGATTTTTTTAAAATTTGATTGGCCTCTCTTAACGTTCTCGGCACGTAGCAGTTCTCCCTAGCTAGAATTTGTTGGCTATTGAAACGGATGTATTGTTTGGGCTTATCCAGAACATGGTCATATACTGCAGACTTGGTCGTGCATCTGTTCTTCATGTCAGCTGTATGTTATTTAATGCGGACACTAATGCTTCTCTTTTTTTGCCCTATGTAGGATAAACCACATTCACAATCAAGCTGGGAAACACCTGCATCTTGTAAGGGGTTTTTAATAGGTTTAAAGTAATTGCCCAATCTTCTTGTGTGGCTTGAAGTATATATTTTATTAAAGCTCGTCTTAACCACACACGTTGCAGTTCCTGGAAAAGTAGGTTGATTTCTGCGAAATCTATTGTATTATTGGCCAAATATGGCGAATCGCGAGTCAACGCGAGCGGTTAAGATATTATCAATTTTGTAAGCGACATTATTTATACGAGTATGGTAATATGGCTGGCGCTCAATTGTGATGGGCTTGGGGCGGCTTCTGTGACGCAAGCTTGAGAGTTTGTGGTTATTGCTTCGTATAAGGACATGTTTTATGTGACGAAGCTCCTCTGCTAGGTGGTCAGTGTCACAGATGCCATGTGCATTCTGAAACAAAGATTTGCCGAAAGTAGCCAACTTCTTTGCTAAATATCCATAATTAAGGTCTAGTAGAGCTTCTACCTGACCCTCAGAACCTTAAACCTCGGTTCACCTCTTACAACGTTATGCATTCTTAAGTAGTTTGCGCTCCATGATCGTGGCTTTCACAACTTCGGTGGTCGCCGCAATCATGTAGCGTAATCTACCTGAAGGTGGGTGTCGGACATTCTTGAGGCTTATGTCGATAATGTCAGGTATTCACGTGACCGAATGACGATGTCGGTGTTGACCACACTGAGTGCGTACGCACTCATAATGCACCGAACCAAAGCAGCTCAACGGAGATATTTTATTTTATAGACTAGTATGCCAAAAACCGTGAGCTAAAAAATATATTTAAAAATCGACCGTTTTTCGAAGTTCATAGCGGTTGAGAATAGATTAAATGTATATAGAATCAGATTTTGTGGAGAAGTTTATATGCACACAATGAAGTATGTATAAAGAATTTTCCTATGATGCAACGTTATCGATATGTAAGCAAAAAGCCAAAAATGGGGTCCTTCTTTATGCTCTACCTTTTTTGAGAAGGGGAAATACTGCACTTCCCTTCCGGGTTCCGCCATGGAGGTGACGGAAGAGGGTATGTGCGGCCACTGAAACCCCCTCGTGAGCAGTTCTCCGACAAGGTGGGGCGAGATGGGGTTGCGCTAACATTCGCCATCTCGCCCCAGCGGTAGGCCCGGATTGATCTTAACTGAGCCTCAGCGCCTGTGAAGAGATGACCCTGCTCACAAAGGCCACCCCTAGAGTGTAGGGGGTAGGCCGGCGAAGAGTCCCGCAGCTCTGATGAAGTGAAGTGAAATGAAGTGACCCCACGACGGAGGAGGGAGGAGGCGTGTGAAACGTCCCCTCGGTCCCGTTGGTCTGCGCCGGAGCGGGTCAGCTCACACATCGTTCTCCCTGACCCGCTCCGTGGCGACTTCAACTAAGTTTATACCCAAGATTAATAAAAAGCTACTTATTATCTCAATTTAACCGAGGAATCAAAGTAGCTTTATTTCCCGAGGACAAAATCGTAGATCAAGTAGATAACCTAATGATAACGATCAAACTCAATAAATTTAAAACAAAAATAACTATGTGCTATTTATATTATAATTTATACAAATACCATACTCTTGAATCTATTTATTTCATGTTTATTCCCACTTCTCAGTTTGATGTTTAATCGCCCGCGTTTTCGTCAAATATTGGCACTTTTTGAGACTAATAAATTTTACTACAATCTGGTTTCCGCGAATACTTACGCATACATAAATATTTATAAGTTTTGAAAGTGACATGGTCACTAATGCAAGAATTAACGTAAGAAACGGGGTATTTACCATGTATACCGTACAAAATGTGGCTAAATTTTAGAGGTCTATCAAAACCTTAAAAAATATCTATGTGTTTTGGATATGTATATTTTGGAACACAGCAGTAGCGACATTATAATGAATAATTGACGTCCATAAGTACGTATTTGATGCCTAAATGTATAATTGATTTTGACTTTGACTTGAACTTATGTTTCTGAAGCTCTGACACAAACATTTGCTTCATCGCGGAATGTCGCATGCTGTATTGATTTCGATTGTGTTGTTGCAGGAAGTCCAGATACGATGCAGTGTCAGCAAGCCATGCAGAGTGGGATGATGCCAATGTCCGGTTACCACTCACCAACCGAACAGGAAAATAAAAGTAAATAAATCAGTTTAATTTTTAATATTTTTTTTGTAATATTTGGGCTTATACAAAGGCATAAGTGGGGTAAATACTTATGATGCCGGTTTGGCTTAAAATAGGCAATGATGTAAAGAAACAGAAACATTCTAGATGAAGGGTGCTTACATGTGGTATATGACATGAAGTATATTTATGTGGTAAGAGATATGGTTATGGTCGAGAATGTATACGATATGGCAAGTTCCGCTAGGAGAATGAATGATTATGATTCTTACAATAGACGATTTATAAATGGCATTCTTGTACTCATGCATGTTTAAATAACTTGGGAGAAGAACATAGGTGATATGCAACGTGAAAACCCGCTCGCTGACCAATAATAGTAGATTATTAACCAAGGGCTGTATGACATCAATTGCATACGAGGTTTTTGGCGCCTGAGCGAAGCGAAGGCGCTAATTAACCCGAGTATGCAATTGATGCTTACGCCCGAGATAAATACTCTGCTTTACATATCGATTGTGAGGTTAGTAAACAACACGACAGCCGGTTTCAATGAACATTTATTAAGAAGAAAAAAATGTGTATTTAATTAAAATTAATAGTAAAATTATTACAATTTGTAAGAGATATGGTCACGTTCTTTTTAGGAATATTTATAGTTTGAATATGAGTTTGTGATGATAAGACTTGAGTTTGAGTGACTTGAGGTTCTTGCATCGTAAATGGCGGCAGTTGACTGGTACTATTTTCTTCATTAAAAAATGGCTCAGATGATGTGCTTTGACGTGGTGATTTCAAGTTTATATTTTCTGTTATTTTAGAAGTAATTTTGCTTTTGTTTGCCATCGAATCTTCGATATAACCTTCGGCCACTTTGCTGGACTTCCAGCCGCCGTGCCTTTTTAACAGAGTGAGGTTGGCTCCCGAATCAGCCAATAGAGTCGCTGATGTTCTGCGAAAGCAATGCCCGGTGTATAACTCTACGTTACTCAGTTTTAAATATGTGGCTATTTGCTTTGGCATGCCTGTAAATTTGTTTTTTCCTATTACTTGTCTGTGGCATTTTCCTTTACTGTAATTAAGAAAAAAACGATTTGTATCCACGTTTTCAGGCCGAAGAGCTTGATATTTTTCAACATAATTTGCAAATTCTTCATGCACAACAAATGACCGGTCAATTTTAGTTTTCGTGTTAGGCAGTTTTATGAGTAGTAATTTGTTATGTTTTTCTACATTTTCTATTGTCAAGTTTGTCAATTCCACGGTTCTGCAGGCTCCCGATATCCCAAAAATTAGAACAACCTGTAAAAAAGACATAAGTTGTATTAAAGGCACCAAATTCGCATAGTATTTTTGTGAAATATTTTGGTAACTTATTAAAAAGGGCAAGTAAATACGTAGGTACCTTTATTGCTAAATAAATTTCATCCGGAGCTTCATTTAAGAATTTCTGTACTTCTTCTGCAGTAAATACCTTCGATTTCTTGCTTTTAAAGCCGTCAGACTGCCTTTTCAAGAAAGCAGTAAGTTTAGAAAAATCTTTCAAATTCACGTCATGTTTTGTCATCATTGTAGATTTTAGCATGGAATAAAAGCACCATAAACTGGAAGGTTGTAGCCTCTTAGATAATTCATTAAAATATGATATAAAAACACTTTCAGAAAGAGATTTCACTTTTTTTTCTGACCGCCATTTCATAAATTCGTCGTATGCCTTTACATATCTTTCTTTCGAGTTCGGCGGTATATTTTCGACAACTGTTTTTGCCCTTTCTTTAATAAAATCGGGCGTTAGATCTATGTCTTCGTCACTAGACATGTTTAAAACTTTTGAAAAAGAACTCAAACAAGAAAATTAATTATTTTCGCGATGCTTTCGCGCCTACTAGTAGACTGCCTTTTTTTTTTTCACGCACGCAAGCGCGTCAAATCTTGCTGGCCTGTTTGATTTTTAAATCGATTCCATCTAACATACGATGTGGAAACAAATAGTTCCATATTTAAAATAAAATCTTTATAAAATAAATTGTCTAGATTCCGATTCGAGTAATTAATCGATACCGAGAAAAAAAATATTAACTTTTTTTAAATATTCTTCGTGCAGTATGAGTATGACAGTTCTTTTTTCAAATTCCAAAACCTATGCTGTAATGATAGTCATACACCCCGGCATTCAGGGGTGTAAGGGTGTACTTACAGAGCAAGAGATATGTAAAAGTAATAACTCACTCCCTGGCGTGTGGGAATGGAATAACCAGAGTGAACGCCCACTTGCGGACAAGTGGGACTGAGATAGTGTGTTACAATATTCTTAAACAAGATATAGTTCTTATTGTAAAAATAGAAATATAATACAAAAAACACATACATAATTACAGGTTACAGATAAGACATATAAAAAAACCCGATAACATACCACAAAATGAAAAGCCCATGAATCGTCTGATTAATTTATAGTTCGAAAAACCAGTTCGTACGAGAGTAAATACATTAATAGAAATGTTAAAGCTGTGTTAAATTCGAATGAGATAAGAAATGGGTTTTTATTAAGTAATAGCACTTAGTTGAAAAGAGATTAGGAACATGATAGACGAGTGTTTTCGTAAGAACGCCCGCGAGAACTATGTACTTATCATAAAAGACCAATCACGTTTCAATGTCGATCGTTATTTCTCCACCGGTATTCGGGCTGTATAAACAAGCTGCATTCTGCAGTAAATAAAAAGTAACCCGACTCTCCGTGTCAGACGCCATTGACCAACTAGGCCACCGAGGTTCGGGTTCGAGCATCGAATTTTAACTAGCGTATCCCGTCCGAGGATGTGAGTTTTTCTCTCTATAAATTTCAATATTTGAGATCGCTAAAGCAGGCGTTAATGCTCTAAAAAGTAACCCTTTTATTTTATATTTGGTTATTGCCATAACTAGGCTGACAAGCAGCTGGCCCACCTGATGGAAAGTGGTCACCGTTTGGAACATCAAGGGAGTTTTCAAAGTGCTGCCGACCTCTATGAAACTCAATGATACTATTTTTAAACAACCCCATATCGTAGTGCAGAGAGAAAACCTAACTAGCGACCTATCGAAATTACATTCTTCATGATGGTCTATACTTTTTTTATGGGAGGGGAGGAAATGCTGTTTACTACCTGTCTACCACGAGGGTTTTGTTTTTGAAGCGATGATATCTGTGGTAAGAAACGGTCGGCCACGGGATCGATTCCAACTCGGACTTGAGCTTTCGTTGAAGGTAGCATCGTGATGAAACCCACAGCATGGTGGTACGGCACTTCTGGTGTCCACCTGGCTAGCTATATACCACCAAGCAAGTTTGTACATCTGTCGCTCCACACCTAACAGTGTGTTCCGGCAGCTTTCCTTGAGAGCCGCGAGCTATTCTACGTTTAGTGTGATACCACCATCGACCGCATCATCACTGACCATCAACTGAGATAGTAGTCAAACATTCGCCTATCAAGTGTAAAACAAAGTACTAGGAGCTCATAAATGTGAGAATGTATCCTTGAGAGCCGCGAGCTATTCTACGTCTAGTGTGGTACCACCATCGACCACATCATCACTGACCGTCAAGTGAGATAGTAGTCAAACATTCGCCTATCAAGTGTTAAACAAAGTACTAGGAGCTCATAAATGTAAGAATGTATCCTTGAGAGCCGCGAGCTATTCTACGTCTAGTGTGGTACCACCTTCGACCCCATCATTACTGACCATCAAGTGAGATCCAAACACTAGCTTATCAACTGTAATAAAAACGGCCAAGTACGCACGAACGGCTCCGTACCATTATCAATAATAAATATTTCAAGTTTCTACCAGTTTTGTTATTAAGACCAAGATTTTTTTTACCACGATTGTTGTATTGTAAAATAAATAAAATATATTTATTTTAAAGTAAGTAATATAACTCAATATGCTGTGTATATTTCAAGCGTCTACGAACCGTTATCAATATCGAGCAAAAACTAGCAATTGTATGAGAGCCCCCTTAAATATATATTTTATTCTGTTTTTTAAGTATTTGTTGCTATAGCGGCAACAGAAATACATCATCTGTGGAAATGTCAATCTGTCTAACTATCAAGGTTCATGAGATACAGCCTGGTGACAAACGGTCAACGGAGTATTAGTAATAGAGTCTCGTTTTACCCTTAGGGTACGGAACCCTAAAAAAGGGGTGACTGAAGGGGGTGAGGCTCAGACCCACTAAACCCCCCCCCCCCCTCGTGAGCAGTATTCCGCTGAGATAGGGCGAGATGGAATCGTGCTAGCATAGCTAGGATGGTCTGTACAAGCCGAACACCGCGATAGACATGTTTGCATATAAAACGTAATCCGGTTCGCCATTTAATAAGATAGACGAGCCCATTAGCAAGTTTTTACATAAACGACGTATCACAATGAATTGCTGCATAATCTCGATGTCTAGTCATCTGGTAACTTCCTGACTAAAATCAAAGTGGAATCACACGTCTATTGGGAACAACAATTGGAAACAGAGTTGTAGTTGGAATTGCCATATTTTTATGTGATTAGCTTTATAGTATAGTTTATGCAACTGTCATATAATAGAGGGTATTAAAACATGAGTGTAGTTTTAAATAAAATAACATTACACGAGTGTTTTAATACCTAATTATATGCAGTTGCATACACTACTTTAATTAATCTCATCAAATTTTTGCTACTAAAGTTGTATCCAACAAAATACTCGCATTACTCAAATTCGTATGTACGAAATAGCGCCAAAATGGAAAAAAAAAGTCTTCTTCTTCTTCTTGTTTGTATGTCTTGTGCAGCGTAACCACAATTTGGCCAATATCAGTGGAGAAAAGTCTGTTATTGGTCTATGGGCTCGGAACCAGCGCGCTCACCACAGATAATGTGTACTTAAATTGAATTAAAACCTCCTTGGTCGGGACACATTGTACTTTAATAATTAAAAAAATTGTTTTAAAGCATTGTTTTGTTAAGAGAATAATGCTTTATTTTATTTTTTAATTTTCTTAAAGAAGTATGTAAATAAAATATGCCAATAAAAGTTTGTATTTCATTTCATAATTAGAATATTACCGAATGAGATTATATAAAAACAATTTCGAGGCGCATCTGGTATTAAGCAGTAAAATCTGCCTATAATCAGATGCATTCCGTCACAAGTGACTGCACGGCGCCGTAACCCTGAAACATTAACTTAAGTCTCATGTGTCTGTAATTTCCCCGGCAACCATACCCTTCAAACTGGAACACAGTATTGCGAACATTACTGATTCACAGTAGAAATACGTGTGGTGGCAGTACTACCTCGGACGAACTCGTACACAAAGAGTTCTACTGCTACAAAATATTAGACTTGTGCACCGCAGACGCATTTAAAACGACAAATAAACTAATTGTTGCGAGCAATTAGTAGCAGCACCACCTTCTGAGCTGCTGGTCCCGGGATGGTTCCCCGGACAGGTCAAAAACATACAAGTGCACACAAAGTGCGCGAACATGTCTGATTGAGTTGTCTCTGGGTGTGAATATCAACATAAGAATTATGTATGTATATCAATCATCAGCAGGGCTATTATGTATCTCAGTTGCTAACAAATATTGATTGAAATAAAAAAAAAATGACCGCTCTATGTCACTTTTGACAACTCCAGTAAGCAAAAATGTTAGTTGGTGACTGAAGCTGACAAAAGTGACATAGTACCGCCATTTTTTTTTCGTTTTCAAGCAACATTTGTGAGCAACTGAGAAACATAATAGCCCTACAGGTTACCATACTACAAATTACAAACTATGCCTAGTTTGGGACCTGAAGACCTGATGTGGATGTTATTTAGGAATTGTTTGATTTCACAGATGCTGGTCTACTAATGTGCTCTCCAGTGAGCTCACTCGACGGATTTCTTCATTCGCCAATGCAACAGCGGTCTGATGTCAGCTTCAAAGACGATACTAGGTGACTATCCTGATCTATAGTTTGTAAATAACAATATAGCGGAGACGAAAAAGTCGCTCGTGGATAATAACAAGCCGCCAATTTCAGTTGCAGTACTACACAGGTTCAACCCCTCTCAACCTCAACGCTCCAATGCGCCGCGCAGAGACATAGATGTTTTGTCCCATTTATTTCACTTACTTTCGCTAAATTTAGAACGGTCCCAAAGACTCTCTGCTATATGCTTACACCGAGTATTACAGTACTTCGGTTATATAGCGCGTACAAGCTCTGACAACCTTGAGCGTCTAATAGTAAGTGGCAAAATTGAGGGTAAAAGACCAAGAGGACGAAGCCCTAAGCGATGGACGGATCAGGTATCGGAACTGTTGTAGATACCTTTCAGCACGGCTCTACATCAGGCCAGCAACAGAACTCGGTGAAGAGAAACAGCAAACAAACTGCTACAGAGGAGTCACGATCCTCAGTAATGAGGGAACGATTAAGGAGGGAGGAGGATTTAACTTACTACCGTGCCCTTCACATCCTAATACAGTAGAGCTGTCATACTTCAGCTTTAAGGCAGAATATCATTGTCTTGTGTGGTACCCACTGCTGTCGGACACTTGCAGGCGATTTTAACTCACAGCTTCTTAACAGACACAAGTTTAACAAAGATATTATAGACACAAGTTTAACAAAGACATTATAGACACAAGTTTAACAAAGATATTATAGACACATGTTTAACAAAGATATTATAGACACAAGTTTAACAAAGATATTATAGACACAAGTTTAACAAAGATATTATAGACACAAGTTTAACAAAGACATTATAGACACAAGTTTAACAAAGATATTATAGACACATGTTTAACAAAGATATTATAGACACAAGTTTAACAAAGATATTATAGACACAAGTTTAACAAAGATATTATGGACTCAAGTTTAATAAAGGTAACTAGAAACAAGTATAACAAAGATATTATAGACACAAGTTTAACAAAGACATTATAGACACAAGTTTAACAAAGATATTATAGACACAAGTTTAACAAAGATATTATAGACACAAGTTTAACAAAGATATTATGGACTCAAGTTTAATAAAGGTAACTAGAAACAAGTATAACAAAGATATTATAGACACAAGTTTAACAAATACATTATAGACACAAGTTTAACAAAGATAACTTGACACAAGGTTAACAAAGGTCTGCTACAAGTTATCCTAACACTTCTCGTTATTAAGTTATCTTGCTGGTTTCACAGAGACAAGCGTATACTTTAATGATTCGTGGAGCCTACTATTTTATTATCTACTGACTTCCAAAAAGGAGGAGGTACTCCTTTCGTAAATTTTTTAAGTTTGTTACCTTACAACCTTCGACTGGGTGACCAGATTTCCAAAATTCTTTTTTTGTTTGAAAGCTGGTGCTGCCCGTGTGCTCTGCTCCCATGTAAATTTTATCAAATTCAGTCTAGTAGTTTTTGAGTTACACTCCAATAACTGATTTTTACCAAAGTAATAGAATGGAAGTCGGTATTGAATTTTTAAAATTTCACTTGTATTTCTCATTTTCAAACGTATCTGTTTCAGATTCCAATACGTGCTAGCCGCAGCTACGTCCATCGCAACTAAGCAAAATGAAGAAACCCTCACTTACTTGAACCAGGGGCAGCCTTACGAGATCAAACTGAAGAAGCTTGGCGATCTTGCGCATTATAAAGGAAAAATATTGAAGGTAAGAATGAATGAACAGGAAGACAGTCTTAAGCCCGTCACAGACACAAGTATAATTTATTAGTCACATGTTTTATGTATAAAACATATAAAATATGTACATATTTTATACATGTTTTTATGAAGCCCTCTGTCTAGTTTTGGCGATGAAGCGCTCATAGCGGAGTTTGACTTAGCGACCTTAACCGATCAACAAGAGCTACGCTTGCTGCGGTCAGAAGTTAGATGGGTGTGTGCTAGTGGCATTATTCAACTGAGCGCTTCCGTGCTTCGGAGGGCACTTTAAGCTGTCGGTCCCGGTTGTTTGTCTTAGGACAACAGTCGTAAGGGTATGTCAAAGGCCATCGGACGGTCTAAAATCATCGACATGGGTCGGCCACTAGCCTATCCACCAAGCCGCACTGGGCCCGCGTGGTGGATTAAGGCCCAACTCGAGAGGAAGGCTCGAGTCCCAGCAGTAGGAACAAAATGGGCTGATTATGTTATACATAAAAATATGTTTTTTTATTGTGGTCATGGTCATCAAAGTGACTCCTCTCGCCTGATGGATAGCGAAGATGGAATCAAGAAGCAAGGACCATTAGGGCAGCCGTAAGTCGTCACCCCTATGATGAACTGACAAATGCTTTTTCACACCCCGCTTGAAAGACCCAGGGTCATAGCTGCAAGGAAATACGTACGCCGGCAGAACATTCCACAATTTACTTACACGACAGAGGTAGGAACTGCCAAACTTTTTGGTTCGTGGTAAGAAGTTTTGAACAGTATATGGATGCAATGTTAGGCCGGAACGAGTAGATCGGGATCGGAATGGTGAGGAAGGAATAAGATTGAAAAGCTCTTCAGAACATTCGCCATGAAACAAACGGTAAAAAACGCTTAGAGAAGCTATAGTTGTTCGCATTTGTAGGGGTTCTATTCTAGGTGTTGAGTGACTTCAGTGTCTCCAATAATACGGACAGCGCGATGTTGCAGTCTATCGAGAGCATCCATAAGGTACTTAGCGGATCCATCACAGAGGTGGCAACAATATTCAATATATGGGCGCACCTGAGTTTTATAAAGAAGACACCGCTGATCCGGACTAAAGAAACGCCTAGGTCTGTTCAGGACTCCGAGTTTGCGGGAAGCTTTTGGAAAGTTTACATTGATATAGATACATCTAACCTACGTGTCTGGAGGGCTTTCAAAATGAAAATAATTTGGTGATCTGACGCATTGCAATGGGAAAAGAAAGAATGAGTGAACAGGAATGAACGTTCGAATGAAGGAACGCGATTGAATAAAATAATACTGCATTTTTTGTTTTCTCACATTATGCTCTGGGTATTATTCATTATTGCGAGGCAGCAGCGCTGCTTATTAATTGTCAATTAATGTCAGTCGTTAAAGAGCGGCCTTGTTACCTACATCGAATAAATGTTTTAAATTTGAATTAGAAAATATGCTCATTATTTATTTTTTAATTAATTAAACGGGACGGACGTGAACTTTAGCAATTGTGATTTATTGAATATCAACACCGAATTTACTCACGTAATTAGCCGACGTTATCGACCTAGGCTTTGGGCTTGTCCGATGCCCATCCTCAGGGATTTTACGCTGCAAGGTGTAACGTAACGTGTCGTTCACGTGAAACAGTACAAACTGTAATGACACAGATAACTCATAGTTTATACGCTGCTACTTTGTTGCCGCAAACCTGTTTCAAGGAAATTTTACCTTCAAATTGTTGCGAGTTATTTGTACGCGCGTTTTTCTTAAATTTATTTTTAAACACCTAGCAAATTTTAACCATGAATGCTTGATTCCATACAATAATATTTTTTCTTTCTATTGCAACACTACAAACAAACATTTTGAGTCTGTGAACTTCACTACGGAGTAAATAAACAATGTTTATTTTTATCTGTGCTAATTTTTTTTTTCTTTTTACGTATTTCTGGTTTATAAATATTCTTTTAAACCTAGTTTAATTTGTAGAATTTCTATAAAGAATTCCAATTAAAAAAATCAATAAGAACATTTATATTTTTTTAAATCACCATGTCTAATCTTAGATAATGGGCCCCCCAAGTTGAAAAAAAAATCATCATTGCCCGAAATTTTGAAGTAGCTCTTATGTTTAATGTAAATATTAATAACCTAAGATTATGCAACTAGGTAAAAATCATATTTTTGTTCTAGACATTCAAATTATTTCTAAATATCAATTCTAAATCCTGTCTTGGTAGCATTATTTATCGTTATAACTTAATTTTTGTGGTCAGATTGCAAAAATATTTTTATGATAGTATTCTACGAATTTAAATATTAATTAAATTAGTTAGATATTTGTTTCTACTATTTAAATACAGCAAAAAACCTATAGGTATTGGTGTAAACTTTAAAATAACATTTTGTTTTCCATTTCAACTCTGTTTTTTTAAGCTAGGTCAAGTTTTGTACTAATAAATTATTTTATATAACTAAATAGTTAATTTTATTATTTCCTTTCGCGGTTTATAAACATTATAATTAAACAATTTTAAATGGGTTAATTCGCGTATAATTTTATATAATTGTATCCCGACGTTGGCAACACTTTTCAGTGAACATGGTCACGGGTAGACTGGATGACAGGTGTTTGTTATATAAAATACAAATAAAAAATATTAAGAAAAAAGAAAGAAGGAAAAACATTTAAAAAAATGTTTATTTCGGACATAGAAACACACAACAGCAAACAATATACAATAAAAAAATCATTAAAAAACTATTTATACAGGGTGTTTGGTAGAGGGACCGACAAACCAAATGAGCGTGTTCGGGGGCCCACTTGGAGAATACAAGTTGGCCAAAAGAAAATCCCCGACACCCCAATTTTTTTAAACTTTTTTTTGTGAATTTTCTCGTTTTCTCCAATAAATGTTATGGTGGTAAATAGGTACAATTTCGGAGAAAAAGGGAAAAATCACAAAAAAAAAGTTAACATATTGGGGGGTCGGAGATTTGTTTTGGCCAACTTGTAATATTCAAGTGGTCCCCCGAACACGCTTATTTGGTTTGTCGGTCCCTCTACCAAACACCCTATATATAAACTATAATAAGAATAAACGTAACGAAGGACATAACATTTTATAAGGTAGCAGAAACATTGCTGTCGCGTGCAGTCCAAAAAAGCAAAAAACATATACGCGTTTTAATCCGTTAACAGTTGTTTAATTTCAATATTATATTTTATATTTCTGCGCTTAGTTTAGCTATATGTCAATGAGTTCTGAACATTTTCGGAGTGGGCGTTATGGAATGCAACTGAACACTGTAACTACTTAAATCGTATAAAACCGTGTAACTAGTCACAGCTGACTCGAGTGTATGGTTATTTTATGTACGTAGTTACGCACTGTAACCATTACCTCGCCAATGTACCACAGTGAAGCATAGCGTTGTGACTTCGCGCCCGAACTCCTCGGCAACCTTACAATAGTAAGAAACTACGTACTTGAAGGAAAGGGACAGAATTACCGCACGCGCTACGAGAGTAGTCGAGAGGTTTATAAAAATAACGTCTTGACGGAACGCACAAGCATGACGGCACAAACGAAAATCGTCTGTATGACAAGTAGTAACTATCACATAACATCAAGTACTAGAAACGAAACTAGGTACTCAAAAGAAAGGGTAAGAATAATGGTATGTACCGCGAGAGAAACAAAGAGGTTTAGAAAAATAACCACTTGTGAGGGAAAGGGAAGGAATGATGGTACATTCAATGGGAGGAACAGAGAGGTTTAGAAAAATAACCTGTCAGTCCTAATGCTGGAAAGAAGAGTATGTTCGTTTGTTCATTTGGTTTACCTTTCCTTAAACTAAACCTTACATGCCATTTCACATTTATAATAATTAGGTTTAGAAAAATAACCTGTTAGTCCTAATGCTGGAAAGAAGAGTATGTTCGTTTGTTCATTTGGTTTACCTTTCCTTAAACTAAACCTTACATGCCATTTCACATTTATAATAATTAGGTTTAGAAAAATAACCTGTTAGTCCTAATGCTGGAAAGAAGAGTATGTTCGTTTGTTCATTTGGTTTACCTTTCCTTAAACTAAACCTTACATGCCATTTCACATTTATAATAATTAGGTTTAGAAAAATAACCTGTTAGTCCTAATGCTGGAAAGAAGAGTATGTTCGTTTGTTCATTTGGTTTACCTTTCCTTAAACTAAACCTTACATGCCATTTCACATTTATAATAATTAGGTTTAGAAAAATAACCTGTTAGTCCTAATGCTGGAAAGAAGAGTATGTTCGTTTGTTCATTTGGTTTACCTTTCCTTAAACTAAACCTTACATGCCATTTCACATTTATAATAATTAGGTTTAGAAAAATAACTTGTTAGTCCTAATGCTGGAAAGAAGAGTATGTTCGTTTGTTCATTTGGTTTACCTTTCCTTAAACTAAACCTTACATGCCATTTCACATTTATAATAATTAGGTTTAGAAAAATAACTACTTGTGAGGGAAAGGGAAGGAACGATAGTGCATGTTACGAGAGAAACAAAGAGGTTTAGAAAAATAACCACTTATGAGGGAAAGGGAAGGAATGATGGTACATTCAATGGGAGGAACAGAGAGGTTTAGAAAACTAACCTGTCAGTCCTAATGCTGGAAAGAAGAGTATGTTCGGTTGTTCATTTGGTTTACCTTTCCTTAAACTAAACCTTACATGCCATTTCACATTCATAATAATTTTAATAAATAATCATACAAGAAATGGAAGATAGCCTACCTATAATCATTCATTAGATCGCGGTTATTTTACGTAAGTTACTACACAGGACACTAGTGACATTCTGAGTAACTAGTTACAAAAATACGTAGCTACGAAAATAGTTACGTCAAGCAAGTAACTACGTACGTTTCTGTTACGTCCAAAGTACGTTACGACCCACGCTTAGAACATATTTCGACAGAGGTATCTACAGCATAGAGACGCCTGATGTCTTGTGAACAATACTCTTCCAAAAATAGTCCCTTTAAAAAAGTATTTGTTTGTTTACAGAGCGTGTTAAAGATATGTTTCCACGAGCGTAGGCTTCAGTACATGGAGAGAGAACAGATATCCCAGTGGCATGCTGAGAGACCAGGAGAGCGAATTGTAGAGGTAAGCAGAATTTTTGTTAAGATGAAAACACCTCCAAATTTCACAATTTGTCCTCAAAACTGACATGGTCACTAATGCAAAAATTAACGTTAGAAACGGGATATTTACCATGTATTGTATTTATTGTGAGCTCTCGATATTTCGGCACAGTTGCATGCGTCATGTTCACGAGTACACTGAACTATCTGCGTGTAGGCGTTGTTATGAGAAGACGAAACGGTCTACCCTCTTCCGCACATGTTTCTTGCGTTCCGGAACACCAAATTATGTAACGAATTGACTAAAAAAGTACTGAACCGATTTCAAAAATTCCTTCACCATTAGAAAGCTACATTCACCCTGAGTAACATAGGCTATATAAGATTCATCATCATCATCCATCCAAAAGAAGAATGTGTGTAATCCCAACACACATTCCAATACATAAGTGAGCTCAGTTTTTAAAAAGACAAGATATATTGAAAATATTGGAAAGCGCGCACGCTGAGTATTTCATACAACCGCACAACTTCACTATCATTTCGCCTTAAATTCAGTCTTATGTTGATAAAATATTATACGAGGAATGGGAAGGATTGATCTAAGCACAGGCGAATCTAGTAAGGAGTTAGAGCTCATCCATCTACATACCCATTGCATTCTATGGTATTTTTAAAATTAAAAATAACATGTACAATTTGAAAAATGTAATACCGACTTTCATTCTATTCACTTATTGGAGTGTATCTCAAAAAATGCTGGACCGAAATTGATGAAATTTAAATGGGACCACACGGAAAGCTTTCAAACATAAAAATATTTTTTTAAATCGGTTCACCCAATCGAAAGTTATGAGGTAACAAACATACAGTCGAATTGAGTACCTCCTCCTTTTTGGAAGTCGGTTGAAAATAGTCTGTGTTAAGATTGAAGAGCTATACTAAGATGGTTCAAGGAAAAAATCGGTCTTCTGATAGTCACGCCTACATCCATGACAATTGCAAGGCGACCTGGGGCCCTACTCCCACCTTTTAAATAATAATAATAATAATAATAACAATCATAAAATCGTTTATTTCGACCAGCTTGGGCCATAAGATCTCAACAACAATCACAATTAATTACATTATGTACAAAAAAAATATTCAAATAATTATATTTCATTCAAATTAGATAAAAATTAAATTAAATAACATACAAAATTAAATTTATTAGGTACCTATACAAAATTATATTAATAAGAATTGTGATTATTTATGTATTAGTCAGTACATGAACCATGCAGCAATGGTTCAAGTACTGACAGTCAAATCTTTCAGCAAATACCTTCAGGATGCTATTAGAGCTGGCCCTAACCCTGCGCACCAGGGATGTGCACCGTTTTCGCATAGTCGCATAAAAGCAATCGACACGTGATTCGGCAAACATCCCCGATGCGCTACAGAATCGGGGCAGCCCCAATAGCACCCGGAACGCATTATTGTATTGAACCCGCAGGGCGTTGTATTGTTTCTGAGTGTAGCTTATCCAGAGGCTACTCATGTAAAACGAGGTACAAAATGCTCTAAAAAGAGAAGTAATCATATTTAAACCTTACTACTATATTTGGTACCACCACGCCAATATAGCTAGCTTAAAATAATAATGGATTACGATAGACGTTTTGATGACGTACTATCAAATAGTGCACTCAACTCGCGTACTTTGCAGCTGCGTTAGTGTTCTATTCGGGTTGGGCATTATAGGTATTGATCCTGGAACGCACTATTAGGATTGATTTCGGCTAAAAAAGGAACACTCGTTAAGTAGTATTGATTGAAGTAATATGTTCGACTGTTTTGTGTCGGTAGGAGTACGATAGTAAGTATGATTATTTTAAGCTTATTACAAAACGCTCCTGATTTATGATAGTTTCGTAAAAGGTGGGAGTAGGCTCCCTGGAGTCCGCGGGGTATATAAGGGGATTGCATAGCTAGTATTTGTACATATTAAAAGAACTCTTTTCTACCTCTTAACATGGTCCGATTTCAGTGACTTTTTTTCATGTAATCATCACATTGTTTACTATGCCTGTTTTGATTATTTCAGTCGCTTTAAGTTATAAAAAAGTAAATTTATAGTACTTTGAAAAACTGAAAATCAAAACGTACGGGCATAGTAAACAATGTGATGATTACATGAAAAGAAACCATTGAAATCGGACAATGTTAAGAGGTAGAAAAGAGTTATTTCTTTTAGTATGGACAAGTACTAGCTATGCAATTCTCTTAAGCTTCTATTTTCTGTGCTTGACTGCGCTACGGTTGTCACTCTGAGGCATATACCTGTACGTTTTCCCACTGAGCACTGCGACTGTATCGGTCAGCTACTATCTTTTGAGCAGTAGTGAGCCATTTTTTAATATTTTTTTTTATTTATTATATATTCGAATGATTTTAGCTATTTTAGTTAAAATACCAATTTATATAGTTCGTTTATGACTTTCCAAAGCTCATGTTGAGGCTCCAGTTTCTGGCTCAATAATTTTAGCGGGTATCATACTAAATTTAGGAGGCTATGGGATGTTATTTTTAATGGTTTTTTTAGAAGAAATTAACATAAAGTTAAATTATATTTGAATTATTATTAGGTTATTGGGGGGATTTTATATTAGTTTAAAATGTTTTTGTCAAGTTGATATTAAATCTCTAATTGCTTATTCTTGTGTGGCCCATATTAGAGTTGTTATTTGTGGGATTATATGATGAAATAATTAAATGTTTAGTCTCTATCTATCCTCAATATCAGGTTTTTTTTTGTTTGTATCTTCAATAATATAATGGAAGTGTGTTTTAATTTTTTCAAATGCATTTTTTACAGGTAGACGTGCCGCTCTCGTATGGAGTGATCAGAGTCGAACAGCCGTCCTGTTTGAACTCGCTACACGTATTCTGGGACCCCACTAAAGATGTCGGCGTGTATATCAAGGTAATCATGTAGTTTTCATCTCACTACCTCCAAAAGACCATTTTATCCGCTACCGTGGAACAGTTATTTGAATTTCAAACGTAACGAACAATGAAGTATCATCGGGTGCGGGCAAAGATAATGCTATAATAATTAAATCGTAAATTAATAATATAATCATAATGTTAACACATAACTATTGGGCAAAGCCAGTTGACGAAGCTGAAGAGAGAAGACGGCAGTATAGCGTCGACCAAAGCAGAAGTATTAGGAGAGGTAGAGAGTTTCTACGGACAGCTATACACCTCGGTCGCTAAACCTGTTAGCAGCTCGGCCAAAGACCCAAGAGCCAAGCTGACCCGACATTATACCGAAGATATCCCGGACATCAGCCTGTACGAGATTATAATGGCCTTGAAACAGCTTAAGAACAACAAGGCGCCTGGTGACGACGGTATCACATCAGAGCTTCTGAAAGCGGGTGGAACACCGGTACTTAAAGTCCTTCAGAAGCTCTTTAATACCGTCTTACTCGAAGGTTCAACGCCAGAAGCATGGAACAAAAGCGTGGTGGTGCTGTTCTTCAAGAAAGGTGACAACACTTTACTTAAAAATTACAGACCCATCTCGCTTTTGAGCCATGTTTATAAGTTGTTTTCGAAGGTCATAACGAACCGTCTCAGTCGCAGGTTTGATGAATTCCAGCCTCCGGAACAAGCCGGTTTCCGAAAAGCCTATAGTACCATAGACCACATCCACACGCTACGGCAAGTTATACAGAAGACCGAAGAGTATAACTTGCCTCTTTGTTTAGCGTTTGTGGACTATGAGAAAGCCTTTGATTCGATCGAGACGTGGGCAGTGCTCGAGTCTCTCCAGCGGTGCCGTATTGACTATCGGTATATTGAAGTGCTGAAGTGTTTGTACAAAAACGCCTACATGTCAGTCCGAGTACAGGAGCAGAGTTCGAAGGCAATTCCATTGCAAAGAGGCGTGAGACAGGGAGACGTTATATCTCCGAAACTGTTCACCGCTACATTGGAAGACGCCTTCAAGCTTCTGGAATGGCAAGGACTTGGCATTAATATTAACGGCGAATACATCACTCACCTTCGATTTGCCGACGATATTGTAGTCATGGCAGAATCCATGGAAGACCTCAGTACAATGCTCGAAGGCCTCCATCGAGTTTCCCAACGGGTAGGTCTTAAGATGAACATGGATAAGACGAAAATTATGTCTAATGCCCATGTTGTACCTACCCCAATATCAGTTGGGAACTCAGTTCTCGAAGTTGTTGACGAGTACATCTACCTGGGACAGACAGTCAAACTAGGCAGGTCCAACTTCGAGAAAGAGGTCAATCGTCGAATCCAACTCGGCTGGGCAGCGTTCCGGAAACTTCGCGAAGTCTTCTCGTCAAAAATACCTCAGTGCCTCAAGACAAGAGTCTTCGACCAATGTGTGTTACCAGTGATGACTTATGGCACTGAAACGTGGTCTCTTACTATGGGCCTCATAGAAAAGCTCAAAGTCGCACAACGAGCTATGGAGAGGGCTATGCTCGGGGTTTCTCTACGTGATCGAATCAGAAATGAGGAGATCCGTAGAAGAACGAAAGTCACCGACATAGCCCAGAAGATTAGCCAGTTGAAGTGGCAGTGGGCAGGGCACATAGCACGCAGAACAGATGGCCGATGGGGCCGAAAGGTTCTGGAGTGGAGACCACGGACCGGCAAGCGCAGCGTAGGTCGTCCACCGACACGGTGGACAGACGACCTGATGAAGGTCGCAGGACGACGTTGGATGCAGGCCGCTTCCAACCGGTCCTTTTGGAAAATCATGGGGGAGGCCTATGTTCAGCAGTGGACGTCCTACGGCTGAGATGATGATGATGATGAATGTTAACACGAGACAGAAAAAAGCTTCCAACGGGGATTCAAGTTCTCGTCTCTTCTGACTAATCGACTCATCGATGCATTACTTTCAAGGCGTTGGCACTTTGTTAAACGCAGTAATGCATAGTTGTTTTGAATAATTAAATCATAAATTAATAATATAATCATGATGTTTACACGAGACGGAAAAATTCGTCCAACGGGGATTCAAGTTTTCGTCTCTTCTGACTAATCGACTCAGACGCCGTGCCGAGCTAGGCCACCGAAGCATTACTTTCAAGGCGTTGGCACTTTGTTAAACGCAGTAATGCATAGTTATATTGAATAATTAAATCATAAATTAATAATATAATCATAATGTTTACACGAGACAGAAAAATTCTTCCAACTGGGATTCAAACTCGCGTCTTCTGACTAATCGACTCAGACGCCGTGCTGAGCTAGGCCACCGAAGCATTACTTTCAAGGAGTTGGCTCTTTGTTAAACGCAGTAATGCATAGTTATTTTGAATAATTAAATCATAAATTAATAATATAATCATAATGTTAACACGAGACAGAAAAAATCTTCCAACGGGGATTCAAGTTCTCGTCTCTTCTGACTTATCGACTCAGACGCCGTGCCGAGCTAGGCCACCGAAGCATTACTTTCAAGGCGTTGGCACTTTGCTAAACGCAATAATGCATAGTTATATTGAATAATTAAATCATAAATTAATAATATAATCATAATGTTTACACGAGACAGAAAAATTCTTCCAACTGGGATTTAAACTCGCGTCTTCTGACTAATCGACTCAGACGCCGTGCCGAGCTCGGCTACCGATGCATTACTTTCAAGGCGTTGGCACTTTGTTAAACGCAGTAATGCATAGTTATATTGAATAATTAAATCATAAATTAATAATATAATCATAATGTTTACACGAGACAGAAAAATTCTTCCAACTGGGATTCAAACTCGCGTCTTCTGACTAATCGACTCAGACGCCGTGCCAAACTAGGCCACCGAAGCATTACTTTCAAGGCGTTGGCACTTTTTTAAACGCGGTAATGCATAGTTCTTTTGAAAGACCGCTAAAAGTGAAAAGTTTCAGTATACCACTGTTAAAATCTCAACTCAAGTTCAATTTTATGCTCGGACGGATCGCCTCGGTGGCATAGCGGGATTGGCTTCCGACACGGATTATAGGAAGGCGCGAGTTCAAATTCCGTCCAAGGAGGTGTAATTTTTCTCTTTAAAATTACAAAGTTATGTCTCGCTAAGCCAGTTTCTTTAGTACTTTAAAAAAGTGTGGTGTGGCTGTGTCATGGACACGGCTGTGTGTTGTACGTGAATACGTTTCTCCGAGTCAACAGTTATACTCATTGCAAATCTCGATACGCACCAAAATAACCACAAAATGGCGGCGCTTCCCCCTCCACCCCGCGCGCGATGCGTCACTGTTCTCGTTTATCGTAATGAATTCTTTGATCCTTTAGCTACCCAGTGGTATAATTTAATGTTGGATGTATAGGATAGATTCGAAACTACAACGCCGAACTGTATCCCCCGATTTTTTTTTCATTAGGTTTTTGGATTGCTCCCGTATGGTGGCAGTTTTAAAGCCGTTCACGTATTCACGTCAAAACAATTTAATAAAAAGTTTTAATAGTTATTTTCTGATAATTTATTGATTCAGGCGTTACTTTGCGGAAATCCATTATCAAAAAAACGATATTAAAAAATATTTAATGACACTTCCGCTGAAAAGAAAACAATGATTTTGGCCTATTTGGGGGCGAGCACCACCCTCCCTCCCGCATGAAATGCTAATAGGAAGAATACAAAATAAAAAACACAAGAAACCCCAAATAAACCAACACCGATTCGACAGGTGTTTCGCCTCTACACGAGGCATCCTCAGGAGATGTTGACTCGTCGTCGTCGCTTACTGTCGGTCTAGCGCCTGACGAGTGCTCGCCCCCAAATAGGCCAAAATCATTGGTTTCTTTTCAGCGGCAGTGTCACTAAATATTTTTTAATATCGTTTTTTTTTAGTTATTTTCTACCGACTTCCAAAAAATGAGGAGGTACTCAATTCGACGTTTTATGTTTGTTACCTCATAACTTAGCGATAAGGTGAACCGATTTTCAAAATTCTATTTTTGTTTGAAAGCTGGTGCTTTCCGTGTGGTCCCATTTTATCAAATTTGGTCCTGTAGTTTTTGAGTTACACTCCAATAACTGAATAGAATGGAAGTCGGTATTAAATTTTTCAATTTGTACTTGTGTTTGTTTCAGGTGAACTGCATTTCAACAGAATTCACAGCTAAGAAACACGGGGGCGAGAAAGGCGTACCATTTCGCATACAAGTGGAAACTTATCTAGCGAGTGATGAGCACACCCGTCTGCACGCAGCTGCTTGTCAGATCAAGGTACGTATCGTCGAGTACAAGGTACATACTAAGTATAAAACTGGGGAAAGAGACACCATTTTACTATTATCTTTCACTCTGTGATTCGGTATTAAGGAATATTTAATCCCCTGGTATTTAATGTAAAATGAAAGATTAAATTGTTTAATTTGCAGAAAATATCCAAAAATCGTTTCAGCAATTCGCGCCATTAGTAAAGCAATTTCACAATAGGTAATCATTAGTTTTCTTTTGTTAGTTTCATAATTTAAATTTGGAACGTAACAGAATCATGCCAGGATGCTTCAAATAACATGCCAATATACATCGGCAAATAAATAAAACCTCTTTATTGTGATATTTATTTAAGTAAAGAATAAAATCTGATGTGCCTTTTTTTCAAATGAGTGTATATATATTCAATCTGTCAGTATAGTCTTATATTTTGGGAAAGACCTCAAACTTATTTGTCTCACTAATTAAATAGTACTAAAAATATTATATACCATGTAAATGATTTGGCTTTGTTCGCAGGTGTTCAAACTGAAAGGAGCAGACCGTAAACACAAACAGGACCGCGAGAAAGTGATGCGTCGTCCGCGCTCCGACTTAGAGAAGTATCAACCGGGATGCGAAGCTACCGTACTCTCCACGGTAAGTAAAAAGAAATATTTTCATACCACCTGCTCGAAAATGTTCTATTACATGTCACGCAATCTCTACGTAAAGCAAGGCATTACATACGCGGGGCTGTAAAGTTGTATGAAAATCCCTGGGGAGTAAAGTGATTTGGATTTGGAACGTTAATTGTAAGAATACTCTTAGTACGGAGACAGCATACAGAAAAAAAAGAAAAAAGGCGCGAAAAGGTTTAATAAGTAGTGCGTTCGAATAGCCCTAAGTTGGCGAAAATAACGCTAAAAATGCTCACAAGGGCGTTCGAATTGGGAATCTATGGATGAAAATGTCGTTTATGGCTCTTTTTGTTTAGTGTTTGAAAAGCTAAAAAGAGTTATTGTTGCCACCAAAACTGAGCTTGACGAAAGCTTTAACAAAAGAGCCAACAATAGCAACACCACTGATGAATGTCCTTATTGCTAAACACACGCACGATTGTTGTGCGCCGGTACGATAACTCCCTCGCTACGCTCGGGAATTAAATTTTAATTAACCCAAGAGTCCCCGTTACACTCAGGGTTCAATATACCGCCCATGACGTAAGACACTGCTTTACTCCCTTGGTGCATAATCTACTATTAATGACGCTTCCGCTGGGCAACTGCGTATGATAGAGATGCAGTGTGCACCGCGCTCCCTCTCGCATGCTGGAAGTATAATGTCCAATTCGCACAACCAATAATCAGTCCGGTGTCGCTTTTAATGTCCGTAGTGGCAAAAAGCTCTATGTCCTTCCTAAAAAAAAACAACCAACAACACTTCGCCACGAGTTCTAGCCGAACGCTAAAACGAATTTTCTGTCTTTTTAGGGTTCCGTACCCAAAGGGTAAAACGAGACTCGATTACTAAGACTACGCAGTCTGTCCGTCTGTCACCAGGCTGTATCTCAT
The DNA here is from genome assembly GCA_917880725.1 of Selenia dentaria. Lineage (NCBI taxonomy): Eukaryota > Metazoa > Arthropoda > Insecta > Lepidoptera > Geometridae > Selenia > Selenia dentaria. Next base: position 5,909,335 of record OU862902.1, read on the forward strand.
GAACTGTGATAGTTAGACAGTTGAAATATTCACAGTAGATGTATTTCTGTTGCCGCTATAACAACAAATACTCCGCTAAGTACCTTATGGATGCTCTCGATAGACTGCAACATCGCGCTGTCCGTATTATTGGAGACACTGAAGTCACTCAACACCTAGAACCCCTACAAATGCATAGAACTATAGCTTTTCTAAGCGTTTTTTACCGTTTGTTTCACGGCGAATGTTCTGAAGAGCTTTTCAATCTTATTCCTTCCTCACCATTCCGATCCCGAGCTACTCGTTCCGCCCTAGCATTGCATCCATATACTGTTCAAAACTTCTTACCACGAATCAAAAAGTTTGGCAGTTCCTACCTCTGTCGTGTAAGTAAATTGTGGAATGCTCTGCCGGCGTACGTATTCCCTTGCAGCTATGACCCTGGGTCAAGCGGGGCGTGAACAAGCATCTCTCATCATAGGGGTGGCGATTAGTGCAGCTTACGGCAGCACTAATGGTCATTGCTTCTTGATTCCATCTTAACTTTCCATCAGGCGAGAGGAGTCACTTTGATGTACCATTAAAAAATTCTAAAAAACAGAATAAAATAAATATTTAAGTGGGCTCCCATACAACAAACGTGATCTTTTTGCTCGTTTTTTATAGATGATGGTACGAAACCCTTCGTGCGCGAATTCGACTCGCAGTTGGCCGCACTTTAATATAATTTTAATTGTAGCAAACTGCGCTTAGTATGCAACGCAAACCACGGAATGGATACGGTGATGAAACATCAGGTCGCAGCAACACTTTTCAAGGAAATTATTATGACTACTATAATGGCTTTATGCACTACTTCAGTCTTTATTTGGTCTACTGTCGCCCTACTGACACCACAAATAAGCGCTGCCATTTCACGTGGCTTATTGAAATTCATTGAATCTAGTTTTTGGGTCACTTTCAAGTTCATTTAAAAACAGAAATACGTTATGAATCACTGTCCGAGTTTGAAATCACCTTGTAACTTCTTGAGGTCTACGTTAGAAAATAAATTATTCATGAGCGACGAGACTTGACGAGAGTTCTCACATGAATGTAATCACAAGTCACAAATACTTATAGCAAAACAACAAGTTTGCGACGACCACAGCGCGGCGGCATGATGTTACGACCAATCAGAAGCTAGCGATAAGCGAGCGCTAATGAGGGCCGAATGCAGGTAGCGGATTATCGATAGCATGTTAGGACGCGTTGCACATTCCTATCCCTATTGACGTTTATGGGCCTACGGCTCAGTTGGTAACGCGGTGGCTATAGGATGTCTTGTCGTTCAGTGCCAAAACGTATGTTCATTGTTCGAAGCCCATTGCTGCATGTATACTGAAACTACTCGCAATTCCACCGATAAATGACGCCGTGGAGTATTAGGTTTAACGATATTCTCCATGCATGGGTCTGTGCTTGGAACAGCCGCTTTCGAAATTGAGTTATGCTGTACCAATGCAATACCTCCCTATTTCCTCTCTCCCCTCCTTTCCAACATCTGTGATAACTCGATATCAGATATAACACTACGGTGCTCTCCAGCACTACTATAAGATCATTTCGTAAAGAACTGAAAAGTTCAAATGGAACTCCAATTCTGTAAACTTAAGCATTTACGTAGGTACAATCAATCAATCAGTCAATGAATCATTTATTTAAATCTTGTGTTTCTAGGTAGTACGTATACATGGCGATGTTAAAACGTAGGTAAGGTACGTAGGTACAGAGTGCGTAGCACAAACAATTTGCGAAAAAGTATTCAACACGTCACGCTTCGGCGTACAAACTATGAGTTATCTGTGTCACAGTTGCCCTAGATACATGACAGTTTGTACTGTTTCACGTGAACGTTACGTTACACTTACGCAGTTATTCGTGCTAGGCACACTGTGCGCCAATCACGAAAATTAGCTTAAATGCAACGCAACTGTATCGTTGTCGTATACAGTACAAACTACCATTTATCTAGTACAACTGTGACACAAATCAGTTTTTTTATTTAGTAGCTGCTAGGCCCACAGACATAAGGTCCGTGTTCTTGGTAATACAGGTTTAAAAGAATTTTGAACATAATTTATTATTAAATGTTAAGATAATTAAAAGTCCTGGACAAGTTTACAAAAAATATCAAAATTTATAAGTGCAAATGTGGGTAAAAAATGATTTTATTTTTAGAAATGGACGACTCCTTATTCAATAGTTCTTAAAAGTACTTATCATCTACAGTTCTCATATATAAATCTTAATATTAGAAGTACAATTTAAAAAATTTAATACCACCTTCCATTCTATTCAGTTACTGGAGTGTAACTCAAAAACTACTGGACCGAATTTGGTGAAATTTGAATGGGACCACACGGGAAGCACCCGTTTTTCAATCAAGAATTTTGAGAATCGGTTTATCCTATGAAAGTTATGAGCTAATACCATAACAAAAAAAAAACATACTGTCGAATTGAGTACCTCCTCCTTTTTGGAAGTCGGTAGAAAAGTAAAAGGATCTCTTTTTATTCTTTTTATGTATTTCTTTTTTTTTTGAATCATTTTTTTCCTTCCTTTTTTCCAATTTTCTCTTAAATGTAATTAAAATAAATTCAAATATTAATCTAATAAGGAGTCGTCCAGCAGCTTTTCTATTTTAGATAACTCATAGTTTGGACTGTATACGGTTAACGATACGATTACGTTTATATTCGTGCTGGGCCCAACCCTAGTATTCATTGTAGTCTATGTTGGGCCCACAGATATACGTCTTTGTGGGAATATTGATTCTCTCCATGCTTTATAATTTACTACCTGGTCTCCGCAGTCTCACCCGCGCGGTGATGGATGATGATGATGATGAATCTTATATATCCTATGTTACTCAGGGTGAATGTAGCTTTCCAATGGTGAAAGAATTTTTGAAATGGCTCCAGTACTTTTTGAGCCAATTTGTTACAAACATACATGTATACAAATCTTTCCTCTTTATAATTTTAATACTAGCTACTCTCCGCAGTTTCACCCGCG